>JWIW01000081.1:488941-1088941 GCA_000966855.1 Fusarium sp. JS1030 | reverse complement strand
GTGCCAGTCGTAGAGGGCGCCCCGGCTGGTCCAAAAGCTGCACTCGTTGTACCAGCTCCTGTCATCGGGGTGCTCCCACCAGGTGAGGTGCAGGAAACCAGGGAGTGTCATGAGATGTCTCCGCGTGTCGGCGAAGAGCACCTTGAACTTTTCATAGGCGTCCGGGCTTGAGAAGCGGACTCTTTGCATGCTCAGGTAGATGGGCATCTTGGGCGGTGGTTTCTGAGTGGGTGATGTATAAGTGGAAGATGTTGTCTTTATGGAAAGCTGCCTCAAAGGTCAAAGTTACAGACAAGTTGAGGAGGATAAGGAGGATAAAGAGGATAGCTATGAAAGAGTCAAGAGTGTTAAAAAGTACCGACTTGTCTTTTATATGCTCTATACAACAAAGGCCCCAATTATCTATCGGCATTGCGACAGCTTATCGTTGCAGCTGCCATGGCTGCGTTTCCCGACAAGACCATTAATTCCCAACTTGGGAATTATTGCCAGTCCAATCCGGGGGTGATGGATGATAATCGCCAACCGCTGCAACGCGATTGGTCTCCCCAAAATCCGGGGAAGCGGGGTCAGGTCGGCTTCCTGTTCAAGCTACGATAACCGTGACGACAGAGGCACGAATTGGCTGACTCGCTGCGGCTTGGGCTGGGGGAAACGTGCCTTTCCGACGAGGATCAGGTCCTTTTGGCTTGCGGCTTGCAGACGAGCTCGGGAATCTGACCAATCGAGGCACTTGGGCCTTGTAAGCCGCTTGCAAGACGCCAGGTCCGGCATATCGAGATGATGGGAATAGGTTCATCTCCCTTTCGCGACCACCACGTCGGATAACTCATTAGCATGAGGGGTAAGTGGTGATCAAGTCAAAGCCACGGTCAAGTCTACGGGATATATAACATCAAGAGGTGAATCTCGAAAAGACAACAATCAACCCGCTACCAACCATTAACCCAAGCCTCTAAACTCTATTCACCCCTCAAGAATCTCACCAACTCCCTCCTCCTCTACACACTTACACAAAAACCATCACAATGGCCCAACCATCCACCCACGTTGTTCACGGCGGCAAGCAAGTCCCCGCCGCCGACAAGTGGACTCCCTTTGAGTGGACCGAGCCCAAGCTGGGTAAGCAGATCCACGGCGAGGTCGCCCCTGCTCGTACCTTTGGCGTGGCTGGAGATCTATCCTCCGGCTTCTGGAGAACCGGCCCAACCTCTCCCGGTGCCAACAAGGACGGTTCTCACAAGATCACATACTCTTCGCCGCTCGGTGACGAGACAGCCTGTGTCATCGACGGCTCTGCCACCCTGACAGTCGTCTCCACGGGCGAGAAGCATCACGTGGGCCCTGGCACCATCATCAGCTCCCCCAAGGGGCTTGAGGTCCTGTGGGAGATTCAGGCGCCCTCGTTCAAGAAGTACTGGTGTATCTGGAACGGAAGCAAGCCTGCCCCCAACCCTCCCACTACCCTCGGAATCAACCATGTCAGTGACAACCCCGCTGAGTGGGCCGACTACCACTTCACCGAGCCCAAGGAGGGAGATTTGGTTGCCGGAGAGCTCTACTTCATCCGCCAGGGCGGATCTACAGGCACCATGCTGAGCGGTGTCTGGCGCTCCGGAAAGGGCATCGCGGGCTCTGATGTGACTGAGGATGGTACCCTGACGACGCCGTATACCGGTGTGCTCGGTGATGAGACTATCCTGCTCCTCGAAGGAGAGGTAGACGTGGTTGAGACCAAGACCGGTGCCAAGCACAGCTTCAAGGCTGGAGATGCCATCGGTTTGACGTCGGGGATGCACATCACCTGGACATCCAAGGGCCCGTTTTCCAAGAAGCTCTGGGTTATTACCAAGGACGAAATTGCCGAGAACTAGGACAAGATGCAGTATAGCGATGGTCAGATAATGGGCGTGGTTAGGGGCGTTTTGTGTTATGAGCTGCTTGGATTGACGATAGTCCCCGATAGCGAGAATGTGAAACTCTTCCCGACTTACATTGTAGCATGTTGCCATGTCTGTGAATTATGGCACGGGACCACTAATCATATACCAGGTCTGACATGTAATTTTAATCGTTCTACAACTCAAAAGTCTGTGCAATCTTGTTATCTTTTTTATAAAGTCATGACAATACCCAGAACCACTACTTGATAAACCCGTTAGACTATCATCCCCAAATACTGAGTGGTCAGAACAGTCTTCTCCTTTGCCCCCTTCACACCGATACGCACCACCTCTCCAGGCACAAGATCCACCAGGTTGTCCTCAAACTTGACTTTATCGTCCTCACTCTCCACAGAAAGGCCCTTGATTGGCACGTCGGAACTGACCTCCACAGCTGTAGCTCCGTCGACAAGCTCAACTCGGAGGTTTTTCGGCTTCTGCAAGTGTAGATACTTGAGCGGCTCGGGCCAGTTGACGTATCGGGCTATCTTCTTGCCGTCTTTGTAGAGGTATGCAGCTACCACAGTGCGGGCCTCGAGGTCAGCATTGGGCCTCTCGACTGGTACATCGAGGGTTTTGATTTCGGTAGAGCGGTTGCTCTGGAGGACGAAAGATGGAGACACAGTTTGAGAGTAAGTTTCCTTTCCAGTCTCAACGTCCCAAGCCTTAACAACACAGTCGGCCGTGACATCTTCCAGTTCGAGGTTGCTTCCCCAGATCTCAACTTGGATCTTGGTTTCTATGTCCACTCGTGTGTACTTGTTCTTGGGGTGATTGTGCTCGTGACGCGTCATGCCAATGGTAACAGGCGCCATTTCCCGCTTGATGGTGTAGTACGAGTGCTTTGGTCGCAGGTGATAATCACAGATAGCCCAAGAGGTCACAGGCCAGCAGTCGTTGGTTTGCCAGACCAAGGCACCGCTGCAGTACTCTTTTTTGGGGCCCTGCCATTGACGCTTCCAGAGTCGATAAGCTGAGGCCAGGGCCTCGGCTTGCATCAACTGGGTGCAGTAGATGTAGTATTCGAGTGGCTCGAGAGCAAAGCGGAAGTTTTCTGCCATGTAGACACCAATGCGGCGCTGCTGGCCGTCGGCCTTGTTGTGGAAGTCAATCGTCGAGGAGGTGGCGAATCTATCAGGATCGTCTTTGCCCTGAGGGAGATAACCATCGATGGTTTTGATGTTGGGGAAGGCTTCCATGCCGAACTCGGACACAAATCGACCAACGAGTTCCCCAAAGTCTTGGTACTTTCTCTGGGAGCCATGCCACACATTCCACTGGTGGATATCCCCGATGGTAGGGTCGGTGGTCTTCCTCCCACCCCAAGGACTTCCAAAGTGGTAGATAGCCCCAGGATCAACATCCTTACATGCGTCTGGCAAAAGCTTTTCGTAGATATAGCGAGCTGGGAAGTCAGTCTTTAACCAACTCTCGGGATCTTTGTCATCAAAGTCGTAGTTGAGGTTTGCCCCCTCCGCCACCTGATAATCTTCATTGTTGCCGGCCCAAATAACAATGGATGGGTGGTGCCGCAGTCGCTTGATATTTTCCCGGGCTTCTCGGTCAACTGACTTGAGAAATTCGGGCCAGCAGGGATAGATTCCGCAAGCGAACAAAAAGTCCTGCCAGACAATGATGCCGAACTCGTCGCAAGCATCATAGAAGGCGTCTTCTTCATAGATCCCTCCGCCCCACACTCGGATCATGAATTGATTGCCGTCTGCCACAAGCTTGACCCAGTCATAGTATCTCTCCTTAGAGATCCGAGGAATAAAGTTATCGGCGGGAATCCAGTTACTTCCGCCGCAGAAGAGAGGAATATTATTGACCTGGAAGAAGAAGCTGGTGCCGGGCTGGCCATGGAGCTCTCGCTGGACTAACTCAAGCTTGCGAAGACCAATCCTCTTGGAAGTGGAATCAACCTCACTCTCACTATCAAGAAGGGTTGCCTTTATGGTGTACAAGGGCTGCTTTCCATATCTGATGGGGTACCAGAGAGCGGGGTCTTGAATGTGGAAATTTGTTGTTGCTTCCGTGTCTTGGACAACGGCAGTGTTGGTTGCAACCTCCTTGCCATCGAGGGAAACGTCGAATCGCACTTTGGATGCCTTGCCCTCGACAGTTGCGCGAACTATGACTTTGGCGGTCTTGAGTGAGCTATCCACGTCGACTTCAGCGTAGAGATCGCTAATTCGAGACTCGTATACTTCCAGGTTAATAGGCCGCCAAGGACCGCAGGTGAGCATCGCGGGGCCCCAATCCCATCCCTAGGATCTTTCGTTAGCGGTTGAAAGACACGCGAATATGTTTCTTACCCAGTGATATTGTGCTTTTCGAACAGGCAGCCTTGAGCCATCCCCATTCCAGGCGAGATACTTGTGATCCGGGTGCTCCTCCACCAGCTTCCATCCTCTCAAATAGGCGCTGTCGAAGGTAATGACAAGCTCGTTGTCACCATCCTTACTGAGATTATCCGTGACATCGACACGCTCCGGGATAAACATATTTTCCGTCTCCAGGATCTTGGAACCGTTTAGCTCTACGGTAGCAAAGGTGTCGAGGCCATCAAATGCCAGAACCGCCTTTGCGCCAGAGCCAACCTTGGGGCTGGAAAAGGTGGTCTTGTAGACCCAGGCAGTCTCGCCGATCCACTGAACTTCCAACTCATTTTTACCAATGAAGGGGTCGGGGATCTTGTCATGGTGTAGAAGGTCAAGGTGGACGTTTGTAGGGAATTGGGCGACAGGTAAATAAGAGCTGTCTTCTTTAGTCGCCTGCTTGAACTGCCAGTTCTCGTTGATTGGCGTGACAATGCGGGGAGCCATGGTGGAGGGATGCCAAAGGGAGGCAGGCGCAAAAGATGTCGGGAGTAAGAAATGTAGCAGATTAGGTGGTGAATAAAGAATGAGAATGAATATGGAAGAGGTTGTTCAAGGTGGAAATGGCCGTGTTGTCTGATCTGATACGGATCGACCTCTTTATTTAGGTTTAGCCGGCTAATTAAGCACGGCAGGGGCAGGTGCGATGGACGTTGGTTCTCGATGTGCAACCCCGCGATGCGAGAATGAGAATGAGGGGCTGTCACTTTTGTTGCTGTAAGTGACGGTGATTCTCGTAAGATTATAATGGACTCCAACCAAGACAATCTCTCTCAGTGGCCAGTTGAAAGGAGTAGCAAACGCAGAATTGAACGGCCAAGGGTCCTCTGCTTTTTATACATAAAGATCCAGAGCCATTGCTCTCAATAAAGCTGTACCCCGACCAATCCTCCGACGCCCCGGCCGCTTCATCGCCCCGTCGATCCGACGTCCCACAGAATCGCCCATGTGAAGTCATCGTACTACTTCTCCTCATCAAAGTACCAGTCTAACCAGAGCTAATCGGCTAAATGCAACGCCTAGAGTATCATTCTAGATATGTTGCGAAGTCGGAAACATTCTGGAAACCTGAGATATCCAGATCTAATTGATCAGATAACTAAACGCCTGGGTCCTTCGTTTCCCTCGAATCCACTCTCCGCCGTGTGTTGCGCTTGACAAAGTTCCACTTCATTTCAACTTTAATGGCAAACGTCATGCAGAATGTCACTACGACAGCTCAATTGTGGTGACCTAGAGCAGCCGAGTTGTGGGCTTGGTTAGGACAGTTACCATTGAGAACCAGTATACATCATTTGCGGTAGAGATATTGCATGCGCATCATCTTGCGCACATTCTCTTACTATCAGAGTTGACAACTCAACGTCAGCGATGATCTAGTCTCACCATAACAGAGAACCATGACCCCATGACTTGGACATGTGATTATCTTGACTATGTACGGAATCAGACCGCAAGGACCAGGCATGTTCAGCCTCTGAACCACCCCAACTTCAAACCCGCAATCAACTCTCCAAATGGAGTACCTAATCGTCTATGCCCAACGCCCTTGCGCTCAAGAACGAATGTTTCAGAAAACAATATTCCCAAATAATGCCATGCTAAGCATGCAATTCTTTCCCTCCAGACGTAACTTATCCATTAATCCTACGCTCATCACCTCCGAACAGCAAAGCCATCAAAATGTAGACTCCGTCATCAGCAGCAGCTTCCGCCTCTACGTCGGTTGCTCAGCGTAAATACCTCCTCCCACTCCCGCAGGCCCCAATTCTGCGTCCGGGTCTTGCCTCTCCGTCGTCTCCTGAGGCCACTGAGGCCGTCGTCCACGGTGGCACCTGTCATGGAGCTCTTGATGCTGCCTCCATCGCTGGCTGTATTCCACCCGCCGCTATCGCCGTATTGAATTCCACTGGCCGGGTCGTCGGGGTCAATCTCTCCCAACTCAATCTTTGTCAGAATCATCCTAGCCAGTCTGCCAAAGATCTCATCGACACCCTCGCCGTTAAAGGCGCTTGCTTCCGTTACAACTGATATCCCTGCTGTACTGGCCCATCTGCTCGCCTCGGCCCGTGTAACCTCCCTACCCTCAGGTGCAACTGTTGCTCTTTGTTGAGTTCCCGTGCTGATAGATGCACCACGATCCCTAGTCGTAGCTGTACTCGTGTAAGAGCTTCCGCCAGCACCGGGGGTAATCGTCGAATTCGAGCCAACGCTAGTCGGAGTCGGAGGTGGGAGGCTTGTGTCAACAAGTGTATCAGTGAGGTCGAGCTTGTTCCCTACAAGCATAATGCTGAGGTTTGGAGAGGCGAGTGCTCGGGCATCGTTTAAAAATGGTTGCAGATTACGGAAGGATGCATGGGAAGTGAGGTCGTAGACAAGAATAGCGCCGGCGGCGCCTCGGTAGTATGATCGGGAGACAGATCGAAATCGTTCGGTGCCGGCCGTATCCCAAAGCTATTATCCGCATTAGTCCCTCTCCTCCATGGCGGTGAGAGCCCTTGATGGTCGTACCTGGAACTTGACTCGTTTTCGTCGTGATCCAGTGCCGACTTTGATGATTTTGGTAGCGAACTCGACGCCGATAGTTTGTGACGATAAGACTCGCCACTCATTCTTAACGAAACGGTGTAGTAGGCATGATCTAGAGATCCGGGTAGCTGGTCAGCACAGGTCTCAGACACAGCAAAGGTTGATCCCGCCGTCGTGTCTACGATCGCTCTCTTGTTTGCCGATTATCGCTGGGAATGACGTACTTTCCCGTTCCACTGGGTCCAAGCAATATGATCTTGGCCAAGTAATCATACATGCTCCCCAGTTCCTTTATCAGAGTCAGCCGCCGTTGCATCGCGGGTATATCTTGTTGTTCTTCGGCTCGCCTACCTGCTCACGGGCCGTACCCGAGCTTTCCTCGCTCGCGCCGGAGTGCCGGCGAGGCCTGGTCATTGCGGCGGCGCTGGACAGATGGTGGGATGGCGGGATTCAATGGCTGGTAAGTTTCAGGCGGTCGAACGATATCGCATGTCTCGGCTGCGGCGCAGGGATGGGACGGTCGCCAAGTACTCGAGGAAGATGGCGGTTATTAGGTGGAAGAGTCGACGGCGGATATATGTAGGAGCGCAAAGGACAGGCAAGCGGCCTTTTCTCTTTGGGTGCGTGGTTGTCAAACTCGAGCGACGACAATGCGAACCCTGGCAAATGGAGTGTTTACCTGTCGGAGGCCTGCTCGGCCGAACAGGGTGTGGGTCACCTGTAAATAGCCCGGCAGATAGCGTCATTGCTCTGATTACGTGACGGGTGATCAGAAGACTGGCGACAACACCACCCTCCCTGGGATCATCATTACCGGATTTTGAATGCTTATGGCTTCACTAAAAGTGCCCATTTACGCCTTGCTCCTCGATGGCTTGCTTCGACGAGGAATGCGACCCTGAAGATCCCGGAGAAACTCTTGATGAACTTGTACAAACTGAGGTCCAGCTTGACCAAGATGACGCTAGCGCGCCCTGCTACATCAAGAGTATCATTCCTGTTTCCAGGGACTTGGGCTTTCACTGTACGTAAATAGCAGTGTCGCAAGTTTATTGATCTCGAAAGCTTCTTGAATAGGTATATGGTATGTACCTGTTGATTCTTCCTTTTTCTCTCCTTAATAAGTCACATTTCTGCAGCATCATTCTTGCTCTTGACTTGTCAGTTCTCTCCATCTATGATAGTACCCCGTATGCACGATCGGTTCCTTCTGATAATTTGGTTGACTGATCTGATATTCCTTACCCACCAAGGCCCCTGTTGTGTAGTTTGCAATAAAGGACTTCACAGTAGTTCGTGTGTATTTCCTTCACGTCTTATTAGCTGTTGATGTTGCATGATGCCAGTAATGCGCAGCTTGAAGTAAAGATACTGGCTTTACATGTGTACCCTAGACCAAATGGTGGTGCATTGACGATCTGCAATGCATTTCATTATGCCCATGAGGTTTTTGTCTGCATCAACACAGTCGATCGGTGCGGCCTTGACAACCAAACCGGAGATCACAAATTCTTTGTGGTTTCGTTCCTGTCAATCATGGTCGTTATATCCTGTCGTTGGTTTACACAGGGAAACTTGCAAGGATGGTCCGAGATGCCGAGGCTCCTTCGGTCAGCCACCCCCAGATTCCCCACGTTTTTTGTTGCGACATCCGGACTTGTCAACCATCATATCAACCTTCAGTCAACGACTCTCCCTGTTTCTTGTCTCATTTTCACTCTTTGTAACTGACACGCCTTTGCACGGGCACAACATCCACTATGAAGATTCAAGGCCGCACATTCATTGTCTCCGGCGGGTAAGGAAACCATCCATGTCGCCTGTCACATGTCGCTTACTTGCCGTCCTCAGTGCATCTGGGCTGGGTCAGGCTTGCGTCGAAGAAATTTGCAAAAATGGAGGCAATACGGCAATTTTCGACATGAATGAAGAGAATGGCGAGGAGCTGGCCAAGAAATTATCGTCGTCGGCCAAGTTCTTCGAGTGCAATGTGTTGGAGACGGAGAGTGTTACGAGCGCGGTGCAAGGAGCTGTCAAGTGGGCCAAAGAGACTGGGAAGGCCTTGGGAGGCGTGATTCCTGCAGCTGGAGTTTCGACGCCTGCAACGGTAAAACCCTTGATGCCCTGTAGTGAATTTGCAAATGTGGTCGACGGGACTAACCGGAATCTTAGATTCTCGATCGCCACGGTGGCGCCTTCAGCCTCGACGACTTTGAATTCGTGCTCAACGTCAACCTCCGAGGCACGATTGACCTGGTCCGCCAGACTCTGGAGCACCTCGCAAAGGTGGAGCCTGTAGGATCCGATGGGGAGCGCGGCGTCGTCATCATGGTCGCATCTTCTGCGGCGTTTGACGGGCAGAAGGGCCAAGTTTCTTACTCGGCGAGCAAGGGCGCCGTCACGGCCATGACGCTGCCCATGGCTCGGGACCTCGCTCGGTACGGTATTCGGGTTGTCACGATAGCGCCAAGTCTGTTTGACAGCCGAATGACCAGCGTGATGCCCGAAAAGGTCAAGAAGAGCCTCGAGGGCGCTATGGAGTTCCCCAAGAGGGCGGGACAGCCAGCCGAGTTTGCACAACTGGTGCGACAAGGCATTGAGAATGTCATGTTGAATGGCGTCGTCATAAGGCTGGATGGCGCCATGAGGATGCCCAGTAAGATGTGAGCGATGCGCTTGTGGTTCTACTCAATGCTCAATCCATAATCCTTTGTTTGGAAGACGGTGGATGAGGGAAACACTGTATGAACAGCTCTAGGTCCGGGTTTAAGTTATCCGTATCATGTATGGAGGACGTAGACGGGACGCCAAATTACGATTATCCGACACCAATATGCGAAATCGGCTACCTCGGTT
This sequence comes from Fusarium sp. JS1030, assembly GCA_000966855.1. Lineage (NCBI taxonomy): Eukaryota > Fungi > Ascomycota > Sordariomycetes > Hypocreales > Nectriaceae > Fusarium > Fusarium sp. JS1030. The sequence goes on along the minus strand of JWIW01000081.1, from coordinate 1,079,235 downwards.
AGACTACTGCCATGATGAATTGTTCCCCTCATGAGATTGGTAATCAGGCTTGAAGGCCTCAATACAAGTATTTTCAGACAAAAATTGAACTTGATCCTAATTCTGGAAACTTGTATCTTTTCTCCTCAAGATAACATCTCTCTTGTCTCGCGATCTTTACACAGTGCCTGTCAACAGCTTACTCAATTGGCTACTGTGTCGGAGGATAACCATTTATCCTAAACGCCTCCTGCATCGGCGAAGCCTCAACATCACCAAAAACTTGCAACTTTGGCTTCACAATGGCAGCGATTAAAGTGGCAATCCTGGACGACTATCAAGGCTTTGCTGACGAATACTTTGAAAAGTTGGACTCGGCAAAGTACGACGTCGTGTCCATCAAGGATACACAGCTTCCCTACAACCACCCGCAGAACACGCAGCCTGGCAAGGATGCGCTGGTTGAGAGGCTCCGGCCCTTTGATGTGATTTGTATGCATTGTCACTTGCAGAGGTACATGTGCAAGAACAGGTGGCTGAACAAGATTCTTAGGCAGCATGCGAGAGCGCACGCCCTTCCCCGCCGAGTTGATTGCTCGCCTGCCATCACTCAAGCTTTTTCTCTCAACGGGGCTGCGCAACAGATCCCTGGACCTGGATGCCTTCAAAGAACGTGGGATCCCCGTTGCTGGCACGGTAGATAAGCTCCGAACCGACAAGAAAACGGTTGGGACCGACAGCACCACGCAGCATTGTGTCACATTGATCCTTGCCCTCGCTCGCGACGTTGCCCGGGATGATGCTGCTGTCAAGAGCGGAGCCTGGCAGACAGGCTTCGCGACTGGTCTCTCGGGAAAGACGTTGGGCGTCGTCGGACTCGGCCGATTGGGAGCCAATGTGGCCAAGATCATGAATGTCGCGTTCGGCATGAAGGTTATTGCGTGGAGCACAAACCTCACACAAGAGGCGGCCGACGAGAAGGCTAGGGAGGCTGGCCTTCCCGTGGAAGACTCGGAAGGCGAGAAAACGTTCAAGGCAGTTAGCCGTGATGATCTTTTCAGCACTGCCGACGTGGTCTCTTTGCACGTTGTGCTCTCTGACAGGTCACGCGGTATGATTACCTCGCAGGACTTGGCCAAGATGAAGCGGTCATCCTTCTTTGTCAACACATCTCGAGGGCCCTTAGTGGTGGAGCGGGATCTGATCGACCACCTCAAGGCAGGGCGAATTCGGGGTGCTGCGCTTGATGTCTTTGATCTTGAGCCTCTCCCAGCCGACAGCGAGTGGAGGAGCAAGACTTGGGGTCTCGATGGTTCAAGCCGAGTGCTGCTGACCCCTCACATGGGATACGTAGAGGAGGGCACTATCAAGTCTTGGTATGAGCAGCAAGCTGAGAACATTACTCGATGGGTTGCCAAAGAGTCCTTGCACAACGTGCTCGCTTAGTTGTTGAGCAACGACGACAGGGGTCCAGGTTTCTCGAAGAGACCTATGCAGCGGGATCAAGTTTCATCCGAACGATAGAGAGGTACATACCTGAACCAACCGAGAGAAACTGGGCAGAGCCGCGTCTATCCATGACCTAGAAGCTCTGCGTGATAGGCTGTATAGTCGAAACACAATGGTAACTGAATCCCACAATACCACACTCCTGCATGCGACTGGAGTGGGAGATCCCCACAGCCTGCAGGCTGAAGACGGGCCTATCCGCTTTGCAGCCTCGACCTCTCACCGGCCCAAGCTCTCTTCCGCTCTCTGATACTGGTTTGGAAGGATATTTTGGTGGGTTGACTTGGTTTGCAAATCCTTGGCCCCTATGCCGGCATATGTTGGATCACGTTGATATATCCCCATGACCGTCGATCCTATCCTCAAGAGACTATTTCACCTCGTCTATCAACTCGACGCATCCTCGCAATGTTTGGGCTGGAATGCGCGTCTGTTTTCATCTACTCGCAGGCGCTGTGCGTTTTACTTGCATCGACTCTGCATACCGCATAATTCCTCGACGCAAGCCCGTTTCAGGCCTCGAACCGATTCTGTTTGGCCACAACCACGCCAGCCAACGGTGAGATTTTGGATTCCTCGTGATACGTTGGCTTTTGACCAGGCTGAGAGGTGAGGAGATGGCCTTTTCCACACGATCCGGGCGTCGTTTTGCGTTGAGCTGCTGCCGCGTGGCCGGCGAATGGGGACTGCATTCTCGAGGCGCCATGTTCCAGCGCAGCTGCTGTCCTACCCTCAATCTATTCCCCATCTTGCACCATCTACAGCAGACTAGATGTCCAGCGTGACAGAAGGGGTCCGCCCTCATGTTGAATAGTTTCTGTTTCTGTTGTTCCCCACACGGGGGCTCCTCTTGACTATCGGACGAGTGCATCGGGGGGGGCTTTTGGGGCTTGCAGGTGCCAGACGGGCTATGGCGTGTCTCTGCGGGAAGGGTGACTATTGGAACCTCAGCCCGCCTCAAGGTCGGGGGCAGAATCCCATTCAGACGAGGCCTGAGACATGCCGAATTCGAGATTTGGATACGTGACACCTGCAAAGCCACTGAATTTACTTTTTTCCTTCTGAGAATCGTCGAGAAGGCGTTGGGTGTTGTTGGAGTGGGCCAAACGTGGAAGAGGCTTTTTTTGTGCAAGCTCGCGTGTAAGCCAAGTCGGCAAGGTACAAACCTAATAGGCGAAGTGCTAACCTTGATGATGTGGGCATCGATTGATTTTGCCGAGGAATAAAAAAAGGGAAAAACCCTTCAACTAGAACTCGCTTGCGCAAATATCACGGGCATTGCTGGATGCCCGCAACCCCCCAAGTCCCAGATTTGCACTGGGATCCAGGTTGTTTCTCTGGGGACGGGATGCACGACACCGAGTCTCTCGTTCGCCCTCAGCAGGTGGGCACGAGTGACATGTAAGTCGGCCGCGAATCGTGGCCCCTCAGCGACCCGTGCAACCACCAGCCGTGGCTTCGGGGGCCATCGACAGGGGGAGAGAGACGCTCTTCTACGTACGTGCCGGATCTGCGCTGGAGGCGCTTGAGTCCGGATCCCCGCTCACGCGTTTCCCACACATTGGGTACAGTAGAACAGGTACATACGACACCCCTTGTCTCTTGGTAATGGAAGGGTATTATCCCGATCTTGGGTGCAAGGGTCAAGGGAGTATCGCAGACGTTTCGCACCGAGAGCGCAGAACTGTAGCATCCACTCGCGCCACGGCCTGCCCGCAGGAACTTGGATTTTATTCTGCCCCCTTTCCTTTCCCTTCCCTTCGCTTCGTCTTCTTCCCTTGTCGTGTTATTGCTCGTGAACCCACTCATTGCGGGACATGGGTCCGAGTTTGGAGCTGGGTTCAGCTGGGTTCGATCTTTTTTTGGTGGGTTGCTCCATACCAAGCAAGACCCTCCAAGCTTTTCGTTTGTTTCCGCTGTGTAAGTGACAGAGACCAAGATAGGCGAGCCCGAAGGACCCTCCCACCCAGAAATAATCAGTGCAAGTGACGTAGTTTCGTAAGATTTATGAGAAGAAAACTATGAAGCCCCTCAACGTCACTGCCTGATTCAAGGGGCCCTGGGGGGACAGGGCCCCGGGAGCCCGTCTATGACACCCATGTGCGTAAACACTCGCGACGCCCAGCAAAAAGTCCAACTAACGGAGAGCAATCTCATCGCTGAGAAAGAGGGTGTACCGGGGGGAACTGCGGCGGTCGCTAGTCGGGGGGCCATCTGCCCATACCCGTTGGACGTTAGACTCAGACCAGCCTAGTTCCGGCAATAGCACGAGAAGCCCGCATGCGACGCTCAGGTCGGTTCGCCCTTTGGATATCGCTTCACATGCGGGGACGACGATCGCCTGGGGGTGACTCGGGGAGACGTACTGTAGGGGGGGGCTGGCTGAGAGGCTTGAACAGGCAAAACCTTGTTCCGTTTCGTCGTCAACGCCCTCTCCCTCCGAAACATTCCAACCGTCGGGGTCCCGCTGCAATATTGTCTGCATTCTTCTGGGTGAGATGTCGGCGCGGTCTCGATCAACTAGGGCTTCACAGCGCAACGGGGCGAACACTCACACACCCGTCACGATAGGATCTCTTGCTCCTGTCCACCGGTCACCAGCTTCTCACAAAGTACCAATGTCATGGGTGTTGGCGCTTTGCCACATGGAGACATGGTCCTATGTGTCTTACCCCGATATACTTCGTCAGAGCTGATGAGCCAAGAGGGTATAGTCGATTGTCGTCCCGTGTGCGCCTCGGAAAACGCCATTTGGGAGCAAACTCAATCAGGCCAACCGACTCCTGGACAGTGTTAATCCAGACCCATGACGAAGTCTTTTTTTGGAAGAAAGGCCGAAACAAAGTACAAGCTTGCCCTGGATGGTATAGATGAAGCATCACGGGCTCTTCTCGGGGCCGGCCCTCTATCGTCTGGGCCAAGTCGGGCAGACAGACATGAGATAGCCTTCTTTTTCCACAATAACCCAGGAACCTTGCCCGGATGCATTCTGCAGTATCAGCAGAAGAAGGATTGTACCCGCAGCTCAGTCGTTACACCACTGTGGGAGTTGGGCTCCGGGTTCCATCGTGCCGTGTCCCTACGGAACCCTGCCCACCCCTCGACGTCTATCAGGGACTAAGCCTCTTGGCTCTCTGTCGGTCTAAGGCGTCCTGATGGAGGAATGATGGACACTCTCAACTTTGACGAGGGACATGTGGATGCCCTTTCCTCTCCTTTCCTTCTCGTCGAGATATATAACCCCCCCGAGGACGCCGTCATGGTGATCTCCTCATCAGCTTCAGCGGCATCAAACACTCCAGCATTTCCTTCACTCAAGACACTCAGCCCCCAGCATTACCACTCGCATCGCCATAATGGCACGCTTCAACTCCCGGTTTCCATCTTTCCAGTCCAACTACTCAACAGAGCATGATGGAGTAGTTCGACGAGGCGAGGAGGGCCATCCCATCCCCTCGAGCACTAGGAACTCTTGCATCATCGTTCTGGGAGAGTTTTGCGGAACCTTCATGTTCCTGCTCCTCTCCTTCATCGGCGCACAAACTGCCCTCGTCACCAACAATCCCTCTGACCCCAGCGCACCGCTCCAGCCTTTCAGCTTGATGTACATTGCTTCTGCTTTTGGTACCGCGCTCGCCGTCAATGTCTGGATCTTTTACCGTGTCAGTGGTGGAATGTTCAACCCGGCTGTAAGTCATAGCACCGCCTGGGTCGATTGGCCTACCTGCTCATGTTCAACCGTCTAGGTGACTCTCGGTCTGATGCTCGTCGGCGCCGTGAAGCCTCTCAACGGCCTTCTCATCATTCCCACCCAGCTTGTTGCCGCCATTGCCGCTGCTGCAGTCACCGATGGTCTCATCCCGGGCCCCCTTCTCGTCACCAACTCGCTCGGTAATAGCACCAGCATCGCTCAGGGTGTCTTCATCGAGATGTTCCTCACCGCCCAGCTCGTCCTCACGGTCTACTTCCTTGCTGTTGAGAAGCACCGCAGCACATACCTCGCCCCCATTGGAATTGGTATCTCGGTCTTTGTCTCCCACATCTGTGCGACCAACTGGACCGGCACGTCGATCAACCCTGCTCGTTCCTTCGGTCCTGCTGTGGTCACCAGCTTTGTTGGCTACCACTGGATCTACTGGGTTGGACCCTGCCTGGGCTCCCTTCTCGCTTTTGTATGCTACAAGCTGTTCAAGTGGCTCGAGTACCAGACTGCCAACCCGGGCCAGGACGACGATGACCTCGAGAAGGGCCGCCGCCACCGATTTGGCTTCCACGCTCACGAGAAGCAGCCCATGCCCCAGACCGAGACTGACACAATCCAACCCAAGGAGATTGGTGCTCACGGCCGAAACGACAGCATGATTGATGGCCAGATGAGCCCCTAAGTCAATCATGATTGCTTAGATCACATGCCCTGCGTCTCATGCACCACAAAGTGTATGAGGATTTGGGCTGTGCGGGGGAATAGGAGCTGGGTAGCACGCTCAGCTATGTGACATCGTTATTCGGCGCAAGGCTGGATCAAATTTGAACCATTTGGATTCTACATTGCATAGTCAGTGTCTGTGACACGACAACTTCTCATGGAAGGGGGCATTGGATACGGTTTAGGCTGAAAACACGAGGAACAAAAGGGGACACGACCGAGATGAAGTCATTTTACCATTTTTGGAGCAAGGAAGGGACATACATTATTTATTCGAATGAAGCATTGGCAGTTATTCGCGAGACATTTCCATGCTTCTAATTTCCGTGATTGTGTTGCCAGTCATTCCACTCGTCGTCGTCCTTGGTACCGGCTGTCAGGGCCACAGCAGCCTCCTCCTCAGGCGTCTTCAGTTCTCTTACAACCCGGTACATGGCCTTGATTCCTGCGTAAAACACCCACGCCACAAGGGCAATGTAGTACAAGACGCCACATATGTAGAGAACGGTAGCGACCGCCTTCCAGAACGCGCCATGTTTTACCATGAAGCTGAGCATCCTGCTAATGGGCCCGCCAATCGCCAGATCCACAATGACGACGCCGCCAACGATGAATAGGTCGAGAAGCCAGATGAGGGACAGGATGGGTAGAAGCATCGCCGAGTCTCGTGATTCGTAGAAGAAGAAATTGAGCCGCGCTGTCCATGAGGATGTGGCGGGTATGTAAGACACCGTTTTGAATAGGAGGAAAGCCTCCAAGGTCATCGCCCCAAGTAGGAAAAGCACAGCAATCACGGCGGTGATATTGGCCAAGTCCCAGTAGATGATTTTGCCAGTGAGAAAGCCAAAAAGAAGCGACCACAGGCCAAAGGCCGCGGCCCGAAAGAGCGATTTGGCAGTCGACATTTCTTCCGATCTTGTCGATGGTTTGATGTCGTGATGTTGTGTAAGGAGACGGACGTTCCACAGTTTAAAATACGCGCCGGGCCTTGAAACATGCGACGATCAACCCCCTCAGTTTGAGCCGCGCTCTCCACATGGTGATCCCTGCCACGCGCCTTGAGACTTGCCAAGAACAGCAACCGATAACGTCGACAGGGTTCTCAATAGCTGCCATTTCGCCAATCTAGCGGGACAACATATTGCAGGCAGGTTCCCGTGTAAGTGCCATACGTGCATGCATGTCAGAATGTCACGTAGCTCGAGGCAGCCCGGGAGCTGAGATCATGAATAATTGGAGCATCGAATAATTGAAGCATCTGTGACAGCTGGGGCCATGTACTACACTGAGAAACGGGCAATTGGATTGGATCAAACAGTAACTGTTGGGAAACATCATGGCAACTTGATCGTGCTCTTGTACCCCAGTTACATACGATTTGGAGGTGATTCGGGCAACCTTGTTCATATGGAGCGATCGAGATGGTGTCGTGTAAGTCAGCCAACAGAAAGATGAAGGGGGAAAAAAGCAGTAAAAACGGGGGAAGAAAAGAGAAGGTGTCTTTATCAAGAGAAATGATGAAGAAATGAAATGCGGGTATATATCAAGTCAAGATATTTAGAATTAGTGATATTCGAAGACACGCATGTGGTACTCTGTCGGCTTCAATTGTACGGAAAATTTAGCCGAGGTAACAAGCTGCTTGTCTCTAGTAACCAAGGCAGCATTGTACAAGGTATAAGTCAGCTGCCAGAGACAAACTGAACATATTTGAGCTGACAGCTCTACCGATCTGGCGGTGAAGCCAGCAATGCAAGTTATTCCAAGTATATGTCATGACACGGCAGTGGTATGTCATGAGACAGCATTCTGCCAGACCCGAGTTGTGGCAGTCTGACAAGGCCAATTTTCTTGTTAGAAATGCCATCGATGCTACCATAGGTTAAACCATATTGAATGGATGACGTATTGAATAGCTGCTTAGATTGAACCGTGACCATTGTTGAAGATTCTCGTTAATGTGAAGGCTGTTCTCGAGATGATGCCTGGCGTGGCTGGTTGATTCGAATGCCGGCAAATATACACCTACAGTTATCTCGGCGTATTTAGGCTTTAACGCCGAGTTTTATATCTTTTAGGAGATCGAGTAGAGAAAACAAAGCCGACCGGTCCCAGCTGGCATGGTCAATTCGAGGCGTCATGGTTATGGTGGGTGAAACTGCTTGTGTGAACGACCTGGAGCAAAGGCCTGAAGGATCAGGGCGCATCGGAAGTTCCTGGGCCCGATAACTCTCGGCCGTAGCTTGCATTAAAATATGTGTAGAATCCAATATCTTCGTAGTTGCATGCAGTTTCATCGCATCCACCAAGCCGGGCGATGGGGACAATGATCATGTCTAAGCCGCCAGAGTGGGTATGATCCGTTCGTCCGAGGTTCAACTTTCTTGCACTACTTTGGAGGATCTTCTGATTATTGCTCTAGCTTCTGAGGTTATTTACTGATTTTCGCGGAAGGAAATGCAGCTTGAAAGAGCAAGAAAATGCAGCATCCCGGCATTAACAAGGAGAGACAGAATAGCTATCAGATGGTGTTGCGCCGCCAAGTTTGCCGTTCCCGTCCAGTCCCTCGGTACGGGAATAACTGCAGAGCTCCGGCTTCGCTCTACGGCTGGCAGCTTGGCACAAGAGAAGCTGGCTTGTTGGATATTCCCAGATCCTTGTAGCGCCTAAAGTGGCGCCTTTGTCGAGACTCATGGAGCGCTTTCGGATGAAAAGGCTCTGTTAGGGCAATAAAATCATGTCATGATGGTCATGTAATTGCACTTAACCTCGCTTATTACCGCGGAGCCGCAACAGGGAAGTCTGGAACCAGCTTCATGATTGAGCGTTGGCAAAATTAATGAGAAATGGCCATGCCTAGGTCGGAAATAGCGAGACCAATCTAGATGACGAGGCTGATACGGGATGCTTACAAGGAGCCCGGGGAGGTATGTTGGTGGAAGCCGGCACATCCTGCAACTCGGGCTGTCGCGCCTTCTAAGCTAGGAAACCAGGAAGCGGCAGGTGGTCCACGTGACCATTAACGGCATTGAGAGTGCCTCTAAATGATGCGGATGACGGCAGATCGTCCTTGAGACTCTTTGACCAAAGATCTTTGCTCCCGCTTTGACTGCGCGATACTGCGACAGCATCTTCAATCATCGCCGTCGCCGCCTGCTGCAAGGCCCTTTCTTACACCGCGAACCTTGGAAAAAGCACCCCACTTGTCGCCGAGCCCGGTCGTCGTTTTGCGCCGGCCCAACGCAGCGTCGCCTCCCAAAGACCTGGACGGTCACAAGGCGGAGAATCCTCGTTTGGTCGGCTTCTCGCTTCTTACATCCCTTGAAGGAGGCAGCCACACTCTTATAATTTCTCCCTCGGGCCCGTGACAAGGGCCGACGCCATACATATGCAATAAGCTGCGACTTCAACACCTGACGGGAGCCGAGCGCAGCTGGCCGCTTTCCTCCGAGTGGGGCTTCTATGTTTAACGCGGGGAATTACCTAAGGCTGCCTCTCTCGACGGTTACGAATTCATTACTCTTAGCACACTTTCTCTCACGAGACACTGCGGCCCAAGATGTCGTCGGTCAAGGCTACCAAGAAGAGCGCCTTCTCTTGCGAGCCCTGCCGTAGACGCAAGGTCAATATGTCCTCTGCTGCTCCCAGCTGCCCTTGCTGACCCTCTCCCAGGTCAAGTGCGGTGGCGAGCAGCCCATCTGCAATCGCTGTGCTGCTAGAAACGATGACTGTATTTACAAACTGTGGGACTGACCCCTCGACCCCTTGGTCGCGTGCTCCCCTGGGCTCATTAAGCATTCACTCACATGCTATAGAAACCCGACGCTGTCCTACACGCAGCGTCTTGAGGAGCGCATCAAGGAACTCGAGGATCAGCTGGCTGCCGTCAAGTCTCCTCCATCTGTTGCCGCCTCAAACCACTCTAGCCCTGGCGTCTTCAACGGCCATGGCGACGAGCTTGGAATGACGCGGAGTTTCATGGGTCTCAAGATTGACGACAAAGGCGGCATTACCTATCATGGCCCTACCAGTCTCTTTAATCTTCCCAGTGATCCGCACCGGCACAAGCCCGATTCGATATCCTCGGTTGATTCAGATGCTCACCGAAGAGAACGTCTGGTCACCAATGCATGGCACCAACGTGCAATGGAAAATCTCTCTGACATTCCCGTATGCCATGCTCCTCAGAACTACTCGGTCAAACCGCTGCTCACAGTAGTTTATAGGAACCGTTTCAATACCTCTTGAATGTACACTGGTGCTGGATTCAGCCCCTATTCAACTTCATCTACAGGCCGGCCTTTACTCGTATGACCAAACCCCTATGGATGCCAAGCTTGCGGGAATCTGACCTGGACAGGTGACATGCAATCCATGGGACCCTACTATTCGCATACGCTCCTAAATGCTATGCTGTCGCATTCGATCCGTTGGGGAAAGAGTGATCCCTCTACTAAGCGACTGCTGGACCAGTCTTATGACGGAGGTGCTGTTTTTGCGAAGCATGCTCGAAGCATGTTATTCGATGAATTGAGCAGAGGTGTTTGTAATGTTCCAACAGTTCAGACCCTCCTCTTGCTCAGTGCGCAAGAATGCGGCCACGGAAACACCACTCAAGCCTGGATCTACAGTGGCATCGCCTTCCGCCTCATTGACCATCTGGGCATCTGCGTGGATGGGCAAAGATACCCCGGCTCGGTCCACTTAACAGACGAAGAAGTCGAGATTAGGCATCGGCTTTTCTGGAGTTGCTATTTCTGGGACAAAATCATCAGTCTGTACCTCGGCCGTTCGCCCTCCATGCAATACTCACTGGTGTCTCCGCCGCAAATCATCAGTAGGTCGAGCCAAACTACTGTAGACAACTTTGATTACGCTAACAACCCTCAGTGGACGACTCTGCAGAAAATGAGCTCTGGGTTCCGTTCGACTCCCATGGAACAGACTGGAAGTACCCGCCTGCCACAGCTCACTCGACCTCTTGTTTCATGAGCGCTTGTCGACTATCAGTCATATTCAACGAAATTCTAATCCACATGTACGACCCTCTACTGGAGAATACCGAGACGGAGATGCAAGAGTGTCTACAGACTCAAGACCCTGCCATGAAACTGTGGTGGGATCAGCTCCCACCTCACCTGAAGATTGATCCGCAAGCTTTACCTGCCCTAGCACCCCCTTCGCATATTGTCACGATGAAGTGAGTAAATCATCCTACTCCTATATCCAAGCATTGTCTAACTATCGCCAAAAGTGCCCTCTACCACACCTTCAGAATACTTTTGTTCAGACCCATGCTTTCTTGGCAGGTCCATCCTGGAGACGACGGACCACATCCCATGCAAAACCATCTTGTAGAATGTGTCACATCGGCTACATCTATTATCGCCATCTTCGACCTCTTCTGCAGAACGTTCACCATCAACCACTGCGTTCTGTCACTGTCATATAGTGTTTATATAGCTGCGACTATATTCCTCTTGCAGGTGCAGGCAAGTCCTAACGACCAGCAAGCGGTTCGCAAACTGAACTTCTGCGTTCACGCCTTGCATCAAGCCAAGTTTGTGAATCCAGGTAAGTGGGCCGCGGTTTTCAGCTTACTCAACTCTAACGATGTATAGTTATCTCAAGCGCCCTAGCTCTCATTACCAGGGAGGTATCCAACCTCGGCCTTGGTCTAGGACTGAACCCGACGCCACCACAACAGCCTCAGCCTCAGCAACAACCAGAAATGTCACCGATGGCCTCTGACATTCCTATTTCGGAGCCCATTTACCAACCTCCATTTGAGATGCCCCCTCAGCAGTCTCCTTACGAGCCGGAACAGCTGTTTCAAACACCATGGGCTGATAACTTGAGCCCAAATGCGATGGCCGTCGACCGGGGTGTCTTTGAAGCCCTGTCGTCATTCGAGCCTTTAAGTGTACGAGTGGGTGCCATTCATGAGTCGGACAGCAACCCCCAGCCGTTCGGATAAGTGAAGGATACCTTCCATTACTCGGATCCGATCGAGCAAAGGCCATACTTGGTGAGGTATGGCTTGTCGACAATTTTACCGAAGAGCCTCGGTATAAAAGGTGATCCTGAAACCTCGAACCGGCTAGCACACCAGGCCCCGTTTCTAAGCCAGTAGCCATCTCCGTTCAGGACAATCTGGTCGATTCCGAGCCATCTTCTCAAACCATGATGGTTTGACGGGATATACGATCCTACTTGGCTGCAGACTGGGTGCCCATTAGAAGATTGCAACCAAGCCCTCGGTACAGACGAACTAGTTTGAGTCGAGCGCCCTGCCAGGACTTTAGATGGTCAAGGTAAATCGCTGTGCCTTACTCATGAGGTCCCATGTGATTGTTCGCACTTGGTTGTGCGCATTCGAGGCTATCGTCAGTCCCTACCTTGTGTTGAGGTCGCACTCACCCTATTGTGCGGGTTTGCAACCCATGCCGGTATATGAGGGGCCCTCAACAGAATGAAGCGGGAAAGACGTGTGGCACAAGATGGTTTGGGTTGAGGAATAGCAAATAAAAGCATGCTAATCTGACCAAACCGCAGACATTTTATCCCTAAAAGGGGGCACATTACATCACCAACTGGATTGGATAGTCAAACTAAAGCACAAAGATAATGAAAAGCAGGTGATTTATCATGTCCGTGCTATTTCGGCCCTTGTATGTACATGCAACAGATACAACCAGCTTGAATCAAACCCAGACGCCAGACCCAACGCCATGCAGTAGAAATGACTTTCGGTCATGAGACTATCATGGCGATTTTGGAACATCCCACAAATCCTCGGCGTTGCCCTTGAACAGCCTCTGGATGAGGTGGTCATCTTGACCACACCAGTCGAGAACCCTCTCCATCCAGGGCTTAATATCGAGACCCTCAAAGCGGGTATGAGGCCAATCGGTTGCAAAAACGACGCGACTGGTGCCTCCCAGACGGATGACCTCCCTGGCGATGGGGTCAATATCGCTATAATCGGGCAGCAAGCTCATGCGATAGGGAGCTGACAGCTTGACATAAGTATGGCCGTCGTTGAGTAAGCGCGCCAGGGATGAGAAACCTGGTAGGGCATACGGGTCGGTGCTGTTCTGAGCTTTCAAGGACGGAAAGCCGATGTGGTCTATGCAGAAACGGACGTTAAGGGTGGGTATTATGGGCTCAAGAAGAGTGATCAAGTGCATTGGAAGGTAGACCTGAACAACCCAGCCCAGAGGCCTCGCAACATCGGCGTACTGACGTAAGGAATCGGCCAGCTCTTGGGCATCGACTTCCAGCTCGTTTGACTGGATATTCAGTCTCACGGCCCTCACCCCCAAGTCGTGCCACTCGCACAATGTCTCGGGGGTTACGGTGCTCGGATCAAACGCAACAACACCCCTCCCGCGCTCCGGACCCAGGGCGCGCAAGGTATCAATCAGACAGGCATTGTCGAGGCCGTAGATGGATGGCTGCACAAGCACGATGTTTCGGATACCTACACTCTCCTCGAAGGTGAGGGCCTGGTCGAGCGAGTAGGAATTGGGGCGGTAGGTGGCAGCGGGATCAAGGGCGTAGTTTTCGACATCGATGACATGCATGTGTGAGTCCCATGCGCCGGGAGGGATGCGCTCGGCGAGGGTGCGGGGCGGGATTGAGGGCATGGCGAGGGCGGCTGTCACATGGCCAAATATACCAAAAATAGCGGCGAGCGAGCTGAGGAGCGGTGACATCTGCGGCCGGTTCGTGGTGATGGCTGCTGTGGTGTTGAGCCTGTCGATGGTCGGGCGAGGTTCGGTGTCAAAAGGCCGAGTCGGCGGCGGAGACGGAGGCGGGGGCGGGTTTGCGGGGAAACAGTGCCAAGCTCCGCCTGTTGGACGGCGAGTCCCAGGAAAGGAAGGAGGTCACAGGAGGACCAGGGCATTTCCATGTCAAGGGGCCATTTCTTTTGTGTCTATTGAGGGCATGTGGATTTGCTGGGTGTAGATGCGTATGACGTCGCCTGTAGTCGCTGAGGCTACAGGCTCGTCCTGGGCTAATGGCTGCTGCAGCCCTGCAGTTCTAGGATGTCGCTTGTCAAGAAGGATAGGCCTGCTATGTTTGAATGGGGGGATTTGCAAATGCCAAAGAGGTTAAGGATTGGAAATAGACACTGAAAAGGCAAGAGATGAGCCCCCTTTGTCCGCTCGTCATTTACCAACAATTCCTGGAACCATCGTGAAGCTCAGTGTTGGTGAGGCAAGACGGGCTCGGAAGTTGGCCGATACTGATAGGTTTGACTCGGGGTAGTTGTGACCAATACCATAATCCAAGATGTTCTTGTCTGATAAGAAATCGTATTTGTAACTTGCAACTACACACAGAGAAAAGATAGTCCACGCAGACTGTATGTATACCCACATCGTCACTAAGTGGCTCGATCAAACGACACGGCGTCAAGATTGACACCCGCGTTGGCACAGTTGAATCCAAACGCAACACCAAACTCGTTATACTGAGCCAGCATCTCGTCAGTAAATGTACAAACCGTGTCCAGCGGGAACCAGCTGCCGACGGCAACATCTGCGCTGGCCAACGTAACAGAACCAGGGCCTGCATCAACCACTACCAACGAGGCCAGGGTTGCAAAAGCAGCAATCATCAACTTGTTTGAAACCATCTTGAGATAGTTCTCCAAAGACGAGTGTAGAGAATAATAAAAACGAGTGAACGGGGGTGAATCCAGGGCAATAGGTGAACTTGGGTCTGTCACCCATTATATTCCAAGGCAGATCATCGTTTGCGACCAGATCGTCATCTCAAAGCAGAAAGTCGGCTCGACCCACGATAAAGCTCAGATTCATCATGGGTACTAGTCCTGTTCCTGAGCATAGTCAACGGGGCAGTTACCATACCATCTGCCCGGCCTACAGTAGCGTCTCAATAGCCACAGAAAATAGCTGCCGTCAAACCAAACGACGTCCCTAGTTCGATGTTTGCGATATGACCAAACGCCACACCAATTAGAAGCTCAACATCAATACGCGACCAAAGAGAAACTTTATATCGGTGGGGTTGCGATCCCTGCCTAGGCTATTCAGCAGCATCAATAGCCACTGCCGCTATTGATGAGGCCCTCGCGAATCGACAGCTCAGTGAGGAGCTAAACCTCCGACAAAGATATCCGACAAGATAAACAGCTAATAGGTTCGATCAAGATGAATACCCGAGTCCAAATAGGAGGTTACTCTAATATTCTAGATTCAGACTGCCGAGTTTCAGCTCGGCATGTGCAATGTCTATTTGAGCCAGCCGCACCTAATTACCCTAAAGTTTACAACGGAGGATTAGCCCAGTTATATACATAGAGCATAATTGCTTGGATGATCTAGAAGCATGACTGAAAATTACTATTGAATTTTTGGGTTGTAGATTTTAGCAATACCACTTTCGGTCTTTGGGTCGTAAGCAAGTTAGCCGCAATTGAAGGTAGTCCACTACAAGTGACCGCAACTCAGAGAAACAGACCCTCTGCGTTTCCTATTCAACCACTGTACATCATTAAAAAAACAATAGCTGTTCATGATCAAATGGTTAGACAAACTCGAAGAGTGAACAGAGCGAAACTAATTCATAGCCAAGTGTTAATGGCAAGTGGCTACAACGATAGGGAGCCGAGGTCCTGGCTGTACGCACCCAAGTTCACCCTGACTAAAGCCATCTTGGCATTCATCAAGATCATTGAGTGATGTTGAATGAGTCAAGATATTTTCATGATAATCGTAAACTCATCCATCTCTGCCTAGGCAGGCCGAGATTGCGCTCCACGGATCGTCAGTAACTGCCTCCATACTCTCGCAACACCCAGCTGTGCCTGTATTTTCGTCCCTCCAGCCCCCAAGTTTCATTAGTACCGAGAATCTCGTCCTTTGCCCCGAGAAACTCATTTGACTGCCATTCGGTCCGAGGTGGACATGTTCATAAAACCGTCCACAGCGAATGCCTCCTCTTGTTCTCCAAAGTTCCCAAGATGGGTCTCAGTGGCGGATTCAGATCCTACAGCACAAGTATAGAAAGTTGTTTAAAAAAGGGGACCAGTTTGGCAGTAAGAAGCAATGACAGACACAGCCAAGATGTCTTACATGCAATCCTTGCCCCTCAGGTCGAGTGGAGGCCATAACACCCTACTGGGTAATCCAATCTCACATTCTCATGATAGTAGTCCCAGAAGGCGAAGGGATAGTCTATCTGTTACTGTCACGATATTATTATTGGGTCGCAACATGGTTTTTCTCCTTGAAAAGAAATGAGGCTATCCGCATCATTTCGTTTTTCTCTCAAGTCATACAATCGCGAAAGCTTTGACACGGCCCCCATTAATGAAAAGGATGGCTATATCACAGAACAAAAGGATGCTGTAGCATGGAGAAACAACATGCTCACGCCAGGGTCACCAGGCAAACACATAAACTTACCCCGTAATAAGATGCGCCGTTTCCCAAACAAGCAGCTCATCACGAGAGCCCTACAAGGGGTTCCTATGACAAGTGGTTTGAAGGATCGGCAGGATCCTGGGGAAGGATTCTCGAAGAGCTTGGCGCAGGGACTGCCGAGTATTAAGGCACTGTCAGCGACTGGGCACATCCATGTTTCAGACGTTGCAATCAGACTCTTATCTGGGCGATCTTGACACCACTGTCACCATATGTCGCATGTTGCCCAATCAGGTCTTCGCTTCACCACCAAACCCACGATTCCCCTCTGGCATGCTCGGGTCACTCCGCCCCCAGCAAACAATTCGAGCTGAAGAGGTACAGGTCTAAAAGTTGAAACTTCAGGCAACCAGATTAAACCTTGACATCTCTGCTCTGACTAAGATACAACGTCGTAGGCCGAGTGCTGTGCCGCTCTCGGGGCTCGGTTTCCTGGGGACGGCATCTTGTTGCGGCTTCCTCACTGAGTAATTCATCGACGACAAGTGGGTTAGAAGGATTGACGAGGGGTCAAGAGACAGACGATACTGGAGAACTGAGCATCGCCCGAGCATTATACAGGCATCATGGGTATTATTCAAGCATCGTAGTCAAAGTCTGGCATCATGAATCAGTCTGTGAGGTTGATGCGGAACCTATAAAGACCCGGGCGTCTTCGCTGCAATGAAACTTGTTCATCACGCAGCTTCAGAACGCCTCTCACCAAACCAACAACCACTCCCTCAGCGCTTAATCTTCGCCATGGCTTTCAAGAAGCTTGCCCAACTTTCACTCCTGGCCCCGGCCGCCTTGGGCCTTGTTGTACCCAAGGGCATCACGCCCGCCGAGCTCAGCAAGATCATCCCTCGCGGCCCTGACCAGCCCCAAAATCCTCGTCTGGACTTTGGAAAGGACAGCTGCTTCAGCACCGGAGCTGTTGGAGAGAAAGAGGTGTGAAATTTCTAGTGGAGACCCAAGAAGTACGATGCTAACCTCCTTTATTAGGAATGGACGGGATGTGAGCCCGCCAACAAGCTCGATGATGATGGCAACTGCCCCCTGAGCCCTCACAGCGATAACCCTGTAAGCACTGATTCTCTATGAATGCGATGTTGGCCCAGGACTAACAACTTACCAACCTAGTGTGAGACCTTCTGTGAAAAGAGTATGAGCTGGAGCTATGGAAAGGAGGTCAAGTTCGCCAACGCCGAGTGCCGCCGCGGCAAGTGCACACTCGAAGACCGTATGGCCGTCACTTTTGGCGAGACCATGAGCTGGGGCTTCCAGATCGGCTGGGGCGCCATCACGGGCGGTGTCAGCTTCACCTACAGCGAGGAGAAGCAGACCCTCAGCGGTGTCGTCCGCGACAAGCCCGACGATCTGATCGACGAGTGCGGTTACTGGACCTTTGTTCCCTACATGGTCACGTCCTGCGGTATCTCAGCCAAGGGCAAGCACGAGCAGAATGCCTTCACGGGCGAGAAGTGCAAGGACCGAGAGCAGGGCGACTACTGCATCACCGACTACCTCCGCCACGCCGATGGCATTCCCGCTGGTATCCCCGTCTTCGTCACCTACGACTGCGCGACTCGTGAGTATCTCGGCTTCTGCAAGCAGGACGAGCTCTACCTCAAGATGGGCGTCTCCGAGGACGAGAAGGTGCACCAGGACTACGCCTTTTCTTGGTGGGACGGCGATGCTTCCAAGGGCCCTACCAGCACTGCCCAGGCCATGTGCGAGAGGGGCGAGTGGCCTCCTGCCTAAGCTGGGTATCCTCCTTTTTGAGCTCGTATTTGGTTTCTGCTATTGGTCAGCTAGAGCTCGGATGTTTGAACTGCTGCTTCAAACACTAGGCTGATACTTGATACATACGGTTGACGTTTGAAGGGTTCGGGTTTTGGATTGAATCTGTATATATTTTGGTTTCATTGTCAATAAACTTTGGTACTGTTTACTTTTATCGTGTTGTGCAACAAGTATCCGGATCCGTGCCTGGGAGGTCAATCCGTTCACGCCGGGCGGCGCCGATCCGACCAAAACGGAGGTGGATTGCTGGACCCGGAGGCGGTTTCGGTGATGGATACGGCAAGAGGGCACATGCTCAACGGCGACAGGAGAAAGACTCAAGATGAATGAGAAACCTATGCGATTGTCCTCCTGGGTCTTATCATGGGAGGAGACAAGACTTGCGTATGCGTATCTGAATACGCCTTGGACCGAGGCATGTAAGAGGTGAAGCTGGTCCAGAAGAGTACGCAAAGATATGACTTGCACAGCCCATCAATTAAACAAGAGCTGAATTGAATACGACAGGGCTGAAAGGCAGAAATAATCGCTTTCGATTCCATTTCTCATCAGCCTTGTATGTAACATGTGAGATTAGTTGTCGCAAATATCACCAGGCACAGCCGCAATTGATTCCAAATTTCGCTGGCGCGCAGGGAAAGAAGTGACGGCCGGGCGGGGCAGGTGAGACCCTTGGCCCAAGTACCCCGCGGAAGCCCCCTCGCTAATCCAAAAGAGGAAATAAAGCTCTTCAAATCCAATCGTCATCGCCGCCTTCGTTGACGCACCTGCCTTCGGTATTTGTCAACCGCTGTCCCGACCAGCCGGTCCTCGGTCTTTGCCCACAAAAAGTTGAAATATCGCGACGTCCCAGAATCTTGGCCTCAATTACAGTTCTTGTATAGCTTCACTCCTCGTCTTCTCTCAAGTCATTATTCTCGTCATCGCTTCGAGATCTGCACAGCTATAAAGAACGCCACTCCCGACGGACCGCTCACCCCGCATCGACCCCTGCTGCAAACAAATCGCAACCAACGTCTATCCCGTCTACCGCATCAGCCAAATCTTCCAACATGACTTTCGGCCTTCCTCCATTCCTCGCGCGCCTGGCCCGCCCCTTCACCCAGTCCACCCGCCTCTCCATCGTCGGCGACTCGTCCGCCGCAGCCCCCATCCCCGAGGGCGCCCAGCGCTGCACCGTCGCCGCCGGCTGCTTCTGGGGCACCGAGCACCTCTATCGCCGGCACTTTGCTGACAAGGGCCTCATCGACGCAAAGGTTGGCTACATTGGCGGCGACCTTGATAACCCCAGCTACCGCGCCGTCTGCGGCGGCAAGACTGGCCGTATGTTCCTCCTGCCTTGCCATCTTGAACAGTAGCTGACTGTATTTCTTAGACGCTGAAGCGGCGCAAATCATATTTGATCCCTCCAAGGTCTCGTACGCACAGCTTCTCGAATTCTTCTACTCCATGCACGACCCCACAACCCTCAACCGCCAGGGCCCCGACACCGGCCCACAGTACCGGTCTGCCATCTACTTCCACGACCCCGAGCAGGAGAAGATTGCCCGCGACGTGACCGCCAAGGCAAACTCCCAGTGGTGGAAGGGCGGTATCGTCACCGAGATTGCCCCCGCTGGCAAGTGGTGGACCGCTGAGGAGTATCACCAGCTTTACCTCAACAACAACCCCGCCGGCTACGAGTGCCCGAGTCACTTCTTGAGGCCCTTCCCCCCTCTGCAGTAAATAGCCTGCACAGACGACGAGTTGCTATGCGAGAAAATGGATATATTTTAGGTTGCGCAGATAGAACTGACATGTCGAATCATGGGCGGGGCCAGACGTTCTGGAATTTGGAAGGGGTTTATTTATACCAAGCGCGCATACACAGCCGCAAATCGAATCTTGCTTACTTTTGATCGCGTTTCACCACACGGCTGCAGTCCACACATTGCTTTGATTTGTTTATTCCAATAATCCTAAGAGCTACAAATGGGAATTTCCACCAATCCACAACCCATTTCAGTCAAACCAAGAGAGGAGTTCATTAATCTCTTGCCAGCAGCGATTCCTTTTATAACAATAATACACGTTGACTGCCATCTAGGTCTATCAACCAACCAATTGCCGTTCGCTTACTTTCGTCGGCTGTTCTGCATCATCAGGAGCTGAACCATGCGGATAAAGATGTTGAGGAAGTCGAGCTCAAGAGCAATGCTCTCGTTGACGGGATCCCGGCGGATGACACCAGCCTGAGCGAGACGGGCATGGTGCAGAACCTTCTGAACGTCGTACAGAGTGAAGCCACCAAAGACGGCAAGACCACCATACAGCCAGATGCTCTCAGTGAAGGCAAGGGTTCGGACGGCGGTGGCGGGAATAATCAGAGGGGCGAAACCGGAAGCGGCGACAATGGCGGCACCAGCGAGAAGAGGACCGCCGATGTACAGATACTTCTCCTGCTTAGCAGTGGCACCAACAATCGAAAGGCCGCCCATCATGGCAACAGTGTAGAGACCAGCACGAGCCAGAAGGGCACCGGGAACGAAGGCGAGGAGAGGGGCGACAAAGGCTGCCTGGGTGGCGTTGAAGGCTGTCCAGAGGGCATACTTGGGGATATAGCTTCATATTAGTTAGCAACATTGTCCATTTCATCATTGACACTGCGTCCAAGAAAACTTACTTATCCGGGCTGATGGACCGGGTTCCAATCATGGTCGCAAAGCTGAGCGCAAGACCACCAATCCCAACAACCCAAGGGTTTGTCACCATGATTCGGTACACAAAGCCGGTCTGAACCATCTGTCGGGCCGTCAAGCCGATGATACCAATTCCGAGTCCAGTGTGCAGGAAAGTGTTGTTTAGGTACTCGCGCTCGTATACGGGCATGCCACCATCATCGCGGGTTTCTCGGTTGAAGACTGCATTGATGGCCACCAGAGTACCACCAAAGATGGCACCGCCGACGAGCAGTTTTCGGCTTGTCGTTTGGGAAGCAGCCGCAGGCCGAGCTGACTCCTGGTAGTATGTGCGACCACTAGCGCGACCACTGCGCTGGAAGACGTTGCGTGTTGTCGCTGATGTGATGCGCGAGGTGAAGAAATTGGGAGTCGGCTTGGCCGGGACGTGGAAGCTGCGTACGGGTGCAGCGCTGCGAAGCGTAGACTTGGAGAGCTCAGGAAGACGCTGCGCAAATCGCGCAGGTCCCTGGCGGAGTGTGAGCGTAAATGACATCGTCGCTCTGGCGATTGGGATGTCGGTTGTGGGGGTATTGAGTCGTTGACAAAGGAAACGAGTCAAGCGGGGGATGAAGAGAGGAGGAGGAATCGACCGGGATCTATATGCGTAGAAGTTCCGGCCACAAGCATGACGTTAAGACGGAGAGTGGGCCTTACCTAAGTCCGACGTCACGTGTTGGAACTCGGTGGAATTTTCCGGCGTCTCTCGGCGAATCAGTTGGTCAGCAGCCGCCACTACCTAAACTCCAAACTCCATCGGACTTAGGACAACCGAGGCCGTGACTGATATTCACGTCTCAATGAGGTCATTGTTCAAGTCGGTTCAAGATTATTATGAGAGCTAAGACGTTATATGCACTTTCAGCTCCGTTAGGGTATCTTCATGTATCCCTTTCCGCTCTCGCTTATTCAATGGCGACCTAGCCAATACATCCACTCCCTTCGCTTTCCATAAAGCCCGTCATGAACTTCATAAAGCAATGCTCCGTGACTTTGCGCCAATGCTGTATGGTGACAACCCCCTCTGTAGCCCCGACAAATACCCCTTGATTTCCAAAAGTGATTTCTCCAAGACTCCGTCCTAGCATCATCGCAAGCCTCCAACTCCTTTCTCAATAACGAAACGCACGGGTCTCCTAGCCCTCTTGGACCTATATCCAAACGCCGTCCGCGGCATGAAGTTCTGCGACGTGAGCATTGCTACGCTCATGGCTTTTGGTGCAGGCACATCCTCTTCGCCCTCAGCTGGCCCCGAGCTGTCGCTGGACTCTCCTTCTTGAGGACGTTGGCCAACTCGATCGTCAAACCCCCAGTTCGCAACGCTACCAGTCCGTAGCCATGGTTCCAAGTTTCGACATTGACTGACATCCATCCAATTGAGCCGCCCGCAGCCATTGAGAACGTTTTCAACTCCCCGACCCGTGACTCTTACACAGCCACGGACGCTTAACCCTTCTAAATCATTTAGATGAAGTGCCACGCTTTCCAAGCTTCCGTCGCTGACTGCACTTCCGCAAAACGCTAGCCGTAGTTCTCTGAGCTTAGGAAGACGAAGAGCTACAACCTCTGTTGCCGTGTCAGACAGCGCACAGCAAAACGACAGATCCAAATGTGTGAGGTTCTTCGCCGAGTTGACAAGGGCCACGATTGCGTTATCAGAAAGATAGGTGCAGTCCGCCAAACAGAGTCGAGAAAGCTTTTCGAACCGGAAGGGCGCCCAGGATTGAAACCCTGCGTCGGTGATCGACGTACAACGAGTGAGGGAGAGTGACTCAATTCGACCCGATGCGTGAGCTGCTAGATGAGCCATAGACCGGTCCGTGATATGTTTGCAATAAGATAGGTTGAGACGTTTCAACTTCGGACACCCAACCACTGTGCCCGGTGGCAAAATGTTCTGCACCGCCTGCTTATGCTGCTGTTGATGTCCTTTGTTCCTTGACCGGGACGCCGAGTTTGAGATAACGACCTGCTTCGAAGGAGGTGGCGGGTCAGGTACTACCCAACCAACAACGCGGCCCAGGAGATTATCGCCGACCTTGCGACAGTTGCTCCAATCAACCTCTTCCAAACCTTTTGCATTCTCACTCATTTCCAATATCTGGTTTGCTGAGACATCCCAAACTGACTTCATCCTCCATCTCTTAACGTTCTTCCCGCAACTGCGCCACAGGGCCCCGAAGCCTTCATCGGTTATATGAAAGCAATTGTTCAGGTCAATGGTAATGGCACGAGTGCCAATAAAGGGGGCAAGCACCTTAATAAGGACTTCATCGTTAACCTTGCGGTTGTACATCGAGAGATCGACGTTTTGGCACACTTTGGGAGACGTTGTCAGGAGCTTCCGCCAGTGGGTGCTGACGAGTCGTAGTCGGAAAAGTTCTCCAATATCAACATGTTTGAAGATGTAGATCAATATCTCATCCGAAAGCACAGGCTTGCTCATCGTAAGGGGCCGGCGAGGCAATGTTGTTCTTACTCTCTTGGCTGGAACATCGTCGCTGTCGGCTGGTGTTTCAGAAAACGCGAACTTGATAGGAGTCACCTCTGAGAGACGAGATCTCACTCCATTAGTACTCGGCGCAGAGCTGTCCATCGGTGGCATCGGTGGCGCCAATGAGTGACGCCGTCGGTTTCTGATATTCTCCATGTTCACGCTCAAGAATGGATCAGGATCCTTGGGTTCCATGTTCATAGAATCATCTTTCGCGGGAGAAGCCGGCTTCGACGGAGTAGTGAAGGTGAGATCGGGTAGGGTAGCCCGCGATGGGGTCGTGGGAGTCGGTGGATCAGACTTGTTAGCCTTCTCTTTGACGTCGGCGTCAACCATCTCCACGTCATCGTTTTGCTTATGATATCGAAGGCGTGCCGTCTCTTCGACCTGTGTTTTGATAGTTGGAGGGCAACGTCTCCAGAACTCGTCAAGAACGTCGCCAGTGATCATAATGCATTCCACGGTGGTGATGGATCGTACTGTCGCTGTCCGGCCGCGGGAAAGGCCCAAACTCGCAACTTCTCCAAAGTATTGTCCTGCTTTAAGTCGTGGTCTTTTCTGGAGGGAACGCGTCATGTGTTGAATGTTCTCGTTGATATCTGGTTCGTCGTGGATCACCTCAGCTTCTCCACGAACGATGAAGAAAATCTCGTTGCCAGGTAACCCTTGGCGAACAATGTCTGTGAAGGGCGTATAAGTTTTAGGTTGAACACTTAATCCCAGGAAGTGCAGAATGTCGGCAGGGAGAGTAGAAAACAGCGGCAGCTCCTTGAGGGTCGTCCGAATGTTGATTTGGCCGCTGCCGATAGCACTTCCGGCGGCAGGATCCTCAATGATTCCGGGGCTTGGAGACTTTCTCTTCTTGGAATTGACCACGGCACCGTCCTTGATAGCGCCTCTCTCCCCAGTAGAAACCTCGCCAGGAGCAGCTTCTCGAGCGCTAAAGTCTCCTTTAGGAGATTTGAGCAACTTCCCACCCTCTTGTCTTCTTTTTTTGAGAAGATTCAACCGCTCTTGTGCCTCTTCTCGAATAGTTTTTTCCATCTCGGGGAACTTCGGCATCACTGTGTGCAGATCTTCCTTCTTAAGCACCAACAGGAGGCATTTTGTGCGAGCAATAATCGTTGCTGTCCGTGGCATCTGCATCAGGACACCAATTTCGCCAAAGAAAGCCCCAGCTTTGAGCTCTGCATAAACTGCCTCGCCATCTCGCGACGTCACGGCAACGACACCGCGAACCAGCCAGTACATTGCCTTGGCATCGTCACCCTCAGTCACGATGTGATCATTAGGGCTTTGGATCTGAGGCTTTAAGTGGTTTCCAATAGCAACCAGGAACTCCTCTGGGGCTGACAGAAAGAGTGGAAAGGACCTGATTCGGTCAACCAAATCCAACGGCATATCTCGAATGAGAGATGCCGTGAGCGGCGAGGGCCGCACTGGCCGGGTGGGATTGGTCTCGACATTGAATGATCGGATCAATGAGATGGAATCGGACGAAGTTGCGGCGGCTGAGGCCTGTTGGTGATGGGCCAGCGCCCGATAAGGAGAAGGTGAGCTTGGAGAGCGACCCCGCCTCATGGTGACAACTGGGCAGAGGACGATGTGACTAAGAGACTATGGGATCGCGGCAACGAGGGTGGTCACGGCCTCCCCTCCAGCAAGCTCTCAGGCCGCCGCAGCAGCAGCTGGGGGTGGCGGCTTGTGGTCGTTTGGCCTTGCCGATAGAGACTAGGAAACGAGAATGCTGGTGGAAACAAAGCCCAGATAGGATATGGTCATGCTCCGGTCTGGTACGTCGGCAGGACCTCGCACAGGTGAACGGGATAGGCTGGTGTGTTCGCTCGTGTTGCGTTTGATACTGAATCGATATCGGCGACAGATGCACCCACAGCCTGGGTGATGGCCGAGGAGCAACTCGCAGACCCCGTCGTGAACGAGAGACGCAGAGCCTGCAGTGGCAGGCTAGATATCGAGCTCGCAAGTTGCACAGGGGTCCAAAGTGGCGGTTTGGAATCTCGTCGTGACACACGAGCAGGGTACGATTTATCGGAGCGCTGTTGTGTAGATGCAGGTGTTGAAGTTGGTCGCCCAAAGCCGATCGCGTGGATGTGCCACAGTAAACTTTGAAAACTGTGAGCGATGACGGCAACGGGCACAAAGAACGGAGACCGGTGTAGGCGGCTTACCAAAGCTTGAGCAGAAGCCAAGCAGCGGAGGCTGGTTGGCAGACGATCACTGATACTGTACTGTACTCGGCCGAGAAGGCGCAACAGTGACAATCCGAGGTGGGAGCTGTCGCGGAGCAGCAAGGAAGCTATAGCAGGCTAGCTATTGGCAGACAGCTAGGTAAGGTAGTTGAGGGAGGTCAAGATCTGAAGTAAACTGGATCCGCATGGAAAAGATTCCAGTCGCGGAGGAGCGCACTCCGGCCGCCACACACACGACGCCCGCCCACAACACATAAGGCCCCTCAGCATCTCTCACACAACCACCGCCCACTCACACGCGCAAGGCGAGCTTGGTGTGGGGTAACGCTTTTAGCTGAGCGGGCAGTGCCGTCACACACGGTGAAAAGTGTGTAGAGGTGAGCAGGGGAGCAAGGGGGCCCGGATTAGTGGACAAGCCGCAAGCGACAAGTGGAGCAGAGATGGAAGCAAACCAAAAGCAAGCAAGCGTCGGCAATGCAAGCAATGCATCGGGAGAATACCAGTTCGAGAGAGCGCAAATACTGTCCGGTGATACAGGCCACCTAGACAACCGCGCCGGCCCCGTGGATCCCCCGCTGCTGGTAGGGAGACGGCAGCTCTTGTGGTGGTGTTCTGTACCTTAGCCCGCGCGTGGTGCTAATAGTGGCGTTTCTGGTCGCTACGCAGGGCAGCAATGGCAGAATGAGCTCCTGGGTCAGTGCGTGGCTCTGTGGGCGCTTTGGCGCTTCGGTGGATGCTTCCATGAAGCTTCAGTGGGCGAGAGTGGGATGGATGTGCTGCCCGCCGTGGAGCCATTCATCATGCCCACCTCTCGACCCTCTCCCAAGGACCCTGCCAGAAGGCCCCCCTTGCCCCTAGCGGACGGCTCCAAGCGCAGATGACCGAGCGCGCACAGGGCGCTTACGGGGTCCTGACGTTGAGCTTCATGGGAACGACGAGCTGGCCCAGGCCTGTCCTAGCAGGTGGTGGTGGTGGTGGTGTTGAACGGGACAGCCGAATGGAATATTGACAACGCTTGATGGGCGGAAGCGACCCGATAGCTTGTCTGAGACTATTTAGGAGCCACCCACGATCCCATTACCATGGATGCTGTTCAGCACACCCAGTGAACGGGGTCTGTTGTGTGCTTGGCTCGACGGTGACTGGTGGTTGTTGTGGTTGTGGCAGCTCTCTGCCGTCATCATCTTCCCCCTCCACTGCGTCGATCCTGATCTTCGGATCCGCGCGGCCAGCCTACCGGGAAAGGGGGCCGTTGGTCAGAAGACCTCTGCATATCCATCTGTAGCTTGCCGAGGCATGCGAAAGACGGCTACAACAATGCAGTGGTTGACGATTTGAGCAGGGAAACCTTAATGTTAGCTGTGGGCGATGACTTCTGCAGCTTCGGTCCGAGGCGGACTGGCGACAACGGACTGGTTCCGATACAGTAGGTGCTGGGCAATGTCCAAGAATAGCTTCTAGACGATGCACCCATGAACTGCTACACTGCCGCATTATCAATGCTGATGGAGGAAGTTGTCGGAGGAGAACCCTGGTCAAACAGGAGAAGGCTCCGCAGAGTCCTTTTGTGAAACGTTTCGTCATTGCCCACGGCGACTGTTTCATCAAGACGGGATGCACCTTCCTCTCTCACGATGGATCACGTCAAGAGAGGGCTGCCTGCCTCACATTAAGCATATGCAGCCTTACAAGGCCACTACATCCAGCTCTTAGGCATTTGGGGCTATATCGAAGCTCTTGTATAGAGCGCGTTGGCATGCTACGTCCGTTTCTGTTGTTTCTTCTTCCTGACTCAGATTTGACATTGTGCTCGGGCCAGCCGTGACGCACGTAAATTTTCTAGAAGGTCGCGCCTCAAGCAAGGGCCATCGCGCCAGCCAACGCCATGACCATCTAGCCCCTGCTGTAGAAACTCGCTAGAACACGCACGTTAAATTGCTTCTGTCCGAGATAGGATGCTTGTATTATGTGCTTTCTTCTGCCAGCGTTCGCAGCTTAGCATCGGCCAACGTGCAAGCTCCAAACACGCTGCTAGATAGGGGAAACTGAGACACGGGTATACAACACGTTGCTAGGCGCGTTTGCAGCCGCTCCACAAAACCTCATCTCCGCCTCATGTCACATACCTACTACCTTCCTCCTCATGACATGCAGTAGGTGAACCAGCATGGCACCCCTCCACCAACTCTCCGTTGCATGTCTCCCTCCGGTCGAGTTGCGGCATTTCTAGCCAAGCATTGAAGTTTGGCGAGCGCTTTGTTGCAGGTCCTTGCAATTCCCCTTGCATCTCCAATGCCGGCAGATGTTCATGTCAACTCGAGTGATTGACAACAATGACTGTAGCGTAGCCGTATTATGGCGAGCAGGTTTTGCCTTTTCCAGATCGAGCTCACCTGGTTAACAAGTCAACTCTATGACGCCGGCGCCCATGTCGTAGTTGTCATGACTCGGCCGAGTCTATGACGATCCACCCTTATTGCCTTCAGCTATTCTTGTGAGAATGTGAGTGAGAGGGTACTTGGAACCACCTAACGATTCTGGCATGGAGCTCGACAGAGTTCCTGGAAGGTTGCGGCCCCTCCCCCATTTCGAATCAGAGGACATCATTGTTCCCAGTCCTTCGGTTGCAGGATGCCATTGACTTTTCCGGGCTAAATTTGATGTCAACTGTGATCTACAACGCATCCGGTCTTGTCCATGGGACAACCTTCTGTGGCGTTTCTGCAATTACCACTTTGAGAATTGCCTGCCGGGCATCCCAGGATTATTTTCAGCGTCTCGCCAGGCATCCCACTTGCGAAAACACGAGAGCGTTGGGTTGAACCCAACATTGCGTTTGACGACTCTGCAAGAGCCTATATTACGCCGTACTCTAGACGTCGACAGTATGAAAGGGTTGAGAGACTTCTAAGCCACCCTGGCCGTGCAAGTGAGTTGTCTATCTCTACCCTGCGAACTTTTTCTTTTATCATCGAGTGTTTCATTGGTTGGATAACTCACCGAGACTCTGGAAGAGGATGAGATCAGCAATGCCGGAATATACTTTCAAGTACCATGGTCCAAACCCTCTATCAATCCCGATTGATAGTTTACAGGGTCTCCAATTTGGCAGTCCTCGCTTAACAAAGAACTGCATGGCCCTTAGATCTACGATATCCCGTCCCCTGTCCTTAAAACCGTCTCTATAGCCAAATGGCCCTGAACGCGCCGCTGTGGTTCACCATGCTGACGGATTGCTGTCGCAGCAAATGAGCTGCCTATTTCGGCGTCGTAGCTCGCAATGATGCCACAGCAGATCGGTTTGCCCTCGTGCCTAGTCCTCAACTTCAAACTTGAGAGACAACCTAGGAGTTTACATTCCCGGGCTTTTCCAGAGGCTGTAGTCCGACTTCACGCTTATAAATCTCGAGCCAGCATTGCGAGAAAAGAAGAATTCTGAAGAATACGGTTTAATACACTCATGAATATTGCCTATCCATCTGCCTTAACACCCGCCTCTCCTTTCAAACAGCCTCAAGCCAGCCCTCGCTTCTGTTCCGGTGGCTGGATTGACAGCGGAACCACAGGTCTTTAGAGTTCTGGTTGTTCAATTAACAAAATTATGGCCTCTGGAACTTGCCGGTTAGGTCTCTTCTTCGCGGCCGTTCAATCCTACAAACAAAATAGTTAGATATAGCGGTGGTGTGTACTTGGCGAGTAAAGAACACTGGCCATCAGCCTTGACAGAAGGATATAGCAATGTTGGCAGGCTCATCCTTGCCTAAACTGAACATGAGCTACTTATCCATCTTCCAATTCCATCTAGTAAGAGGAATATTTTTGATTACATTCATTAGCATACATTGAGCAAGTACATATTCGCCTCTTGGCATGCTATTAGGCAACAATATTGCATCTCACATGTCATGCTGAGTACGAGGCACCCTAATGGCAATAATAGATGCCGATGTTTCTGCTTGAGCGACCTTTTGAGTATTTCAAAAAGCCGGCAGCGGAGTGAGTGCCTATGCCTATGCTGTGAAAGATCTCCGAGCGGGAACAGTCCGGATAGTAACGGTTTAAACACCGACTTCGGCACAACCACAACCGCCATAATTCCCTCTCATACCTCACACAGTTCGAACTTCAAGGCCTTTTCACACAAGATCTATTCTCTTCCTTCCCTGTACACACCTTCCCAGTCTATCTGCAGCCATGCCAAATTACGCTAAACCAAATGCCCAGAATCCTCATCTCCTTATTGAAATAAAATCACCATCTCTTTTAAAACCCTAACGCCGAAGCATTTCGAAGTAAAGACCAAGATTTCTATGCTACCTTCGTCCCCTCTCAAGTTCGCAAGAATGTCTTGAACACTTCCGAGTTAGTGCAGTCCTGGTAAGGGTATCCAATTCTGCGCAGGAAGTCCTCCAGCTCCGGAACCTCCTCGTCGGGACATAGGATGCCCGTAACAATCTTTCCTACATCTCCGCCGTAGTTTCGGTACTGGAACAGGCTGATATTGAACTTGGGTCGCAGAGTCACGAGGAACTTCTCGAGAGCACCGGGTCGCTCGGGGAAAGTGAACATATACAGCCGCTCGTTGGGGACGCCTGACCGACCACCGACGAGATATCGGATGTGACTCTTGGCAAGTTCATCGCCCGAGAGGTCTGTTACGTTCATGCCGCCAGACTTAATGCGGTCGATGAGCATAGTTAGCTCCTCGGATCGCTGGTAAGCGGGTGCGGTCAGAGAGAGACCGATGAGGATGTTGGCGACCTCGTCGCTCGCGTATCGGTATGAGAACTCAGTGACGGCATGAGGCATGACGGAGTTGATGAGCTCGGCGAAAGAACCGGGTCGCTCGGGGATCTGCACAGCAAGCAGAGCCTCCTTACCCTCACCCAAAGTGGCGCGCTCGGCAACGAACCTCAGTCGGTCAAAGTTCATGTTGGCACCCGATGTCACAGCGATGAGAGTTCGCTTAGAATCTCTCGAAGGGTTCTGTGCGACGTATTTCTTCAGACCGGCGATGGGCAAGGCGCCAGCGGGCTCCAGGCCTGAGCGGGTGTCATCGTACATATCCTTGATGGCGGCGCAGATCTCGTCGGTGGTAACCTCAACAACATCGTCGACAACCTCCTTGGCAATGCGGAACGTCTCCTCTCCGGGAATCTTGACAGCGGCACCGTCAGCGAACAAGCCAACCTCCTTGAGCAAGACTCGCTCGCCCTTCTTCAGGGACTGTGCCATGGCGTTGGCATCATGGGCCTCGACACCAATGATCTTGACGTGGGGCGCCATGCGCTTGACATAGAGACCAATTCCAGCAATGAGACCACCGCCTCCACAACCACAGAAGATGGCCTCCACCTTGGCCATGTTGACCTGGCCGAAGAGCTCGTTTCCAATGGTTCCCTGACCAGCAATGACATACGGGTCGTCAAACGGAGGGATGTTGATAAGCCCGTCCTGCTTCTCCCGTCTTGCGCATTCCTCCTTCGCGGCATCGAAATCGGCGCCGTGCAACACGACGTGACCCCCGAGACGAGCGACGTTCAGATGCTTGATACTAGGTGTGGCTTCGGGCATAACAATGGTCGCGGGAATCTTGAGTTTGCGGGCCGAGTAGGCAACGCCCTGGGCGTGGTTACCGGCGGAGCAACACACTACGCCCTTCCAGCTCTTGGCAGGGTCAAGATGGGCCATCTTGTTGTAGGCGCCGCGCAGCTTGAAGCTGAAGACGGGCTGTTCGTCCTCACGCTTGAGCAGGACATTGCACTCGAGTCGATTGCTCAGGTTAATGGCATGGGTAAGGGGAGTGATCTTGCAGGCCTCGTAGACTCGGGAGGTGGCGCTGGCGATAAGGCGAAGGTACTAAAGGCGACACAGTCAGTTTCCACAATTCAGTTACAGGGGATCGATGGGACTCACGTCAGGGTAGCCCGTCGGAAGGAGGTACTCCTCGGGAACCATCTCTTTGATGCGAGCCCGCTTCTCTTCGGACGGCGTCGAAGGGTTGGCGCTGTACTCGGTCAAAGCCATGCCGGTGGTGGGCGTGTGCGGACGGGCATCGCCGTTGGTTCCATTGCCATTGACAGCGCCATTGGCGACGACGGGGTCCACGGGGGGTTCGTGAGCTGAAGGCATCTTGGGCAGAAGGTGTTTGTTGCTGGTAAGATGAAAGAAGTCAGGTCAGGAAGCGCGCGTTGTAATTCAGTCACCGCCGAAAGATCGGACCTGAATTTTTGTTAGCTTGGAGATGAGCACCCATGATGACTCAATTCACACGTAGTGGTCACTTGCGACATGGAGGACCGTGCTGCGAATGACCAGGTCTCGTGCCCGGTGCTAATATGCGCCAACCCGGACTCACCGCAGCCGTCAGAGGCCGATTTTAGGCCGAGCATCGTGTTATGTCAAGCATTGAAATTGGGCCTGGACGGGGAAAGGGTCCTGTCGAAGCGCTGGATGAAATGAGATACTGGACTTGAGCCTATGAACGAACGCCTTTGAATTGAGACAGCTTCAAAGTCGGTCTAAAGCTACCACGTGAGAAATCTCCAATTGCTTCGCGGTGGCGGGGTTACAACGCCCGAGCCGGCGGGGTTCGATATCGGACGTCTTTACGCCACCGGATCCAACCACACACAGCCAGCGCATTTGTTTCACAACCTGTGTGAGTGACTCTCAACAAGCGATTGGTCAAGTTGAGAGTTGCCATGTTAAAATACCACCAAAGAGATTGAACTTGCATCATATCAGTGAATTATTATTCTCAACTATTTATCAAAAGACTCCATAACTCCTGTGTTCGCTCTAACAAACCATTAATCCCACTTCTTTACTTCTTCTCAACCTCTTGGTACGCCGGCGGCGCATCCCGCTGCATCCCGTAGCTGTGCTGTTGCTGCTGGTTTACATTATCCATCTCAAAGACATTATTATCCCGTGTCTCATACGTGTTCATGTTCACGTTTCTCATCTCATGTCCATTACTGGAATTCTCCGAGCGTCCACCCACAACACCGACCTTCTGCATTCCCGCCCTAACGAGCGTCACGCCCGCCTCGTGTCTCTGTGCTCGTTGAAAGTCTCGCTCGGCTCTCTGCTCAGCGCGGAGCATGTCTCGCTCCGCACGCTGGAACTTTCTTTGAACACGACGCTCCATCTTGCGCTGGTGGCATGATGGTCGTCCGTTTGTCATGTACATGTAATCCATGTTGGGAGCCATGAGTTGCTGTTGTGGAGGGTGGGCAACATAGGCTGGTTGAATGGATTGAACAGGGCGGCTGCAGCAGCCTCCGGATGTGCGACCGTTGTAGCGTCCAGAGTTCTCCGAGGGAGGAAGAAGACTGCTGGCAATGAGACCGATGAGACCCATGATGAGTTTTGGGTGAAGATGAAGTGATATCTAATTGAGAGATGTGATGTTGTTCGTGTAAGTGAGTCCCCAAGATGGTGGGCCTCGTTGAACTGTAGGGTAGAACAGGAGAGAGAATGATTGTTGTGTGTGATGATGGCTGATTTCCAGATATTCGCTCGATGTATCGTGTCTTCTTATACTTCGAGGCCTCTCTTTCACACGATTAATGCCATACCCAAACGAGTCCATCGATGCGAGTGCGCAGCCATGCTGACGTACCATCCTCCTCCATCTCGAAAGGGCTCCCCGATCGGGCTTGGCGCGGTCGTGGAGATGCCGAGTGCGGCCCCACTCCTACGGTTTCCTGGCCAATCAGCTCCGCCGCTCGCTAGCTTCGCATTCGTTTCGCCTATTCGAGTCGCGGGTTGAGAGGCGCAAGACGGATATGAGTGCCGAAGACACTATCCGTCATAGGGCTGAATCCTTGCTACGTAGCATCCATATGTGCTCGATGAGACGTCGTGATATGGCTTGCACTATCAGTGTCTGGCTATCTGGTTATTGTCTAATTCAGCCAACACGTGCGAGTGCGAGGTCCAATGCCAATTCATCAAATCTATGTATATATCTGTGTATCTGGTCTAAAGAATGCATCGTAACTTCCGTCATAAACATAAACGCCATATCCTCATTAATACGATTGGGATAGCTCCCAATATGCTCTAAGCAACGCAAGCCCCCCAACTTGGGTCTCAACAGTCCGGCCCCTCCCTCGCTCGTTAGGATCCTGCCGCTGCGGATTGGCTCCCTTAGATGAGCCTCTTGCATTCCTCCCTGCTGGAGCGTTTGTAAAGCCTAGCACTTGCTGATCTGAATCTGGTTCCTCCAATACGGTCCAGCGCCCTGTGCCTGGGAGCCACCTGTGGCGCCCACCCCAAGTCTCATCATCCGGGGTCCCTTGATTTCGATAGTCCGTCGTGTTCTCAGCGTTGTGGTCGATGCCGTCGTTGTCCAATGTCACGACGGCATCAAAGAGTCCAGCACCCCACCACATGCCGAACCGGCCTGCCTCATCACGAGTTTCAAGAGCCGCCAGAGCGTTGTGTCGGACCCAGCCCAGATATGACCCGCAAGCTGTTGCATGAGCCGACTTTACACGTCGATAACCACGCACGTCCACTGTCATGCCTTCTTCTACCCGGAAAGGGTTGAGCGGAGCGCAAAATGTAGCAAAGTGATGGAAGAAGATGCCCTTGAAGGTCTGTCCATCCTGTGAACAAGTACCACTGGCATCGCATTGCTCTTCCATGACCCCCCCTCGGCCCAGCCCTCGCCATGGTGGTAGTTGGCCTGGCGCCACTCGTTTGGGGTCATCCACGGGTCCGTTATGTTTTAAGCTCCACCCGGTCGCTTCAATGACGGACTGAATCAAAAGATGGCCGTCCTCCAGATATGATGCGCTTCCACTCACGGCCCAGAGCCCCCGTTGGCCAGTGAGCAGGACGCCTTGGTTGTACGTGTATACCATCTCGTCTCGAATGTCACACTCTGTGTTACCAGGCTTACTTCTGTCGATGTGGTATCCGTCCACAAACAAACCGCGCGCGTTCGTCATGTTGACATCCATGAGCCATTTGTAACCTTCGATGGCAGCCTCAAGATGCGCTGGGTCATTATCTGGGAAAGCAGCGTTTGCCAGCCAAGGCGCGGTAAAGTTGTCGCCAGGGAAGTGCTCATACATGGAGATAGAGGCAGACACCCAAAGTTCGTTGGTGATGGCGTTCTTGTATGGGTTGAGTCGAGGGTTCCAAACCATGCCGCCGTTGCAGAACCTAGTCTCCCACCCCCGAGAGCCGAGGTTCCAGAATATGCGAGACCGATGAGCGAAAGATGAGAACCAATTGTAGCCTTGCCAGGGCATAGAGTTGATGATATCCTTTAGCCCGCTCCCCACAGCCAAGTCATCGGTCTTGGTTTTGGGATAATGCAAATCTGCGTGAGTTCTCACGAACTTGATAGCCTCGATCCAGCCAAGCGCTACCCAAAGAATATCGTCATAAGCCTAAAACCAATGTTAGTTGAGATGCAGGGTTAGAGGCGACGCTGAGTTTGTTTACCTGACCCCTGATGGACAAGACGTCTTGTCCAAAGTAGGAACCGACTAATTGAGCATAGAAGGACGATATAAGGTTCTCCTTTACTCTCCAGTCATTGATGCCAGCCAGATCGACAGTGTCAATAGATTTTGATAAAGTCGTTAGCATAC
This sequence comes from Fusarium sp. JS1030, assembly GCA_000966855.1. Taxonomy (NCBI): domain Eukaryota; kingdom Fungi; phylum Ascomycota; class Sordariomycetes; order Hypocreales; family Nectriaceae; genus Fusarium; species Fusarium sp. JS1030. The sequence continues at coordinate 1,044,044 of JWIW01000081.1, read as the reverse complement.
CAGCGATGACGGTCCCTGCGACGGCGGCAGTCCAGTCTATGGCAGATGGCCATGTTGCATAATCTGGCTCGAAGAATTGCTCTTGCAAGACCGAGAGAGCGCTGAGAGCATCCCCAAGTATTTGAGATTCTGCAGGAACGGGCTTTGGCGCCCTTGATGAGAAAGCAAGAAACGTCTCTGGAAGCGGGCGACAATTCGTTGGTGGCTTCGTGTAGATAACAGGACAGTAGGGTTGCTGGGTCTTCTCCTGGCTGGGGGCAGCTGATGTGAGCTGAGCAGTCGCAATCAGGCTGGCCAGGCCAGCTGTGGCTATTAGCCGGGCCATGGGAACGGAACGGAGGCCTTGGATGGTGAAGAGAAAAGTGATGTTGTCGTAAGGTGACGCCTGCTGTTCGCTGACACAGACGCGCGGTTTTTTACAAGATAGGTCGATACATGTCGAGGAGTGTGGCGATGCGGTTTCGGAGGCTGAGATGGGTGAGACAGGCTGACACGCGAGAACGAGGATGAAGGGGAAAGCCGGTGGCTTGAGAAATAAGGGTTCCGGCGGAATAAGTATTGATGAAAAGAATGAAGAGAAACTCAAGATCAAGACTCTACAGATGCTGGTTAAATCGTTAGATCATGTATCGGTCAGGGTTTTGAGGTCGAGACAAGGTGCGACGATCTGCCCCACCACCAAAACGAGCAGGTCACAAGAACCAGGAACTACTGCGAAGACATGACTAGATCTCGAGATTCTAGAACGGTTTCTTAGTGGGAAGGCAAGAGACGGTGAGGGAATAAGGGTTCGATGGTTCAGTGGGAGTGTTTAAGAGGACACACCAGGACCATTCTGTACGAACTTCTGAAACCTCTGGGGAATTGATGATAGCGAATGTCTTGGTTGCTCATGATGCAAGATCAGGAAATCCCACGCCATGTCATTATCAGTAGCCGGCGATAAGAAGAGAGATCGACGACGATTGGATGCACAAGTCTCCGAATGCAATTGCATACAAACTCATCCTCCACCGAATTGGAGACTATAAAATGCATAGCACGGTAGCATCTGAAATGTCGCTTACCTACTTGCTCATGCACGATTAACGCGAGACGAGGGTGGACAACGCATCCGGCGTGGTTTTGCAGGCACAACAGCCCCGCGAATGGGACGCCAAATTGCCGACGCGTTGAAGGAATACCTGCTTAGCTAGGTAGGCAGGTAGGTAGTCACAATTACCTAACATTGGATTACTTGAATACTAGACAAGTATAGCCTTGAATAGATTCACCAGACTACGTTACAAGCAACTCAATACTTGCTATAAACTGGGAGCACCTTCGTTATCACTTCTGTCTTGAACCCAGTTGATTGTGAACCTAACACACTCTCTCCTCCGCGTGATGGCTGGTTGGTCCAATCAATTCCAAGCGTAGCGGCCCTTTAGCGGCCTTCAGCGCCCTCACCCGCGACTTTTAGTGGCTGTTAAAGTGGACCCACAAGCTTTGTTTACTTTGATCCCAAAACAGACAGAACCCCGGCTCTGGTGCTTCCGCGACCCAAACACACAAAGTGATAACCTGGGTCTCTCTTTCTCTCCGCCTCAACACCACCACTTCTCACAATTCAACCTCGTGCCCTTTCTCCTTTGCACGTCCTTGACGACGCGTTCTGCCTGCTAAATGCATCGCGCAAATTAACCAACTTAGCATTGACCCTTCTATCCACCTAATCACGGCGTATCCCCCAAATACGCGCCGCGGGTGCTTTTGCATCCTCACCTTCCAACATCGTCAAACTCCAAGCTCCCACGTCTTTTCACGCGCCAATACGCGTGAGAAAGAGCTATGGAGACCGACGCCGCCAACAGATATCGCTCTCGTATCCTTAGAGAAATGAAAGCAAACCGCGACAACCCATTCAACTCCCCGCCCTCATCCACCGGTTCCCACGGCACTGTTAGCCCAACTCTATCCTCCGTCTTCTCCGACCCAGACGGCGAGTCCACGCGGAGACTCAACGAGGACATTGCTCGCGTCACCGCTCCCCGCAACCTGCCTGTCAACTGGGAGGCTGCGCACCGCAAGTGGCCCGAGTTCTTTGGCATGCCCAAGACCCGCGAAGTGCCCGTTTTTGACGACAACACCGATACCCGGCCTATGAGCGCCGAGTCTAAGGAAAACAAGCCTCCCGCCTCGGCAATCAAGTTTGCGGACGACTCGACACAGAATACCTGGCAGGGTTCCAACAGAACACGAGCTGAGATGCAACCTCGCGTTGACAGCGAGTCCGACCTGTCCTCGATCCTCTCCAAGTCTCCCGCGCGAGCCCTTCCCAACCCTTCCTGGAACAAGAACACACACAATCCTAGTCCTCTATCGAAGGTGCACACACGAGTATCTTCAGAGTCCGTGGTGGAATCAAAGCAACAACGGCGGGAGTCCCTCTCAGACGCCCTCCACCGTCTACGCAGCACGTCACAAAGCCCAAAAATCCAGGAACAGAATCAACGCGATCGACCTTCACCACAGATGTCTTCAGCAAAGTCCAGTCTAACAGCCGTTCCCCCTTCACCCACACCAATGACCAGCCCTCCTCATAACGAGAGCAATGTCCGTTCCTTCTTTCTGCCCGACGTTTCTCATCTGGGCGATTTCGTCGACGGTACTCTTCGATTCAGCGGTTCGATGAGGAATGGTGTCCCCATCTTTGTCAAAAACGGCAGGGTTCATGATCGATACGAGAAGCCCTCAGCCATGCACCACGCCCATGTAGATGAGCTTGAGGTCCCTGAAGATGAAGAGAAGATTTTTGTGTCGATGGATATGATCCGCGAAGAAATTATTTCTCTTCAGGATCATTACGACAAGGTACAGGAATACGCCGAGAACCTCCAGGAGCAGGTCGAGCGGCTAGAGGCTCAGCTCAAGTCCCGAAAGTCTTTCGACGACGACTTTGGTTCGTCCAAGGCGAATGAGCAGCTTATCGCCCAGAAAAACCGTAAGTTTAGATCAGCTGGTCAATCAATGGGCAGGTTCACTAACTCAGCATAGGCTTGGAAATCGAGGTATCCACTCTCCAATCGCGTTTGGAGCAGACATCGCGAAAAATTAGTCTCAAAGAGATCGAGAATGATGCCATGGCTCAGGAACGAGATCGTGCCGTGAGGAAGCTGCAAGAAGCATGCGAGGACATCAACAAGCTCACGCGTAAGCTGAGCACTAAGCAGAAGGAGCTGGAGACCACACACAAGCAGCTCGAATCGACCGAGCAGATTCGTCATGAGAACGATACTTTGCGACGGGATCTGATGTCTTTGAAGCATGGCCATAGCTCGCTGGAACTCGAGAATAAGTCTCTTGCGGCGGCCAATGACACCGTTCGAAAGGAGTTTGAGAGTCTCAAAGAAGAAGCTGAGTCGCTACGCTCAGACAACAACAATGTTCGTCGGGAGCATCAGTCCTTGATTAGCGAGAACCGGTCGCTACGAACAAACAATAAGGCCTTGATGGACGAGAACGAGGATCTCCGAGAAAACCTTGATGGCGTTCAACATGAGCTTGATGCTGCCAAGGAAGAGATTGAGACCCTTCAACAAGAGATCCAGAACATGCTCCAGGAGAAGACGACACTCCGTGAAGACAACGAAAGCCTCGTGCGACACAACGAAAAGTACTTTGGTGAGAACAAGGTTCTTCGACGCGAGAACTCGGGCTTTGAGCGGAGCATTCACGACCTTCACGACGAAAACGCCAAGTTGAAGGATGAGGTGGAGTTTCTGAAGCAGCAGCTCGATCACTGCCGCCCCGCCCCTAAGGAGGACTTCTCTGCCCGACTCGACGAGGAGACGGAAGAGAACATGACATCGGCCTTCTTTATTCCTGACATCACCATAAACACCAACACTAACGAAGTTGACGGCACCGAGAATGCCGAGGACATTGAGACCAAGGAACTGCCCGAGCCAACAGAACAGAGCGGCAGGCTGCCTACTATTCCTGATGTCACCGAGGAAGAGACACGCACCCACACTAAGCGTGACGTGACTTCACAGAGTGAGACGAAGAGATCGCGGAGCAAGAGCAAGAGCAGCAATCAGCACCAGAAAGTCGCTTTCTCGATCCCTAGCAAATCTTCGCACAAGAGCACCTCCAATGTGGCGAACCAAGGCAGCAAGCGCCGAAATGCATCTGAGAACAATCAGCGAGTTTCGATGAAGGGTATCGCGACCTACGACATGGATACCTTGGAGGATAATGATGAGACAACTGGCCTTCAGTCCGTCGACAACGCTACCCAGGACTACTCGACTCAGCTGAGCGTTATCCCCAAGACTCGCAAAGACGCCAAGACCAAGGAGCAGAGACAATCGACGACTCAGAACACAACTGTTAACAGCGAGAAATCACAGCACACTCGGTCTCATTCGCGAACTTCACAGAGGCATGTTGTCGTAACTGATGTCACTGCTAATAGCATCAAGAGCGTGGACAGAGACACTTGCCCTGTCCTCTCAAGCGATGCCAAGCGAGTGCTCGATGACCTTTGCGAGCACAGCTGCCGCAACTGCACTGTCTGCAGCCGAATCACTTCTCACCGTGGCCTCCTTTCTTCCGCTGATATTATTGCTGGAAAGAAGCGTGTCACCGTTCCTCGACCAGTCCCCGTCACCGACCGTGACTTGTCGGTAGAAGATCCAACGATGCGTCCGGCCCAGTCTCCTGGACATGCGCTCGCAATGGTTATCAAAGGCCTTGAGGATGAATCTCAGCACCTGCAGCTCGAGCTCTCGCGCATTCAAGCGCAGTACAATGGCCGCGACAAGGCTTTGGGTCGTCGTGAGCGTCTTAGCCTCGCGGAGAGCATCCGCACTCTTCTCAAGCAGCTTGAGGCCAAGAACGACCAGATCTACAGCCTTTATGATGTTCTTGAGGGACAAAAAGCTGCTGGCCAGGCCATGACTGAAGAAGAGATCGAGATGACAGTTCTCAACATCACGGGCATGACTGTCCGCGATGTTACCAATGGTAGTGATCAGCTTACATGGGAGGGAATTCCGGAGTTGTAAAAGCGACAATGACGAGGATGCGGAGCGTTTAAGGCGTGTTCAATTTGAGATAATCATGGACGGCGTTTTTTGGTTCAGAAATGGTCCTTTGGATCAGGGTTGATGGCTGTCGCAGGTCAGATGGCATATTCAGGGAGTTGGGGACCATGGTATTAAGGCTAGTTCTGTGTATTGTCGTTTCTGTACAAATATGGCTCGCTAGGCTTTGGCGAGAATGACTATGAAGAAAGCATTGACATACATGAGTCTATTGTATGATGTGCGACATGTTCTTCGGCGAGGTTCGTAAGTGTGAACAGAAAAAAGATAGGTATCCTTGATTCAGGTCTATCGGACAGAAAGCCATGCCCATATCTACATACAAGCCCAAATCCAGCGCACATAATTTTGATTTACTCCACATCATCCTCGTCGTCGCTCTCTGCGATATCGTCCTCCACATCCATCTCATCTTCGTCCTCGTCATCTTCATCTTCACTGTCATCCTCCACTTGATGTTCTAGCTCGGCCTTTTCTTCCTCGCGCCTCTTGCGGTCCTCCTCCCTCCGTGCTTCCTCAAGTAGCTTGACGCGCTCTGCCCGGGCCTTGCGTTGGCCCACGACGTAAGCGCCTAGAGGAGTTTTAGCGACGTCGAAGTCGCGAAGGAAAGCCTCAACCTGGGTACGGTCCTTGGGTGCAAACTCGACCTTCGCGCGGCGCTCCTCGATAAACTTTGCGTTGGCCTCGAGTTTTTGGACAAGGAGTACGAGCTGACCGACGAGCTTGGCGTTCTTGTTGCCCTGGGTCTTGCTGCGGGCCTGCTTGAGCCAGCGCTTGAGCTGGATGATGACGGGGAGGGCGAGCTCGGGGAAGGCGATGGAGGTGGCCCAGAGGAGGAAGTACTCGCCGAGGAGCTCGACGATCTGCTCACCAACACCGTCTTGGTAGACACGAGTGCGAAGGTATGACTTGGGCGCCTTGTAGGAGGTGGAGAAGTCAAAGGGCTTGATAGAGGCGGCCTTAGGGGCCTTCTTCATCTCGGCCGATGTGAGGACCTCGAGGAGTGGTGAAGCGAGCGGGATGTAGGTACTGGTGGCGCGGGAAAGTCGGAGGAGGGAGCGAACAAGGTGGAATCGTAGGGGGAAGTAGATGGCGGTGGGAATGAGGCGCATGGCACCCAGAGTGACCTGGACGAGAGGGTAGATGAGCAGCTTGAGCTGGCTCTCCTTTCCAGCCTCGGCCTCCTTCATAGGACTACAGTGCTCGGCAAGGACACAGGACCAGAAGTCGAGCGAGTGGGTGTACTGCCAGTTGTAGACGATGCGGAAGGCGTCGTTCTTGTTGTGCACGATGCTGTTGCGCAGGTGGATGGCAAGTTGTCGGATGAAGGTAAAGGCGGTGGTGTAACCGACAGCAGGATCAATGCCCCAGAGCTCAGCGGCCGAGTTCTTCATGAGGTTGATGCCCTGGACGGTGTTGGCGTTGGTAACACGGCAGCCCTGGATAAGGCCTTGGTAGACGGCCTTGAGAACGGTCTCGCGGATACCCTTGTCACCAATGACGACGAGACGTCGAAGCACCAGGAATGCCGTGATACGCGTCGTCTCAGAACTGGCAGGTTGAGCCCAGAAGTTGACGACAGACTTGGCGAGAGCCTTGATGAGCTTCTTGAAGGAGAGAAGGTAGGGGAGAACGGGCGTGATGGATGAGAGGGTGAGCTTCAGCGTCTTGTCGTCGGATAAAGTGCTGAGGAGGTGCATGATGGAAGAGGTGTAAGTCTTGAGAAGTAGCGACAGCGTGCGGAACTTTTTCGAATCGGTCTGGACGTGGACCTTTCCTGAAGCTGACTCTTTGACGGGGAGGTGGTGGTTCATAACCGTAGGGATTTCCTTGAGGGCGAGGACGAGGATGTCGTTGAAGACCTCGGGACTGTTGATGACATATCGCTGCTGCGACTCCTCGTCGTCATCCTCATTAAGGTGAGCGGCGCAACGGAATGCAAGAACCACTTGTCGAGCTGCCCGAAGAGAGTGCTTCTCGGCCATGGCTTTCCTCCAAGAGGCGACAAGCTCGCGTGTCAACTCATTCCCTGGTGCCACGGCCTCAACCTTGGCGGGCTTTTCCTTCTTTCGCTTCTTCTTGGGTTGCTCCTCTTCTTCGGAATCGTCTTCACCGCTGAGCTCGTCCACTTCTGCTAGGTCGGCGTTGTCGTCAAAGTCGAGCGCCTCAGGGTCGTTCTCCTTGAGGAACTTGTAGAATTCGGGGTCCTTCTCGGCGAGCTCGTCCATTGTCTGCTTGCTCATACCAATTCCATCGTCGGCCTCCTCATCGTCATCTTCGCTGTCGCTGACAACTGGCTGCGCACCAATCGAATCGTCAGAGTCGCTCTCCTCGGCGGCACCTTCGGGGGCATCCCTCTTGCGCTTCCCAAGCTTTCCTGCCTTCTTGCCCTTCTTGTCGATGATCTCGAAGCCGCCCTGGAAGAAGTCGTCGACACTCATGTCATTGATCTTCTTGCCCTTGGCGCTTGGCTTCTTGACCTCGCCATCTTTGTCGTCTTTGGAGCCCTCGTAGTACTCAGCATCCTTTGATTTCCGGGCCTTCTTCTTGTCCTGGATCTGCTGGCGCTGCTTGATCTTTGCGCCGGCCTTCCGCTTGTCGAGAACACCCTTGAGGTGCTTCTTCTCGAACTTCTTGGTCGCCTTCAGATTCTTCTTGCCGGGCGCCATCGCGAAAGTGGTGGAGCGCCTTGGTTGGCGAAGAATTGGAGATCCAAATATGTGAGATGGACGTGTTTGGTTGTTAAACTTTTGGCAGGCTTCACCAATGTCTTGCTGAACCAAAATTTTTGCCGGCTTATCGATAAGGTGGATGGATGGCAGTCAAAAACAGTAGGCGGTGAAGCCATTCTGCCGCAACCTACGTAACCTCCCGCAGCCATCCCACCTTGGAGCTCTGGGAGATCGCAGGCATCTGCTTTGGACAAGCCAATGTCTCTTTCACCATGATCCCGCGACAAGGCTATGCGCCGACTCCGCACAGCTATGTTCCGAACACAAACCTCTCCGCGACCATAAATCTTGACGAAGTATGTCATTAGCCCGCTCTGCCTTGGTGTATTGGAGCCGCTGCTAACCGCCACCGGGCTTAGGAAGTCAAGCTCACCAACTCACGCGCCGAACGCGATCTCCAAGAATCGCTCGCCGAACTGTTCAGCATCATTGTCACCCTCGATGAGCTTGAAAAGGCGTTCCTAAAGGATGCCATCCCCGAGGCCGAGTACACCGAGATCTGCGATCGGGCGCTGAGGCAGTATAAGGCGCTGCTGGCTGATGAGACGATTGCCAAGGAGTTCCAAGACCTAGAGGACTTTAAGGCCAAGTGGGATGTATGATATCCTTCGAACTGTCTCCTTCAAATTAGGAGCAGAACTGACACTCGTATAGCTCGAAGCTCCGCGTGCGACTGAGCGCATCCGCGTTGGCATGCCCTCAACAACCATCACTGTATCATCCTCTGCCCCCGCGCCAACACCAGCGGCTGCCAACAATACCAGCGGTGTCCTGATCCTCGAGGCCACGCAAGAGTTCATCACGTTCCTCGACGCCGTCAAACTTGGTCTTCTTTCCAAGGATCAGCTGCACCCCCTCCTATCGGATGTGATCCAGTCCGTCAACCGTGTGACGGACAAGGACTTTGAGAACCGGGGCAAAATCGTGCAATGGCTCATTACACTCAACCAGATGAAGGCTACTGATGAGTTGAGCGAGCAGCAAGCTCGAGAATTGGAGTTGGATATTCAGCAAGCGTACCAGGGATTTAGACGGACATTAACATGATTTTGCTATGACATGACGACGTTGAGGGCATGGCTGGATGAATTCTGATGGAAGAAGAGCGAAGATTATGATTGCGCCCCTGTTTGAGCCCCTGTAGGCCCAACTTGTAGTTCTATTCCCAGATGCATTGCCATGCTTTTGGATATACCCATAACATTCATTTCATAGCTTGTTGCTCATCATACCAAGAACGTCCAGAAGCTAGGATACACAAACTCTGACTCAAAGATGCGCCGAACCTGCTCCAACACGAACCTCTCAACCTTCCCTACGTTCTTCAAGCTCTGCTTCCCTCCATCCCGCTCTCCAATCTCGCTCTCCACTCGGATCTCCTGCAGCAGCCCTCCAAACCTAGGCTTCAGGTGCTCATTCTTTGCTCCCTTGGCCGAATCGTCGGCGTCATCATCAGGACCGACGGCAGCGAGCGCATCGTCCGGGCCGAGGAAGCAAAAGTGCACGCGCTTGCGGATGTGCGCCAGGACACCCACGCCGTCAAAGGTCAAACCGGTAATGTTGAGCTTTAGAGGGATGCCGACGAAACTGGGCATGGGGTAATCGAGGAGAATCTCTGCTGTGAGGTGCAAGCGTATATCGCCGTTGTAAAGTATCCTGAAGACGGCTTGAACGTCTTCCACACGAGGCTCCCTTGTTGACCGGCCCCTCTCCTCTGGTTCCTCTTCGTCATCATCGTCCACCACGGCTGAACCTCCCGCCGAACCTCCCAGGTGCGTGTCCCTCGTTGGCGGCCGCGAGGTCCCGACTGACGTGGGCGCAAGCGTCGACACGCTCCCCTTCTCTCGCAGCCCCTGGAAAGGCGGCGCGAGGCTCGATTTGAAGTTGTCCAGCGAGACAATGCTGCCCTGCGATGGGTTCCGGCTGTGGCTTGGGGTCCGCGCTCGGTGCGGCGTCCCCGGCGCGCTCATCCAGTTGGTATGATGTGCACTTGCAACGGCAGCCAGCGGCGTGTGTGTGCCCGTTCCGAGATGGCCTTGGAAATAACTCAACCCTGGTCCTCCAAGAATTCCCGGCGTAGACGTGCCCAAGAATGGACTCCCAAGGTCATGTCCCAGCATCTCATTCCTCAAAACCTCGCTCCTTAACCCGCCGGATCTCCCCCGCGAGCCTCCCAGAGGCGTCGGCCCAGGCCTCAATCTCTCGGGCGCTGGAGGCGGCGGTGGCGGTGATGGTTCTTCCTCACTCTCATCTTCATCCTCGTCGTCTAGATCCTCTTCGTAAAAGTCGGGTAGCGGATCTGTAATGTCCTTGAGCTCGAGCCGAGGAGGGATAGTGCCAAAGTCGAAGCCATGGACCGTCACTGAGCGAATGAACCTTGGTAGTGGGACCGTTTGGAACTTGTCGTGGATGAAGGATCGGATCCGTTCGGCGAGGGCATCGCCGTCCGGGCCGCTGGTGAGCGTCTCCCAGTTGAGCTCGATTGACATTTGCCCTTCTCCTCTAGATTTGTCAAAACACCAAGACTGAGCGGGTGTGGAAAGCGATTGTGCAGATGAGGTTCTGTAGTATGAGATGGACGCCACCCATCTTGTAGGTGGTGAGCTACTGCCAAATTATAGCGGGCTCAGTGGAGGGAATGCCTAAGGCCCGCTACCACTACCGTAAGCGGCCTTTCAAGCTTCAACTACATGGTCAATCAGTGCACGTCAACTTTTAGCCTCAACTAGGCTTCTTCCAAGCTGTGTATTGCGGTAGCATCGGGGTATCTAATAAAGTGTATATATGTGAAACCGCCTTGCAACAAAAATGAGTCAATGCCGTCTTGTCAAAACGCAATGCTCCCATGAATACCCCCCATGACGCTGATGCTTTCCCATGCAAACAACAAGATGCGAGTGCTTCCCTTCAACAATGCAGTACAGCACAGTTCCGATAGTTACTTCTACTCTTCATGTTCTTTCTTTTCTCAATCATACACGACTGTATCAGTCTTTACCGAAGCATCTCAGGCTCCTCGAACCTAGCTCGCCCGTAGTAGTGTGGGTACTGAGGATTATTAAAGAGATGCCAGCAGTTAGGAGCTTGCAAGATGTATCTAGCAGCACAGTCAGCAACACGAACAAGTCTGACAAGCAACCCGAAGCACATACCTTGCCATTGCCTCTCGGAATCGGGACTTGTACTCCTTCGGACTCGTCACAGTCGGGCGGTTACGGCCGCCACCTGCAAACCCGCGGTCCTTGATCCAGCTCTCGAGTTTCTTGTCCCATGTGTATGTGCGGATGCAGTCAATGATGCCGACCACGAGCTCCTTGCGAGCCTCGTCCACCGCAACCATAAGCGAATAGTCCATCACGTTTTGCCTCGCCAAAAATAGCGTGTCGTTCCATACAGAAGCCCGGAGCAGCTTCTTCGAATGCTCTCGCGCAAAGAGCGGTGATTCGTAAATGTACTCGACCATGTTCTCGTCCAGTAATACCTCATTCTGCTCTCCTGTCGACTGAATCTTGCGGTTGCGCATTGAGCCCTTGAGATCGAAAATTCTGGTTGCTGAGCGATCGTAGAAGAGATTCTCGGTAATTAGCAAGTCCAGCTTAATGTCAGTTCCAGTGACAGGGTTCTTGATAAAGACCTGGAAGAACCCCAACATCTTTGCGATGACAGATGGGAGATCGTGGAACAATGCCTCAGCCATGATGTTGAAGTAGCCCGGTGCGAAGCGTAGGAAGGCAGAAGTCTCAATAGGCGATAGGGACTGCAAGTTGTTAGCATAGTGTGCGAGGGAAAGATGTGAGCCCCCTCACCTTCAAAACGAGCCGATCGTCGAGCGTCTTCAAAAACACGGATTTGGTCTTCCCACCCTTGGAATCCCACTTGAGGCACCGAGACAACGACTCAACAATGCGCTCAGCAACACCACACTTCCTTCTGAGAGCATCAAATTGTTCCGCGTAAAAGATCTTGCAGGTCATTGTGGCACTTCCCTCGCGGAACTGATACTTGAGATGCGTGCCTGTGACACGAAGCAGACTCTTTTCCAGTTCTGTCTCGGACACCATCCAGTCAGTGCCGTCCGAAGGAACAGACTTGGGCTCCATATCTCCGCCACTCTCAACTTCACGCTGCATTACCTCCTGCGCCTCTCTTCGAATGTTGGCTAGCTTGCCATTGTAGTCTTCGCTGTTGAGAGCAAGAGCAATCACAGAGCTGGGCTCATCCTCTCGCACAATGATATCCGAGTCGACAAAGATATGGTCGCTTGGGTTGACAGGATATTCTAGAGGCTGCCAACCACTTGCGGAACGCTCGGCCCAGAAATTGGTGAGGTACTTCATCAAGCTGGTTTTCTGATGTTTGGGCAGCTCGAGTGGAATCTCACTCGCATCCACTGAATCAGCAATTTCCTTGATGTCGGGCAGATACTCGTCAGGAACTGAGTGCTCGAGGTCTGCTGCCCTTTCTTCGTCATCCGAGAACCCTTGGCTGGTGTTTGTGATGACAGCATCGTCGTTCTCTTCCTTCTCTTCCTTTTCTTCCTTCTCGTCTTTCTCCCCGCCTTCTTCCTTCTCCTTCTCCATTGGCTGATGTTCCTCTGATTTGAAAGCAGGCTCTGCAGGGGTCGGCGGCTCAGTGGGAGGCTCTGTTCTTGGCTGTGCATCGGATTGTCGAGAAGCAATGCTCACCGACCGCTGTTCGGCCTCACGTTCCGCAATGCTGTCAGCAGGGGGGCTGGGCTCCTCGAAAGCCTCATTAACATCATCGTAGACCTCGACGATAGCTTTGGTGGTGGTTCTAGGAAGCATGGCCCGTGGCTGGCGCATACTTGCTGCGCGCTTCTTGCGGTCTCGGATGCGTTCCTTTTCAAACTCACGACTGAGCTGCTCAAAGTGTCTCGCTAGAGTTGAAACTTTCGATTCTCTCTTCTTGTGGACAAACCGCGGTATACTTGATGCAGTCGCCTTGCCCCGATTCTTCAGATTGCTTAAGCCCAGACGATCGGAGAGCTTCTTATCCACTCTGATCGATCCTTCGGTTGCCGATGACTCGGGGCTTGCACATTCTGGCGGATTTGTCTTGGACTCCTTAATGCCAAGGCCCTTACCAATACCGGACTGTGTTCTAGGCAGTGTGCGGGCAGGATGGGAGGTTGCCCTAACCATAGGCGGGGAGATGTTCTGACCCGACTTGCGAGACGGGCCACGTTCGATGGCAGCAAGTGGCGTGGCGACCCCATGAGCAGGCTGAGTTGACTGAATGCCTTGCTCTCGTCGTATCTGATCAACCTTCTCTGTCAACGATTGTGCGGGAAGAGGCAAGGATGAAGCGGGCAGAGCAGGTGACTCAATGGGAGTGTTGGAGCTCTCGCCAGGTACCGTCGGGGATAAGGGGGTTGGTACGTCCTGAGGTTCCGGGGGCTTTAGATCCTCCGTCTTCTCGTCGGATTGAGAGAGATCAGGAGTTTCGCGAATTGGTGTCGTCGGTGTACAGGCCAAGTCCAAAGGTTCGACCCTTTCCATAGCGCCCTCTGCAGGTATTTCAATCTTCCCGTCCTCGCCAGCCGGCTCCTTGTCGTCAACAGGTCTTGATGATGCAACACTAGCCTCCATAGAGGTGTTATCAGTGTAGTCCGTTGGCTGGGTACTCTTGCCTTCCTCTTCAGTGAACGTCTGAGAAGGCCGCTCTTCGCTGTCCACGGTTGACGGTGTGCCTTCATTCGACGCAAGCGATTCCTTCGACTCATTGTCTGTAAACATCTTCTTGAGCTGCATGATTGTCAACTGACGCATGTCTTTGTCGCCCAGGAAGTCGGCTTCGAATTTGGCAAATGCTTGATCCCATTCTCCAGCCTTCTCGAGCATCTCACGGACAATGCTGTTGAAAGGTACCACCTCGTAATACTTGGAGTTGACGTAAATATCTTGTAGCCTTTTCACCATCGCAGGTTGATCTTCCTTGGCCTTGGCTGTCAAACGATCAACTTCAGACTTGCATAGTTCTGCCTTCTCAGGAAGGACGCTGTCGATTCGGATACACATGAGTCTGGCCTTGACTGAAGTCATAAACTTGGCCCATCTCTCCTCCATCCTGGTGAAGATTTCGTTCTTGAGCTTCAGATCATTTGTGACTTTCCAGGTAATTCTTGCTCGGGGAACAACAATCTCCAACAGGTCGATGGGATCCCAGTGAATGCGGATCCTTGCATCTTGAAGACTGAAATAGCGCACGTGGTCTCGATGATGATCATGAGGACAATCGTGCATAGACCTCATCCTCAGTCCACGACCCCAGAAGAGGAGTTCCAAGTATTTGCCAAAGGAGTACTTGTATGTAGCCTCCGACATGGCTGTCTCTTCAGTGTCTTTCTTGCAGATTTTGCAGTACGTCCACATTGTGATGCCATCTCCGAAGTCGGGTCGCGTTGACATGATTGGCACATTTTCCACAAAGACAGTGATTCGAGATTGGTCATGAACATACGTCCGGTGGTGCTCAAGCATCTTCCGCTCACAGCCATTGGAGTTGCAAATATGATCCATGGTGTATGATAGATGAGAGATGTACTGCCCCAAGGTGCAGTCAGGATCCATGCCTGTGTCAATGTGCTGCTCGTCATAGAAGTTGATGGCAACCAATGATGGTTCAGTGCATGGAATCTTTGTCTCGGTACAGATGACGGAGTACAGCACGACGATGTTTTGATGGGAGTATGGGTCAAACAGGTCAAGGTTGCCCTGGATGTACGTTTCCCACTGGCGCGTTTGTGTTTGGTAATTGTAAAGTGCCTTATCGTACTCAGCGTCATGGACAGCATGGAGAATCTCCATGATCTGTCGAGGTGCCTTCTGACCGATCTCCTCCACCATTTCTGGCTTTATGAGCTGGAAGCGCTGAGGCTCTGCTTTCTCTGGGTCGCCTTTCTCTTCGTAATAGTCATGGTCGCGTAACCGGCGCAAGTACAGTAATCTTCTCTCCTGTTCACGTGCCTTCATCAAAAGATAGGGCTGCGTGAACTTGACATATGGCGAAGCAGACAGGATCTTGGTCTCGTATTTGGCCACCATGTCGCTGTAGTAGGTGGGCATGGGGACATCATCGGGGACCTGGCTTGTCTGGTCTTGACCGGCAGGATTAGGATGATCTTGAAGAGAAACCAGTCGTGCACGTTCTTGGGCGAGCTGCCCAGACTGATTTAAGGAGCCTGTATCATCAGTCTCAGCAATGCTAGCGCTGTCCATGGTGGTTTGTGATGGCGGTTCGCTATCTCCAGGAGGTTGATTGAAGACAACAGCCGGGCCATCCTTAGAGTGATCGATACTGTTGACGCTCAACGATCTGATGCTGTCACCAAGAAGATGAAGAGAACTCGTCATAGAGTCGCCACCTTCGGGGGGTTCGATTGATTCATCTCGGAGAAGGCTCGACTCGAGCTTGAGATTATAGACGACATAGACCATGAACTCCATGATGTGTTTAACTTTGGAAAGCACCATGCTGTTAGCGCCTCGGAGAGCAATGGTGCAGCCCAGCTCTGGAGTGCAACCGGACAAGAAAATGTATGACTTCTTGCGGCCTGGGTAGTCATTGTTCACAAATGTCCTAACCTCAAAGCTCGAACATCGCCCGATCTGTACCGGCAAGGCCAACATGTCGAGTGAGGAGATAATGTCCGTCTCGGCGCACCGGGCGACTGCCTCAATGACTGTGTGCTTAACATTGTAAGCCACTGAGATATTCGCATCAGAGAGATACTGCAATGCCACGCCCGAGATGCTCTTTTCAGCAAGGAGTACTTGTGGGCGAAGATTTGTAATCCTCTGAACCACAACTCGTAGAAATTCCTTTTCTTGCTCGATGACGGGTTGCAAGCTCATAAAATGCTGTTGATGTCGCTGATACTCAATAGCGAATGTAACCAGCATAACTCGTGGATTCGTGATCCGGCGTGGCATGCTCTTCAGCGCTAGGTTTTTTGTGAATACCACCCCAGAGATGTAAGCCGTGTCGCCGGGTTTACCCCCAGGTATTCTCTTCAACTTCACGTAGTGTCGTATGTCCATATCTTCTCCTTTGGCAACGTCGGGGTCAACATCATCTGTTGCTCGTAGAAGGATTGGGACAAGAGCTTTCTGCCATGCCGGCGGGTTGTGAATTTCGGCATCTTCTAGTAACTGATGCAGAAGCTTGTCGACATGTCTCAGACTAGATGAGTTGAGCTCAGCTTTGGGTGCCTTTTTGTGTTGCAAAGAGTCACTCCTAGTGATCTGGTTTCCACTTTGATGGGGAGTATCCAAAGAGAATAGCATCTCTGATGATTGAGAGGGTCCTTTGTACACAGCAGATTTCGGGCGTGGGGAAGGCAGGTGATGCATGCTACCACTGACGTTGCTAGTGTTTCGTCGTCTTGGCGGTCGTCGATGTCCGACAAGGCTGCTGGGAAGGTCATCAATCCCGCTTCTGCTTGTATAACTCATGCCACTGATGCTCTTTTCACCTGCTCTGTGGCGATATTTCCTGCCAGCATTCACATACGGTGCAAGTTCCGATTTCTCATCGCCCAGGCTCCCTGGTTGCAGGTCACCAGTCATTGTTGCAAAGATGCTCATCTGCTCATCCTCAGTCGACTCATCAGACATGTAGTCGGCCAGCTCCGGATCAATGATGTTATCGTCGTGGAAGGCTGGGAACTTTGGCTTCTTGGCATTTTCGTCATCGATGCCTCGTCGGAAGGGCGCCCTTTCTTCAGGGGCAGGTTTGAAGCGTCCCAGAAAACCACCATGCTTGGAATGGTGTCTTTTGTGGCCTGCTGATGAGTGTGGCCTGCCAGTCATCGACTTGAGAGATCGCGATGAGCCAGGTCGGCTGAGCTGGGGGGCGTCAATTTCAAGAATAGCGGCAGTGCGAGACTCTCCAATACGACGCGTGGCGGGAATGGCCATCATCGGAGTTGACACAGGCCGAGAATCTTCTGAGCCTTCTGACGCAACTCCAGATTCGGGCTCTCTCGGCTTAGATTGGCTAGCATTGCTAGAAGTCTTTGCGTGGTTTGAGCCGAAGAATCTGGGCATGAAAGACTGTTCATCGCCAGAGTCTTCTGAACCGCTCCCGTCGAAACGTCTGGTAATGACCTCGAGACATCTCTTACAAACACGCAATGAGCCTTGGACACCGAATTTTTCTCCCGAGATGACGGTGGTGCATTTCGAGTCGAAGATACAGCCGCAAGTTCGACAATGATGCTTTCTCCTGAATGCGGTGAAAGGGGTCTGGCAGAGGAAGCATTCTTTGACGGTATCATCTTTCATCCAGAATTCTTTACTCAACACCTGCTTGCGCATTCGGGTGAGTTGAGCATTGACCTGCTCGGAGGCCTCCTCGTTGCTCATAGCTGTGCCAGGTATTCTCAGGTCACCAGAGGCCATCTTTTGTGACTTTGGTTCTTGTGAGAAGGATTCATGACACACAGAGTCGTGGGCCGAGGTGCTGATATGGCTGGGCTGGGCCGTTCCTCGGTCCAAGGAAGAGTCTCTCGAATCGTGACCGCCAGGAGACCTTGAGCGACTGATCCGGTCAATGACTGCAGGCTTCCTTCTGCTGCTATCCGGGGATAACATAGACGAGGTGATGGAGGGGCTACGAACTCCACGGGTTTGCAGTGATGGGGCGTGGCGGGAGGTAGTTCTCGGACTTGTCGGGCTTTTTATGCTCTCGTCAATACTTGACGTATCCTCCCGCTTGGATCTTGGCGGCAGCTTGCCATCCTTGAGGTCATACAAGCTGGCTGATGATTCAGCTGTCGAAAGATGTGCCTGGAGGTCGGCCCTACTACTGATACTCTTCCGGCCTGAGCCTACGCCACCGCTATCCTCAGTGCGTAGCGTACTGTGGCTAGCATCACGGTGCACGGTGATGGGGGCAATCGTAGGGTCGGCGGCAATGGAACTGGGAGGCTTTCCGGAAAAACTTTGACGATTTGTGGAAGTAGACTTCTGCCCTGACATGAGGCTTATACTCGAAGGTTTCGATGATGAGGCCCCTGGCCGGCTCTCACCGGCGGTATTGGTAGAGCCTCCTTCAGTTGGGGGAGGTATTTGAGATGAAGATGTTGATAAAGTCGCACCTGTGTCAGCCCGACTGAGAGAACCGATCGAGGCTTTCGAGGCATGACCTCCAACAATAGATGTCCGTTTTGACGATGGTTCCGATTTTTCTGTCACCACTGGTTCCTGTGATGCTTTCGAAGAACTCCCAGCGCCCACAACCTCCCTCAGCCGACTATAGAGGCCGCTGAATCCCTGTTGTACCAGATCGCCCGCTGAGCCCTTGTTCTCCGAAGCGGGAGCAGCCGTCGGAGGCGGTGCAAAGTCGTTGAAGGTGGTCAGAGAGTCACACTGGCTCGCAGAGGTGTGTATCTTGTCGAGTGTATGGGCCAGCTGGCCCTTATCAGCGGTTGAAGCTGCCGAGATAGAGTTGATGGAGTCGCGGCGGGTTCGGACCGGTGAGCTGGCCGACGCTGGTGACCCGGTGGTCGGTCTTGACATGATGATGTCGGTATCTGCAGAGTTGAAGATGGAACGGTATCAAGCGAGGTTCGAAGATAGCGTGGGGATGTCGGGTCAAAATTCGATAAGCTGAGGACAGGCGGCGGTCGGTGGAAAGGCCCTGGAGGCAGAGGCTCATTCCAAGTGACGTCTGCCCCTTCAAGCAACCGCAACGACAACCAAGCAGACTCGAGATGTCGACAGCATGGTGGCCTGGGAATGCTTTCAGAGGGAAGAGGGGTACGTCGTGGCAGGAAGGTGGCCACCGGGAAATACTGCAAGCGGCCGATCTTCAGGGTTCGCTGATCGGTGGTCGGTGAGGACGTCGTGGGGAGACAAGACAGCACAGCAAGGAAATGTCTGGGGACGGGACGGCGTCAACTAGAGTTGCTTAGGCAAAGGAAGGCTTGAGTCAAGCTAGTGCAGTTGGGCAAAATGACGAAAGAGCATCAGCAGCGTCTGGCGGCGCAGAAGGAAAGCCGTCCCGCGCAGCTAATCACGGCTGTGCGTCGTGAAGATCCAAGGTCGAGAACGAGCTTGGGTGCCCGAGATGGATGCGTGATGGCGTCAGACCCCGGGAGGCAGCAACACCTGCTAACCGCCGCCGCGTAGTCGGTACCTGTCTGAGTCATTGTTTCCAACACTATCTGGGCGCTAGCAGGGATATGTGAAAGGTACCGAGTACACATCTCGGATCAAGCACAAGCCAACTGCCCTGAACGGCCTGTCCCCAAACCAGACCCCGCAGATTTTATCGGACGCGGCCCAAAATTACCCGTCGCGTCGCGCTTCGCCGCATCTCCTTCGTTCATTCACTGTAACCTCCCAACGCAGCTGCTCTCTCGAGCGTCACTACAGCTCGGCGTGGAGGCCCCACGATCTTCTTCAACACCTCATGCCGTCACGACGTCACTACAGCCGACCTTCGTCGCCATCTCCTCCGATTCCTTTGCCTTGCTCGTTCCGACTCGCATTCGCTCCCTCACATGAACATCAGCGTTGAGCAGATGTGACACCCTTCAACAACGACGTCGGGCACTCTGTCGGACCAATGTCTTTCACCTCATCCCCTTCGCGGGACGTGGTCGAGTTGTTCAGGCGACGGAACTTGACCAATATTCCGGGGGATCAGAGGAAGCTGCTAGAAGACTTCGACTCATGGGCAGTCGATCTGAGGGGTCAGCCTCACGGACTGGCGCATGTCCCGGGGCATGTCTTGAAGACGGTCAAGGAGGCTTATATTGCCCGCAAATTCGCCCCTGAAAAGCATACACCAAAATCACGAAAACGAAGCGGCACCCCTGTGGCATCTTCGAGCAGCAAGCGCATACGAAATGATACCCGAAATGGTATGACGAGTACGCCCAGAACCGACGGTAACACACAAGCTTCGTCACCCGAACGACTTCTCTCTTCATGGCCTCCCACTCCTGAACCAGCTCAAAAGTCACAATCACCAATTGACGTGGCTGCCGAGACGGCAGTCCAATCTTCAATCGTCCATGAAACACCAAAAACAGCATCCGTGGCCCCTCGCAGACGACTCTCCGTACATGCTGCCTCGCCTGCCTCTGATGGATCTGAAGATGTTTTGGAAACGGATGTTCCCCAGGGCCTACCTCATGCAGCTGTCTCAGTGAATCGGGCAGCTTCCCGCCTCGACCCAATCGTACCGTCACCCGAAGCCCGAACAATGGCTACGCCACCCTGTGCACAGCCGAGCAATCCTACCCAACCCGTGATTCCCAGCACCGTCGTTGCCAATAGGGAAGCGACTCGTGAGCGAACTACTCCTGGGAAACAGCGTACTCGGCGGCCCTTCAAACGCATCGATGTTGATGACACGGAGAAGAAAGCCCAACCCAACCCAAATCGCCTCCCAGCCACCAGGACATACGCGACGGTCGAGAGCTCAATCCCAACATCCTCAGACTCAATTATTCCTGCCACATACAAAGCACCCGCAACACAAGATTCTGTCGTACCGTCTATCGAGGAAAATGAGCCGGTTCACAACACCCAAGAAGCTATACAGCCCGATAATGCGCAATCTCCTCTGGCCCATCAGTCACAGCGAGACGAGGACTCAATCATGCAGTCAATCGAGAGCTGCGAAGCCTCTGAGAACACCGACACCATCGAGAAACCAGTCATAACAAAACAGACAAACGCTCCGAAACAAGCAGAGAAACATCATAGTGTCTTGGGCTCTTCTGGGGCTAAACCCACAAAAACAACCGCCCAATCACTTCGTATAGAACCATCAGGAGGCAAGGAGCCATACGAAATCTTTATCCACCATTATCCGTCATACGCAGCAGATGATTGGGGCCGAAAAGAAGCGGGTACCAGGGAATCATTCGTCAATGCGTGTGTATATCTCAACTATCTTCGCCGACGGAATCTCCTTCGGGATTGCCTTTACGACGACTTTATTCGAGCTTTCACCGAGGACTACAGAGAATACGTCCAGAATGCCAGGCCACGCAAGAAGACCATGGTTGCGATTTCGTGGTTTAACAAGCTGTGTGAGAAGCCAGTGTATGGTGAATATGTGGTGAATCGGGGCAACCTCAGCCTGATTCTCAAATCCTACCCCGAAGAGGTAGCCAATGCGAATAAGATCATAATGCAAGACGATGACATTAGCATCTACACCAGCTCGGAATCCGAGTCTGACTTGGATGATGATGACGATGCTGTGTCAAGTCCCAAGCTTGACAGAGCTTGTCAACATAAACATGGCAAAAGCGTGGAATCAAACCGACACGCGCACCTGCATGTCAGCGAAGTGATAGAGGTTGACGGTCCAGCGACACCCCCAGTCTCGAAATCGGCTTCATCACAGCAGCCTTCGTCGAAACTCTCACAAAAGACGAGGTCGCAGCCGAAACCTGCGCCTGCACCGGCATCTCCAGCGGTTTCCAGGCCTCAGAGAATCCCAACCCAGGCGCCACCACCGTTTTCTTCACGTCCTCGAGAGATTCTGACTCAGGCTCCGCCGCCACCTTCACCTCAAATCCCAAGAACGTCCATGGCACCACCATCCACCATCGCAACGCCAGCCACGAAGAGTCGGGCACCTCGGACGTCCCAGTACTTTGATAGGCTTGTGTCCAGTCGCAGGTTGACCTCGTCACCTGGGGGGCGCACCGCCGAGCAGCGCGCGAGGCTCAGGGAGCATTTGTTGCAGAGAAGTTCTGTAAATGGAAAAAATGCGCGCGGAATGCGGAGTAGCAGTAGCCGAGTTGAGTAGAGAGTTGTATAGTGTCAGCGGTCGCAGTCGTGTGTGTTTAGGTGAGACGGCGATGATGACGTTATCATTGAGGGCGTACTCGGTCAGGCGTTTGTAATTTTGACTTGTCTTTTGAATGGATGATACCCGGTGTAATCCTCCTTGTCTGTAACTGTCATGGTTTATTAGCGTTCCGTGTCCACGGAGGACATGGCTAGGGGAAAAGGCGCCAGATAGATATTTGATGTTGAAAAGCGCAAAACCAAGAGAGTCCTTAGCTGAATTAAAACCAGATTCGGTGACGCTTTTGGCGGAAAGAACAATCTATTGTGCGTGGGCAACATGTCTATGGTAAGCTAGCTGGCTCGACTTTGGCCTGGCTATTAAGTTGACTGCCTGGCAGTTTATTATCCAGGGTTCGAGAGCTCCGAGAGCCTTGAGTGCGTCCAAGTTGCCTTGTTGTCGTCAAAAGAAACTCGCGTCTCAATCTGTGGTTGAAATATTTTCGCCTGCCAATCTTGTCCTCCTGGTTGCGTCTCATCCACGGGGTATCCTACATTTTTGTCCATCCTAAAACTCCGTGGCACGACGACTTCGATGCCCATCTCGACTTTGATCTTTTTCGCCCTTCTTCTTTCCCTGTGGTGGCCCCATTGGTTGGTTCAACTTGGTTGTATAAAGTTCCGGTTCAGCTATAGTCGTAATCCTGTCATTAGAGAGTCATTATGTGTTGAATTAAGTCGACGTTCAAGTCGACTCTTCCTCTTCGGCGGCGGCTCTGGCCCTAGCGTCGTCTTCCTTCTTCTTCTTCTGGCGCTGCTCCTCCTCAGGGGTGAGAGTGCGGAGCTGCAGGGCGTGGATTCCGCCCTCCTGCGCCATCTCGTCGCGCAGCAAGGCGTAGACCATGCGATGACGAGCGGGCTGCATCTTGGAGTTGAAGGCGTCTGAGGTAATGACCAGGCTATCACGTGTCAGCATGCATTTGACTTAGACCGGGGTACGATGCAGGGTTGGTGAGTGGTGTGAGAGGCCAGGGATCAGCGGCAAGGGAGCATGGACAGAAGAGGGTCAAAGTGTCATGGAGACAAGAGGCGAGAATGACACGACTCGGCCCAGTAACAAGCAGAGTGAGAGAAAATGCATCACCCGGGACGGGATAAGACGGAGGCTCTGTTGGACAGAACAGACAAAAAAATGAAATGCTTACCGGAAGTGGGTCTCGCTCGAGGTGCTGCCTTGCATGGCCTTGTGATGAGCGTGCAGATGGGAGTCGTTGTAGATCTCTAGTGTTTGCGGGTCAAAAGCAGCGGTGATCTTGAAGGACTGTCAGTAACTGAAGAGACCACCCCGTCATGCTGGAATCGCAAATCCAACTAACCTTGGCCCGAATCACATCCTCGACAGGAGTGCTCGAGGAGCTCATGGTCGAGAACTGTCGCCCGACGCTCGAAAAGCCGAGCGCGTACCGTCGAAACATGAGGTGAGACGCAAAAAGGCAGCGGTCTGAGAGCAACGCCGAATCACGTCAGAAATCTAGATCGGCCTGGCTGCTGTGAATTCTATTCACGCCGACCGAATTGGGCTGTCGACAAGGGCGAGACTAATCCGCAGTGGAAGAAGAATTGAGTTGATGGAAAGTCGGGAGGACCAGATATCAGAGCGAAGAAAGAGCAGGCAGGCAGCGGAGCGCGGAGCGGATCAATGTGGGCTGGATCGACAGGGCAACACAGAGGTTGGTTGGAGAAGGGAGAAGAGTTGGGACGGATGGCCGGGACAAGTTTTTTCTCTTTTTTTAATTATCGGAGTGCCCCAACAAAGCCACACTCAGTCGACGTGACGTGACAATGGACGACACAGAGAGGGAGAGAGAGACTGGGGGAGTCAAAGAGAAAGAGAGAGAGGCTGTAGGAGAGGGAAAACAGAAGAAGGAGGCGGGTAGGGGAGTCAGAGGTTTAAAAACAGAGCGGTTCAGCAAAACCTTGGTCCGCTACTTGCTAGGTGAGAGTGGCGGGCTGTGAGAAGTCAGACTGCGAGCGAGTGAGAATAATAAATAAATACGTTGGCCGTGATTTGTGATTTGACAGCCGGGCCAGGCACAGACAGACAGCACAAGCAAAGCAACCATGAAAGTGACAAAAAAAAGTTGGACGTTTCGGTGTGAAGTCGGTGAACGAGATGCACGAGCAGCAGGTACCTCAGACAGGCACAAGGCACCACCAGGCACTGTATGCTTCTGGCAGCCCCTTGTCCGGCTCGCAGCGCGTCTTGCACCAAAGAGGATGGCTTCTGCGGACGTTCGTCTTGGGCTTCTAAAGCGCGGGGACGCACCCTCGCAGCCCATGTGCCTATTTTACCGTCTTTCTGTCCTCACGCTGCCTGAGTGGCGGATGACTTTGCTCATCACACTGACCCCTGACTTGTGGGCGCTCCAATCCAGCAAATGATCAGCCGCCAATCTGGTCGGGGATGCACATCCAGCCAGCTGGGTCGCCCGACGCCCTGACCGCCCCGTTGCCATCCTCCCAAGCGGTGAGGCCATGGCCGCTAGCGTCTGGAAAGGCCCAGGAACTGGGATGCCGGGAGACGACACTCCCCCTCAGGTCTCTCGTCGCCCTCGCACGGCACTCGTCCTGGATCGTTTTCGTGTGAAGTGAACCCCTGGTGGCCCGGTCCTTTGTTCGTGACAGCCCAGCCGCATGAGGGTCTCTAGGGCCTCTAGGGCCATACCGCATGCAAATGAGTGACCGCCACGACAAGACACCTGCCACCGACATCCCGGCCGACAATTTGACAACGTCGACGGTGGGTCGAGAGATCCTCTTCTCGTGGATGTTTTAGCTGATGGAGCTAGCTGTAGGTACCGCCCAGACGGGCGGGATCTGGTGTGACGGCTGCTTCTGGCGGTCTCGTGCGGGTTGGCCATGTCGAGATGCCACACCATCAAAAAATGTCTGGGACCTGGCATATTTGGCATCTCTGCACATGTCTTGTGCCGCCACAAGCTGAAGAGACGCAACAATGGGTTTCCCTGCCTTCTCCCGCTGTCACCGGCAATCCATTGGCCCAAGAATACCCAGTACGCGACAGCAGCCTCATGTTGTCGTTGCTGCTGTCGTCCGTCGTCTCCTCCTCAACTGTTGGGTAGACATGAACCATGCAGAGTCGCATACTGATTGCGTCGCATTGCATTTGAACGTTTAATCCAGCCTCCAGCTAGAAACGCGGACGCGCGGTTAGCTGCCGAGCTTGGATTCCGGAACTAGACTGCAAGTGTTGATTGGTCTCGCGCTTGAGGACTCTTTGACAAGTAGAAACCCTCATGGTCGCAACACATCAGCACCTAAAAAGAAAGAAGAAAAAGTCACCATTTTCTTCCTGAGCTGCGGCCTCGGCCACCGGCGCAGTACGTACCTCCGGGGAAGACGCTCCCGTCGGCCGGGCCGTTACCCGACGTCACCATCCCACCATTTGGACCTTCACAAACTGCTACACCAATTTGGAAATCACCTCGCAGGTTCCGGATCGCCAATCCCTCCCATCCTAACTCCCCTCGGCAAATGCGCCGCCGCGTCGGCCTCGGTGTCGCATTACAGCTCCCGACCTGCTTCCCGGACCCTCTCTGAGCCCGAATTGGCCTTCTTATCGTCCCTCCCAAGAATCCTTGTCGCATCCCGGCGATTCGGGCCTCAATGATCATCATGTCGCTCTTCCGCTCCCTCGTCTCCTCCGCCATTCGGCGCCCGACTTCCTCCTCCTCCGCTTACTTCCTCACCCGCCGTCCCGCCTTCAGAATGGTCTCAACGCTGCCACGGTTACCGCTCCTCGAGGCTGTCGCCCGCCATGATCCCGACTCTAAAGTCGTAGTTCACTCCCTGTCCGGGCGAACCTTCAAATATGGTGAGCTACTCGGCGACGTGCGCCGCGCCCGCGACCGGCTGTCCGAGGCCGTTGGAAGAGAGGACCTCAATGGCGAGCGCATCGCATTCCTTGTCGAGAACAGTTACGACTATGTAGGTAAGCTAAGAAAGACCCCGCGCTGCTGCGCTATACCTCCGGTGCCGGCGATGTTGACAATTGCTTCTATAGTGACCCTTTTAGCTGTCATGGCTGCGCGTTCTATCGCAGTGCCATTATCTCCCGCTTTCCCCGCACCGGAGCTGCAGTATATTCTTAACCAGAGCGAGGCGTTGCTACTAGTCTCTTCAGCCAAATTCGCATCCAAGGCGAAGGAGGTGCTTGCGACTGACCTGACAGTCAAACCGGCGCATCTTGAGCTGCAGAAACATGTCGGTGGCGGAGCCCATGAGAAGGTCAGCCTGGGCGATTCCGACCCTGGGGAAGCCGGTATGATGCTCTACACTTCGGGTACAACCAACAGGCCGGTAAGATGATGAATGCCATACTTTACTATGCCCGGATACTAACTCTAGGGTTAGAAAGGTGTTCTACTCCCTCAATCCGTCTTGACGGCCCAGTCTAAATCCCTCCTCAAGGCATGGAAATACTCTCCAGCAGACCACCTCCTCCATGTTCTTCCTCTGCACCATATTCACGGCACGGTGAACGCCATCCTAACCCCCTTGCTTGCCGGCTCCACCATTGAGTTCATGTTCCCATTCAATGCCGACGCTGTCTGGAAGCGCCTCTCAGCACCCTTCCTCGCATCCGACGCCAACGGCGCCTCCGCTCCCAGGGACAAGATCACCTTCTTTACGGTCGTCCCCACCGTTTACAGCCGTCTTCTATCCAGCCACAAACGCCTTGCCCCTGACGCCCAGGAAGCCGCCCGCTCCGCAGTGTCTCCGGAGAATATGCGCCTCGCCATCTCTGGGTCCGCCGCCCTGCCGACGCCCATCAAGGCCGCCTGGAGAGATCTCAGCCACGGCAACGTTCTCCTTGAACGCTACGGTATGACCGAGGTAGGAATGGCGCTCAGCTGCGGTCTCGACTTTTCCGATCGGGTGGATGCCAGCGTCGGCTGGCCATTGCCATCTGTGCAAGCTCGTCTCGTCGATGTTGATACGGGCGATATCATCA
This sequence comes from Fusarium sp. JS1030, assembly GCA_000966855.1. Classification (NCBI taxonomy): domain Eukaryota; kingdom Fungi; phylum Ascomycota; class Sordariomycetes; order Hypocreales; family Nectriaceae; genus Fusarium; species Fusarium sp. JS1030. The sequence goes on along the minus strand of JWIW01000081.1, from coordinate 1,017,409 downwards.
AGGAGGGTGAAGAGATTGACCCACAGACGGGTCGTGAGCGCTCCGGCGAGATTCAGCTTCGTGGACCGACCATCTTCCGCGAGTACTGGCGCAATCCGACAGCAACGGCTAGTGAGTTCGTTGACGATGCCGACGGCAAGGGCCGGTGGTTCAAGACGGGCGACGTTGCCGTGCGCCGTCCCGTTCCCTCGGCCGCTGCCGCGCAACCTTGGACCCACGGCCCCTTGTACTTTATCCAGGGGCGCAAGTCCGCCGATATCATCAAGACTGGTGGCGAAAAAGTTAGCGCTCTAGAAGTCGAGAGGGAGCTTCTCTCTTTGCCCGAAGTCTCCGAAGCAGCCGTCGTCGCTGTGCCCAGCGGCCAGTGGGGCCACAAGGTTGGCGCCGTGCTCGTTCTTGACAACGACGTCGTCAAGAAGTGGTCGCCACTCGACATGCGGCGGGCACTCAAAGGCCGCATGGCAAACTATAAGATTCCACAGGTGATGCGGCTCGTGGATCACATCCCCCGGAATGCCATGGGCAAGATCAACAAGAAACAGCTGGTCATGACTATCTTCCCAGATGATGTGAGCGGCGATGAGAGTTAGGACTGCAAAACAGCTTCCTCATGTATATTTATGCCATTTGTAGATTTGTATGATTAATGTAGCATCAGGTAAAAGCATATGGCCGGTGTTGGGGGTTTTACCCTAGGTAGTGGGTGGCTTCAGGATGAAAAAGACAAAGATAATCCCCGAAAAGCAGACGAATGACTTGACTAGAGTGTCAATATCTATTTTCCTATTACTCTAGCGGCCAATTTTTCATACCAATGGTTGCCGATTGAGAAGCAACCTCCCGAGCAACGCCAGCATAAAATTGAACCCATTGGAATCAGAGATGAGCTGTGACCATAGCTGAGAAGAGCTGTCCCGGCCCAGAATTTCGACAGCTGGCTACTCCGTTTCCCGCCTCGAGTTTTCCTCCTCAACCACTCGTCGTCCCTCCGCCCGCCGGGCAGCGGACATCATGATCAAAAACATGAAATGGTCATTATAGGATATCGTGCTAAATCAATGTCGTCCCTCCTCATCAACAAACTAGACAACATGCTTGGCCTTGGCTCTCGTACTGCCGGAGTGGGCACTGTCGGTGTGTCCCGAAAACTCAACCGGCTCGTTTGCTGGCAGCTCTAGGACCTCCTTGAAGCGTCGGCCAATAGCCATGAGAATTTCCTTACCCTTCTCACCGCTTCGGCCCTTGCCACCAGCAACATCACCATCGCCTCGGCCAGGAATGCTCTTTCCAATAGTCCGAGTCCAAACACCGATTCGGAAGAAGGCTTTGCGGACGTTGACAACAACGCCCATGACTTCGCCATCATCCTCGTCCTCGAGAGTCTCGCCAATAGCGGCCATCATAACCTGAAGCCAGAGACGATCGACATCAATGTTACGCTTGTCCTTGTACTGATAAGACCACTTGCCACCGTGCTTGTTCTGGGGATCCTCCCACTCAGGGCGGACACCGGCTTTGAACAGATGGTAATCGGATTTGAGGGAGAGCTCGGAAACAGGGGCGACGTTGTTCTGGGAAAGTTAGTTGGGCGGCGACACAATTTTCGTTTGGTTTTGACTCACGTAGACACCCCAGAATTCCTCGACGGAATCAAATGTGATAACCTCCTTAAGAAGGTCGTTCCAGTTATCGCCCTGTCACCCCAGCTATTAGAATTGAATCATATGTGACCGAGAACTAAATCCGCTATACCTTTCCACTCGGGGGCTTGGTGAACCAGAGGGTCCACTTGTTCTGGAGAGGGTGCTTGACATTGAAGTTGTCCTTGTCGTGGAAGACAGTGACAGGCTTGTCGTCCTTGATGTCGGAAGAGTCCTCCTTGCCGTTAGGATCAACAGGGATGGTGGTGAGGTCAACCTGCTCGTCCATCTTGGGAGTCTCTGTCACTGCGGCAGCCATTGTGCTCGATGATGCTTGCGGAAGCGTGTACGAGGAGAGCGATGGGTGTTCGGTAGAGGTGCTCTGCGGATGTGGGATCGCGGGGCAGATTTAAGATGAAGAAGTGGGAGGTGGTGCGGAGGCGGGGCGAGAGAGAGAAATTCGTAGGTCGACTACTTCTTTCCGTTCGTAGGTGATCTATTTACGACTTTGCGCCAGGCAAGAATCGACTCGAGAGAAGGAGAGGGAGAGGGAGAGCGCGAAGGAGGTGACGTTTCGGACTTGTGCAAGGCGCTTGTTTGAAGATTGGTTTGTGGAGGTCGCCAGGCGCGAGGTCGCAAAAATTCTTGGGAGCCGGGTGCTGACCTAACGGTGGCTTCCCCCAATCGGGACGAAAAAGTGGGTTGGGCTTTGGTGCCTCATATGATATTAATGCCTTGTATATGAGGCTTAAGCATTGTATCTTGGGAATTGGGGCTTTTCCTGGTTGGCCAGACCTTTACCCTGTATAAAATCAACGCACTTTACTGAGGACCAAATTGGTAAACCGTAACAAATACCAGTACTTGGAAGATGGTAGGAAATCAAGTTGATTTCTCTGTTCGTAATATTCTAGAGGCTGTATAGCATCTACAGTAAGTGCTGTTATCCAGCTCTGCTTGGACGAGACTCTGTGCCTCCGAGTTCCTTCCCGTTTTGGAGGTGTGCTGAATGGTGGGGAGCTAACTACCTCAGAGCCTCCTCCCGGCGATCAGGTGCCTGCATTGAACTCCAACGGGAGCTACCGACAATAGAAGTCGTGGGTGGAGGGGAGCACGAGAGCTTCTCCTTGCTGTTCGCTTCGACCCTGGCCTAACCGGGAGCTTCTCCTCTGCGTCAGGTTGCTCCGGGCTGAACTGATACTGCGTTTCACTCGACGCTGGCCACCGGCATCTCGTTCCCATAGTTAGCCGAGATGCCAATTGATACAATGCCAAGGTAAAATACTAGACTTCAAATCGGGGCTCTTTTCCCCTTTGATCCAAGGCCTCGGACATCGTCAGTTCGTCACGAGGCACAGAGTATACTTTTTTCCCCTCTGCGTTGTGCATTGATGGCCCCGAGAGATTCTCTTGGTCGGCGCCTGAAGCACCTTCTTACACGCTGCTGGTAAGGCCGACTTGGCTGCCAGCTGGTGTTGTGGCCCTGCGCCGCATCCACTATACTTGTTGATGCAACTCGACCACGAATGATACAGCCTATTTTCCAGTCACGCGGGTTTTCCAGAGGCGAGAATGGTGAGCCCATCTCACAGCATCGCTCACCATGACCAGGCTGCTGCGCACATTCCATGTTTCACGCGTCCCTTTGCTCCCATGTGCTGTCATGTCTCCAAGTGACCCCCATCCTGGCCTCCACCCTCAAAACAGCTCAACCCACGCTCTTTTCCTCCGAGTCGTTCGTGCCTCGCACCATTTCGCATGCATGCCGGGCATCCAGACATTGCTCCCACGCTGGCCAGGATGCCGGCGGCACAATCGATGATATCTCCCGTTGGTGCCCGCGCGTGGGGACCAGGGCGCAAAAGGACAAAGGGAACGAGACAGTCAGAAACCACAGACGGCAAATGCGGTCTCGCAGAATGGATCGATCCAGTCAGCTGGCATCTTCTGACCAACTTGTGCCAACTTGTACCAGCAGCCAACACCCGCCCGCTGCGTCACTTCTCCCTTTGACGCCTCGTTCAAGCGGCGATCGCAGGCTCGACGAGTGAGCGAGTCCCAAGCAGGCTCCAGGCCCTGCAATTAAGCCTCCAAGTCACCCGCACTAAGACGGGCCTCAGCATTCATTCACAGGCTGGGGTTGGCGAGCACAGGGCGGGATTCCCGTCTTGGCCTCGATTGGCCTCCCTTGTCCCGCAATGTCCCATGAATCGAGTGACAACTGGTGCGCACCCGCTCCATTACGTATTTGGCACCGGCGATGGCTCCCAATGATCAACAACGTCCACGCTCTCATGCATGCGCCCAGGAACTGGCTATGCCGTTCTGGAATGTCGACGCGTCTCAAACTCCATTCCATCCCACCCTCAGAGCCCGTCGTGTCTTTCTTTGAGCCCCTCAGGGGCCATCTTCCGAGACCTGCACGATCAACGCTGTTCTGACCAGGGTTGGAATGCCGGGTCCTTTCGCTTCATCTGGAGTTGTACACCATCTAGACTACACTTATAATAGGCCCTCATCCGCCAGCAGAACAAAGAACCTCAGCACTCAGCACACCACACCAAGCCATCTCTTTGACCTCGCCGCCTTGATTGCTTTCACAGCTGCCGCTACCCTTATTCTCTACCCTTTGAGCCAATCCTCGCCTTTGAACCTCGCCGCCATGGAGCCTGATACTCGAGCCACCACCTCTTTTGAAAAGGATTCTTCCAAGACAAAGGACACCAATCCCAAGGGCAAAAGCCGAAGCAGCTCTCTCTTAATGATAAGCTCCGGCTTCACCTTCCTCGCTGCTCTGCCTCAACAACGATCAAGCACATCTTCATCGTTTAGGTCCTCCTCTTTTCGATAAACCTCTAAACCAACAACGATCGTCTTTCCCGTCACTCATTTTGCTCCAAGTCTCTTTGTCAATTTTCCACTTACACGCTCCGTCTATTTGACTATTTTGCCACCACACGTTCAAATTCAGCAACCACGCTCGGAAAAGGATATCACTTGGACTGTCGCTATCGCGCGCATCAACATGAAGGAGTTCAGGTCGTTTTGCTCCAATCGTCGCCCTCTCGAGTTTCATCGCCTCCACGAGGATTTGCCGGACGAATTCTACGAGCTTCACTTCAATCAGATCTTCATCGAGATTTATGCACTCGTCCACAAGGCCTTTTGTCCCGATAAGGCTACCCAAGCACCCAAAACATCGCCTTGGTTGAAGGGGTATTCGGATGAGTTTATTAAATACGTCGAACTTTTGGCGCATCCAGATCCACGCGCCGGAAAATGGGACAGGCTACTTCGCGACAGGGCGGAGCGAAGCTGCCTTCTTCAGGCCATCATTTTCAAGGTGCTAGATTCCAGAGTTTTTTCGAAATTGCTTTTCGGCGCTGGCTCGGATCACGAGGGGCTGCTGCAGCGCTCCGATGCTGCATTCATCGATGCAGAAGGTGTGTTGTGTGACATGACACCAAGCGAACATTAAGCTGACATCAGCCATAGGATTCCAACGCAGTAGTCTGAGGGCTCAAACCAACCAGTTGTATCTCAAAGAGAGCCGCGGAGAGCCCCCTCGTTTCTGGGATGAAGTCGACAGACTATGCGCACAAACTTTGACTCTACTACTCCCAGCCTACACCTATGTGGCAGAGTTCGAAGGTCACGAGCCCGTTCCTATCTCGGAGCTGCATCAAGCATTGCACGAAGTAATTGCATATGCGGGATGGCTCAACGTGTGTATCCGCATGTCGTCGGCTGTCGTGTCGTACAACTGGGTCATTCCTGGAGAGCCATACAGCATGGATCAAGTCAATCTGTGTCATGAGGCCTATGAATCCTCGAAGAAGGCGGCACAGCACCATCAACAGCGGCTCAAAGAACGAAAACCCAACGGACAACAGATGGGGTCGGCGGCCCGAATCAAAATCTCGGTCACCCCAGAAATCATTCGGCACAAGCCCGTTCCGGAATCGCTTGGAAGGCAGGGCATGACGTCCTATACGATAATGAAGCCCCACGTTGTATACTACGAGGGGTTGGAGCTGGATAAGGACGAGAGGAGGGCATTCATAAGCCTGCCTGACTATATCGACCGACTGCGAAACCGAATTTTAGATCCTCGAATTCAGGCTCTCCTTATCATGTTGGCTGTATTACTTGTTCTGCTCGTTTGCTGTACGTCTTTTGGACAACGAACAGGGCAGGATATTTGGTCATGGGTACAGCGGGAGTTGGGGCTAAATCCAGAGCCAAAGCCAGAGCCGATGTCTTTTTGGAACGTGGGGTCATGGTTGCCGCGATGGTCACGGTGGTAAAGAGCGCGTGGGGGTTTTTGCATTTGCTTGTTCCCTGCTTTTAGATCCGGATGGGTGGGTTTTATGGAGTTTGGGCATCATGAATAGACTGAAGCAAACATTGCATTGAATGATCGACCGATGCCTCCCAAACTGCATAATAAAAGTGAAAGACTGTGTCAATGTTACCGGGACTAAGAGGCTGAGTCAAGCAGCGAGTCATGAAATCGCTTAAGCGGAGTCTATTGTGATCATGGATTGGCTCGATCCTCATGATGCCTTAGGTTTCAGGGAACAGTTGCTTCCTGCCCTCGTAATTGAATATCACAATTAGAATACAAACAACACCCTAAGAATATTCAGGGACTCAACCATAGTGCAGCCTCTCCTCTTCTCAAACCATCATAAGTTTACGCTTGCCATGGCGCAAGGCTTATGTTTTGAGGGTAAAGGCAGGTGCGCCTGCTGTATAGGGTCATTCTTGCCTCGGAGAAACAACGGCGAAACAACAGCTTCGCCACAGCTGATTGGCTTCCGTAGCTCAGTTGGTTAGAGCGTCGTACTAATACTTCAGAATACACCGAAATATTGGTGATGCGAAGGTCTCAGGTTCAAGCCCTGGCGGGAGCAAGTCTCTCAGTGCTAATCAGCTTCTTTTTGCGATTTTTTACGATTTTTTTACGACTCTTTTCGTCCAGATGAGGTTAGAGATAGTTGGCGACCAAGTTGTGGTGTTTTGTGGCTGGGAGGGAGTGGCTGTGGAAACCGAGTAGAAGGACAGCAGGCGCCATGACAAGTGATGTGATAAAACATGGCAGGAGCACATCTCTATCTGCATCCGCCTCCATTGGGATATCAATCTCAACTGCCGAATGGATCCGCAAGAATTCGGGGTCCAGCTGTCGAGACGGGGGTGGAGAAGATCCAAAGGATCAGATAAGATATTACTAAAATCTGCGTCAACAATACGATATTTTGAGGCCGTTGGCTGCCCCTGACACCCCCTCATCCCGTGTCCTCTCCCCTCCCCCACTGGCGCTGAGAGAGAATTCTTACTGTCAATGTGCATACGTGCTGCAGCTCTTTATTCCTTGAGCCAGCCATTGGAGCTTGGGGTGGGGGATGTCCTCGGACAGGTAGAGGTGGATTCAGGTGTAGATTCATCACCATGGGATAGGACGCATGCGTCGGACCCCTCTTGGCTGTGGGTTGCTTACCTTGTCCCGCCGTGTTGGTGCTGGTTTTGGATTCCATGTGGTGTCTATTTCGTGTGAGAGTGATGGGCGGGTATTGCGCGTGTTGACCAAGAGGAGCCTTCGATTATCCAAATCTCGGAATGCCACTTTGTTTTTCATATATTTTGTGACCTAGCATGTAGAAAGTTAGTTCTTCTTCTCAAAACAACAGAGGTATGAATAAAGTCGTTCTAGTAGCCTAACTTCTAAGCTCTCAATACCTTGGCAAATAGACGAGGACGAAATGGTTTAGTCCTTTCCGAGCATGTACTGACAATTCGGGTTCACAGCGTTGATTCAACTCACCGGACTTGGAGGATATGATGATCCTTTTGCAAGGTTCGCTTGTTGCATACCAATGTAATCGATCTTGACTTGTTCTAGAGTTTAGCTTCGGGCTTTATCTTGGGATCCGTTGAAAGATCAAGATCACCACCAAGTTGGGCGAGACAGGAGTGACTGTTGTTTACCAAACCTAAAGCATGAACTGAATGCGGAATTCCATGTCTAAGATCCTTCCATTTTAATGATCGTCAGAGACACGGGAAGGCCAATTCCAAATGATTGTTTACGGCTCGTCCCTTTCACGACCCAAGGCATGGCGATCAATCTAGAAGATGCTGTATAAATGGCATCGACTTTGCAAGATATGCCAGATGGTTCGAGACATCTAGTTCAATATTTAGTTATCGACTCCTTATCGACATGTACTTTGCAAAGCCGACTGTTCTCGTTGCTGCCCTGTGGGCATCGAAAGTCTTTGCGGCGCCGTCTCCAGACAAAACAAACCAAGACTTCCAGCAACTCTCGGAATTAAGGGCTGATGTCGAATCCGCCATCCAAGAGCTTTCTAGCCGTGGCGACGATAGTAGTTTTGTCACTGTGCGTTTTTTAAACCGTTGGCAAACTATGAACAATGCTAACACGCCGTAGCCCGTGGTTACGAAATTCTTTGACTTGGTCAACGGACTGGCAGAAATAAACCAAGCCAACGAAAGCGCCAATGAGGCAGAATTTAGTGCTGATGACCAGAATGCTCTCTGCGAAAGGCTGAAAAGAGTCTGTATTCCAACTTACACCGCACTGCACTGAGCTGGAAAATGCTAATTCAGTTCAGACGAGGTTTTCACAAGCAAAGATGATATCGCTTCTTGGTAACAAGAACAAGGCTATTACTGGTTTCGGCTTCGGCCCGGCGACCGGCCGGGCTGTTGAGGTCTACGACAGGGACATCAAACAGTTTCTAGACGAGGTGGATAGCAGGCTCAATGACTGCGGAGATGATTATAAGGAGAGGCTGGAAAGTTCCATCCAGACCGCAAAGAACAAGTATCCGACTGGCGGGCAGGCCTGATGAAACGGCTCTGATGTGCCTGACAAGGAACTCGCAGCATCTTGACAGCAAAGTTTATTTGAGGCGAGTACTTGGATACGAGTAATTGGGCACCGTGCCTTGCAGCAGCAATCACACAATCCATCAATCAAACGGCCCTTGGTGGCCACGGGTAGCTACCGATGTGCAGTGATTGTTGTGTGGCTTCGAATGGAGGAGGTTGGGCATGATGTCAGCCCGACCCTTTGTAATTTTGCGTGACACGGCAATTAACTAATCGAGTCAATTGTTAGGCACGATTCGGCAATTAAGAAACCGTTTGTCTTGCTTCCGAGACAGCGGCGGGCGTCGTTCTCCCGTTGGTTGTCGAGGTATGATTGTTGCAACTGCAACTGCAACTGCAACTCTATGTAGGGACCAATGTCAGTCAAGACAAAGTTTGGTCGGGCCATCCCGTCCGCACGCCAACGGCCTGGAGGGATGAGGTGCATTAGGGGGCCTGGTCGGGAGCTACGGTGTGAAGGGCCTGTAGCCAATACTGGCTGGAAGATCCATTATGTGACTGCGTTATGGTTCCTGATTGTCCCTGCATCTACAGCGCATCCATTGAAATACCCAATTCCTTCCACCAAGTGCCATTGAAGATTATTCTGTCTCAATTGCTTGCTCTCTGTTCCTTGCAGCCTCCCGCCTGTGTCTGAGCCCGCCCGGGCCCGTTCCGTGGCTCCGCTGCCAGCCACCCGCTTTTCCCTTCTTAGGTCCCGGTCAGGATGAGATGAGACCCGCCCCCAGCCTCCGATTCTAGCTCAGCAGTCCCCAGCCTCAGCCTAGCCAGCAATTGGGGAGGACAGGACCAGGGTTAGCCAAGGAAGAGAGCAAAACTTTGTGGTCTAGTCGGGTTTGGGATCCTTGCCAATGGTTCCATGGCCCTTTCGTTGCTTTTCCAATGCCACAGCACTCGGCGGATTGAGCATACTTGGAAGCAGGATACGCCGGAGCTTCACACAGTCGAGGCTGGGAAAAGACCATGATGGAAGCACAGGCCAGGGCAGTCCCGCAGTTTCCAGGGTTTTAGACATGTTCCCGCAACAGCTTCTCGGCGGTAAGACACCCCTGTAGTGTGGTGTTGGGCGGTTTCTAAGAGGTAGCTCCCTGTTGGTTCCCAGTAGATTATCTTGCTGTCAGCCCACGGACCCGAGCCTCGTTGCAACTTTTCCCTTCTCTCCTCAACCTCGTGCTTTTCTCCCAACGTCGTCTCGACACGGAAGAAGAAAATTCTTTTTTCCCACGCGGGCGATCGCCTCCGCTAACATCGCTTGAGCCTGCACAGCATTGGCTAGCCCGGCAGCTCGCATGAGCCCTAGAAGCCGCGCCCCGCCAGCAACTCCATTCTCCGACGGCGTCGTGGAATCAAACTAGCGCTCAAACCATCAAGCTTCGCTTCCACAACCAGGCCTCACCTTAGCTACCTCCCTACCCGCCTCCGGCTGTGCGCACGCGCGACTCAACGCCCAACGCCCAGCGCCTCCCGTCTTGACTTTTCCTCTTCTCCCTCGCGCGCCATCCAATCACGCCGCTCTGGTCCAAGTGTCAGCCTCAGATGTCGACGCCATACTGGGGCCAGCTGCCCGGCCCTAAGGTCGCCCAGGCCGGCCATGCGGGCCATGCCCGCCGCAGGTCTGAGTCGGACGACAACGCCTATAATGCTGACCGCAGATCGTCGCTCGACGTTCCTCCAGTTCGCAGATCAAATCGTGCTTCTATACAGACCCAGGGCACCGAGGCTCCCTCCGAATCTACCTTTAGTCCCTACGATTCTCCCACTCCTAGCTACGCGCCTCAAGGACTAGCTCCTAGACCGCCATCCTACCAACGAGGACCTCCCCGAGACTCAGCAGGAGAGCCTTCTGATAGCAGAAAGCCTCGTCGCTCGAGTCGGCAGCACGAAGAATTTGACGAGACATCGCCTGACCTTCCAGCTGCCCCCGAAGTTCCTCGCGGTCCTCCCGTCAGCTATCGCCACCCGTATGGTAACGGTGGACTTCCGTATACCTACACCGCTACCGGCGCTCTAGCACGCCCGCAGCCTTACGACCCAGACCAGGTCGACGATATGGACAACGACGAATACTACCAGGAGCCCTCCGGCAGAGCCGGAGATCACCAGCAACCTGACCCAGTACCAGCACCACTGGACATCTCTAGACGGGAGTCGAGCGCCAGCGCATATGACCAGCCGTCAAGGAGGGCAACAACTGGCGGGAACTCTGACCGCCGAAGAAAGTTCGCCGTTGACCGATCACCCCTCCAACGGCTTGAGCTGACGCTCGACAGCTACACCAAGGAGGAAAAGCGCGCCCGAGTTGAAGCCGCGGAACGACGCGCCAGAGAGAGACAGGCATTGAGAGCCGGAAAGCAGCCCGCCAGCCAGCAACCTCGGTCCCATGAACGAAAAGCATCCGTTGCTTACGCCGAAAGACGTCCTTCAGCAGCTGCGGCCCCAATTGCTGCCGCGCAGCCTTCGGCGCACCGAGAAGTATCGCGAGAAGCCCCTAGGGACACTCACAGAGACATCCCTGAAGACGCACCACGAGAAATTTCCAGAGAGATCCCACAAGATGCGCCAAGAGAAGCACCGAGAGAAACGTACCGGGAACCACCCCGAGACCTTCCCGTTCAGAGAGAGAATTCGAGCCGTCGCCGTGTTCCAGTCATAACTCACCCCGCTGAGGACTCACATCATTATAGCTCCGGCGCATTACTTGAGCCAGAGGAAGTAAAACCTGCTCCAACAAGGCACACTGAGCCTGATTCTGGTATCCCTAAGCGCAACCTGAGCTTCCGGGAGCGAGCTGCGCGGGATAACGTACAGCTTCCCGAACAGGCAGAACAAAAGACAGCGGCACAACCTTCGGCCACAAGCGGAGGATTCTCCCTGACCCGAAGTGGTAGCAACAAGCTGAGGAAACAACCCCCGGCCGATTCCAGCTACCATCGCAGGGTGGTATCTGAGAAGCAACCTGCTCCAATGGCTTCTGTCTCAAAGCGCCAACCTCCTGCTAATGATTATTATGATGATTACGATGACTATGATGATGATTATGACCCAGAAGACCTCCCCCCGTCTGCCCGAGCAGCACCTGCTGGCCACTATAGACGAGACAAAGAACTTCCCCCTAACCCACCCGAGGCACGAAGGCCTTCGATCGATGTTAGACCTTCGATCGATGTTGGACCTGGCCGCCACCACATGCCAATGCCTGGCGACGATCAAGGCATTCGAAGGCGTGTCACAGATCCCGTCCCAAGGGTTGAATATGGCTCCGACGAGGAGTACATTCCTCCACCTACCCGCGGCAAAACCGTTGTCATCAAGACAGAGATGGATGATGACACTAGAGCCCAGAATCAAGCTGCCATTCGCAGAAAAGCTCAGAGGGGTGACAGCGACGACGAATCGGATGATTCACACCCTCATCACCTCTCAAACATGATTTTCCGCCCTCGTGAGGATATGGTTCCTGGTGATGGCTTGTATCTGCCACCGCAATGGCTCGATGAGTGGAAGAAGGGAACCGTTGGTAGCCTGACTGGCGGGCTCTTGGATCTCAAGGACGGTCATTTCCCCGAGCCTGATCCGAACAAGGCCTGGTGGGAACAAGATAGTCGGAGCAAGGGCCAGGGTTACTCGGCGCGACCACGGAAGGCTGAAGCCTTTGATGGCGAATATGACGAGAACTGTAAGTTTACTCCTACGTCGACTACTGAACTACACTGACTAGATTCCTCCAGCTCCTACCCGCTTCAAGCCTCCGCTGTTCCTGAAGTGCGGACCGCTGTTGAGATACTGCGGCATCCGACGAGAAAAAGCTCCCAACAGGACACAGAGGGGCGGTGCTACCTTGGAACGAGAAATGTGGCGAGGCAGTGTCATGATCGTCACTCAAGATGCAGACTCTTCGTACGAGATCGCGCCGACACTTCGACTCTTTGTCCAGGGCATTGAGCTGCTCCCTCCCCCTCCCCACCGTGTCAAGGGAGACCTGTCTCCTGAGTACGTGGATCCCATCGCTGGCCACCCTAAGATGGGTCGTAGAGGAGAAACCCTCTATGTCCGTCCGGTGGAGCATCTCGAGGAGGCAAAGGACCTATCTCGTGACGAAAGTGACGAGGGTCTCTTTGAGCAAAGCCGCAGCCCACCAGATGTACTTCCTCCAGACGGCTCAACAGAACTTCCAGGTTCTTTTGCCAGCCGCAGAAAGCGCGTGGGCATAGACGGGGAGAAGGTCCAAAAGTACAAGGACGTCAGAGGCTTCCGACTTCACGCCGAGCGAGGCTACACTTTCTGGCGATTCAACATCGAGGTTGAGCTGCGTGATAAACAGCAGCGAATCGCCTACCGCATCAACCGCGGACCCGCCATGGGCTTTTGGGTTCCCGCACAGAGCGAAACCATGAACATGATGTTCTACAGCTGCAACGGCTTCAGCGCCAGCGTCAAGCCCGACGAGCTGAGCGGCCCAGACCCGATGTGGCGTGACGTGCTGAACAACCACCAGACGCGGCCTTTCCACCTCATGATTGGCGGTGGTGACCAGATCTACAATGACTGTGTCCAGAACGAATGCAGTCTCTTCAAAGAATGGCTTGATATCCGCAATCCCGTTCATAAGCACACTGCCGCTTTCACTCCTGAGATGCAAGATCAACTGGAGAAGTTCTACTTGGACCGTTACTGCATGTGGTTCTCCCAGGGACTGTTTGGCCTTGCCAACTCACAGATCCCCATGGTCAACATGTACGATGACCACGACATCTTTGACGGATATGGCTCGTATCCTCACCATGATATGAAGGCGCCAGTCTTCAGTGGCCTGGGAGCAGTGGCCTTTAAGTACTATATGCTGTTCCAGCATCAATCCATCATGGCCGAGACGGAGAACTCTGAGCCGAGCTGGATTCTCGGCAATGAGCCTGGCCCGTACATTGGAGAGCTTGGCCGCAGTCTCTTCATGTCCGTTGGCTCAAGAGTGGGCCTCCTCGCGGTTGATTGCCGAACGGAGAGGACGGAGCACGACGTCATCTCCGACAAGACATGGGAGAAGATCATGAATCGCCTGTATGCCGAGGTGCGGCGTGGCCAAGTTGAGCACTTACTGGTGCTCCTTGGCATTCCCATTGCCTATCCCAGACTGGTCTGGCTTGAGAATATGTGAGTGACTCTGACATTATCTAAAGAATTTGATGCTGACTCGTATTAGTTTGACCTCGAGGCTCATGGACCCTGTCAAGGCCCTGGGACGAACTGGTGTTCTTGGAAAGGCTCTTAACAATATTGATGGCGGAGCCGAGGTCCTGGATGACCTGAACGACCACTGGACAGCCAAGAACCACAAGCAAGAACGAAGTATTGTGGTTGAGGACTTGCAGGACTTGGCCATTGATAAGTCGCTTCGAGTTACTATCCTCAGCGGCGACGTTCATCTTGCAGCTGTTGGACAGTTCTACTCTAACCCCAAGCTAGGACTGGCCAAGCACAAGGACCCCCGATACATGCCAAACATCATCTCTTCGGCTATTGCCAACACCCCGCCACCTGATATTATGGCCGATGTCTTGAACAAGAGGAACAAGGTGCACCACTTTGACAAGCAGACCGATGAAGACATGATTCCCCTGTTCCAGCAAGGAGTTGATGGGAAGCCGAGGAACAACAAGCATCTCCTCCCGCACCGGAACTGGTGCTCCATCCGCGAATGGGCGCCGGGAACCACGCCACCGCCGACACCACCTCAGTCCGCCGGAAACAGAACCCCTAGCCCGCCACCTCCTAAGCCTCAGGGAGGAGGTCTATTCCGGAGACTGTCCCTGTCCAGGAGCAAGTCTACCGATACACGCCCGGAGCTACCCAAAGATTCGGTCCGTGGATCACGGCCTCCGGTCACGCGAGGTGGTGGTGGCCTGTTCCGCAGCTTGTCGCGGCGCAACTCGACTAACTCGGAGCGGCCTCCTGCGGCCAAGCTCACGCGGTCCATGTCCGTTGGTCAAGCCGAACCTAAGAAGGCAGGCTTCTTCAGCTTTGGCCGCCGACCCAGCCAGCGACGTCCTGACGATGGTGGCATCAACGGCAATTGGGGCGATGAAGATGACTACGACGACGATGCGTACTGGGATGAGCCGCAGTCGCCTCAACGTACCCGAGCTTCAGGTATCCGTGGTGGAGCGGCGTACGACGAATACTCGGAGGGTGATGATTCGTACTTTATGGCTCAACCCCGACGAGCGCAGACCATTGGCTCAAGGGCCATGTCTCACTCACGCAATGACGAAGGCAGTGTGCCCCCGACGCGTCCCTTCTATAGGACGCCAACAGGCCTATCGACGAAGCAGAAGAAGCAGGCAGACAAGTATGCCGTTGATCTGGAAGGTGGACTGGACATCAGCCTAAATGTCGAGATCAACCCCAAGGACCCGACAGGCATCACGAAGCAGTACCGGCTACTGGTGCCAAAGCTGTTCTATGATTATAGCGCTGAGGACGGTGAGGATGAATCGGCGGCAGTGGCAGCGCAAGAGCAAGACCTGGGACCCGAACCGGAGCCAGCTGCGGCGCCGGCAGAGCCCAGCGGATTCAAGAGATTGTTGAGCTTCCGAAAGAAGCCCCCGAAAGTCAGGGAGCCTCCGCCAGAGGATGACTACAGCGACGAGGATGATGATTATGACGATGATGACTACCGTCGACGATAGTCCGGTGGTGAGAATGTTGTTGTTGCGAACAGTTGATTATACATGTAGTACATAGTCTCGCATTTGGATTCTGGCCATATTTACATGTCATGTCTGGCATTTCTGGCATTTGGGCGGAGTTTTGGGACTGGGCACTTGATAGCTTAACTGGCATCCAGGAAAAGGATGAGCAGTTTGTTTGGATTGAACTGTTGTATTATGAATATGAACATGGAGGTCTTGGCGGGTTTCCGCATTTGCAACTATTCACATCTACTCCTAATGGCTCCTTGCTGATATAGTTGACCACGATTTGTTCGCAGCCAAGACGGATGCATCGGCCGAGGTCCTCTCGCCCCTGAAGCCATGCAGTGTGTGGCCACTAAGACCCCTGGATAGCGGGGTCGCAGCGCTAAACAAGCCCCCCGAGAGGGCGTCGCATCCCCCCCGGAAATTCGCAAGCTGCAGCCGGAGACAAAAGCCGGCGAATCAGGGCAGGTCACGCAGCCAGCAAGAGGAGCTGCCGTCCCGCTAACGTCGAGTGGCTGCTAAATTGAGGAGCTGCCGACCTGCGTCGCCAACAACAGGCGACTGTCTTGTTTTAACCTTGTTTCTCCTCTGAACAATCGACAACGACTCCAACAAGACAAGGCGGCCAGGACTGCGACGACTACGGCATCGCATTGTGTACGCAAGCGGGAACGGTACGCGACGAGACGAGGCCACATAGCCCTTCCAAAGAGACACCGTTGTGTGGTTCCTTCAAGGGGCTCCTTGTCCCCCCGGACCGTCGATCGACTCGACGACTTGGACGACAGCCCGCGATCCCTCCAAAAGAACGACGTATAAGCGTAGCACGATAGACGACGGAGACAAGATCTGAGACACGCGACCAAGCAGCAAGTGTTGGGCGAGCACAAGGGCATGGCGCCATCATGTCGCGCCGCAACAGCCAGTTCCGCCCCAGCTACAAGATCCCCGTCAACGACCTGTCGGTAGCTGAGGTGCTGTGGTTGAACTTGAAGCAGATAGGACACCAGGTCGGAATATGGGCAGCTGGTCCATGGCGGCGGATGGCCATATCTGTGGGCACACGGGCCGCGCGACAACTACGCCGTAACATGACGCCTCGCCGACTGTTAAGCTTCCCGCATCTACTATTTGCCTTCTGGTTTGTGGTACTGCTCTGGGGTGAGCGGTGGTTGTTTGATAGTAAAGTTGCCAACTGCGACTGGGACCATTGGGAGAAATGGGTATGTTGATGCGATTCTGTGCCATTGTTGGGAGCCATGGACAAGAAGGCTATCATGCACCCTCCAAGAACGGCCGACTAACTATGCCACAGCCCAAGGAGGCAACTCCTCACCACCTCGTCTTTGTCGCCGATCCCCAGCTCATCGATCCTCACTCTTATCCTGGCCGGCCTTGGCCCCTAAACCCTTTGACTGTGCTCATTACCGACAACTACCTTCGACGCGGCTACGGTGCTCTGCAGCGCCGGTTGCACCCAGACAGCATCTTCTTCCTGGGTGATTTATTCGACGGCGGCCGTGAGTGGAAGACGCGCCAGGGCAACTTTGTCGACCCCAAATGGGGTCGAGGCCGTTCAAAAGACGAGAAGAAGTGGGTTCAGACGTGGCATAACAAGTACGGCGAGGATTTCTGGTTGCACGAGTATGAGCGGTTCGGAGATATCTTCTTTGAGAAGTGGAACGATGGAGGGGACGTGCCTGGGCCCTGGCAGCGTGGGCGAAAGCTCGTTACCAGCCTTCCAGGGAACCATGACTTGGGCTTCGGCGCCCAGGTCCAGGTGCCCGTTCGAGATCGCTTCGGCGCCTTCTTTGGCGACGTAAACCGCGTCGATGTTGTTGGAAACCACACCATCGTCTCGGTCGACGCCGTCTCCTTGAGCGCAGATACGTCCGAGTACAAGAATAAGCACGACTTGCGACCAATCTTCGAGCCCGTAAACGAGTTTCTAGAAGGCGTCAAGGTTACGAAGCGGAAGGCTGTCGAGGAAGAACTGCGACATTGGCACGATCTTGAAGGAGGTCTGCGATACCCCCACGACGTCGAGGAGCTGGACAAGTCGAACCCGGCCTGGGGCACCAACACCAAAGCTGATGCGGGCTCCGATGGACCTGACTTCCCCACGATCCTTCTTACCCACGTCCCTCTATATCGTGCACCCGGCACACCATGCGGACCTAAACGCGAGCACTGGCCGCCGACGAAGCCACCGAAGGGCCAGGCAGAACCAGTAATTCCTGACGACCGGAATGCCCTCAGCGTCGTTGCCGGATACCAATACCAGAACGTCCTCAACGAAGCTGACTCGGTCAAGCTGATCAAGAGCATTGGAAACGTCAAGCATGTCTTCTCGGGAGACGATCACGACTATTGCGAGTTGGTACACTCTGACGCCAAAGAGAATGTTCGTGAAATCACCGTCAAGAGCATGAGCATGGCCATGGGCGTACCGACACCGGGCTTCCTCATGGTCAGTATGTACAACCCTGTCGACGCTAGGGGCAAGACTTTACCAGGAGCCCCAGAGCAAACGATCCAGACGCATCTGTGTCTTTTGCCCAACCAGATCCATACGTACATGGAGTACGTTGTCTTCATCATCGTCACTCTCGTCCTCCTCGTTGTTCGAGCCTTTCTCGTTCCCGCCCTCTCGCTCACCCCCTTTGCGCTCGAGCCCGAGAAGTCATCAACTTCGAACGTACTACCCATGTACAAGGACAAAATGGACCCTCCTGAGTCCTTCCCTTCGCGCACAACAAGTTCGTCAGGGACATCGGCGCACCACCTCCCCTCGCGACTCTCTGCCGCGGCGCCACGCAACAACCGGAGCACCTCTCCGGCCCCATCGGCATCACCCCGATGGCAGGCCCGGCGGGGTGCAGGTGGAGGTCGGAATGCGAAGCGCTGGGGATGGGGAGCCGACGGCGGGCCGCGGATTCATCTCGACGATAGTCTCTTTGATACAGGGGGCCAGGAGCGGCGCGTTGGCGGCAGGAAAGCCCTGGGTGTCGTGGGACGTGAGCTGTGGACGACGACCTGGCGTGTTGCGTGGATGACGGTGTTATTCTGGGCGTTCCTTAACCGAAGAGGATAAAGTATCCACGTAGAAGAGCAGGGTGGCGAGGCCATCGTGAATAGTTGTACTTCAGCATGTGTTATTAATAGCAGCATTTGATGGGTAGTTTATGGGAAAAGGGGGCATGGTGCCCCGTCTTTGTATATAATGACGTGTGTCTTGTATCATTGGGAGAAAGAGTCTGGGGAAAAGATTGGGGTTTGGAAAACGGAGGTTGTTCTTGACGGCCGATTTGTTGCTCACGCCGAGCTTTTTATATGTACATACAACAACAGTCACAGTGACAGTAATACGAATGAGTAAATGGAAGTCAAAATCATGAGTAGACCAATGGGTAGTGTACGAGTTTATGAAGTTCCCATCTTCAAGGTGCGTATTCAACCAGGTTGATCAGGTTGAACTGAGGCGTCCACGGATCGAACGTTCTCTCTACACCTCACGTGCCAGGTGTCAAGTCGACATCTCTCATCGCCTCCTCCCAACACCAATCCTCTCTTCCCTGGCCCTCCTGACCTCCTCCTCCCTCTCCCTCTCCTGCAGCGCCTGATTCATGCCGTCCATGTCGGCGCCGCCTTGCTGCTGTTGCTGAGCGGCAGCCACCGCGGCAGCTCTGCGCGCCTGCTGGGCTGCGATGAGGGTCTCACGGGCGCGCCGGTCCTCGTAGGCGGCCACGTCCTCCGAGGTGATGTGGAGTGTTGTTGCGGGGCGTCGGAGCATCCTTTATCTTGTCCTTTGATGTCTGGGGTCTCCTTTTCTGGCCCTCGATGGCGATGGTATTGGGTGGTTCTTTGTTTGTTGTTAAAAAGACGGCGGTGGCTGAGTTATGCGTGCGGATTTGTGCCAGGCAACAGAGTTACAAGAGTCAATGATCTTTGTAGAAATAAAAGTAAAAAAGAGGGAATGGCCATTTATTTCTGTTTCGTCTTGTCTTTGTTTCGTTAGAGTTGCAATGGCGGATGCAAGGATCGAGGTTAAGTTGAGATCGATAAACATATGGTGGAGACTCCTTAACTAACGTTGTGGGGAAGCCATCTCGAGGTACGTACCGTCCACTAAACACCAAACGTCAGGTTGTCTCATGCTTGATACACTCTTGATTCACTTGGCGAGGTTAATTGACAAGATGACACTCAAATGCCTCATCAACAACGTCATGTTCTTTCATTCGTCTATCTGCATTACATATCGTATCAACATGTCAGCACATCAGTCCTCCCTCTCATCTTGCCTCGTCTCCGTGATCCTCCCCATCAATGCTGTAAGCGCCTCCAATGCATAGGTATCTAGAGCTATAGAGCTCATGCAGCGTTGACTTCCCAGAACCAACAAACACCAGGTATCAATAGCAAATAGAAAGACAAGAAACAAAAAAGAACGGACGCAAATCACCCTCAAGGCGATGTGCAAAACTCGGACGCATACACGTTCTGAGCCTCCCACCGCAAAAAGTCGCCTAGATCGTGGCTCATGTTATATCCCATCGGCACTGTATCCGGAATATCGTCGTCGCCATCGCCCATATGAACTACGAGCGGCATCATCGGGCTCGGTGGTAAGCTTTCCGCCGAGCTGTGCGACGAGTGACGCTTGCGACGTCTTTCGCCGACCCATCGCTTTAGCCCTGTGCTGTTAAAGAACTTAGCCTTGTCTAGGGCCTGGCCGGGCGCCGGGGCGTTCCAGAACCCGGAAGGGAACTCAGCACCCACCGGGATCGGCAGGTCAATGTCCGTGTCGATGGTTGACGGCGTTGACGATAGCGTGCTGCGCGATGAAGACCGCATCGAGGGCACGTCTTCGGGGATCAGCACCCCGTAAGTCTCGAAGCCAAACGATTCGAACCATGACGAGATCTCTTCAACCTGTTTTGTGTCCTCCTCGCTCGACATGTCCTGGAGCAAGTCTCCAGCACCTCCCAAGATTGCCATTTGGAACGCTGTCCAGTCCAGCGTGTCATCCACTGTCTTGATACTCTTGCCCATATCGGATTTTGCGAATGTGATTGGTCCATGGCGAAACGAAGGGTTCGTGAGCGTGTATGGCGTGCTCTTGAGGTAAAAGAAGTCATCATTCTCCTCGGCCTTCAAGTCCGTTTTGGCTTGGCTCTCGCGACCTATTGACGGATGTAGTTGAGTGTTATCCGGTGTTGTTACCATGACTTCGGGTATTGATGGAAGTTTACGAAGCGGTTCCAGACCGAATCGTGCAGGGTTCTTGGGCGGAAGTTGAGGAGTGACCGAATCTTCTGGGAGGTCGTCTTCTTTATATTGAGCACTCTTGATGGACTCGTCGTCTCCTGTCTCTCCGTCATGTTTCGAAAAGTCTTGGTGGACAACATCCAAATCAGGGGCTACAGAGGGAGGTGCTGCTTCGATGACTGTCGCGGAATTCTCCACAGGCCTTGTTGCGAGTGAAATTCTAGATGCTAGTTCGTCGAGGTGGAATGGTTCGACGTCGGTCTCGGAGTTATCTGACTCTATACTGCGGGCCGAGTCGCTCGAGTATCGGCGTTTCAGACGTTCGTCATCCAATTGTTGCTCCTCTTCTCGTTTCTTTCTCAGGGCCTCAATGCGATCGGGCGTTAGCATCTCATCGGCCTCGATGCGCCTGAAACGCTGGCCTGTCAGAATGTCGGTCACATTCTCTGACAAGGTCCATCGTGGGGCTCGGATTGGTGACCTTGAGAAACGGGTCCCAACATGGCCAATATGGCCAATATGGTGGTGGTTTTTCTTCCTCTGCGGTTTCTTTACCGAGGCCCGTCTATCTGGTGATGATCGCAGAGAAGACGATGCAGACGAGTCCTCCCTCGCTCTGTTAGAGTGTCTGTGGAAGCCTGTAGGTAGAGGCATCGACTTGGAATGCTTGTGAAACGTGGGAATTCCTGGCGGCGACGGGGGTGATGGCAACAGCACAGAAGTCTGCGAGGATCGCCGAGCTTCCCTAAGTGCGGAACCAACAGCTTTGAAGGCCTCGTCCGTCTCGCGGATCAGGCGGTCGACGCTGTCGGTTGACTGGCCTGGGCTTTGACTGCCATGGATACTGTACACGAGCTGACTGTCGGTTGGCTCTGGCTCCGCATCATGGTGATCAGCGCCATGGTCGGACAAAGAAAGAGTAGGCGGTCTCAGCGAATCTGTGTCCAGTTGTGCATCGTTGATGGGGCTTAGCGGTTCATTCCTTGGTGATGAAGGGCGTGTGTGCTCTGAGGAATGTGGGTGGGTTCGCCCGTGCTCACTTAGACAAAGACTGCTTGCAGCCCTTGGGTCTGCGGGAGCGTTCCCCGTGAGAGCTTCAAGGGCGGCATTCCGCCCCCTCTCGCAGCTGCGCAAAGAGACGGTCGAAGCAGAGTAACTGCGGTGTGCAGGAAGAGGAGGCACCGGGTTCGAGATGTGATGGACGCTGGGTATTCTTTGAATGGTGATTGGCGCCGGCGCCGAGGACTTCCTCTTGGGAACTGGCAGCCGTGACTTTGCCGCCCGCGACCTTTTACTCGAAGACTTCTTGGTGCAGCAAGAACTCAGTTCGTCGCATGAATCTGTCAAGTCGTGGCGATCTTCGATGCCGTCGCCCTCACTGGGTTGTGGTTGTGGGCGTTGGGGAGTTATAAGTCGCCGTATGAGAAAACCAGGACGGTTTAACATGTTGGCTGGCGGGACGCACAGCGCAAGCCGCTGCAGATGATGAAACGAAAAAGAAAATCGAGAGAAGGTTTCACATAGCTCTGAGGTAAAGAAGAAGAAAAGAAGGAGGCGCGGTGGAAGAAGTTGAAGTGAGTTTGTAGCACGACGATGCTAACGATGTAATCCCGAGTCGCCGGATTCGAGGCTGGTTTAGACGGGTACCAAAGTTCAGCGGACCCGGATACGGAAGCCAGAGGCGATTTGAGTCTGCAAGCATTTGGGCGATGGCCATGGTCTGGCGTAGAGCAAATCAAATACCTTTGTACGTATACCGTGCGACCGGACTCAGACGATGCGACTCGACTTCTGGCCCCGTTGCTGTGATGCTGCTTGCGCTATAAGCGGGTATCATGGATCTTGTTGGACGGGCGTACCAGGGTCAGATGCTGGTGTGGTGGAGCAGGCATTGCCCACCGCAAGCTGCAAGCAGATGCAGGCAAGGCGAGGCAGGGCAGGCAAGCTGGTTCCAACATATGCCGGGTTTCTCGCAGTGTGCCCATTGGCTCTGGGTCCGATGTGGCTGATGCTATTCAGGTCCGTCTAATCAGGCCGACGACAGACCAGCGGCTCGCAATTCGAGGCCCCCAGTTCGTATTGCTCATGTAGTTGCCCCTCAGCAATATGTGTTGTGCGACGTTCCGCTCCACACGATACACCAGGTTGGTTCACGGGACAGGCAGACTTGGAGTCCTTGACATTGCCCATGGCCCGGGAGGCCGGTGAACAGCCCCAAAGACAGATGGGCCGTACAACAAGGGCAGGCAGGGTCGACGGCCACGGGGACAATGTTGGGACACCGTGTACGACTCTGATGCTTCATGACAGGCTGGTAGCATGACAGTAGCGTGAGATGTGTTCACCGACCCCAGCAAAGGATTCTCGAGACACGGGAAGCTGCATGTAGGTGTCGTAATGGGAGCGATTCAACTGTCAGCCGTGCGGAGCGCCCGGTTTGTCTGTATCTGTGTCACCACCACTACCGCCGGGACATTGCAGCCGCAAGAGAGAGCCCTGAGTCCAAAGTTAGATGATCGGCCTCGTCCTCAGCCGCACCTATGCCCTGGTCTTGCACGCATGTCTCGCATGGAAGTGGCCGTGCAAGGACGGAGGCTGGTCCCGTCACGGCAATGATTTAAGGTAACGGTGCTGGCCCTGTCGGCGACCCTGGGATGTGGAGCACGGGAAAGATGCTCTCCCGCGTGCATTGATGAAGAGACTAGGAAGAGAGCGTCGCACTCGAGACAAGTGACGTCTGCTCGGACTCGGGCTCTTGCAGAAAAGTAATGGATGACCCGAGACGAGTAATCTCTGGGTGAGCCCGTCGGACTCGGCCAGTAGGCAGCCATGGCCGGAAGAATCGAGATCCGGTTGAAGGTTCGAGCTGGAAAGGATTGATCCTCCTACCGCGCGAAGGAACAATTGGAGATGGGCCGGCGTCGGCATTAAGCGCAGAAGGAAGCGCAGTTGCAATGCTCAAGATGCAATCCTAATCCTCGTGCCAAGGATCAAGATGGGTACTGGGCAGTTGGGTGCAGAAGAAGGTGGCAGTGTAATGTACTGTGCCAGATGCATCTCACACAGTATATTTTTCTACAACAACAGGTATGCCATCGATCATAAACTCCCAGTTGCTTTTTCCTACTATAGGCAAAAGACTCAAAATTAAAACATGTTTCCGAGTGATTGTAGTCCCGTTGATCGTTATCAAGCTTGGTTAGGATTTCTGTGCTAATCTGTCCATGTCTGTCTCACACAATCCATTGTGATAATCATTTCATGACCACCCTCTTCCACGTATCCCTCACACCAACACCACAGATCACAATTCGACCTAGTCTGGGTTCAGAAATCAAAGCACCGTTGAAACCGCAATCGAAGTCAAGACCGATTTGCCTTTCCACGTGCCAACGTCCCTCAACTACACCCTTCCGAGGCCAGCTTATACATCCATTAGTAGGATCCGCACAGCCACCCATCTCCACACTCAACAACACCTGGAGCAGCCTGCCTCGCCCCGTGTAACCTTGATACATACATAGACATCCTCCGATGGCGTTTATTCTCTCTCTCCTCTCAAAGGAAGCTCATGCCTAATTCGACAAGAGCCGCGACGCACGTCGCAGAATTTGCCCTCTGTGGCCATTTCCCGTCTATCGCGCGGGGCATCCGCCAAGGGTTCAAGAATGTGCCTCTCTGTATGGCCCGATACGAAGTCTTTCTAAATTTGGCAGCCTCACATAATCGGTCGGACTTAACAGATAATGAGCCCACATCTCGCACTTGGTCAAATTGTCATTTGAAGCCCGCGCTCTCTGAGAGACTCCGATGACATTTACTACTCGTCACTGGATATTTGCTGTGCTTTTCAAGGCCAAGACAGAACAATCGGGCCGTTACGATTGCATATATTGCCCTCTCTGCTTGACACAGTGGCAATCAAGGAAATGATGGCTCCGACGGGGTCATGGAATTGAGTATAGACAGAGTCACATATTAGACTTTGAACGGGAGATGAAGGCACCCGATGACGGGCTCAAACCCCTAGCTCTGCTATAGTTCTCTTGAGAGATTCAAGTAGAAGAGCCAGAATCCAATTATATGCAGTCGATAAATGATAGGTGTAGTTAATTATTCGCCGCCCCATGCCCTTCTTCCTGAAACCCAGCACACGAACCCGTAATCGCCGTCCACATGATTTTCCTAATTACCTCGAGATCGATGGTAATCATGTTTTTGTACATTGTATTCTGAGTTTAGACCAAACGTTCTCTCCTCGCTTGTTGTGATATGTGAATGTTGTATAGTTTCGTCATAAAGTCTTCTTGCTCGCGCCCAGGACCATCGTCATCATCGTTCATCGTTTCTTTCGAGGTGTGTCTGCAGCGGGCTGCAGGTCATGCTTCCCCGGATATGACATGTCCTGGGATTTCAGGGCATCCGGTTGTACTTCTTCGTTGACCGTAATGTCGCCGTCCGTAGGAATGAGGTTCCGGCAGGCTTTGGCATATACATCATCTTCTCCTCTAGCAACGGCTCGAATTCGTCTTCTGTTTCGACGCAAGTGTATTTGTTGCGAAAGAGCTTCGCAGCCCATGACTTGACGGGGCTGATGATGGATGCGCGCCACATGGGCCCCTGGGTCTTGTTTGTGCTGATTGTGCTCGTGTTGTGGTTTGAGGACATGACAATCTTGATTTCCCGGTATTGGGCCATGTTGAGAGAGAAAGGGGTCAAAAGATTCAGGCTTCGACTGTTCTGCCTAGTGCGTTCGATATGCGAAACTGATCAGAGTCTTGTTCTTCCTTGATGGTTTCGTAGAAGATGTCTCTGGTCTGTTAGAGCCCCAGAGGGCATCAACCCCCTTTTCAACAACCCAACTTTGGCCTCGTTCCATCACTGTCATGCAAATGCAAGGGGAGCGGCTGATTCCAGCATTCCAATCATGGCGGTTTAGCCCGGTGAGTGGGTGCTAGTCCTCAGGAGTCTAAAATTCCTGCGGTCTGGATTCCACAGGCTGATCAAGGGAATTCAGTGCGAAGCCATGGCGTCTAACACGGCCGTAGAGGCCCCAGACACCTCATAGACAGACCAACATTTGTCATGACGAATATTCCAGACTCCAGAGAACACATATTCTGCATTTAACTTACACATGGACCGGCGGGCGTATCCGCTATTCAGGCCAAGTAGAGCTTGTGCCCGTTTTGGGGGTAGCTTGGATACCTGAGCTAAAGGGTAGTTATGGTTTTGACTTGAGTATTAGGACCATCGAAGGTGAGCTAACACTGGACCTGAAACATGCAGGGGCTAGTTGGGAGTCAATGTCTTTCAGATCAACGTCAATGTACTAAGAAATTTGTCCATCGTCCGCCTCTAGTCAGCCCCTCCATCACCCTCTGCGTCATCCTCATCATCGTGCTGAATGAAAGGCACGAATCGAAAGTCCAAGAAGCTGCGCTTGCCGCCCTCTACGTCGACCATAAACTGCAAACTCAAGACACCCTGTCCATCACCTCTTAAGCTGACCTTGGTTGCGATCCGCATCGCCTCAGATGAACTCTTGACAAAGTCAAACTTGTAGCACTGTGACCATCGCTCCTGGATGCTAAATGTCTCCAGGAGATCCCTTCCTCGAGCAAAGTCCACACCGGAGCTTCCAAGATCCCCGATACCAGCCAGCGATAGAAAAGGTGACGTCTTTACGGCGGTGATTGTCAGTTTCGTCGGGGCTGTTGGAGAAATCTCGGCGAGTGAGTCAAGAAGTGTCCGAGACTGCATAATGATCTTGAAGGCGAGATCGTTGCGATCGAAGGGGATATCGTCGGGTATTTCTGGTAGGTAGGTTGTCAAAGAGGCTGTTGTCTTTACTCCCGACTCCTCGATTGTGATCTTGAAAGGGTCTCCCTCCTCAGAGTACATCAGTGTGCAGGTTCCTGATATCCCCAGTGTTTGGTTGCTAAAGGCGTCGGGACGATAGTTCCGGAGATTGCTTCGATAAGGATCCTGGTCTGCTTTCTGAGCGCGGGTGGCCACATCGACTGCCCCAAAGATCTGGAGCACTTCGAGGACCGAGGATAATGAAAGCTGAAAGTTGGGGAGTTCCGGGGGTTCATCGCCCTCTTGAGTAGGCAAGTTGACAGTATATGATGAGAATAGAGCCTTATCGAGGAACGCAACTCCTACTTTCAGTCAGTTTCGGATCCTGGCTGCAGTATCGAGCTCTCTACCCGTACCTTGCATCACTCGCGCATGATCGGCCGCAAAACGAACGCCTTCCTCTGTGATCTGGACGTGAACTCGGGGTGCAAAGTTGATGCACTTTAATAGCTGGTACAACGGCCTTGTTGAGGTCGCGACAGCGCGAAAAATGGGCTGAGTTTCGGGAGCCATCTCGTATTCCGTCGAAGCCGCTGTTAGGATTGGATGAAAAGGGTGTGAATTAGAAGTTCAAAAATGGCAGAAATGCAATGGGGCGCGCAGCGGCGTCTTCTCTTGTTTGCTCCAACTATTGTACACGAAACCGACCGAAATTGGGACTTTTGGGGTATCTCAGACGTAGACTCCGACAGCACAGAACATGTAGACGACTCCGAACCTGCAAGAATCAGCATGTTGGGTTGACAATGGATAGGCGTTGGCAAGAGGCGTACGCAATAGCGAGAGAAGCCGGAATGCCCAGCACAGGGACGTTGACAAGCGATCGGTCTGGAAATGGTCAGAAACGAATCAATCCGGTGAGGGCGTAGTGGCACATACTCAGGGCGAAAACACCCGTCAGAGAGAATCCGAGCAGAAGCAGCAGAAAGGCGACCCAGAACTGGCTTCCTTTATTCACGGTAGGGAAGAAGGGACTGCCAGCAGCAGCTTGCCAGACCTCATGCAGCGAAGAATCCATGTGCTAAGATTTGCAGGACAAAATCGGGCCGGCAAAGACGTTTTTTGAGAGAGCGTGAGGCAGTTTGGCGCGGTGTGGGATGGATTGGCAGTACCAACTTGCAAAGTTCGAGCTGCAGTTGGTTAGGAGAGGCTCTGGGGAAGCTTCACGAGCTTACGATGGCGCATCGTGGCCATAGACCAAAAGGGCTTAGCGCCAGGACACTCCTGACAGCTTGCTGCACCAGGCATGACATAAGCAGCGCACGGGCCCCCTTTCCCGACGCGACTCTCCGCTCTCATGATGCTTCTCCACGCTTCTCCGATATCATACCAACTTCCTCAGCTACAGACAGTCGAGTCCAAGGGACTGGTGATTGCGCCGCTGCAGCCATGTCGGAAGAAAGTGAGCTCTAGTCTCATGCAATCGCGACAAGTAATATACCACTAACGAATCTCTCCCCTAGATGGTAAACGCAAAGCCGAGGATGATCCGTCCTCTCCAACCCCATCCAAGCGCATCAAGCACGATGACTCTGCCGAACCTCCGGACAAGAAGCCGGCGATAAAGCCGATCCCGTTCCCCGAAAAGGTGGGTTTACCTTGCGCATTTTGCACGCGCATTATGCTGATGGTTGTCTCCCCACCAGCCGGCTGTTATCGAAGAGCGCAATGGCGAGATCGAATTCCGAGTGGTCAACAACGACAACGAGCGCGAATCGCTCATCATTCTCACCGGCCTCAAGTGTATTTTCCAGAAGCAACTTCCAAAGATGCCCAAAGATTACATCGCGCGACTCGTTTACGACCGCACTCACTTGTCCATCGCCATCGTCAAGAAGCCCCTCGAGGTTGTGGGAGGCATCACATATCGCCCATTCAAGGGTCGCCGTTTCGCCGAGATCGTGTTCTGCGCCATTAGTTCTGACCAGCAAGTCAAGGGTTACGGTGCCCACCTCATGTCCCATCTTAAGGACTATGTCAAGGCTACAAGTGATGTAATGCATTTCTTAACATACGCCGACAACTATGCGATTGGCTATTTTAAGAAGCAGGGCTTCACCAAAGAGATAACTCTTGACAAGAAAGTATGGATGGGCTATATCAAGGACTACGAGGGAGGTACCATCATGCAGTGCTCCATGTTGCCTCGGATTCGGTACCTCGAGATGGGCCGCATGCTACTTAAGCAGAAAGAATGCGTCCAAGCCAAGATCCGCGCCTACTCCAAGTCACATAATATTCATGCCCCTCCCAAGGAATGGAAGAATGGCATTGTTGAGATCAACCCCCTCGATATTCCCGCTATCCGAGCATCTGGCTGGTCTCCAGACATGGACGAGCTGGCTCGCCAACCTCGCCATGGACCCAACTACAACCAGCTCCTTCACCTACTAAACGACCTCCAGAACCACAACTCGGCTTGGCCCTTCCTGGTACCAGTCAACCGGGACGACGTTGCGGATTATTACGATGTAATCAAAGAGCCAATGGACCTCAGCACCATGGAGAGCAAACTCGAGGCGGACCAGTACCTCACCCCAGAAGACTTCATCAAAGACGCCAAGCTCGTCTTTGACAACTGCCGAAAGTACAATAATGAGAGCACGCCGTACGCAAAGTCGGCCAACAAGCTTGAGAAATTCATGTGGCAGCAGATCAAGGCCATTCCCGAGTGGTCCCACCTGGAGCCGGAGAGGTAGTGCATCAAACCGCGTTCTCAGCAAAGACGGCCTCGCATCGTATTACGGACTCACACTCTGTGTCAGGCAGAGTGATAGTGGGCCTGTGCTGTTTTTGTCATGTTTTCTCTTGTACTCGTATTTCTTTCGTCTATTTCAGGTCCAGCGAGGCGTTTTTGGAGTGTCACGATAGCATGTCTGATAGTCTGCCTTTTGGACCGACAAGGGACGTGCGAGCAACACCGAATCAGCATCAATCACAACATCGAAATGGTTGAATCGTTCGTCGGCTTGAGGGGGGAGGATTTACTCTTGAGATAAACATATCTAGTTGTTGGCAGACAATAGAATCCTCCTAACCGATTGTCCTCTCCAACAGTTATGAATGAGTTCAAGGACGACCACGACTTTGATGTGAAGGGAAAATCAACACATGGAAGTGCCCGGTCTCACCGGGGACTTTGTGCAATATTGCTTTTGAATGACAATTGGAAGGTGGTTGAAACAACTGCGCCGGCCTTGGCTACAGGTAGATAATACTTGCAAAGACCTCATAATAGAGTAAGATAGGCTTTTACACTTTGAAGAGTAAGCTTTGTTATTGAAAGTTGAAATAAGTTTATCGCTGCATGCTATAAAGTATATTGTTTTATCTCGCTGTGAGGAAAGGCATTGGGTATGATGCCTCTGAATATCTTGATGTATTTAGCTTTTACTATGCTGCCTTGATCTACCTTTTGGTATTGGAATAGGGCGAAGAAGAGTCGATAGGCTTTTAAACATTTTGTAAGCATTTTCCCCAACTTGTTGCAATTAGCTCTTCAAGCCAAAGAGAAAGTGTCAGTACAGGACCGGCATAGTAACAGATGGCCAGAGGACTGGGGTAAAAGTTCAATTGCAAGTCATCTATCGACAAGCCAGTGTATGAGCCAAGGTGTCCAGCACAAAACCCACAAGGCCAGAAGACAAAGGGGCACGACCATGCAAGCATATTCTCTTGCAGTTTTGCCAATCCATTTAACTCGACAATTAGGACGGGGCCTGGGGCAATAACAACGCCCCAAAGACATTCCATCCGATGCAGGGTCCTTTCCCGCCACATGAAAATCAATACAACATCATCCTGGAAATTTCCGTTTCCTATCCCGATCAAATCCACATCGCCTAAACACCGCAGTCCATTCTGGAAAGGCAAAAAGACAAATGAAAATGCAAAGATGGGGGCCTTGTGCACTGGATAGTAACTGCTGTCGCTGCCCGGCAAAAACAGGGATGGCACGGAGTCTATGATTGCATTGAGGCCGGGTCCCGTGCGGGTTCCGTGCTCCGATGTCGTATGTAAGAAGGAGATTGGGGCAGTGTAGTAGACCAGGTGGATGTTTCGTGTGTGTTGGGAAATGCAGCACCGCTAAACAAAATGAATGCCGCATCAGGGTATATTTTGTGTGAAGATCAACGACTTTTCTTTGTTTTACTTTGTTTCTTTTGCTTCAGGTCGACAAGACTTAGGCGCCTGACGCCTCCGCGCGCTGACCTGGAGCCGAATCTCCCACTGGCAGACGGAGATCGGAGTACGTGCGGCGGGGCCAGGGAATGCGGATCCGGGGGGCATTGCCCACCAAGTGGCGCCGCAAGGAGCTCGCAGGTGTCGGGGAACGCGTGCTCGTGGCCTCGCGGGCCTGCAGAATTCCGCGGTTGGGGTCTTCGGATTCGAGGGTTCGGCGGAGCATGGGATGAAGAGATTCGGGGATCTCGTCCCAGTGACCGGCCCGGGCGGTGCTGAGTAGACCGGGAGGGAATAGGGCGGCGGGAACAATGGAAGACGAGTCGCTGCCACGGAAAATTTGGTCGCTTAGGTAGGTGCTGAGCTCGCCCGTTTCGATAGCGTTCTTGAGCCACTGCTCCCACTCTTCGTCGAGAACAGCGGATGTATCTCCAGCTTCACGCCTTGCGACCCGATCTCGGAGACGCTCATTCAGCTCCACACCCACGCTCTCCAACTCATCGTCACTCTCAACATCCATCTCGTTATCCAAGTCATCGAGGCCGACATAACCCACCTCGGCCGATTGACTGCGAGAAGCCCGGGGTAGATTCTCGATATCGGCCCAGTCCGGGAATCCATCGGCAGTGGTGTCATGGATGGTGTACCCCTGCTCTTTCTCATACTTCTCTTTGGCCCACTTTGTGCCCTCCCACTTGGTCAAGCCGGCGATTTCTGCATTGGTGAGACGTAGGCCGTCAAAAGCACGGAAGAGTCGGCGGTGCCATGGCCAGCGAGAGAGTCGAATGCGGTGCGTGGTATGGGTATAGTCGAGGCCAGGATACTTGGCTTCCTGGGTTTCGAGATGGCCGTAGAAAGCATGGGTCTCCTGGCGAACCTCGGGGATCAGGCTGCGCTGGAGCAGAGCGTGAAAGTTTTGAGGATCATTGCTCTTCGGACGAGGAAACATGTACTCGTATACGAGCTGATCAACGGGACGGCCCTTCATTGTGACGGTTGTGTCGGGAGGATTGAGGAAGCAAGAAACTGATGTCGGGTAGATTCAAGAATCGGGGAGGTCGCGGGATGCGAGGGGAGTCGATTTATATGCGTAGCCTTGGTGTTGCCTTCAGGACTGCAGGACCGTCGTCGCTCAAAGAAGCAGCTAGAAGCTAGGAACCCAGTCACGTAATCGGAGAGTTGAAACGAGCGGGCCGTGAGTTTGGAGCAGCAGAGGTCCTGGGCGCCGGTCCACGGTCGTTGAAGCAGCTGGATTGCGACGCTCAGAGATACAGAGCAGTTTATCGAGCCCAGAGGGGAACTTCAGGGTGAAGAATGCTGTGAGAATACCAGCAAGCTGGGCTTGAAGTTTGTCTGTCCTGGTGATCGGGCGTTCTCGGCGGGGTGAGGGAGAGACGATGGGCGCTGGTGGCAGCTTCTCAAGGGGAGAAACACGCTCACACAGGCTCGGGTGGTGACAAAGAGATGCGGCTTTGAGAGTGATATTCGGAAGGGCGAGGATAGCTGGTCGAAGAGGTGTTTACCAAGAGGGAGGAGAGAGGTGAGAGCAGAGCGTGAGGCAAGGGAGGGTGGTACCTAAGTAGATATGGATGGGCGTCAGGTAGGCGAGCCAGCCAGCAGAAGGAGGGGCGGCAGAAAAAAAAAATGCAACCTGCGATTGCGCCAGCAGGGGACCAGGTCCCATGCCAGGTGCCCCGGGTGCGAATACCATCGGAAGCCTACAGGCTGCAGGACATTTCATAGGCTCCCGATGCATTGCAGGCCGGGACCTAACGCGCCTGGGACACTGGCCTAGCGGCTGTTGATGGGGGGCGGCATAGTTACAGGCGAGGGCGAGGGCGTGAGCGTGGGATGGGATGGGATGGGCGACCTACCTGGGCCCCGTGGGCGGATGCCGGGGGGGCGGTCAGGCGCTAGACGCCAAGGTTCACCGATGCATCCATTCCCGCCTGGATACCTTCGACTCACATTCACAGGGTCACCCTCACCCACCGCTCAGGGCACTCGGTGCGCATGGCATTCCCTGTCTCTTCTCTCTGCCCTGCATCTCGAGACCTTTTCTGCCCTGGTTTTCCCTCCCCCGCTGTCAATGCACGCTGGATACAGCAGGACCCTAGGCTCGGGACCCGTCATTCCGTCATGCTGTTTGCTGCGTTGGTAGAGACCAGCAAGGGGGTGTGTAACCGGTTTGCGAAGGACCCAGGCTGGACTTGACATTGGCAAAAGAGAAGCAAACCTCGTCCATCAAGTCAATAAGCCTCGCACGGGGTCATGATTTACTTCGGTCTTGCCGTCTTGCAAGCATATCCCCGGTGTTCAAGTTTGACTCTGCCGTTGCTGATGTTCGTACTGTAGATGTTTATTTAAAGGTGCAGCCCAGAAGGCTAACGTCCAGGCACCAAAGGTTATGTCGAGCTGCGCCGTACCTGATGATCCTACGCCAATCGCTTACTCCGTGCAAAACTCGGGCACTCTACACGAGCAATTGCACGACAACATCGGTAATCAGACTTGACAGCGCTCCCTCGTGCTCGCCGAGCAAGATCCCTCTGGTTCCTGCATGTATTTCGTTTTCCTGTGGCACGTCACAAGCTAGGTCGCCCAACAAAAATCGGCATCCCTGGTCACGCAGAAACCCTGCATCAAATCAATCAATGGTTGTTTGTCCATCTTGCACCAGCTGCTGGTCAAAGAAACTTGAAACTTGCCGTCCTTTTCGTCAAGCCGTATTTATAATTCCTTTGTCACCTTTGACGCTCTGAATACTCCTCCCTCCATCAGTACTGCCATATTCATCCCTCCCCTGCCCTACCACAGGTCAGATGTCAGAGACCATTTCTCATGCCGACCAATACATTCATCGCATCCGCTTCTCCCACCCCGCCCCCATCACCAGTTTTCCTCACCAGTTCCCTATCAGAGAACCCTGACTTTTCATTTGCCCGTGACCCTCAACCCGCTTCCCGCTTCCGGCACGATGCCGGTCCCGGGGTCTGGCCCGGCGAGGTCCTTGACAGCACATCGATCCAGGTGCCCGATGCGGTAATGTTGGGTTACAGAAACCAGTCACTGACAGCAGCTCACAGATGCAGGTATACGTGCGCAAACAACAGCACAATAACAACAAAATGAACAGCATTACTCGGAAAACATCAAATTGACTCACGTAGGTCGGGCCTGGCTGGTATTTACAGAACCCTCACCTCGGGCGCCGGCTGCGGCGACTTGTCAAAGCTCTTCATCGGCTCCAGGCCCCATCGGCCAAACATGGCCGCATCTTCATCCCAGCCGTTGCACTCAGTCGTCAACATCTTCTCGCCCGTAAAGATGGCATTGGCCCCCGCCATGAAACACAAGGCCTGCTTCTCCTCCGACATGGTCTTTCGTCCGGCCGCGATTCGGATGATGGTTGACGGCATGATGATGCGCGCCGTTGCGATGGTCCGGAGCATGCTCGTGAACTCAACCATGGGCCGGTCGCCCAGCGGTGTGCCCTTGATGGGCACCAGCGCGTTGACGGGGAAGCTCTCTGGATGGCTCGGCAGGGTGGACACGGTGTGCAGCAGGCCGACACGGTCCTCGCTCGTCTCGCCGAGACCCAGGATGCCGCCTGAGCAGACCTTGATTCCGGCGTCGCGCACGTGGCTCAGCGTCTGCAGCCGCTCGTCGTAGCTGCGTGTCGAGATGACGGACGGGTAGAACTCTCGGCTCGTGTCGACGTTGTGGTTGTACGCTGTGAGGCCCGCCGACTTGAGCTCCTTGGCCTGCTCGGCGTCGATCATGCCCAGCGTCACGCAAACCTCCATGCCCATTCCCTTTACGCCCTCAACCATGGCCTTGATGTTCTTCAGGCTGTTCTTGCGCCCGCGCATGTCTCGCCAAGCAGCGCCCATGCAGAATCGGGTGCTGCCATTCTCCTTGGCCGTCCGGGCCGCCGCCAGAACACTCTCGACGCTCTCGACTCTCTTGGCTGGGACGTTGGTGCCCTTCTGGTACCGGGTCGACTGGGCGCAGTAGGAACAGTCTTCGGTGCAACCGCCGGTCTTAATGTTCATGAGAGTGCACAGTTGCACCTCGGCGGGGTTGTGCCATCGACGGTGAACAGTGCTCTAGTCGGATTCCATGGTTAGTTTGGTATCGTGTGGTGATTGGCAATTGCGAGCTCCTGTGAGGCTGTAAAGATTTACTACCCCGCCATTTATCTAGACCCAACAGAGTGAAGCCCCGCAATATGAGGCGACGATTGACAACAAGATGGGATAATCATCAAAATTGATACAGGATAGGAGAGAGAGACGTGAGAGATGATAACTCACAGCCTGGTACGCCAGCTCCAACACGGGCTGGTAGTAAATAGCCGCAATCTCCTCCTTGGTCCAGTCATGTCGGACCTGGGTCGCCGTGACTGCCTCACGGAGAATCTGCTTCTTCCTCTCAGCCCGCTGCTTCTCAACCACCTCGTGCGTTCCCGCCGGAGGAGGCGGCGGCTGTGATGGCCGACCGGCGTAGTCGACCACTGTCGACATGGCTCGTACTCGGGGCTGCTGCCATCTGGCCGAAGCGGAAAGCGGGAGACGGCCGATGGTCACCGGTCGGAGAGCCCCAAGGCGGAGAGAGGCACCGGGCTTCATTGTGAGAGAGTGTAAGAGAGGGAGGGAATAACCGGTAGAAAGGGAAATTAACAAGAGTGAGAGAATGGATGAGAGAAGAAGAGAGGAAAGAAGAAGAAGAGTTTGGGGTGGGAATTGAAGAAAGAGACTCGGTCACTGTGAGCGAACAGCCGCAGCAGACTAAGCCAAGGTAAGATGAACTGGGCTGAGAGGGAGGGACAGTATGGTGGAGGACCAACGCCGCAGCAACAACACCAGAGCTCGATCCAGGCACAGCAAATGCCCAGTTGGTGAGCTCTAGAAGCAGAGCTACGGCACCTACGCCCCCACGCCTACAAGGGGCGCTCTGGGGCAGATCGACCCAAAGTTGAGAAACCAGCCGATCTTCGGCCAGTCTCCGGATGGCCAATGTCAAGCGTGCCTATCAATCAATGCTCTTGTCTGCATTGAGCCCCATCTCTCAACTCAAAACATCGTAGCTCCCATACTGTCTTACTTGATCCAGCTCGCCGTAACCTCGGCTTCTCGGGAAAGTCTGCCTCAAAGGGGGACGGAGTATAAACCGTCCCAAACCGTCGCCAACCAGGGACCAAAAGGGTTGAATTGGCCCCGGGTTTGGAAAGTGTGAGCTTCCCCTTGCTGGTGAAGATCACAAAGACGGGGGAGGGGCGGCAGAATGGAACCAGGGCCCGAGGCCAGCATCTACATAGACAACCCGCCCGCTTTGTTGGGTTGGCGAGAGGATTATCAACAGATCGAATGCCTGCCAACTACCCGCCTGGATCCGAAATAGCTCAACAGCTTCAGAACACTCAAATGATGGAAGATCGAGCTGTTATTATCCAGAGCTCCTCCTCCAAGCTCGCGGTTTAAGTGTGGGGGGACCTGAAGCTCATTCCCTCTTTCGATGCCCGGCCCGCTGCCCGTGATGCTCCCTGGCCAAGGCGGATTCCGTACCGAAAGATGGCTTTTTTACTTTTTTGTTGACAAGCGGTCCGTCGACGGGACCCTTGATGGCAATCCGGCATTTCTCGTTGGCTGGCTGTGGGGACTGCGCTTCTTTTTGGTTGAGACGGACAAGTTCAACACCCCCGGAACATGTCCGTCCAAAGAGAACTCGGAAATGTGCCCATGGTCGGGAAAAATTGGGTCTGTTGGAGAAAGCACGTCGTAATCGCGGGGTTGGTGGTGGGTTGAAGCCATGCTTTTGTTGTGCCATCCATCATGGTTCGATTCCTCGGTCCTAGCCGGCTTTCTTTGAGAGAACTGGTTTAATGAATGGTCAAGAAACGTCTAAGTATTTCGAAATAAATAGTCCAATTTGGGATTGAATTCTCTGGCCGCTTTCTGCTTCTGCTGCTCGAATGTTGCTTGTAAGATCGGAGGGGCAAGAATCTGTCAAATCAGTCAATAATGATGGCTATCATTGTTCCATCTACATAACCAGAGTGGTAAAAAATATTCAAGAAGAGAATCTCAAACTCATTGTCAAGCTAGGTTTCATGGTCGCATTATCTCCGCCTCATCCAGGACGCCATATTCTCCCATCTGTACCAGAGACCCAGAATGTGTCTCATCATTATATCCAAAAAGAAAGCCCACCATGCAATGTTCGTCCAACCGTTGTATCAAATCGTCTGCAAATTCGACAGCGTTGTAACTCTCGCGGCCTCGAAGTTCCGTAAACTTCCCGCAAGAAAGTCCTGTGCAAAAAGATTGCCCGAATCATAACCGCTTCTTAGCATTAGGAGTACGCCGGCTCTGGATACCGTCTCCCCATCCCGGCAGGACTCGCTCCCCGCTCCTCTGGCGGCATACGCTTCTCCCATCTCTTCCTGTCATTACGCGAGTCCCACCCGGGATAGTCTCGTCGCCGCTCCGCATCGGCGTGGCTGCTTGTTCTCCGTTCCACGTCCGGTCGGCGAAGGTAACGCTCCCGACGTTCGTCCTCCCTCTCCCTTTCGCGCTCGAGTTCGCGCTGTCGGCCCCTTTCTCGCTCTCGAAG
This sequence comes from Fusarium sp. JS1030, assembly GCA_000966855.1. NCBI lineage: Eukaryota > Fungi > Ascomycota > Sordariomycetes > Hypocreales > Nectriaceae > Fusarium > Fusarium sp. JS1030. Next base: position 980,229 of record JWIW01000081.1, on the reverse strand, counting down.
TCGCTCTCGGTCCCGATCCCGTTCATCTCGCGCTCTTCTATGCCGGTGGAACTCATCGTCGCTTGATTCTCCCTCGGAAGACGCTCCAGAAAGATCAGAGTAGCTCCGGCTAAGTCGAGATGGTGGAATTCGGTCCCGGCTTCGGCGCGCCCGCGCTGAGTCGGTGCTATACGCATTTGCTCTTGGGGAGTTGCGGTTTCGGTCCGAACCAGATATTCCATTAGGCAGGATGTTGGAGACCTTCTCCGACAACTTCTCCCGAAGACTAGGGCTGGGTGCTGGTCGCCGTCGAGGAGGAATATCGTCAGATCTCATATCAGCGCGGTGAGGGCGGAAAGACGAAGGCGGGTTGCCAGCACCAGGCGATGGCTGGCCCGCCGTGGGAGAGTACCGACGTCCGGTGGGAGAGGGCGGGCTCGGGTCAGGTCTTCGCTTCATGCGAGGAGGGTTGGGGTCTTCGTCAGTAGAGTCGGATGAGTAATGTCTCGGCTGACTGTGTCGACGAGGCGGTACGGGCCGCCTCGCATTAGGGTCGAGGTAAGCACCTCCACCTCCATGTGAATAAGGCGGAGCGTCTGCATGTGGTGGCATATTGTAGTCGGAGAAGCTTCGCCGCCTAGCATGATCCTCGGACCGGCTGTTGTATCTCTCGGGCGACGGTCTGGCCGGCCGCCCACCAGCGTGTCTCCCCGGAACGTGGTTGTACAGTGGCCGCTCATATGCAGGTTCAGCCGGACGCTGTCGTGATCCAGCAAAGGCATTCCCTCGAACATGAGAATAGGCAAATTTAGGCTCCTGAGGTTCTCCGGGCTCGGGCTCAGCACCGGGCGGTTCCCTCGGAGCATCTCGAGGAGGATCTCTTTCTCTGGCATGAGCGTCCTTCCGTAGCTTGTCGGCGCATGACTTGTGCCAGCGGTCTACCTCGGGGTCGGCTTCGGCTGGAAAGACGCTCTTGGGAAGATCGGGAGGAAATTCTTGCCCGGTTTCTGGATGTCTTAGATGCCAGTTCTTGACGGCAAACTGTAGGAAGGGGACGTGTTCTTCAGGGCCAAGAAGAATCTCGAGCGACTCCCATCTTGAGAAGCCTCGCGGGGTTAGAGCGGGGATTGAAGGAGGCTCGAAGTCATCGTCGGTCGGTTGTAGTGTGTGTTGGCAGCCAGTGACCTGCCAAATGTAGGAGATGGATTCATGTGGCATCTCGAATAGGGCTGTATCTCATTAGTAAACGGGCGGACTAAGGCAAGGCAACAGCGGTCGGAACATACAATCATAGTCGCCACCAACAGCCTTGTAAAAGGCAGCCAGCTTCTCGGGTGTGAGATGGCATACGGTCTTTTCGCCAATCTCGAGGACCTGATATGACGTAGTTAGTAATGCGATCTTTGGAGTTTGGGTCACCGAATAAAAGCCCAGGGCAGTTAAAGAGATGGGCGCATACAATGTGTCGAACGATGGCTCTCAATAGCGCATCTAGTAGCTTAGAAGGGCTCTTGTCCTTCTCATACATGTAGGTGTATTCAATGGGTGGCGGCGGTGGGGTTGATGAGGCCCCAGGCGGGGCATCAGTCTTGGGAGGGGTCGCCATGGTGAGGACGGAAAGAGGTGAGGGCGACCGGTGAGAGGACGGGGAGGATGAGAACGAAGACGAGGAGCGGGTGTTGTTATCGAGATGACGCCCGTCCCGTGCTCACATCCAGGGCGAATGGCGGGGAAACGTAGAAGTGAGGCAATCGGCGGTCAGCGGACGACGGCGATCGGGATAGCCACGGCGCCGTAGGCGGGAGCGACAACGACGGCGATGAGGATGGCGCATTCGAGATGGAAATCCGGACGACGACTTGGAGACGAAGAGAAGCGCGGCCGCAAGTTTTAAGACGCAGCACCCCGGCAGGCGGCGGACCAAGCAAAAGCGGGAGGCGTAAGGCAGTGAGAGCAAGGTACCGGGCAACCCAGTCCCGGAGCCGTTGGGAGTTGATGACAATGACAGGGCTTGATGTAAATGTGTACCAAGGTTGCAGGCGCAAGGCAGCCAGGGAAGCTTGGCGGGGAACTGGGCAGAAAGACAAAGAGCACGGAGCCCCCAAGACAAGACCAAGACGACAAGGGCAAGCAAGACAAGGCGAAAATGAAGACTCCGGGCCTTGTTGACGTGCGTGGGTCCGCGTCTCTAGGATGAGTTATGTACCTTGTGGTGAGGTGAGATGTGCTGTGCCTGAAAGAATCCGGCCTCCAACGACGTTGAATGGCTGGACGGCGTGGCTAACGGCTGACAAAGAGCACTTTGGTCTTGATAATCCAGGGCAGCTGACCTCTTTGTTTCCAGCACCCTCCTGCTGTGCTGTCTCGCCGGCAGTCGATTCGTTGCACGGCTTTAGTCTACTGGTTATTTCCTGCGGTGCCCGACTCCAACTCCCAACTCCGTCGGGATCGACTACAGGCCCGAAACAATTAAAAATCCTCCTTCGCAGTGGATAGGGACAAGGCACCAGAGGCTGTGCTGTGCCGTGCTGTGCTGTGCTGTGCTGTGCCGTCCCGAATGTGCCATTGCATCTTGTCGCCTCTGTCTCTGCCTCACTTCAACCCCCAGTGCCGGCCGCTTGTGGCCTGACACGTGCATCGTCGCTGTAGGTCGCGTTGCTTGGTGGTTGTCCGGGATACCCCCGCGCTGCCAGGCGCAGCTGTGTAAAAGCAGCGGGTTTCGTCTTCACAGACGAGCAACATGACCTTGGAGACGATCATACACGCGTTCCAGGGTCACTAGAGAGTCTAGTGCCTACGGCGGTGTAAGGAACCGGTCCGCAGCACGAACCCGAGCACGGCGCTTATAAAGAGAGCACGAGATAATTCTGGAACTCGGTGACGGGTTACCTCTCCAGCTCGTCGCACTCAGCCTCATCATGTTGCTCAGCAATTGACAGTCCCCCCACTGCCAAGTTGGCAGGGATGCCGATCGCATAGATTGGCGTGCTTGCTCCGGCCTTGGTTCGCACACAACGCCTGATCATCTCGAATTTTCTCAAGCCTTCTTTTCGTACGAGCCGAGTCCGGAGAAGATAAATCAGCAACTCGGTAATCTCGGGTTCTTTAGGCATGGTTGAACTGATGTGCGTTTGCGAAAATGGGCATCTGGCATCTGCCACCCCGGCGCTGATGTCATCGCCTAGACTCGGGACAGGGGTCCCCATGCACATGCTGCCTGCAGAGTGGGCAAACTGGGCAGCTAAACAGTCCCGACAGCTGGGGCTCACTCGGCCGTTGAAAGTGTCCACTCTAGGGTAAGCCGGTTCGGCCTATTCTCCGATCCCGTTGGCAGAGACGTGAGATCAGCCGAGTGCTAGTCCCAAAAGGGCAACGACCATCTCTAATTCTCGTCCCGCGTAAGTTGGCCTCTTTGAAGATTCCATGAGACAAGCATCATTGAAGCGTTGCGACGTGACTTTGTCCTCTTCTTTCACGCTCCTTCAGCGACCCTTTCATTGTTTCATTTGCTCGTTCAGCTTTGACCAGATCTTCTCCTGCTAGCCTCGGTTCTTCGCCTACGTGTCGAGACATCACAAACCATCATCATGGACGCCCTCAAATCCGCTATCCAGCCCATCACGCACAATCTCCCCGCGCCCATCCGCGACCTCGGTATCTCTATCCTCGGCGAGACCTGCTACACCTCTCTCCTCCTCGACGTCAACCTTGAAGATGCCGACTGCTTCAAGCTCGCCGTCTCCAAGGCCCTCGGCATCGGTATCATCGCCGCTTCCTCGATCGTCAAGGTGCCACAAATCCTGAAGCTCCTCAACTCCAAGTCGGCCGAGGGCGTGTCGTTTCTGTCCTACCTTCTCGAGACAACCTCATACATTATCTCTCTCGCCTACAATGTCCGCAACGGTTTCCCTTTCAGCACCTTTGGCGAGACCGCCTTGATTGTTGGACAGAACGTTGTCATTTCGGTGCTGGTGCTCAACTACAGCGGCCGCGCTAGTCTCGCCGCTGTCTTTGTTGCTGTGCTCTCGGGTACCGTTGCCGCGCTGTTTGCCGAGAACGTTATCGACATGCAGACTTTGAGCTACCTCCAGGCCGGTGCCGGTGCCCTGGGTGTCGCCAGCAAGCTGCCCCAGATCCTCACCATCTTCCAGCAAGGTGGCACTGGTCAGCTCAGCGCCTTTGCCGTAAGTCAGCTACCTCTATATCAACAGGTTTATATGGCTAACTCAATTTGCACAGGTCTTCAACTACCTAGCCGGCTCCCTGTCGCGTATCTTTACAACCCTCCAGGAGGTTGACGACAAACTCATCCTCTACGGCTTCGTCTCTGGCTTCATCCTCAACGCCATCCTTGCCCTCCAGATGGTTTTCTACTGGAACGCCCCCTCTGAGAAGGCCAAGGGCAAGCGCAAGGAGGCCCCGATCCAGGCCAAGCCTGCTGCTAAGCTGTCTGCTTCCTCGACGGCCACTCCCAAGAAGAGCCCCACCACTCGCCGACGTGGTTAGAGTGATCTCTTGCGAGTTTGCGATTGCTTTTGTAGACATATTGCTTGTAATGAATGGTTCATACATATTAATACATAACCGATTCTGTCTCTTGACCAACAAGCTCGCTCAATTGACCAGCTTCCCCTCTTTCTATGAATATGGGGTGTTGCAGTATTCACGTGAAATGTCATTGCTCAGTTCGTTACAGTAGTTTGCATCAAACTGCTGGAGTTCAAAAGTGAGAATCTCTTAAGGTAGTGTTCAATTCTTATACTACGGAATCGTAATATTATTTGTGTCGTGCCCGATGAATATGCTCCTCTGGATGCAATCATGCCAAGTGGTATCCCTAATCCTCCCAAAAATTCAAGACGCCGTTTGATGTTGACGCTGCCGCCGATATGTTCCACATATTATGTCACTCCTATCCTGATCGCTTCTTCATCTGAACTCGATTAGAATATCGAAACGCCAGTCCCATTCCACCGAGTACCACTCGACCAGCCCTTGCTTCCGGCACATTGTAAACACCGTCGTTGCTCGCCAAGGTTGCTGACGGAGCAGCTGAAACAGACGTGCTTGCCGCAGGCACCACAGGCGTGGTCCTCAGTCTCGAAGCCATCGACATCCATCTCATGCCCGCCAGCGCCACTCAGACCAGCACCACAGTCGTCACAGTTGGAGGATACAAGGGCTGTTGAGTTGATGTGGGAAGTAGATCTCGCAGACGCAGAGGGGGCAGAAGAGATGTTCCAGAATCGATGCAGGGATTGCTGGTTAGTTACAGGGCGAGGTGTCTCGATCTGCATCTGCGGTTGCTCTGCTGTAGATTCGACGTGCTGGTGTTGATTCTGGGCCGAGTACAGCATGTTCATGGTACGTTCTATTGGGATGGTAGTTAGTAATCGTGAGAAACGCGTCGAAAAGCCATTGGGGAGCTTACGGTGAATCTGTTCCTCTGAGGGACGGTTGTTGCGGAAGCGCTTCATAGTGCGGCTGTGAAGATGAATTGGAGCTGCAGCCATGATGGCAAAGGGGTTCGTGAGAGAGTCGTTGGCGCGAGGAGGAGAGTCGAAGGACGAGACGGAAGATGGTGAAGAGCAGAGCTCAGAGATGGAACGCTTGCGCTTGTGGGCCATTGTTGCAATGTTGGATCTTGAATGTACTCGAAAGAAGAGATGCAGCAGACTTGGTGATGCTTTGCGGAATCGAGAGTGGGAACGATGTGGGAATGAGTTCTGTTGTTGAGGAAACCGGTTATGAAGCGTAAGCGAAGGACATGGAGGTGGTGGAGGTTCTTATTAGGCGTGGCTGAAGCTAACGCGCGCGACAATGACGCGCTTCCGTAAGTGACGTCGGACGCGTTAATGGGCCATCAATGGTGTCGCGTCACGTGCTAGCAGTTTTGCCAAACAAATTGCCCAACTTGGTGTAACTTGGGCAATTGTTTCTAGTACCGAGAATCTTTTACATCTGTGGCTCTCATATCTTGACCATTATACGAATGGAGGATGAAGATGGTAGTGTTTAAGTTTTGGAAATGCTTGTTCTCGATAGGGGAGCGCGAGGGACCAAGGCATCAGCATCCTTCTCACGTGTCAAAATAGCAAAACTTTTGTAGCCAAAGATCCATCCGGATTTTATGTCATCGATTGAACATGGTGAATGTTGACTGAAGCGCTTGTGTCTCTGTCAAGTATTGTGTCTCCCCGGTCTTGACACCTGTCACCCTCCGGCCGCACCCGGTGCTTCCCTCCGTGTCTGGTCTGTGGGTTGCTCTTCCGAACATGACGAACGCGTTTCAGTAAGTTCCTGTCAACCCAAGAACAAAGCCTTGATTCCAAGATGACAGAAAGATACAGAGAAATTAAGAAAGAATATACGTAACAATCAGATTGAGCGACCGATAGTCCTAATATGTGAAAGTGTCAAACCCAGCTTTATATCTTGGTCTATTGAGAATCTCCTATTTCAAATCGTGAATACAGCCCAAAAAGAATATTAAATACAGTTCATGCTCACCAGGAACGGCGATGCAAAACCGCTAGATTTTAATTCCCAAAATACAAGACTTTTCAAGCTTTAACTACCTGCATATCTAGATGCATATGGTGCTTTAGCTGAGAGATCCCCACTCTCTCCACAATACTCCACGGGAGCTAAAGTAGCTCCTGGTCCAGAGATTAGCGAACGATGGTACATGACGCATGGTACAAACTTCTTGCGACGGGAGTAGATTCGCTTTTCGGCTGTGATATAAATCAACCCTAATCCATCCCGGCTATTCTGTTCTTTAAATGAATAAGTTCATACCATCTACCTGTCCCACCGTTATGCATCTGGATCTCCTATACCGCTGTGCACGCCACCGAACCAATGTGTACGGGCTCTGCAGATGTGGAAGAAAGTCTGTGGACGCAATTGGGAGGTAATCCAAGCCATTGCTCATTGGTGGTGGTGGTGGTGGTGGTGGCAGAGCTAGGCAATGCCTCATAAAGAAAATGGTTTCAAAAGCCTTCACTTGAATGAGACAAGGGCTGTTTTGTGAAGGCCCGGGCTCTCAATCTTGTGCGCTGAGGGCGATTTATCTTGAGCGTCGCCACACGCAAGATAACTTTCAACTCTGAATCTGTTCTACAGCATACAATCAGCATATTTCTTGGCAGACGATGGAGTGGTATATCAGCTTACCTAGTCTTTACTGGGTGCAAGCTTGTTACCCTTGGGCAAGGCAATGGAGCCTCGATGTCGGTCTGACACTCACTGACCTGAGACTGCCTTTGGTGATGGGAATGCCAGGATAAATATGCGAACCAAGCACTCATAAAAGATACGAGGAGCCCTGGAATAGAGAAGATAATAGCGATAATGACTTCAAGTGAGAGAGATGCCATTTGCCTTGTCGCAGAATTGAAGAGATTGTCTTTGGAAGCCCTGCAGGATCTGACAAGACTCTGTTATTGGAAAGCCTTGTTATAACAAATTTTGGTAGGTAAGGTAGACAGATGTACGACGAGATCTCTACGGGAGGGAGGGGTGCGAGTTGCGACGTACCAAGCAAGCCGAGGGGGACCCTGGTGATTGCACATTTCCATCTGCACTGTGTGGGATGGAGATCAGAGATGGCAGAGGCACCCTTGGGGGGTGGGTAGAGCGGTCCTGGATAGGGAGTATTTTGACCTGGAGGCTTGTTTGTGATGATGCAAGGTCCTCAATTCCAAAATCTGATTCGTTTCCGTCGAGGGGAAGAATGGTGGCGTATTCACACATCCAGCTGCTCACTAGAACCGGTTACCTACGATTGGAAGCCGTCAAAATATTGCTCTGGGGGATGTAAGCGCTATAAAATGGTTAAGAGGGCTCAATGGGAGTTGAGTCACGCAAGCCGTTTGTTAGAAGAGCGCAATTAATCAATGTCCATACATACGACTCACTCACTTGCCCATTCTATATCCTACAAAAGAGAAGCCCCAAGATAAACCACATTCAGTCATCCTTCTCCCCCGATATATGAAGAACCAGCTTTCCAAACCCTCCCTTACCCGTAGCAACCTTCCCGCAAGCCTTCCTTACCTCGTCCAGATCTGCAAGGTCCACAGTCGTGTAGACAGCCCTGATCTTGCCATTGGCTATCAAATCCGCGACGACCTCCATGTCCTCCCTGATATGAGGGCCCCCAGACACAAACTCGTGCTTGATCTTTGTCCCACGCAGCTTCCATTTGTACCAGATCTGCGCAAAGTCCAGGAGCCAGCACAGCCAGAAGGGAGTACGGTCCGGACCGACCATCGGCCGCATCACGGCGCTGGTGGGGATACTGGCGATGCTCATGAGGATGCCCGACTGGGGCTTGAGGACCGCGGCGCTCTCGTCAAAGGTGGAAAACTGCGTGTTGTAGACAAAGTCGACTGTACCTTTGCCGACGAGGCTTGGCACGTCCTGAGTCTTGTAGTCGTACAGCTGGTTGACCATGCCGGGGAGATTCTCCTCCACAAACGGCATCTTGGGCGTCGACACGGTCGAGATGATCTTTTCGGCCCCGTAGTAGTTGCGAGCGACTTGGATTGCGATGGAACCCGACGCACTGAGGGCAGCGGGTATGTAAACCGTCTGCCCTGCCAGACTGTCGCGCCCCTGAAGTTCCAGTCCGCGCCTGATGGTCTGGTACGCCGTGACTGAAAGACCCGGCAGGGCGGCGGCTTCTTCAAAGGACATGCCTTCTGGTTTCTTGTACAAGAAGCGCTCTTCGGACAATGCATAGTCTGATGCGAATCCGGGCGGCGGCGGTCGAAACATGGGCTTGTCAATGTGGAGACCGTAGACTGCGTCTCCAACCTTCAAGTTCCTAACAGCCGACCCAACAGCAATCACCACGCCTGAGCCTTCTTGAGCGATTGGGAGTGGATATCTGTTTTGGAAGTCATGAGTCAAGTACGTCTTTGTTTCGCTTGTCGCATTACTCACTCTGCCTTAAAGAGGATATCCATCATCCCAGATGCAAACTGCGTATCGCCCGTGTTGATCGCAACAGCTCTCATGCGAAGCAGCACATGCTCAGGTTTGGTGACCTTAGGTGTCTGTCTCTGAATGATCTCGTAGCCTGCCGGAGAGCACTTCTTGGGTGCAACGAGAGACCGCATCGTCGGTGGTGTCTTAGCCATTTTGACCAGCTTCTGGATATTGTTCGCTGCGCTCCGTTGCATTCCTGTGATGCTCCAGGTTGTATTTTACTCCCCAAATGAATGAGGAGTCTTCTCCCTTTTTATCTATATAATAACCGCTCCCCGGCGGCGGAGTTGGTGATTTCGGCGCTTTCGGTGGGACTGTTCGGAGGGACCCACCGAAACCGCCGAAGGCGTCGCCGGCGCCCCTTTGTTGGCCAGATGACGATGCGCCGAACGGATGCGGACTCGTCTTGCGGAGTTCTCATGAATCACACTGAATCATGGGATTACTCGGGTGCGGAGTTGGCAAATTCTTGCAGCGGAATGAGTACATGGTCGTGGAAAAGCAGTTTGCCCCTTCCAACCACCCATCTTGCAGTTGGCGGCAGTCGACAGATCCAGGCTGTGGCCTAGTACGGTTTTCGGTCCCTTGCCAATTCGGTATACTCAGCGCCTGGTAAGTTGCGGACCCTTCATGCACATAGTTAGTTCGTGTCTATCATCGAAGCGAGGAGCCAGCGTGGCGACAGCAACGTCAACATATCTCCAGTGGGTTATACATACCACCTATCATCCGTAGAAAGCAAATGGGTGTTGGCAGACTTCTCGATCGTTTTCTACGTTGCTCATTCTCAATACATGTATTATTCCATTCTCCCGTGACATTCCAAGGCTTCGGCCATCCCTAACACCGATACATCCCAACCCAAGTACTCCATATTAACCCACGGCCCAGCACCACCCAGGCATCGTCGTTACGAGGATAGTAATTCCCATTAGAGCGTGCTTAATCCTGGGATACTTAGCAAAAACGACGTCTCAGCTTAGAAATCGTACATACTCTGAGTCGTGTCTCGAAATTTGAGCCACAGGAAGCTCGCGCCAGGTAACGTGACTGTGTGATAGTTGTCCGCACGTTCAAATCCCGCAGAACAGAAGCCAAGGCTTCGACAGACAGAAAGTCATAGTCGATGACCAAAACGTTATACGACTTTGCCAAGTGACAACGGACTCGCGTGTGTTCATGAATCTCCGCTTCAAAATGAACTCGGAAGGGGCTGACGTTTGGGTTTTGGTGTGGTGTCTACCACTCTCCACGAACTCCATATCCCCCAAATCTGCGCCTTTGGTGGTAGCCATACCATGAAGAATAAGTCGACTCATCTGCGTCGTAATAGTCAGCCTCATCACAACGATCAACATCAAGTGAATCCAGGACAGACCTCTGTCGCGGCTGATACCAAGCTGATCCGCCACGTTCACATATCCCTCTTCCATGTCCCCCTTGTCCTTCCGTACTCTTGCCACCATGCTTTCGTCTCCCTTCCACACGCTGCGACACATTGGGCAAGTCACATTTCCGCTGCCTCGCTTGGTCTGTGCCCACATCTTGAAGCACTGCTGGTGGATATTCTGGCCGCATGCTGCTGTACACCACACGATCGACTCAGGGCTATTGGCCTCAAGTTCGCAGTAGCAGATGGGGCAATCCCCCTCAATGGGCTTGCGCTTGTCGGACTGGCCGTCCTTGTGTGCTGAAATAGCAGGCGCAGCGGCGAAGATGGAGCAGAGTTCAGTACTGAGAAGGGCGAGTTGGTAAACCAAGTTGAAGGGCGCGTTGAGCACCCGACTCATGACCTGTGATAAAATGGTCAGCGGGGCTTCAGCAAGAATGAGAACAAACCCACATAGATGATGTGTTTACACTGGTTTCCCTTCTCAAAGTGAGGACAAGTGCAGCTCGGCCGCTTCCCAATATGGACGTTGTAGATGTTTCCGGTAGATCCGGTCATCTCAATATCCTCCTCGGGGCAATCATCAGTGCCACCTCGCGTCCGATTCAAGACGTAGAAGCGTTGAGAAAGAGCGCGGCCATATACGTCGTGAAATGACTGGGGTGGATGAGGCCGAAACCGGCGCACCCGTTTTTCTTCCTTCTCTGCCTTCTTCTTCTTGGGTTTGCCTTGCTCCTCTTCAGCTAGTTGATACGTGCTTTCCAGATCAACTACCTTGCGTTTTCTAGATGGTGGTGGTGAAGCAGATCCTCCAGTGAGGTCAATGGGTTGTTCCGGGGTTCGACCCGCAAGACGCGATTTGGCCGTGTTGCGTGAAACCGGCTTCTGTGGCGTTTTTGGGCTTTCCCCAGCGTTAAAACTTGGGCCTCTAGCCGGTCGCACCCTTGATGAGCCCATATTGCAGTATCACGCCAAGTTTGAGATGCTTTACAAGGAAATTGGCGGATGAAAAGGACAAGAAGCTGCGCTGGTGAAGCTTCCAGGGTAAGTGACGTTTGATGAGCAAGTGTGGCGTCACACATTGATGGACAACATAGAGCGCGATGTCACGTGCCGCCCACTGACTCATCCATCCCCTGAGGCTGTATGCCTACCTCAACGTCTTCCATGTTGACGTTGAATAACGGAATCGATATGCTAAAGCGCCAACTTCAACGTGCAATTACCGATGCTTTGTCTTCTGGAAATAGTCTCACATAGCCCCCCTACTTGCTGAAATCTGGCTCCACTAGATAAGCTATCCTGCAAGCACAGGCAATGGGGCTAGCACGGGTTGATTGGCTACCGAGTAAGTGGTAGAAGACACGATTCTCACCGAGTTGGCCCATTGCTGTTTAGCTTGAACAACTATTACAAACACAATCAAAGCTTTGTGTATAGCCTTGTCTAGTATCTCCATAATTCACATATTTTAGACTTGATGTGGCATAAGGGGTTCTATCTCTGGCCCGTCAAGGTGAGTGTTTTATGTCACTGGTGTGGTTGGATGTACATTGGGCACAGACATGGTCATTGCTTGGAAAGAAAATGCGCCATGGCATTGATTTGTTCCTAACTTGTTCAACTACTCATCCTTCTCTTTTGACAGGCCTCATCTCGCTCATGAAAGCCCAAAAGTAAACCGAGCCAAACGCCCCGAAGCGTGGGACCAACCCGTCCCCGCTCTCCTTAGGGTACAGATTCATATATATGCCACCCCGCCTTGATGCGCCTCTTTACCAGAAAATGACAAAAGAAATTGAAGTGCATGTAGTAGTAGGTACAGGCCGCGCCGTCTAGTGGGCAGCTGGCTGCTTGGGTAGAATGGTTCAACGCCGAGTCTATGCTATGGCTGTCAAGGTGTATTAGACATGAAGGGAATTAGGATGTGGCCGTAACGAGTCGTCGAAGTGAGAGTATCATGGAGGTCATGGTGGTTTTAGGGCCGTGGTACTGTCATCGAGGTCGTCGGATGTCGTGGCTAGCCACGAAGGGGGTATCACAACTCTTGCCGAGGGACACGGTGTAGCTGGCTGTGTCTCATCTTAATCGATGTGGTCGGTGGGTGGATAGGATATCAACAACCTCGACACGAAGCCGCAAGGAGGGTCGCATATTGTTGATGCGCTCAGCTTCCTTAAGGCAACGGGCGTCGGTGGCTGGGGTCGCGAGGTTGCTGGTAGCGATGGCCATGGGATCCCTGCTGGGCGGCCAACCATTCCGCGGATCCTGTCTGTCTTCCAGGTTGCTCAGCAGGCAACTTGGTATCACTTCCGGATGCGCTAGTAGCTGTGTTGCCGTTTGATCCACCTGGGGATCCAGGAACTAGATCAGTCACAGCCTGGGCAATCGAGGCCACAACGTAGCCCCGCAGTTCGCGGTCCTCTCGGCTATCTTCCTTCTCCAGGCGGAAACGGTCGTCCTTGTTCATATTGGATCGTCGGATGTTCTTGATCTCCTGCATGATGTAGAGCAGGACCTCCTCGGGGCAGCGGTTGCGCTCGGTGGCGTGCTCGCTCTTGCGTACATATCGTCGGGTGACATCGGTGGCACCGTCAATAGAAAAAGCGATGCAGTAGGACATCTTCTTGCCCCATCCTTCGGAATAGAGGCGAGGGTTGTCCCAGGCCTCTTCACAGGCATCCACATGGATCCATCGCTTCTGGTGATCGGAATACACCTCAGTCCATACGTGATCCTCGGCATTCCAAACCCAGCGAACACGACCGCCAACAGCTCGGCAGAGCATACTGAAGCAGTTGGCCCACTCGCCAACACGTCCTCGTCGGGTCTGCAATAACCTCCAAACATCGCCATAACGGGGGAAGCGCTCATAAGCCCCGCAGTTGTGGGCGGAGCATTGGTAAAGCTCCACACGAAGGGCACCGCAGGCGCTTTCCTCGGGAGATGGGGCAGTCATGCCTTGAGCAATAGTAGGGGACAAGCAGACAGGGCAGGGGGGGTTATTGACCCAGGTGAAGAATGAGCGCTTGAACCACCTGTTGAATGTGTTAGTTCATCCAATCCGTCGGCAGCATCGGACAGAAGCATTGTGACATACCTTAATAGCGCCCTGATGACGCAGTCTTGGTAACCCCATTCAGGCCGTCGCCCATCTCCCATACTTTCAGCTTGAGCTTGCAAAACCTGTGTCTCCTCCTCGGCCTCGCCGTAGATACGATCCAATGGGATAGTTTGCAGAGCCTCATCCAGCAGACCGGGGTTTTCGTACTTGGTCGGTGTTAATGATAGGCTGATGAGGAGGTTTCTGAATTTTTGGGAGTCACGGTCGTGGGCGGCTGGGGGAGTAGGAATCTTGGGGAGATGTCGGAGGGCGGAGTAAGAGGGAGGAGTAGGTCCGTGGGAAGTTGAGGGTCGGCTGCCGCTGGCAGAGGGAGGGCCTCGAAGATTAGCGCTTGAGGCTCGCTCTCCAAGGCTTGGAGAGCCTTGCCGGGACGAGGAGCGAAGGTCGTTCATTCGCTTGTCGCGCAGCAAGCCTTCGAACTGTACTCGAAGGTCTCGGGCCCATTCCTCGCCGTAGTCGCCCGCAGGCGTGCCTCGGCCCGCCATTTTGGATATGGGTTTTGATAATTTGAGTGCGAGTTTTGTCGATTCGGTTGACGGAGTTTAATCACACTGCTATGTTGATGGTGAGATTGCCCTGATGCGTGGCTGGGAGAGTCAGGTGGTTATGTCGATGGTATTTAGAGGTAGACGGCGTGGTAAGCAGCGAAAACTGTCGTCGCGGTCGTCGTCGTAGTTTGTCGTCGTCAGCAACAGAATGCGTGTTCGTAGACCTGATTGCCACGGGACACGCGGAGGCCTAGACACCTGGCTGTCCTTCAAAGTCGGTTGCTAGCGTCGTCGATTGCCGCCCGGGTGGTGTCGCTCGCTCGCTCACTCAGGAACGGGTGATGACTAAGGGTCCCAAAACGGTTTCCTTGTCGTCGTGGTGATGGTCGACTTAACTTGTTCGTCGTTGTGTGAGGATATATCGCTTCTTCGTTGTCGCCGCGGATGTGCAAAAGGAGAGGAGTTGGCGGCTTCGCAGATGGCGAATGCGTATGAGCAGACAAGAGAGGGCAGAAGAGGCAGGAGCAGGCGGCGATGAGAATCGAGGGTGGACCAGGGGAATAAAGGGACGGGGTGTCTCGGGAGGGTGTGCGTCTGGTTCGCTCTTGCCCACTCTGGGTCAGGCCTACGATGGCAGTTTACGCGTCAGCAGCGAGCGCCACGGCCAATCAGCGGAGCAAATGCTGTTCGAGGTGGGGGCCGCTGGGCGCAGGAGCTTGTACCGGTACAGCAGGTTCGTACTTTCTCTTCTCCTCGGGGAACTGCTCGCTACTGGGGACTGCTGTACTGAGCGCTGGAGCACCTAGCCTTGCAAGGAATTGCTGACTTGCTCCAGGGCTCGGGTGGTATTTGTGGTCTCCGATCGTTATTTAATATCGGCGTCTACGAATGCTGCTGCCGCGTCGCTCGCTTTCGGTCTTTGGGCGACGACGTAGGCAGTTGACGAGCTGGACAGGATCCTTCGGGAATGGGGTTGGCGAGAGCAAGGGTCGAGGCCCAGGTCCGCGCAACGGAATTCATCATCAAGAGGCGAATTGGATAGGGCTAATCTCAGCAGCCCGGGCAGCCCAGCTACCGGTCCCCAGGCATGGCGGGAGGTACGTAGACTCCATCTCAATTAGGTTGCGTAGGCGATGATTTGGGGGGACCGGCCAAGTGCGAGTGGCGTCGCCTCTGTCCTCGTCATCAGCGACTCGTGAGGGACCCAATCGTCAGCTCTGTTACTTTGTAAGTCAGATGGCGACATGGACCTCAGGCAGAGATGGGAATCTGTGGCGCAAAATGGAAAAGGAGCGACAATCGCTATCTGTGGCAAAGGAGAGACGAACCCACAGGCATGCTCAAACTTGACTCAACTGAGCAGTTGATGCGCGCGAGGAGAAACAGACTGCGCGTCTAAGCTTGTCACTCGAAAACCGGGGATGGATGGACGGGTTTTCGCTCAAGGCTTCTGGGGCACGCCAGAAAAACCAAAAAAAACCCACTGCAGAGGAGCCCAGAACCCGCTGAAAGTCCGCCGCGCTGCTTCTGCAAGTCACTCGACCCTGGCGCGATCCGAGGTACCGATACTTGAGCGGGTACGTGCCCCTCGTCGTGGTGGGCGATGACGAGGCAGTGGTGATTGTCACTAAAGTGACGGACCAGCTAGCACTAGCCAGCAAAACCATCGTGGCACAGCTCCGGCCAAGCCACTGAGCCCGCTGCTCCCTGCAATCCTTTCGCAAGACCACGGACTGTCCGCACAGCCGCCTCAACAAGCCCCCCAGCCAAGTATTGGGGATTTGGTGCTGTTTGAGACGAAAAACAGGTGCCCATCAATGTTGCGTCGGCGCTTATTGTTACACTTGACGCAGGTCCTTGGGTGTCTTCCAGATCTCCCGCCTGCGAGAAAGCTCTCCAGCCACGAGGCCGCACCCTCCACCCTGTGGCGGTGCGCTATTTCCAGTTCCACACTCGGCCCACTTTCTGTCGAGGCCTCGATAACGTGGAGCAGACGCGGCCTCTTGTCCCTGGCAATTCCCCGGCCTCTGGCTTCCATCACGACCTACGTTTGGGTCTGTTTCAATCTTCCGTTTCGCCCGTTAAACGCGTACCCAGAGATTGTCCGTCCGAAGGCCTACGCACGAGGTAGTTGATGTACGGCAGTCCGACGGACAAGCCCAGCCTTGCTGCTCCGAATATCCTCCAAGTTGCCGACCGCTGCCTTAAATGCCTACGTATGTCCTTCAACGGCAGACGAAACAAACTCCACTGCGATCTGCAATCCTCCATCTCTTCTTCATCTGCTGGGCGCTGTACCTGAGCACGAGCCCCGCCGGACCTCCCACATCTCGAAGCTTGAGCGAGGCTTGTCGATTTTGACAGCCACGCACCCTCCCGGGAACGCCTTTCCTGGGCGAGACCTGCTTTCCTGTCGACAAGACGGCCTGGGCAACTTGGAAAGAAGCTTAACCAACTTGGCGTGTGTATCGCGCCGATTTTCCCCTGGAAGAGCGCCTGCGCCCAATACCAAGATTCGATTACGCAGGCGCCGAGAACTCAAGCCGTCTTGTCGCTGTCGCGTCTCCAGCGCCAGACGCACCCTTGGCCAGCTGCTTACCCGTCACGGCAACGTTACGACAATCCCCTAGCACTATCCCTCGCCCTGCGTCTTTAGGTCATCTTGGCGGCGGGAACGCCCAAAAGTGCAGGCGTCCTTCTCCATAACGGAGTGCCAGGGGTCGAATCGGACCCGAACCAAACCCCTCCGTTTTCCCAACCACGACTTCGATCTGCTGGCCGTTTCCGTTTTGCTCTTCGATAATGTCCCACTGTTACTGAAAACAGTGGCCAATCGCCAGTCAGTCAGCTCAAGGCCTGCGAGTGCAGTCCCGCAGCGCCCTCCAATCAGCCTCGGGCAAAGCTCGTCGATGTTCTGCGCTCACGACCGGGGTGTCTCGTGAGACACCGCCAAAGGCCGCGTCATCTGGTTGCTTCATGACATTGGCTTGCGTACATGCAATTATCAAAGCTGCAAGAAAGTCTACGCATCCATTGTCTCCAGTTGCCACCCTACACTTTACGCTCAACAACTTCAACCGCAATATACTCAAGGCCGTCTAGTCCTTTAATTCAATTTCTTGTATAGAGTTTTATTGAGGCGGACCGTGAATGGACCCTGCCAAGGAGATCGAGGGTTGAAAGCCGTGGAGGAGCCAACGTCAACGTCCGGCTGCGAGCACAGCCATTTGCTTTTAGTTCTGTGCTACCGAGTCTGTGTATCCATCTTGGACATGGATTCATATGATCCCAAGTGTGGTCATCGGGAATTGATCTTCCAGGATGTTCAGCCTTCCAGCCATATTGGCCGCATGTCAGAGGCCCACGGTCATTACTTGACTCATGTCTCTGTCATCTGGAAAAGCCGATAGTCCTCGCCCGTCCTACCTGGGGGCTTATTCCAAGACGGATCTTCTCCGGGATTAGCTCAGATCTCACGTGGTCAGCAATACCGATTCTCTTCTCGGCACCTGATTCCCAAGAGGTTGACTGCTAGCATCCCTTGATGGAGGTAACCACACTCACTAGCCACAGGGTCATACAGCATGGAGGGAAAGAGAGGCGAGGACTGGACAGAATTACACGACTAATGACGCTGTTTAGTTGAACGACGCTCTTTGCCCTTGCTCAGGATCCATCACGGACGTCTGGTTTACTTGCGTTATGACGGCATGTCCATGTCTCCTGACCCAGTCTCCCCATAATCACCCGCCTCACCCATGAAGGCTCACATTCGGTAGAGGGACCTGTGAAATTACCTGCATGGCGCCGTCTCTGCAACAAGACCAATCTGGGCTGGGCTATATGGTCACGACTCTTTGACAGCTAGGGACGCGCGTTCTCTCGGCGGGCGGGCCCCTATGCCTGTCAAGATGTCTAGACGATTCCAGTAACCTGCCCGGCTGCTTGTGGAAGTAGCGAGAGCCCAAGCTTAGGGCTGTTCAACGGGTTGTGGGGGTTATTGGTCTGGTGGTGTGCCCCGGGATGTCGGTAGGGGTTGGTAATGTGCTTATATCGTGAAGTTCCAGACCCTGAACACTCGTCCGTACTTTGGTGATGCTGCATTCTTCCACTGCCCAAAGTTATCCAGTACTTTTGCCGGTCCACAGGAGCCATTTCGACCTGATCCCGGACATGATCAAGTGGATCGCTAACTACTATTCGGCATCTGTCCCGGGAACAGACCTTGTTTGCGTCGGTTGGGCGTTCAATGGTTCATGGGCCAAGGCAAGGGCATACGTATGCAAAACTCTTCAGACGAGTTAAATCCCAAGAACCTGATTTGATAGCCCGTACAAAGTTGGCCTAGCCGAGTATAAACATCCAAAATCTACAAACCAGGGTCACTCTTCTGGTCCAAGAACCGCTGATATCCATCCTTCATCCCTGTCTGTGTCCGCTCCATCTCCCATCTGGCTCCAATGTGATTCAAACTCTAGGTGAACTTTTTCGCGCAATGTACAACGTATGCTCCATGATATCAATTACCTCCGCCACTGCTCGACGCTAAAGTAGCTCTCGGGCATATCCACGTCCCACGTCGGCCTCTCCACCAGGGCAACCTCAAGAGATTGGCCCGCCTTGTTCAGAGGCACAACACCAAAGATGGGTCGGTACTTGTAAGTCATCCACCAGCTCTTGCGTTCACCGCCAGTCTCTGCAACCTCGAGCCCGTTGCCTGTCTCGCGGCGGTTCCGCAGTTGGGCCAGTTCGCCGTCGGGCTGATCCATCTCGTCGTCGCTGTTGGCGTCCTCGGGGCGGGGGGCGTCATCCATCTCAATGTCCTCCCATTGACCAGCCGTGTGCTTACGAACCTGCGAGGGTGCGAGGGCACCATGCTCCATTCTGCCTCCAGCACCGGTGGAGGGACCGGTCCTCTTTCGCTTAAGGCCTTGTTTACCCGCAGCAGTGGGATCGCTGACCTCACTCTCCACCACGGGCTTGGGGAGGTCCTGCGCCATGTCGAGCATTAGGAGGAAAGAGACGCCATAGATCCAGGCTCGAGAGCCTTGCCAAAGAACACCCTTGGCCAGGTCGAGAAGATCCTGAACGGGGGCAGGGAGGTCCTTTCGGGCATGGCGCCGGGACCAGGGAGTTAGAGAGCCTTGGAGAGGGTGGAAGGTAAGCAGGTTCCACGACGAAGTGATGGCGAGGAGGGTGTAATCATTGGCATGGTTGGACGAGGCGTCTGTGCCGTTGGCTGAGCCCTTGGCTTGAGGCACATCATCAGAGAATGAGAGTACCGTTGCGGCTGAGGGTAGTTTGGGCAGCAGCTTGGCACTGGGGTTGCGAATCCACTGATCGAGACCCGGCGAATCCTCCTCGTCTTCCGAGGAATCACTATCGCTCGAGGAGGACGCGTCACCCTCCGACTTGGCACCATTCTCTCCTTCGTCGTGGAGGACCCAAGTATCGAGGTATCCGGCAAGATCAGACACCGCGAGCATCTTGGAGTCTGTGGAGAAAGCGATCTGCGTAATGGTTCTGTCGTAGCTCCCCAATCCACCATTTAGGATATGGCGTGGGATCTGGCGTCGTAAGCGTGTGAGTCGTTGCACTTGTCGTTGGAAGGTGAAGGATGTGTTGGGATCGAGAGGGTCAATCTTGGCCACCAGCACTCGTGATCCCTCCTGGACTGCGCAGAGCCATTGTGTATCGGGTGAAAGCTGAACTTTGGTGGCGCCGATACTCGTGAGCTTTTGCGGAAGCTCAACGGACGAGAGCTTGACATCCGCAGGCTTGACGGGGTCCTGGTGGTCTAACCTGAATGCCTTAACCTCGGTGGCGGTTGACACAGCGAGGAGAGTGCCTTCATAGTTGATAGAAGCTGACGTGATATTCGACTCTCCCTTGACAACGATGGTCTTGAGAAGCTTGCGATTCTGGTTGATGTCAATGTCGTCGCCTCCGGCATTAAACATATCTGTAGCCGATTGTCGTAGAATCCAGACATGAACCTCCCTCTCCCACCAGCTGACAACGAATCGAGCCTCTGGCGCACTTAGTAGAGGGGCCTGTTGGGGCAAGCTCGACATGATGCGGTGGTTTTCGCGTCCCATCTCTTTCAAAGGAACCACAACGGGATTTGCATCAGGGCCTAGTCCAAGTTAGCAATGCCCCTGTGACATAGGATGGTTGAACCGACCTCCTGAAACAACGACACTGATGTGGCCACTCTCGAAAGACGCCATAGCCTTGACATCGTGATCGTGATATCTCCTACCCCAAACCTTGCTCCATCGCTGACCGGCGCCAGTGTTTTGCTTGTAGAGAATTGTGCGCCGGTCCATGCCTCCGCTGAGGATCGCGCTGCCGTCAGCGCTCGTTGTGAGGCTGAGAACGTCTTGCTTGTGGCTTTGTATTCGCTGGGTTTGCGTGTATGTCTTTCCATCCCAGATACAGACCTGACCAGTTGAATCTCCCGAGACAATGTTACCTCCGGGCAGACACTTGACAGACCAGACGATGATATCTTTGGATCCGCCGACGAGGTCAGAGCCCAGTGTCATCCTACGCAACATGTGACCCTTTGCGATATCGTACGCTCGGATTGTGCTATCGGAGCAGCCGACAATGGCGACCCTGCGAGACTGGAAGGTGATACTCACCATCTGGGCCTTCTTGGTTGGGGATCGTAGAAGAACTCGCTGGAATCGAAGGTCATCATCTTCGATCGAGTACATGACAAGCTCGCCATCGATGGTTCCGGCAACAAGCTTGGTGGAATCCTGGGCGTCTACTCCCAGTCCTGCTTTGTCGGTAGCAGAAGGCTGGGCGGCCATGCACCAGATGTCGCCGTGCTGACCGCTGGCATGTCTCTTTGGCTTCCCCTTCTCGAGATCCCACTCCGTCACTGTAGATGTGTAGCCGATGCTGAAGAGACGCGACTTTCCAACGACGACGCGTCCGTCACCCAGGTCCTGGTCAGGCTCGTTTACCCAGACGAGTCCGTCGACACTTCGATCTTTGCCGCCGGGGATGACGAGCTCCTGATTCCAGGAGCCATTCGAAGGATTCCAGATCTCGATGTCGCCATTGGCGCGTCCGATCGCGAGTCTAGAGAGAGAGGCCTGCAGCGCCGAACGCGTCTTTGGGTGGGAGAAGGCGATGGCGTTGATGGCGGACGGTTTGTAGGGGACAAATCGACAACGATGGATGTCCATTGTGACGGCGGCTGTCGGGCTCTTGCCGCGGTCGTCGGTTATAGTTTTGGTCTGCGTATTGATTGTCTGGTTGAGCTGCTGTTGCGTGTCGCAAAAGTTGTGCAGATCAAAAGAATGCTGTATCCTGCCGCCGCGTAGCCAGGCGTGAGGTAGGTCACAGGAGAAAATCGTGGGCCTCGCAAACTTTCCTGAATTTTTTTCTTTCTGAAAATTAAGGTGTGGTCATAGCGCCCAAGTGCCCCTCCATCCCCACTTGAGCAGCCAACCCCTCTGCCCCTCTCATGCTTCGTCTCTTGGTGCGGGTTCTAGAGCGGCTCTTCGCCCAAGAGCCTCTGCGCAGCCTTTTCAATGCGTCACATTTCGGCTGTTTTTGGCCGACTTTGCTTTGTGACTCAACCACGTCCCCCCTTCCACCACATCGCGCCGACGTCATTAGGCTGCAGCCTCGCGACAGACTCCTCGACCCGTATCTTCTCTCGCTCACGACGTTGACTCGACCGATAATCTCCGGTTCTTCGCCTCCGCGACCCTCGTGAGCTCGTTGCCAGGAAACGCGCCGTCCCTACGAGCTATCCCCGACTAGTCTGCCCTGTCAGCTCCGCAGCCCCGGTCCCCTCTCCCCAAATCTCTAGACCTACCACATACGAGCGACCTCCGGCCAACTCCGCCGTCTTACAAACGTCCCAATTGCATCGCAAAAGCCCGCAGCCATGGACTTCAATAGCTCTTCGCCCTTCCCCGAGGGCGTCATCTCCTTCCTTGACACAGACTTGTACAAGTTGACGATGCAATGCGCCGTTTTTAAGTTCTTCAAGGATGTCCCCGTGACTTATGCCTACACGAACCGGACTCCAGACAAGAAGCTCTCACGAGCTGCTTTCAAGTGGCTTGAGGAGCAGATTCGAAGTAAGCCCCCCTCCAAGTCTTTGGGCGGGGTATGTTTCAGGACTGACCTTGATGACTAGAGCTCGGCAACATCTCTCTCTCTACTGACGAGTACCTTTTCCTCAAGAAGCACTGCGACTACCTCTCCGCCGAATATCTCAATTTTCTCAAGGAGTTCCGCCTAAGCCCGCGGGAACAGGTCGTCGCAACCTTCACTCCAGTCGGCCAGGACAACGGAGATGATTCAGTCATTGGCGACGTCGACATTCATATCAAGGGAACTTGGGTTGACACAATTCTCTATGAAATTCCCATGTTGGCGTTGACCTCGGAGGCGTACTTTCGGTTCATGGATACCGACTGGAACTATGAGGGACAAGAGGAGAAAGCTTTTGAAAAAGGCATGCAGCTATTGGAGGCGGGATGCATCACGTCCGAGTTTGGAACCCGAAGACGTCGTGACTACCACACTCAAGCCCTCGTCTTCAGAGGCCTTGTCAAAGCTTCCAAGGAGGCTGAGAAGAAGGGCTTCCCTGGCAAGCTCTCCGGAACCAGTAATGTTCACTTGGCCATGCGCTTCAACATTCCCCCTGTTGGCACAGTCGCCCATGAGTGGTTCATGGGAGTGGCCTCGATCATTGGAGATTACAAGCAGGCCACCGAAGAAGCCCTTCGACACTGGGTGAGCTGCTTTGGTAACAAGCTCGGAATCGCCCTGACCGATACATTCGGCACTCAAGAGTTCCTGCGTGCCTTCAGCCAGCCCGTGCGACCCGTGGAAGGTGGATTTTCCGCCGAGACCTTCCAGAAGGCTGATGGTAGTATGAAGACATACGCCGAGACCTTTTCCGGAATCCGCCAGGATTCTGGTGATCCCGCCGAGTACACCAAGATGATGCGAGACTTTTACGATCAGCAGGGCATCACTGAGAAGAAGCTCCTTGTCTTTTCGGACTCGCTCAACATTGAAAAGTGTCTCGAATACAAAAAGATCTCCGAAAACTTGGGCTTCCAGCCGACCTTTGGTGTCGGAACGTTCCTGACAAACGACTTCACTCATCTGAAGACAGGCAGCAAGTCAGTCCCTCTGAATATCGTCATCAAGCTCAGCTCAGCATCGGGTCGTCCTGCTATCAAGATTAGGCAAGTTCCTCCCCTAATAGTCATCTGGACTCTTGCATCTAACTATATGTAGCGATAACATTGGAAAGAACACTGGTGACAAGGAGACCGTAGAAAAGGTCAAGAAAGAGCTTGGATACGTGGAGCGTGAGTGGAAGGAGGGAGACGAGACCGCGCGATGGGGACGGGAGTAAGATACCAAGATTGAAGTTGGCCTACGCCATGCGCAAATCCTCTGGAAGCGTAAATATGGACAACAGGGAGAGGCAGGGTCACCGAGTCAGCTCAACTGCGATACTGAAGAGAAGGAAAACAGAAGAACTAAGCAGGGCCTTAGTAACGATTCCCCAAATAGACAACCAGCATCTAGACATTTCCGAATACATCCACAGTGTTTGACGCAGGTGCTACGGGGAGACCAGGCAGTGTTGAACGCCTGATCCACGTACTGGCCGCTCGAGCCTTACAAATGCTCAATCGCTGACTCTAGGGGAGGCTCATGACCTGTGGTATCGGATTCAACTTCTCCTCGAGGCTTTCCCCGTTTCCCTACAACGGACCATCGATGAAATTGAGTCTCTACTGGAGCTACCGCGCACCGTTTCCGGATCATAAGGCTACAGCTTGTGGTAGTGCAGGAATTATTATGGATGGAGAACTCTCCGAACTCTTTGGCGAGCCCCTGGATAGACTGGCAGAGAGGTGAATAGTGCTATGCAGTATCCCTAATAATCAAACATGATTTCACTGAATGATGAGTGCTCTGTGCAATGATTTGAATGATGCTATGTTGAACTGGCTAAACAGAGACGCACCTCACGTCAAGTGAGTAAGTGTAGACTGGACTTGGAACAAGCATGGCGGCAAGTGCCATGGCAGAGCTCATTAACTAGGACGAGGCGGCAATCTCAGCACCGGCTGTTCGCCCATAGACAACGCACTCGAGGAGAGAAGAGCCTCCGAGGCGGTTGTCTCCATGGATGCCGCCCGTGATCTCGCCAGCGGCAAACAAGCCGGGGATGGGCACAAGCTTGCCGTCTTGGCTGCGCAGCACGCGGGCCTTGCCGTCGATGGCGACGCCTCCCATGGTGAAGTGCACGATGGGCGTTACGCGGCCGATGTAGATGTCCTGGCCGCGGTTCTCGTCGCCGGGCTTGAGCGACCATCGGCCGTATGTCTTGCGGCCGAACTCGTCCTCGGCACCTTCGGCCACGGCCTTGGCGTACTTGTCGACAGCGGCGATGGTGGCGGGCTCGAGATCGCCGACCTTGACCTTCTTCATCAAGCCCTTCCACTCGTAGAAGCTGAGGTGGTTGGCCGAGGCTTCAGAAGCACCGGGGTCGAGAAGGATGGTCACGTCCCACTGCTTGATGGTGCCGTCGCCATCGGTGGCCGGGGGCAGGTTCATGACGGCTTTGCTGACGTGCTCCCTTGTCTCCATCTCGTTGACGAAGCGAGAGCCTTCAGAAGAAAGAAGAATGCCGCCCTCACCACGGAGCATCTCGGCGGCGAGGAACTTGAGCATTGTGCTGGGGCTTGTGGGATCGACGAAGCCCGTTGGGTGGATCTGCACACTGTCCATATCGAGGAGCTCGGCGCCAACAGCAGTCAGAATATCGTGGGACCCAGGGCGCTCCTCATTTGTTGAGGGAATACCCGTGAGGTCGGGGCGGTGCCGGGCGAGCAGGCCTGTCGCATCACCAGCAAACCCGCCGCTGGCAAACATGACGGAGCCTTCGATGCTGTGCTTCTCGCCTTCAAACTCGTACTCGACCCCCTTGACCGAGTCCCCCTCGCTCAGAAGTGCCTTGACCTCGGCGAGGTTGGTGATGGAGAACTTTTCATTCTCCTTGAGCTTGTTCAAAAGAGCCATGACAATGGCTGCTCCGGGAGGCGTCCTTCCGGCGCCACGGTGAGTACGGGCAACGCTATGGCCGCCGAGAGGAGCAACGACGCTCAGGTCAACGCCGATTTCATCCACGAGCCAGTTAACGGCAGATGCAGATTCGCCTGTGAGCTTGGTGACGAGAGCTTCACGGTCGACGGGCGGTTGGGCGAGGCTGAAGCGAGAGCCCGCAGAACGGACTGTATCGCTGTAAAAGACAGTATCGCTCTCCACGCCAGCGGCGCGCTGATACTTGGTGCCGGCGCCATTGATACCGGATGAGGCCTTGATGGAGTTGCCGCCGGGCTTGGGGGCGCGGTCAAGGAGATGGACCGAGGGCGCCCCGCGCTGGAGAGCCTCGTATGAGGCGGACAATCCAGCGAGTCCGGACCCGACGACGATGACGGGGCGGCGGGCTGCAGATGTCGACATGGTCTTTGATAGGACAGAGGTGAAGGTTGAAGGGCGGACGAGGTTTCCGTAGAGCATAGCAGTGAGGGCTACCGCGATGCCGATGCAAGAGAGGAACAGGATCTGCGGCCTGCTCATTGTCCAGCGGAGGATGCGAGGCATTGAACGCAGGACGGGCGAATGCGGGGGATAAGAAGGAGGGTTGCGGCGGTATCGGCGGATGGGGCTTTATACGGAGGTTGGCCTATGTGGAAGCGGGACACGTCGAGGGCATAGCTGATGATGTGGCCGACACGCAGCTTAGCTCAGCAAAAGTAGCTATTTCTTGCGAATGGCCGTCTTGGGCCAGAAAAGCTGGGGGCAATTGATCAGCGCGAGATGTTCTGGCCGAGGGGAGCTAAGACGGGTATGAGATGATGGTGGACTGTTGTGGTGGTGCTTCGGACGGCATCAGGTGATTTCCGCACATCGTACGATGGGTTTTGGAATAAGCTTCTCCGGTCTGGAAGAGCAAATGAGAGGAAAAAAAGGGGAGGACTCGAGTGTCACGACTCATGAGATAATCTTGCTGATGAAGCCGCAAGATCTCGGCAGACAATGCACCGTTTCTCGCACACGATTTCCACGACTGGGCTTTTTGACATTTGCCATGTGGTTTTCCCGTCCGCCGCCACCCCCGTCGGTGGGGCCCGGCCCCGATCGCCCCTTTTCTTTTCTTCGGGACACGGCCCCACTTCAGGAATCGGACCCTAGCGCCGATCTCCGGAGGTGTGAACGATGAACTGAACCTTGTGACATGGCATCATCATGCGTTGTATCCCAAACCATCTACTTTTCAACACGCCTATCCAAAGCACCGCAAGTCCAATCACGCCTCAGACGGTCCGATACCTCTATAGATCCATGAGCCTCGTTCCAACGGTGGGGAGCCTCTGCATGGCGTCGGCAGGGCCATGCAAGATGGACCGCGGAGATCTCAATTGCAACAGCCGTCGGTTCCGGTCACAAGGCGTCAGAGGAACCGTTTGTGGGGCTTCCATAACCTCCTCCTCGGGCTCGGATTCACTCCAGACGTCTCTCTAGCCAACGCTGATGTTGGTTAGCCCAGTCGAACAGTTCATGTTGGTCGTGAAACGGTATCTTTCATCTCATGAATAAGATCTCTTCTGATATCAACATTGATCCTTCACACCAGTTATGTACAATTCCCAGCTAATTATGACACTCTAAAGTCGTATATACATCTATCACCGTCTTGTCTTACGGCAGCAGCCATTCGACCCAATCGACACTGACTGGGGCAGTGGAATGGCCGCTCAAACGCCCCTTCAATAGAGCTAAATCAGTCGCCAGTTCAATCCAGCTGACAAACACCTTCCCATTTTATAATAAACTCCAGGTCATGACACGTAAGACGCTACCAATGTTTCTCTATCGCAAAATCAGGCCAATTCTCGCTCCGTCTTCTTCTGACGGAGCTCCCGGCCCTGATCGGACCAGGGGAAGTGGATCACGGGGACCTGGAAGAACGAGTTGCTGTCACCACGTCAGTAGCTATTCATCAGGCCGATCATGAAAACACATACCTGCTATCCTGGAGGCCAGCCAGGGCATTGTACCAAGCGAGGAAGGCGGCGAGGAAGCCAAAGAAGCCAGCAGCCTTCTGTAGAGCAATCTGGGCGGCATGGTTGCCCAGGTCGTGTGCGTAGTTCTCGCAAGCGAGCAGGAGAAAGCAGATATCGAGGAAGAAAAACAGAAGGAAGAAGGCGAGGGTGGACTTGAGGGTACAGATAAGAAGCAGAGTGGTGAAGATCCACCAGCCAGTAAGGAAGAAGCCCATCACTGATCCCGTCTCACCCTCGTAAGGCCCATCGGTGCCCAGAACGTTCCAGGTAGGGGTCAGGAGCAGGCCGTACGCGATCCAGAAACCACCGTATGACGACAGGGCAGTAGCACCGAATGTGTTGCCGACGGCCATTTCCCTGTGGGGCACGTGTTAACCAAGCATTCAAGGACAGTTACAAGGTGAACATACCACATGCCAGCCAGTAGCTGGACCAGACCACCGTATCCAAAAGCCAGGGGGATTGCGATAGCAGGGGCAGTTTCGCCGCGGACATGCATGTTGATGCACGAGAGGACAAAAGTGGTGAGAGCGAAAGCAGAGAGACCCAGAGGAGCCGGGTTGGCGAATTTGCGGTGCTCCATAGGTTTCCAGAGACCGGGCTGGAGGGCGCCACCGAAAGGAGCCTGTGTATTAGGGTACGGGTACATCATCTGTTGCGGAAGCTCTTGGCCACCAATGCTCTGGCGATCAAGAGTAACGCTCTTGTCTGAGTCGTGGCGGGAGTCGTTGATTTGGTCGGCCATTGTAGCATACATAGACGTATCCTGGCAAAGAGGTGTAAATGAGGGATTCTCGGGGAGAATGAAGCGTCGATGAGCCCAGGAAGAAGCGGGAGGGTACGTCCGATCGAAGTTGCTTGGATGTAAGAGCAATAGTATAGGTGAACACGAAACGGGCGGTTCGATGTAAGCTTGTATAAACCAGAAGGAGTCCTTTGGAAGTGGCAGTAAAGAATTAAGGACCAAAAATAAGTTGACAGGATCAGAGGAGGAGTCCGGGGAAACGGTGGGGGAGGAATGGGACTTTTAAAGCCAGCCTGAAGCAAGGGTAAGGTTTGATAGGATTGTATCTATAGAGGAGAGAGTAATAGAGATAGTAAGAATCAGCGTCCCGTCGAGGTAGAAATAGAGAAATAGGTAGACCAAGCAGTGGAGGCGGCGCCGAGGAGTGGAGAGACAATGAGTGGAGAAAGCAGAGTGGAGTGAGGGCGAAGTACATAGTCGGAGGAGGGTGTGGAGGGAAGAGACTTTGACTAGGGTCCGACGGATGTCCGGGGTCTTTTTGGTCTGGACTGGATGGACGGGTGTATCAAAAACGGGGGTGTTTATGGATATGATGAGAATTGGGGGATTGGCATATAATGACGACAGGCTCTATGACAGATATTGTTGATGAGAAACAGGGCATAGAAGGGTCGAGCCCATACATTAAAAGGCTGCTATGAGGTGAAATGATGAGAGGTAGATGGAGGCCGGTAACCCCAACAGCTATGTCTTCCGACTCAAGCGCATCAGTGACACGCTGACAGACGAGAGCTGAGGGAAAATGCAGATATGCATGCACCATTCTCACAAAATACACCCTCTTGCAAGCGAGCAAGCGCAGTGCAGAAACGGGAGGAGGCGGATGTCAATTCAGGACAGGTACTTTCGTCAACGACAGCGACCAGCATGGTTTCAGCCATCATCCAATGAGTAAGTAGCACATAAGTTACTACTCCTCTGCGGGGAAAGGGGGAGAAGTATGGGGAAACGAAGCTGTCCGGTTGTAGGACATCTGATGATCTGCCACCCGGACGACCAGCAGCCGACGGGAGGGATGCCGCGTCAACGGCTATGCTGGTGTGCTTGATGCCCAGCTTTCTACTTCCAACCGCCTTGAACAAAAGGCACACGCCCCAATGCCATGGAAGGAAGGGCATGGTAGGAGGCTACACGTGCGTTGACTTGGCTTGGTTGCCAACCAGTTGGCGTCTTGGATCCGGGGGATGGCGTCGGTATCTCGGGTCGGCCCTCGATCAGTCCTTTCTGTTTTCTGCAAGAGAAAACAAGAGGAGACCAGTATCTGACTAAAGAAAAGAAGGTAAGTGGAACAGCTCGTCGGGAAATAAAGTCGGCAACGGCATTGGGGGTGGATTGGTGCGAGGTGTGGATTGAACGAGACTGCGGAGAGAGATGTGAATGTCCGGGGTTTGGGGGGAGGATGACATGGAGCATCATCCTGTTGATCCATGATGCCAGATGGGGAAGACGCGAAAAATTCTGATCACTGCAAGAGCAAGCCATCCCGGCCAGAGGTTGACTACTTGTGCCATTGAGAAGGCGTCGAGGGAAGCGAGGCACGAAATGGAACGCTATCATCCACCCGTGTGGTGGGGATTGCAACTGAAAAATCGATATAGGTTATTCTGAGAGAGCCATGCATAGGACACAGCCAGCGTGCTCAATGAGGCTTGCGTTGTGGTGCAAGGTGCGACTGGGTGGCCGAGGTTGGCGATGTCGTGAGAATGGAGACAGCCAACCGAGACTGCAAAATTTCTTGTTGGAGTGGTGGGTTGCATGTTGGCAGGTACGTACTGCCAACAACCTTAGCATTAAGGTGATGACGGGAGTAGATACGGAATACAACATAAATCCGGATCCTACGCTAATTAGACAAGGCAACCGCTTTGGTAGGTACTCGATCTTGAGGGGGATCGCTGAATCGGCCTCACAGTAGGGAGCTGAGGGCCACGAGTTTTCATCTAGTGCCTGTCAGCGGAGGCCGTCCCCATGCCGTTCGCCTTCAAGACGAACTAACAGTTCAAACCGACATTTGGGAGCAAATCATTAGAGACTTCCAGGCTGCTCATAAAAGGTGCTATAGAATATGTCAGAGCACGTGGACAGGACAACTCAATTGCCTTGGACAGGGAGGTTGGCTACTTACATTCACACCCACCACCAGGAGGGAGCTAAGACGATGCAATGGCAGCAATGCACAGAATTTTGACAGGCTGTTTCCTCCGACCGGCTACGGCCGAGATGCAAGAGGAAAACCCAGGGAGTGGGCGCGAGCGTGATTGGGTCCACGGTCTGGGCGGTTGGAGAAGCCGAGCAGGGGTGGTTGTACGCCATAAGCAACAACCTCTGTAAGATATGTCTGAATTGGCGATGTCGACTTGGATATAAAACCTGGAGATATTGTGACCCAAATTTAGGAATCTGGGGCAGACTCTGGGGTCTGGAGTAAAACAGCTGCTTCCCCGTAATCTTCAGCAAATGACGAAGATGCTGATGAATACCGAGATCCAATGCAAAACCCCATGGACGATGGCCGAGGGTTGGTCCAACAGTGGGGATAATTGGGACAGAATATGGCTTTCCGCAGCAGAATCTCGTCACAAATCTCTTGGGGGGGGCAACACCGTCCCCAGTTATCTCGCGCCGACATATCCGTAGAATTGATTGACGACTGGCCGTTGGTGGCCTGTTGATGTGGGCATCTTTCTGATAGAAGGCTAACAGACGAGAGCACTCCGTTTCACGACCACGAGGTTTGGTGAGCGTCTACGCCGCGAGCCTCTACAGAGAAATACGGCCCGATAATAATTTCGCCGTTGGTGACGACAGCCCAGGATTTCTCCAAAAAGAGGTGACAAGATTGGGGAAGTCTCCTCACAAACCAGTTGGAGAAGTCCCTTGTCGCCCAGCCGTGGGGTCACTTGCTTCAAGACAAGCTGAAGACGGTGTAAGCGTGACGGAGCACAGGCCCCGAAAGCCAAGCCGAACCATCCTCATCTCGTCTCGTCCTTGCTGATCAGACAGCCCTCCTTGCCCTACTCCAACTCCGAAACTCCAACAAAATGTTCCATGCGCGCTGGCTGCTGGCTGCAGCCAAAGGATGGTGTGGGTGGCGCCCAACATAAGTATTCATTAGACAACTCTTGTTCGCCCAAGGGTGCTTCTTGCACCGACCAGCTAAGCCAGGCCATGCCGGTATAATCCCCGAGACTTTTCTTCTGATCGTAGCGTCCTGCTGCCAAGTAAAGAGAGAAGAGGAGATTGCGGAAGTAGAGCACCTGGTCATCGAACCCTCTGTGCGCAGGCTCTACGCCCCAATCTCTCGCGGGCTGCCCGGGTAATGAGGAAGCCAGAGCATCAATACTTCAACTTTATCCTCGGTTATCCGTCGGCTCTGGCTGTCGAATAATGGGACCTGGCTGGTTAAAACCGACGCTGTAGCCGTCGTAGGGCCGCATGGCATGGCAGCCTGGCAAACGCCAATGGACAAGGGGTTGACGAGCGGCTCCGGCATCAGTAGCTTGGCACAAGCGGCTCTTCTGATCACCCTTGTCCTGAACGGGTCCTGAACAGGGCATGTTTTCTCGGGCTCAACTTCGATGGTGGTGGCGATTGGGTGAACGGCAGAGGCACAGAGGGCCGAAATCGCGGCGGGACTGGCACGTCCATGCTTGGCTTTCCCCTCTCCTCATCACCGAAGACCGGGCTGAGAGGGGCGTCTCGGTCCAAGTCCGTCAGGCGATAGTGGTTGGCGACGGCCAAACCCAGTTTTGCGGCTCTTTTGGCACTTGTGACACGGGAGTGGAAATGGAAATGAGACGGACGAACTGGTTAGCGACTCAGTTAGCGCCACTTCCTGCAGCCGCCCTTACTAAGGAGCGGGCACTTGCTTGGTGCAGATGCACTTGCCTGCCTGCGGATCAGGAGGCAGTTTTTCCAGAAACATTGCTTTGCAAGGGGCTTCCCGGGCGGCAGGAACACCCGGCGTTGTCCAACTCAGGACACCCTGGGCTGGAAAAAGCAGGCGCGATACGGCGCAGACAGGTGCAGGAACACGGTAACGCCACGCCACGCCCCCATTGCTCCTGCCTCAAACCCCTAACAGTCGTCTCGCTTCCAAGGTAGGTACTCCTCACCAGGCATCCCCTCATCTCTTCTCCTCTGCCTCTATCCCCTCACTAAAAGACGCGCTCTCCAAAGCTTCAACGATTACACCACCTGTAAAAGGGGTCTCCAATTCCGTCATATCACATCAGTGTTGGAACTTCCTCTACGGAGCATGATCATGATCGATCGGCCCCATCGGAGAATCAAAAGAAAAGGAAGAAAAAAACTTCGCCCCCCCCTCATGATCATCACCAAAGTCGCTACGTATCTACAATACGTACGTCCTTGTTTGCATCATCGAGACATGCCCTGCGTGGGACGTGGGACGTGGGACCCGGCGACTGGCGGTCCCACCCACTACCCATGATCGTATGAGCGAGGCTCCGCAAATCGTTATCTTTCAGTCTCACCACATTCCGCTAGGCGGAACCGTCACCTTTCGCTCTCTCCGAGAAAGCTCCATTTCACAGCCGCTTGGGGCTCGTTTCTGTTGCCATTCTTAGCCTGCATGTTGTTGAGTGGATGCAACGGGAATGGCTGCAGGGCCTCAAAGCCCGACACGGCCTGAATTGGTGGCTCCAACACCTAGATGAAAAAGCTATAGCCGAACACTGGCTTACGGGAGCAGCATGACCGCATCGAAATCACAGCTAGCAAGTATCTTCACGCTGCCTCCAGCGATGCCCTGGCGATGATGAAATTGGATTTCGGGTCACGGCTTGCTCCAACACCATAACCCCTGCCCTCAAACAAGCGTAGGCAAAAGAGCACAAGCCAGGGCTCGCGACTTACGACAGCCAAGAAAGAAGAGCCGCGAGGCCAAGAGACTAGAGGCCAGCCATCAAGGATCCGATCGACCAATACCATGTGCATCCCGTCCCGCTACCCTCTCAACCCATGACAAGTTTAACAAGCCACCGCTGCCGAAGCTGCGACCTTGTTAAACACACATCCTTTGGTTCTGGACGCCTTCCGGACTTCAATGCCCGGGTCGAAATGAGGGTTGCAGTGCGTTAAACTGGTCAAGGTCAGTCACTGAGAGATGAATTTGTCGATTCTTTTGGCTGGCAGGTCTCAATAACAATTACGAGGCTTGGAAGACTCCGTGCACCATTGTTGAGAGGTTCATTGCGAGAACGGGTGAAAAACATGAGGCTACGTATCTTCGAGCCAGCCATAGTTGCCATGAAGATGACAGTTGCTTCATGAATCCTCGTTTACAAGCCAGTGGGCATCTGCTGTCTCGGTGTTCCACTGTGCGGCGGTGCCCCTGGCAGCTTGTTCCGGGCCCGGCAACTAGCAAAAAATAGTCTAGGTTGTTGTGCATATCGCTCTCCGAGTTGTCTCCGGCCGAGATGTCCGTAAAGAAAGGATGCGGTCAAGTTATCCTCGGTTCATGAGAGCCCAACATCCTTTTTTTCTCTATTATGGGGCAATCGACTCAACCAAGAGCCGAAGACTTTTCTATTCTCCTCTTCAGGCAACTTCCTTTTCTCCGAGCGCTGGCCTGGAGTCTTGTTGAACAGTTTCGTTGAATGTCAAGATGTGACGTGACAGGAGGCGAGTTACTGAGTCACGAACTCGATGATCGTGGATCAACGTCGATCATTTGTCACGGATCTAGATTCCAGCCTCGGCTATGGTGACTTTCGGTTCATTGTGCAGACAGTAATAGGCGTCTTGTTTAGCATAACAAAAGGGGTTCCTCTTCTACATTGGGGATTTGGAGCCTGCTCAGGGGGGGATGGTGTCTCGCATCTGTAACTCCCATGGCGTCTTCAGGACGAAATTACCCGCAGTAATATGGCCTGCAAGTCTGGCCGCCTCTGAACATTGACATTTGTTTGATTCCAGTTCGCGCATCCTCGCAGGAGACACCTCGTCAACCATGGATGGGCACGGCTGTAGGTCTTATCGGTGAAGGCGGGGAGACCGTACCCCTTACTCGCAGAAGCAGTGCATTCGCAAAAACACCAGAGACATTCGTCACGAGAATAGCTGCCTCGGCTGTACAACTGCGGTTCCGCATGCTCCATCATCTCATCTCTGCGTCGAAGCCTGGGACTCGGCGCTGGCAGTTATCAAAGCTCAGACATCCCCTTATTGAAACTCGGAATCACATCGACACGAAGAAAACCACTCTCGAGGCGACTTCTCACACTGGACAGTTCGACAGTCGATGAGAATAACATGCAGCCAGCTCAGAGAGGAGTGTCTG
Source organism: Fusarium sp. JS1030 (assembly GCA_000966855.1). Classification (NCBI taxonomy): domain Eukaryota; kingdom Fungi; phylum Ascomycota; class Sordariomycetes; order Hypocreales; family Nectriaceae; genus Fusarium; species Fusarium sp. JS1030. The sequence continues at coordinate 946,012 of JWIW01000081.1, read as the reverse complement.
CCCTGTGACTCGGTAGTGGTGTCACCTGCCAGCGTCAGATTCGATCGAAGAGACATCACAGACGCAGTCGGAGGGAACCATAATTTCTTAGTTCCCGGCGATGCCGTAGAATGTAAATTAAGATACTCTATAGATTTATGATTGGATATGTAGACTGAACAGATGGTACTCGACACCTTGTGAGAGCAAGATAGACCTCGACACGGTGTCAACGGGGACTGTTTATCGTACGAGTCAATTCGAATGCCTTTAGAGACATCAAAAGAGAAATTCTTATCTCTTCGTTAACAAATACGAAATGACTATCGCAAAAGTGCTTCAGCATTCCCCCGCCTGCTTTTAAGCGCCGGCTCCCCCTGAGCTTCCGGCCACGGCGTCGAACACTCGCACAGAATTCGCCTCGTGATAAACACAACACCAGGCCATGGCCACTGGCAGGTCTGTTCGTTTCTTGTCCTCTTCTTCAACGGGTCCCACAATTTGACACGCCCTGCTTCCATGCCTGACCTGGATTCCCCGTATCAGAAACTCCAGGTCTGACATCATGAGACTATCCCCACGGGGAATGCCCCCAAACTAACGCTCGAGCATGAATTCCGGGGAGCCAGATCCAGATAAGAATTGCCGTCTTATCCGGGCTCCACCGATTGAGCGAGTCGAAGAAGAAGAGTAGTTGCTGCATTCGATTGCCTGCCTTTTCTAGTCCCTCGTCGTGGTAGCCAACCCAACAGGATACTTCTCGAGTTGAACTTATTGGTGCAGACAAAATAGATTCACACTCTAGTTAATTCATGTAGCACTCGTCACACTAAATGGGAATGCTTGTATTCTCGCAGCTATGCTGACGATGCCCCTGGTTCCGTGGTCGATGAACACTATACAGTGTAAGGTGTCTAGAACTCGGCCAAATAGTAGCGCTACAAAACAGAGGCCGATTATGCACTCTTTCAAATCAATTAAAGTTTTTTCGTTGTATTTTAGCAAAGATTACATCGCCACCTGCTAAGTAATTCCCTACACCTGGGTGGTAAGTGTTAGGACGGTCGTGGTGCCTTTCTATTTACGGACTACGCCCACTCAATGTCGACATTTTGATAATGATCATTAGAGTTCATACCCTTTAACCCGTTAGGCAAGGCAACGCCAAGTATTTGGCGATAAAGGAATGAAAGTCTCGAAACATCTGCTTCTGAAGCCCCCTTGACCTGAAGCTTCATGGTGATGACACCCTAGTGTCTGGAAAGGTGTCTTCAAACCAACAAAACCTGTTTCTACCCTTGATGGAAGTGGTAGGTCTCACACAGGTGCTTGATTAGTGTGGTATTATTAATGGCAACCAACTGTCAGCGGCGTGGATTGCTGCTTTGCAGTTCCTTCTGCTCAGAACTGTGAATTGACAGCAGTCTTACCCTGCAGCTTGGGGCACACGGTCTGGGGTTCAAAAGTTATTGGGGTTATCTCTGGCCATCCGAGGCTCGAGTCATGCTCAAGGGGTTACTTAACTTTCAGTATTCTTTTTCATTTTCTAAAATCTTTTGTATTTCGCTACCTTACTCAAGGAAATCTATCGCTATTGGTTCACATTTCCCCGACACACGACCAACAAATACACGTCTTCACCGGCTGAAGTATTTTTGTGTTCAATCTCGGGATACTTCAAACCAAGTAACCAGGACGTCAACGTAAGAAACACTCACCTCCTCCTATCGCCTTCCAAGGTGTGGCAACTGCACATCGCCCCAGATCCACGATGGCTCCTTGTTTCCCCTCCCCTGCTCCACGTCCGTCTTCTCACACTCGGCTCGCTCAGCGTACCAATATGTAAGAAGAGTCTTGATCTTGAGGAGACAGAGAAGATACTGGGCTGGAAGCAGAAAAAGCGAGCACAGCAACATTGTGGCGAGGCTGAAGGGCATTCGTACCATGCGCAGCCAGGGAGGGAGCGTGTGGATCAACTTCATGAACATGATGAGACCGAGAACAACAAATACGTGAGCCCAACGCTCAGCAAAGAGCTGCGTGAAAAGAAACACGACGATGACGATGGCATCAAAGAGAAGAGTAAACGAAAACAGTCCAGATAGCCAGGTTGCATACACGGCCCAAGGAAAGCGCCAGCACTCCTTGGAACAAAGCATAGAGGTGTTGAGGCGCCATGTGCTTCTAATCCAGCGTTGGCAGTCGGCAATGAAATCAGAATGAGAGCCCAGAGGAACTTCAACGGTCGTGTCAGCTGTGGACTGAACGCTGAGGAGGTCGCTGTGCTGAAGCAGGTATTGGTTGAAGAACTGATGCTCATCCTTCTTGAGGGGCCCGTATCTGCCAAAGAAACAGCGCTCGCCCTCAAACTCTTCAAGGAATGATTTCTGCATGATGATGTAAGAACGATACAACCCCGTTGCAGCTCCAAGCATAGCAGACGAATCCAAGGCGTTGACACATTGATTCTCGTGGTCCAAATGGGCGTAGTAGAAAGACGCAAGGCACGCCCAGAAAGAGTCCCAGGCATCACTGGAGGATGGCTTGCGCACTCGCCTAGGAACAGTGATACTAGCTACCAAGCCCTTCTCAAAGGGGGCCAATGCCGATCTCAGAAAGCCCTTCGGCCAAAATACACGATCATCGACAATGACAGTGATCCGGGTCGAGACTTGGTTGATGCCATGAGAAATCTGACGGCGCTTGTTGTTCTTGTGAACCGCACCGATGTTGATCTGCGTTGCGGGAAACGCGTATCGTAGATGGCCCAGACGCCGGTCAAGGTAGTCGCGGTACCTTTCCCCAACGGCAACAACGTAGAGCTGATTGGGGAAATTTTCGAGGATGGAGAAAACACATTTCTCAAGATCCGGGTCTGTTGGATGCGTAACTGGGAGGATGACGGAGCAATCACTACCGTTGAAAGTTGGCTCGGCCAGGAGCTTTGCAGGCCGGTAGACGGAGTATCCGATGGCGTTGCCCAGAATACGGACAATGCGGAAGGATAGAAGAATGGTGAAGATGATCAATGCGGCTTTCTGGCCGGGAGTTGCGGAAGCTGTTCCGTCCATATTGAGGACGGGAGTTGCGTTTTTGTGTTTGTGTGTATGGGTGTGTGAGTGGTTTTGGTAAGGAATGATGATGATGGACGAGCTCGTGAGAATCGCCAAGGATCTTTATAGTCGCACTAAAGCAATTTCATTGTCAATGTTCACTCTACCATATCTTTGTTCTTGGAATTTTATTATCCATCTGCCTGGTCGGAGAAACCTGTTCTTGGAACAGCAAGCTTTGCTGTGGCATGAAGCGCGTGTGCAGCGGTGAAGCATATGCTGTTTTTTTTTCTCCTATTGAGCTGCCTTGAACTACCTTCTGGTATTGAATAAGGTTGAAAAAAAATTAATTACTACCTTTGTTCTTCCTGTGACAATACATCATTGAGTAGTGTACATGAGTGGCGATGGTGTTCTGCTGAACGACTGGTGCGACACAACGAAGAGTGATGGCACAGGGTAGGCTGAGAAGACGATTGGATGCATCTTGATTGAAGTGTAGTTTTGTTCTGATTCTTTCAATAAGTTATCAGTCCCTTTCGAGACACCTAGCTATTTGCAGTTGCCGTAGCCTGACCATGACACTCGAGGACGAACGCCGACGAGCCGACGGGAGATCGGAGCCTTTGAATCTTTGTTTGTGAATCTATGGTGAACAAAGAGCCACCTACGGACGCGTTTACAACGAAAAAGAGGAAGCTAGTCGAACAAGGCGAGAGAAGCATCAACAAAGTAAAGTGACTGAGAAGAGAGTTGAAAGGGCAGATGGGAGGTGATGCAATGTCGGTACGTACCCCGACGTGTTTCACCCGTCACGCGGAAGGAGCGGCGGCGGGAGTGCGTTAGCCGATCGGCCGAGATGCAGGCCCCCGCTCTGTCCCCGCGTATGTACATAAGCGGAAAATTACCTAACGTTCGTCCACAGAGCGTCGGTGTCTCTGATTAACCTCCGTCGATAAGCAAGCCATTCCACGTTGTTTTTGTCAGAGGCGTTCATTATCGACAGGGATTGATTCTCTTTGATTTTTACCACGTGGGACTGGGACTAAGGCGAAGGTTTCTCCTTTCGCCTTCCAAAAAGAGACTCTGACAAACAATACTCTCCCCGCATTCGAGGTCAGCTCGCCTCGGCAACGCACAGCGGGAGGCCAGATCTGTCCAAGGCCAAGAGAAGATGGCGGCAGCTTATTAGCCACCCTCCCCTGGAGGCGACGCCAGCCGAGCCCAAAATCGATGATCCATGATGCCTCCGCTCTATCCCCGAACGCCATTTCCGGTTGTCGGGGTCAGAGATGCCAAAATGCTGCCCTACCACTGGATCGCGCCGGCAAAAGTGGCCCTTGACCGTCTCCCCCGAGGTCCAGGAACCCACTATTGAAGCTGGGGTCTCGGGGGACCCTCCTCAAGTCCGGGAATCAGAAAATCTGCGTCTCCATATTGGGGCATCCGGGGCCCCAGCGACTGGGTCATAAGGAGTAGTTCAACCCCTTCGGCAAATTTTGTTCTGACTCCTCCATCCTCGCTCGCGATCAACCGCTCCGTGTCACTCTCCCAGTGACTCTGCCATTCTCAGCATCTTGCACCTGGGCCCGGATCCTTTCAATTGGCATCGCAATATTGAAAGAATGGCCGAAAAGCGGGATTCCTACGTCCCGGATCCGGAGAGGGATTCTGATCGGAGGAGCCAAGACACCTCCGCCACCGAAGATGTCGATGCCATCACTTCAATTCACCAGGATGAGGACCGACGTTCAAATCGAGAGAAGGAAAATGGAGACATGTTTCCTTCCCAAAACGAGGGCCCACCGCCTCCGCCCAACGGAGGATACGGTTGGGTCTGTACGGCCTGTGTTGCGACAATCAACGCTCATACCTGGGGTCTCAATTCGAGTTACGGAGTGTTCCTCGCCCATTATCTCACCAACGACACATTCCCCGGCGCATCATCTTTGGATTACGCCTTTGTCGGTTCTCTGAGTATTAGTTGCGCTTTGCTCATATCCCCTGTCGCCACCCTCCTCGTTCGCGAAATCGGCACGAAACCTACTCTATTATTGGGCGTGGTTCTCGAAACTGCCAGCTTGATATGTGCTAGCTTCGCATATAGTATTTGGCATCTCTTCCTTACGCAAGGAATCCTTTTTGGCCTCGGAATGGGATTTCTTTTCGTTCCGAGTGTCGGTATCGTGCCGCAATGGTTCACCACCCGTCGATCCCTCGCAAATGGGTTCAGTGCAGCTGGGTCTGGGCTTGGTGGTCTTCTCTACTCATTGGCTTCGGGGGCCATCATTGAGAATATGGGTTTGAAATGGGCGTATAGGATTCTCGGTATCCTTGTTTTCGTGGTTAATATTATCTGCACCCTGTTACTCAAAGATCGTAACAAGATCATTGGCTCCCGCCAGGCCCCGTTCGACATTCAATTATTCAAACGCGCCGAGTACATCTTGCTTCTTGGTTACGGCTGGTTCAGCATGCTGGGTTACGTCGTTCTCATCTTTAGCTTAGCAAACTACGCCAACTTCATCGGCCTCGGTGCTTCGGAAGCTGCCATGGTCAGCGCCATCTTCAACTTGGGACAAGCTGTGGGCCGCCCCTTTATCGGCTACTTTTCTGACAGGAGCGGGCGGATAAACATGGGCTGTGCAACCACGTTCATGGCTGCTGTTCTTGTCTTCGCTCTTTGGATCAACGCCAAGTCGTATGGCGTCTTGCTCTTCTTCACTATCGTGGGCGGAGCCTTAGCCGGAACCTTCTGGGCCACCGTTGCCCCTATTACCGCCGAGGTTGTTGGTTTGGCAGACGTCCCTGCTGCGCTCAATCTTATGTGGCTCGTCATTGTGTTGCCATGTACGTTCAGTGAGCCGATGGCTCTGGAGATCGTGGCAGGTACTGGCAAGTACATTGGCGCGCAGGTCTTCGTGGGCTTTATGTACGTCGCGGCGGGTCTGTGTCTGTTTGTCCTTCGTGGATGGAAGATTGCAGAGATTGCAGAGATCGCCCGTGTTACGAACCAAGACCCCGAGGACATCGATCGTGTTCGGACACAAAATAGTGAAGCGGTTAGTATCAAGAGCAAGAGGGCTGGCCGGAAGAGGATGTTGGCAGACTGTTACAAGTCTGGTTGGATCTGAAACATTGAGTTTCTGCCTTGAGGAATGGCCATGCCAGGGGTTGATGGCAACGATAAATAGTAGATGGAGGAGCTTGTCTAAAATGATACCATATACAATGTATTTAATACCATAAAAGTCGGCGTTGGCCTCATTTTCATCTTGAAGTGTCCTATTAGGTGGCCTGTCCTGATACCGGAAGAGGTGGTTGACCCCGCAATGTTGTGGATGGCCTCAATCTTGATCCCACCAATCTATGGCATGATCATTTGCACTTTGCACATCCAAAAGCAGGTGAAGAAAGCTAAGCCGATTTTTATTTGACAGTAGCTCTTCTTGTGAGTAGTATGCGAGTGCTGCCTAATCCGCATGTGCATGTATAAGAGCCGCATATCTGAAGGTCTCCTCCCCCTGTGTCAGTTCAACGTACCCCCCTTCAGGCCACCCAAGATACTTGGTTATCAAGTAACCTAATTATTAAGTACAGCCGGCCTTTGATATTATCGCGAAGAGTACCGCGGACCCCTCATGGCCATACTGCAAGAGCGTCTTAAAATACCTTCCCACTCCGTATAGCAGTGCGTGAATCAAGTACGCAGTCTCGACAAAGATACATACACTGACATGTCAGCACATGTTCTTAATACAGTGGGCAGTCATGGGTGGCATTCAAATGCGTGAACTGTGGTCACGCTCAGTGTACGAGTTGCAAGGTCAAAACTAGTGAAGTACCTAAGTGATGGTTCCATAGCAGGGGTTGGCAGGGATGCGGCAGCGTCTGTGATGCGAATAATTGAAGCTGGTGAGGGATAAAGGGCAATGGTTATGTGGTGCTATGAGGCATATATCAAACCTTGTTCAGGAATCTTCGAGTTTCGCCGCTCGGATGCCTCTGCCAACCCAGCCTAAGCTACCTACAAGGATTCATTGTCTGGATTTGAAGTTAATCGCTAATCGGTACAACATCTCTTTTGACTCTAATTTAGTGATGTTCTTGTCCTAACTTTTAAAGTATTTCACGCACGCGACTATGTGGCACTGCTGGGGACCTGCCTTGCCGCCAGCCAAGGAAGCCGATCATCTAACTTGCTTAACGATCGACTCATAGCTAGATTCGTATTCTACTCGCCCTCAAGGTTCCTTCGCGTCAAGGACTTGAACGTAGTGATATCATGATCACCGGCGGTCAAGGCCTAGAACCCCCTTTTCGGCCCCCAAGTTAGTTCTGCTTCCCACACAGGACTGGGGGAACCCTTGCGCCTTCACCTGGATAACGCTGCCCAATATGGCTTCGCTCCGACCTTGGTTGGTATCGATTACGTCTTATCAAGCAGAGATAGCTAATAAGCTTGACATCGGCTGGCGTGGCGGACCGGAGTGTGGAGAGTCTGTCGACACTAACTCGGGTCCTGGGGTAGCAATCCCACGCGGTCATGCCGAGCCTGATCCTGCTCCCAGGGCATCAGCAGAGCCTCATCCTCATGACCGGCATAAAGGTGGAAGTCCGAGCTTCCTCCCACCATGTTTGAGCCCTACGCATCGCCGAATCCGATGTATACATCACACAAAGTACCTATCTCAAGTACCAAGACCTGTGGGTTACCGCTGCTGCTCCCACTTGAATAAATCCTTTGTTGTAATGCTGACAATAGTTTATAGACGAATCAAAATGTCCTCTCATCCGGCATATTATTGGAAATGTGTTAGTCGGTTATATACAACACGGGACTTATACTAAGTTGTTGTTAGTGCATGTGCTCAGAGAGCTCTAGCTGGGCTGTGAATGTCCAGTGTATTGCATGCGGCCATGTTCGATGCTCAAACTGTGTAGTTGCGGCTGCAGCCAAGGGTTGAAGAGCCTATATGTTCTATAGAGTTTTCAGGGGCCTGCTGTACGTTGATGGTTGTGGCATGTGGCGGGGGTTGAGATTCCTGTGCTCGGGAGTCAAAGCATTTAGGGGAACAAACAGCCCCCTCTTGCTGATCCCGAGCCTTACAGGGCTTTTGGTAGAGTCTGGGGATGAATGATGAAACAACAACCACTTGGATGTCTACTTAATGCTTGAAGCCTTGGATGATGTGATTAGCCGCCACAACCGCATTCAGCCGTTGGTTGTCCCAACATCACCCGAGGAGCTGGTTTAATGACATCATGTTGCACTTTGGCGATGATCTGTGAGGAATGACCAACACGATCCGGCTCTTGTCGAATTCTCCCGCATATTGCCGAACACAACCCTTGAGCTCGGGCGAATACTCGCCGAATCGGGAAAAAGAATGCGACTGCAGACCCAAACGTGTGGTCAATTGGGCGAGTGTCTACTCGGGTTGATCGGTAGTTGTGGACTTTTTATTCTCTTCTCAAATCAAGTTTATAAACATTAGAAGCAAAGACTGTGGTGTTCTTTGTGTTTGCTTCTAGACGGGATGTCTGCCTGGTGGCTCTAACACGTGACCTGGCGTCGCGAAAGTTCGCGTCCGCCACCCCGCTGGGATTCGCGACCTTGAACCTCACGTCATACTGCTCTAGGCAAAACCCCTATGTGATTGCGACAGAGAACGACCTCGCGTCGTACTTGACGCCCGGAGATGTGGACCCTGGAGAATCCCGAAGCCTTTGATGGTGAGGAGATGGCATGCGAGTCCCTGAAATCGCTTGTTGTTGACTGACATCCGAACAGGTCGGAGGCTGTGGCTGCGACCAGGCAAAACCTACCTATTTGGCCGGACAGCGGCAGAGCGTGAGAAGCCCTGGGCCAAGACGGGAACGACCTAAAACTAATCGCGACGATTTAGCGGGCCAACTGGCCATATCCCACAACACCATCTCCCGAAAGCACCTCACTATCACCATTGGTCAAGTCGAGGATGGTCAAGCGCACAACCCCATTAGTCGATCAACGCTCACCGTCGAGGATTTGGCAACTAAAACAGGAACTGTTGTCAATGGAGAAAAGATCAAGGGCAAAAAAAGGGTGGTCGAGGGAGAGACAGCCGAACTGGTCATGGGCAAATGCCCGCATAAGTTCCGGTAACCACCCTTGTACTAGTTAGCTTGGCTATCTTGCTAATGAGCTGAAGTATCTCGTGGGAGCCTGTCGTCTTCGCCTTCTCATTTACTAGCAAAGAACTCCAAACCGACCCTCTGACAACACTGCGCAACAGATTCGAGCAGCTCGACATCAAGGTTGTCACAGAATATGTCAAATCAACAACTCATGTTGTGTCAAAGAAGCGGAATACGGCCAAGGGACTACAAGCACTGATCAACGGAAAGTATATCGTAACAGAGACATTCCTTGATGCCGTTGCGCAGGCCGCGAACCTGGCTGAAGGCGCTGAGATCACTGATCTGAGTCCTTTGGAGCAAGATTTTAGCCAGAACTGGCCTGACGCTCTTCAACACTTACCCCCAAGGGGCGGAGAGCCAGTGCAACATCCAGACTCGACTTATACCCCTGACCCTGAAAGAAACGACATCTTCGAAGGGTACACGTTCATCTTCTATGACAAGGCGCAATACAACAACCTTCTCGCCCCAATCACGAGTGGAGGCGGAAAAGCATTGTTGGGCGACGTGGTTCCCGAAGAGACTCACGTGGACGAGTTTGTTCAGTACGTCAAGAGTGTGGCCGGCGAGAAAGGTCTCGGTGCTTTTAATGATGGCAGCGAGGGCAAAGGTGTGGTCGTAGTTCGATTTGTGCCTTCCAAAGGTTCATTGGTCAAGTGGTACGCCGAGTTTTTCACGTCTGTATCCCTCAGGCTGGACCACCGTCCCATCGAACAGAGCGAATTCTTGGAAGCCATCCTCACCAAGGATGCAAGCATCCTCCGCCGGCCACTCGAGGTCGAGTCTAGACAGAATACACAAGAGCCGCAACACCCCCCGCCTGTGCATCCTGAATCCGAGCCTACTTCACAAAGAGCAAACACACAAGCTCAAGCGTCACAATCAGTTGAGGAGTCACAGCCTGCCCCCAGAAGAGGAAGAACTAGGAGAACTGTCAAGAGGCGTTTCGCAGGCTTTGATGATGATGCAGATATCGACATGGAAGATAATTCTTCAGCTCCCATATCGGCTTCAGTGCCGGCGGTTGGTGCGCCGGCACAACCGTCAACGGGGGAAGACGAAGGCGGGTTATTCGTTTCCCAGGAGCTAGATGTTCCTGCCACTGAGGAATCGGCCAACTCCCGGCGGTCACAAAGGAAAAGGCGTGCTTCTCCACTCCCACAGGATGATCTCATGGATGGCATGACCACCGCGGCTGAGCGATTCAAACGTCAGCGGATTGAACGAGGTGAAGATCTCGAGCAGCCATCTCAAGAGGTGGAATCCCAGCCGGCAGAGCCGGCCCCTGAGCCCAAAAAGAAGATCAAGAAGGAATTTGATATTCTAGCAATGGCCGCACAGAATCGAGAACAGGAGGAGGCTCGAGCTCGTGCCGAGAAAGAAGACTTGGCCAACCTACCGGATGATGTTGATCTCGCTGAGATTCGGAGGCTCAATATCGTCGAGGAAATTGAGGTGCGTCGGCCGAGTCAGGCCAGGTCCAGAGAACAAGACATACGCGATGGGCGATGGAACCCGAAATGGAACGGCATGAAGAACTTCAAAAAGTTCAGGCCACGTGGGGAGGTTACCGGCCGCCAACCAGCAAGAGTCATTGTGCCCCTGACAGAGGTCAAGACCAAGGAGTTTGGTGTGGGCGACGATTACTGGCTTGAGGACGAAGAAGGCGAAAAGAGGAAGAAGAATGCCAGTCAGCCTTCAGGAGCAGAGTCGCAGAACTCGACAGCTGCACCTGCACCGGCACGGCCTCCTCAAAGACGAACAGTGGGAGTCGTCCTCTCGGATAGTAGTGACGAAGAAGACAATCAGGTCTCCCAGCAATCATCGGCACCCGCAACGCGAACACGCGGGACGCTAGCTACAGCATCGCAGTCCCAGGCCAACACTAGAAGCCAGTCCTCCCGAGCTACTAGCCAAGGAAGCAAACGTGTTGCGACTGAGGCAGCTAGTGGACAGCAGCCTCCAAAGCGAGCGAGGCCAACGCGCAGAGTTATGGAGATTGCGGACAGCGATGATAGTGATGATGAGCTCAAGTTTCGGTTTGGGAAGAGACGATAACTGTAGGTCTCTATGTAGTAGGGGTATCTCTCTAACTAGTGTACATCTATCAACTCTAGGGGTGGCATCCATGGCGCAACAACGGTGCATCAAGCGTGTTTTACAACCATCCCTCTATGATTTCCATGAGCCCTGTGAGCGCCAGGTCTATCTAGCTTCATGTTGTATTAGTCTAATCCATTTGATCCATCTTACCCTCGACACCCTCGGATTCTTCAACAAGGAGCCCCACGAGACAAGCAGACAGCATCGTCTCATAGTTGACCCATGGGTGAATCTCGCCAAAGAGCTTGGTACCGTCGCGGCCAGCACCGCGCATCAGCTCCGGAACGCCACCAGGATGGAAATCAGCATAGGGCGTAACATTGTACACCTTGCCGTTGAGGGCCATCCAGGCGTCCTTGCCCTTACGGCCAGTCTGGCGCTTTAGCATGGAGGGCGTAACACGCAGATAAGGGGTTTGGGGGTCCACGCCACGGAGGTCAGCGTTGGGACCAGAAATACGAGCCCAGTCAAGAGGAGAATGACCTGGGGTGAGCAGCACTTTGCGACTGGGCTTGGAAGGTTTGGAGGAATGTGTTGGCGGAGGTGCAAGACCAGAGGAGGCGGGAGGGCCACGGTTGGGCGCGGGTCCGCGGGCACGCTGCGCGGAGTTGGGAGCGGGAAACTGGGCGAGGGAAGGGGGACGGCCCGATGGAGAGGCGGACGACGTCGGTGGAGGGAGGCGTCCCGGCGGTGGAGGAGGTGGCATCATGAAGGACGGAGACGGGGCCGCGATGGAGGGGGCGGGGCCGCGAACGGCGGGGTTCCGTGGCGGAGCGGGGTGGGAGCTAGGCGATAGAGGAGCATTATCGAGTGAGAAGCTGGGTACGGGTAGGGAGGGAGGGTCGGAGGCGGAGGCCTTGGGAGTGGTTTGTTCGTCGGGTTCGGCGATGGTTGGGGGTGGCTGAGGAATGATCTTTGGGATCGGAGGCGGCGGCATAGAGCCAGTATCACTCTTGGCACGCTGCTTGGGCGAGACAGCGGAGGACGAGGCGACGACGCCTTCACCGAGAGGCTGCTGGGGACGGCGGAGGAGCTGGCCATGGTCAGGGTCGGATGAGGAAGCTCGCGTGGTACGGTTTCTAGGTTGGTCGGCCGGATCAGTCCGGAGGCGGAGGCCCGGTTCCACCTCGTGATCCGAAGACACCAGGACACGGGGCCCAGCGCCAGCGCCAGGCCCTGTATCTGCATCAGGGTCAGAGTCAGCCTCGGCCTGTGTAGATGTTTCGAGCTTCTTGTCCGCGACGGCAGCAGTGCCGCCTCTCCAGCGGAGGAGGATCTGCAAAGGTGACGGGATCCATGATGGCGGGCGGACGAGGACCCAAACGACAGAAGCGACAATCAACGATATCCCGATGACGCCCATGGCGACACGGGGGGATCTGAAAGAAATGAAAGAGAGGCCTCGAGACCCAGGAAAAAAGAAACGAGAGATTCCCTGGTGACGTTAAGAGACCTCGGAGCTTGAAGAGAATCGATAGGCGAAACCCAAGGGAGGTGAACGAGCGGGAGACGGGAGGGCGAGTGTGGGTTGTGGACTGGTTATTGCAGAATCATCGAGCCACTTTGACGCGCTGAGAAGTCTTGGAGGGGTCTTGGAAAGGCTGGAATAATGCCAGGATTTCTGTCAGCGGAACATGAAAAAGCAGAGTCGACAGCTGAGCTGAGAAGCAAAGCCTTGTAAAGGCGGGACGGCGATTGGTCAGCATGTGCTGTACTTTTTTCCTCTTTCTTTTTCATGTGCGCCTGCCTAAAAAAAGGCACATGTGCTGGCATTGCCCGATTGGGAAGGGTAGGGCATCTCTGGTTTGTGCAACTTTCAACGGCCGTCTAATTGAAGGGGGCTCCAGCCTCGGAACTCTTCCTTTTTTCCTTTCCTCGAAACAGGTCTTGAACACTGGGACATTCCCATATTATTCATAGTAGCACTCACAGGGTGACTGGTACGTACCATTCGATCTTCCGGCCGTTCGGGAACGCTACGCTACGGAAGGCCCCGCCGGCTGTTTGCTGTTTGTTTATTGTGGCGTTGGCCGTGTCATACCACGCAGCACACGCGCTCAGATCGACGGAGGACCGAGCCCAGCAAGCAGAACGCAGAAGCAGGAGCTGGCGGGTTGTGGGTTTTCCGTGTTCGCAGGGAACTGGGGTCCAATTTTTGACATGGCAAGGGACTTCCAGGGAGGATGAACAGCAAGGCGGAGAGAGGGGGGACCGCCATGGGCTCTGGTTCGGCGGCCTGGGGCTGGCATGAAGATGCAATCAAGTGAGAATGACGATGTACGGGCTCGGCAACGATAGCGTCAGATGGTAAGCATTGAGCGTTTTGAAAAGGGAATTGGCCTCTGAAGAGTAGCGTACTGGCTTCGGGTTGAAGGAGAGGCCACGAATGAAGGTGTTGAGGGAAAGTCGGCCGAAACGATACCCAGCGTCAAAACAAACAACACCCAGAGCGTGCACATGTTTGGGCATCATGGGATGGATCTGATCTGATCCACAGCGACCGTCTGGGTCAGGTATGCTCTGCAACGCCAGCACCAGTCAGATGGCTCAATTCCAAAACAGTCAACAAGAGACAGATGCGCGTCCCGTGGGTTCGGGAGCATCGGCCTTCATTTGATGGCATGGCACCTGCGCATACACTTACACAGAATAGCAATAATAAGAGCGAGGATAATAATGACAATAATACGGTGAAGAGAGGGAAAAAGACACACAGACATGCAATGAGAGAGACAAGGATAGCCCATCCCCGGCCATGGTCATAGGCTTGCTTGATCCATCTCGAGTGCCCGCGCCGTCCCTGCGGATTCCTACCTATTCCCGTCCGTTTTTCGTGACTCTCACCTCTCTTTTCCCTCCTCCTCCTCCATCCTTCTTGCTCCTCCGTTTCATCAATCTGTGACGATTTGTTTTTGCAGCGTGTGTTTCTTGGACGACGACAACGACGTTTTCCTTCTCCTGCTGCATGCACATCAGGACCTCTCTTCCCCCCTCCCAGCTGCAAGAGCTCTGTCATTTCACAAGCCACTTCATCTATCGATTACCTCTCCCCGCTTTCATACAGCTTCCATCTTTGTCTTGTGTGCCCTGACCGGTTTGGAGCTGTGTGTAGGTTGTTTACCTAGCTAACTCTTCCCGCTGGTACCCAACCCAACCCACCCACTAGAGACCGCCATCATTCAGCGCCTTCACCTCGCTAACACGGCGCTGGCGTCTCCTGTAGCGGGTGCTCTACTGGGTCCTCCCCCCCTTAACCTAAAATTTCGTCCCGCCCGAGCCATGCCGGCTAGCCAGTAACAATTCACCGCCTTGTCCCGTCTCTCCGTCTACCATTGGACTTTTGGGTGCCTCGAAGCCTGAGCGAGCCAGTCGAGACTCCCCCGACTCGAGATCGTCAGGATGCGCACCCTCAATAACATCAACTCTTCCTCCCGCCCTGTCTCACCCGCCCTCGCCGCCTCTCACACGCGCCGCTCCGTTTCGCCCGCCAATCTCGCTGCCTCGGCACCCGCAAACAAGCTCGGCGCCTCGTCTAAACCGCTCCCCAAGACCCCGACCCCGAGTGCAAAACCCCAGGCCCGTCACCGATTCCCCTCCGGTGGTGCTCCCGCCCCCAACTCCCGCTCCTCGACACCTCTCGGCTACCACGACTCGAACCAACAACATGTCCTCGCCGTAACTACCACAAAGACCAGATCCTCGACTCGCTCTACCTCCTCGAGTTCCGCCCCTCCCACTTCCAAGATGCCCCCTGGGGACTCGAGGCCCCGGCCCCCGCAGCTCAGTGCCGCAGCTGCAAAGACGGTCGGCCGTACGCCCCTAACCCCCAAGATTGCTTCGTCTGCAAAGGGCCCCTCGATAGCTGCAGCACCGGGCCGAAGATCGACTCCGAATCTGTCCGTTGGCCCGTCCTATCGAGACGACGGCTCTGCACCCTCCAGTCCCTATGTCACGAACAGCATAACCCCCCGGTCTGGCAGTCGCCAGAGCCGGGCCGACAGCAATAACACGACGCCGAACGGCACCCCAAATCCAGACCGAGATGGATGGGATCCTCGAGCCTCGTTGACCTCGGGGAGGCAGTCATTATCTCGGGCTGAATCTCCTGCTGACCCAGACGCCAAGTTCTTCCGTGCCAGCGATGCCCAGGGTACCACACAATCGTCCAGTCGTCCTCCACCCGTATCTCAAAAGTCCTCGTCGACATTCTTCTACGCCAATCGTGCCACTGCCGAATCTAAAAGGGCAATGAGTCCCCCCGTATCTTCATCATTTACCCCAGTGCTCAGCAGCACACCCGAGCCGACGTCTAGCAAGTTCTTCTACGCCAATGGCGTCCCAGAGTTGAAGCCCAGCCCGCAGAACTCTGGTCCCACGTCGGCCAGCTCATCTAGTTCCAGACTACAGACTGGACGTCCCAGCACGAGCAGCTCAGCAACCGGGCAATCGAGTCACCCATATGCGCTTCCCCCCCGGCCACATTCTCCTATCAAGATTGCCCAGCCGATCCCTTCAATACTGAAGAATACGGGCACGCCAGGCCTCAACAGCAGGATGCAAGTAGCATCGCCACCCCAGATATCATCGCCCCCTCCCTTGGCTCCTGCAGCGACAGTCAATCCCAAGAGAAGAGTCAGCATCGAATCGGCCCCCAGGAAATCCAGAGGCCACGCAAGGGCAGGGAGTGTGCCCAACTTTGAACCCTCTCCCTCACCCCGGCTACCCATGTCGCCACGGCTGCCCTCCGAGCCCTCGTCGCCTCCTAGAAGCCCCGGTTCGACACAGCCCGCTTTGACGATGGCTTCAATTCTCCAAGTCGCCGAAGATCTTGCTGAGGAGGAGGGGGAGGAGGACGTGGGAGAGGATGGATCTCAGCCTGACGTTCAAAGTCCGACCAAATCGACCAATGGATCAGATCCTGTTAGCGAGCTCGTGGCGAACGCACGAAGAGAGCGCAAGGTTCAGGACTTGGAAATCACCAATGCCTCCCTGGAAGCTATCAACCGAACTCTCGAGAGGCAGCTTCGAAAACAGACTGCTGAAATCCGCAGGTACCGCCGATTGTCGAGATCAGGCCACCTTTCTGCAGTTGCTTCAGCGGCCTCTAGCCGAGTAGCCTCTGAAGCTTTCACAGAAGCTCCTATCAGCCTTGCTGAACTCAGCGAAGAGGAGGAATCAGTGCCTCCTTCCGAGGACGAAGAGCCCGATTCGCTCGATGACTCTGACCTTTCAATGACTGATTCCGCATCCATTTCAGACCCCCTGGACCCCCATGATGAGAAGGCTATGGAAAAGGCGGTTGCTCGGCGGCGGCGGGATGAGCGTCGCTTGCAGCTTGACCTTTCCAAACACCGCGAGCTCCTGGTTGATAGCCAGAAAATCAACCAAAGTATCAAACGCTGTCTTAACTGGACCGAAGTCCTGATCAAGGAAGGCCAGAAGGCACTGGAATACAAGGTCCGTGTCACGGACGTTGAGTTTAGCGGCTACGTGCTGCCTCCCCTAAACGACGACGACGATGACGGCTTATCTCGAGATGGCGATTTCAGCCAGGAGACAGCTAGTGTTGGGCCTGAGCTACCGCTGCCCTGGGAGAAGAGCTCTCAGGATCGTGATAGTGGCATCGAGTTGCAAGCGGATAGCAATTAATCTCGCCCAAGAACACAGTACGAAACACGAGCTTGGGCCCCGTAAAATGCCTACAGCTCATCCTAATTCAACAAGCGGCCGGGATACCGCACACACTTCACCACTCCCGAAGTCTTTTTTACAACTTGAGCAACATTTTATACCAGCCGAGCCTGAGGGCATGATACACCAAATGAACCACACATATACGAATAGATGGGGGAAACCATGCATTCATACCCGGCGTTGGGCAAGCAAGCGACATTTTTTCTGTTTCTTTTGTCTTGGTGTTTTTTATACACCGCTTTTTGCTTCCCAGCGGCTGCGTCGATATGCACGACTCCACCATTCGCTCATCATGTTACTCGCCTTCTCCCTTCGCAAAACACTCTATGAATGGAGAAGAAAAAACGGACAGTCTGGACACTACTTTCTCACCATTCCCTCCCCGCGCAGGGCTCATTTTCATTTGTTGTGGATTTTTGCTTTTTTTGGTTCGGATATATATGTACAATAGATACCCCGAGAGAGTTTTCACGTAAACCTGGCGAGTCTTACAAAATCATTGGTGGGAGAGGCGAAAGAAAGAGAAAGGGCTAGGGAAAAGAGGATTATGCTACCTTAGGGTGAGCGATAAGCCCGAATTATTACTATTGCATCCTCCTGGATTGAAAGAAAAGGGGAGGATAGAGTCAAGTTTGGTAGCTAGGTACAAATGGTAACAAATATCAGGAAATGTCAGGGGTCTGACCCGACATCATAGCAATTCCTACGTTTTACGTGGCCTTGGCGAGTATTCAATTCGTGTGATGGTCGTCTTGAGGTTGGTTGCCATGAAGATTATAAAATATTCGCCTAGGTCAACAAACACAGGCGTGGGCTATTAATTGCTGAGACTGTTGCGACATGGAAACTGTGCTATGGGTGTCGACGATTCTGGGCCACAGCCATCAAGTATAGAATCTGCACATGGATGAAATAGGAATATATCGTCGTCGAATTTCATGAAAAGGGGGGAATTATGTCTAAATCGTTTGCCGGCCGTCCTCGTCTTTGCCCTTCTATATCATCATCACGAACCACATCATGCTAACCAAAAACAAGAGGTGTCAGTCGACGTCCACCACCCTTTCACAAGCCCATCCCGACACGGGTTCATACACAGTGGCCTTTGGTCACATCACTGCACCTTGTAGGACAGGGGCTTCTTCTCCTCCGCTTCGACCGGTCTACCTAGACCTAGACGCTCGGGGCAGGCTCCTTCTCTTTGCCGTGATGGGACTTGCGGTCCTTCTTCCTCTTGTGGTCTTCTTCCTTGTCCTTCTTCAGGGCTGCCTCGGCCACGAGCTGCTCGAAAACGAGATAGTCACCCTCTTCTTCGGGGGTACGCTCAGCCTGAAACAATTTGGTAAGTAATAAGCCAAGAATGAGCATCAATGGAGGACATACCTTGATAAAAATGTCACCAATCAGCACCAGAGCCTGGGCGCGCTCTAGTCGCTTATTGAGAGACACCTTCTTGTCGTTGAGGATGCTGTCGCAGACCTCGCGCAGCACACTCTGAATCTCAAACTTGCTCCCCCTCCAGGCAGCGGTTAGAATCTTTCCGGTAACGCGCCGCTCATACTCGGCGCGCTTCTCGTCAGTCCAGTCCTCGCCACCCTTCTCCTCCATCTTGGCCATGTCTTCCATGGTCTGCTGCGCATCGATGGCGCTGCTGATAGTGTTCCACGTCTCCTTGACGAGTGTGCCCTTGTCACGGAGCCTACTAAAGAAGCCGCCAATGCCGAGGAACTTCTGGCTCCGCAGCAGCGTTGACGCCTTGGATACGTAGGTCTGTCCAATGGCGTGCAGGATGTCGATACCAAAC
Organism: Fusarium sp. JS1030; assembly: GCA_000966855.1. Classification (NCBI taxonomy): domain Eukaryota; kingdom Fungi; phylum Ascomycota; class Sordariomycetes; order Hypocreales; family Nectriaceae; genus Fusarium; species Fusarium sp. JS1030. The sequence goes on along the minus strand of JWIW01000081.1, from coordinate 927,196 downwards.
GACTCCATCTTGAGGTTCTCAACCTCGAGGCGCATCTTCTCCTGGAATGCCCTGGTCACATCGTTGCCCTTGTCTGTCTCGGTCCACACACTAAGTCGATCGAGGAGCTTGCGCGCCAGGGTATCAACACGCTCCTGGCGAATCCGAGCCCTTTCCTTTTCGTATGCGGCCAGTTGTTCCCGCTGCTCCTTACTAAGGCCAGCCTTCTTCTTCTCCTTCTCTTCTCCTGATCTTTCATGCTCTCTTTCTTGGCTTCTTCGGTTCCTGGGAAGTCTTCCTCGGCAGCGGCGGCGTGCGCGGCGGCCTCGGCGGCAGCAGCCTCCTCTTCCTGCATCGTGATGTCCATGGTTGCAGTTAGGTCCTTCATGAGACTGATCTCGCCGATCCAGTCGACAAAGGCATCTCCGCCAAAGATGGAGCTGAAGAACTCAGCGGGGTCGGCGAAGCCTTCCTGTGGTTTCGCGTGGTCCTTTCCGAACTTATCGTAGGCTTTCCGCAAGTCGGTGTCTGAGAGGACCTGGTAGGCCTCACCGATGGCCTGGAATTTTTCATGTGCGGTGGGATCGTTGGGGTTCTTGTCTGCAGACCGAACCAGTCAGTTTTTCCATAACCATGGCTCTGCAGGACCTTGCAAGAAGGGGCGGACCTGGGTGGTGGACGATGGCCATCTTGCGATAGGCCTTCTTGATTTCCAGCTCGGTAGCTGTGGGCTGGACGCCCAGGGTGTCATAGTAGGCGGTATCGACGACCATGATGGGCAGCTCTTTCGGGCTTCTGGTCGGTCAGGTTCTAGGGAGGTAGAGGCGGAAGGGTTGAGGTAAATCTAGACGGAGGGAGGGAGGGAGGAGAAAAAAGTGAGGGCAGTGAGAAATGTTGATGATGGCGTCGGGTTGCGAAAATCACCGCCTGCCCGCCCAGGCCCCGGCGGAAATTTCCTGGCAGTCATGGATCCATCCCGTCCAATACAGGTACAGGTACAGTTACCTCACCGTTGGCCTAAGCTCCATCATTAGGTCCCAGTGGCCCTTCAGAAGGGTTCTTGGGAGGATCTGGGGGGGAACGAGGGGCTACGTAATGGCGGGGCAGTGCCCGTTGGGCTGGTTCGGAGTCGCCTTGCACCAGCCACGCCTCGCCAACGCTAGACGCTCAGGTACCATGACTCTCTGTTTCGACTTGTAATCATCACATGAGAAAACGTTGCGCATCTTTCTTTCAATCCCGGCCAATGAGCTTGTGCTCACAGAACTGCGCAATAAAACCTCAGACAAGTCTTGATAGACCAGCCAAGACCAAGTCATGAGGTGCTGCCTTATTGCCACCTTGCCCCTCAACACCATTGCCTCAACTCAGCCGTGATGTTGACGTGTGGCCAACTTACACCTGACATAATTTCTAAACAAAGCTACGCAAGGGTGCCTGGCCGAGCCCATTGCAAAAGTGGCAGACGGAAGCTTAGATGTGTCATCTTACTCATGCACAGGCATTCACGAACGCAGACTCGGACAGGTACTATAGTTATTGATGATCTACACCAAAATTAGTGGTCAGGGTCGTCATGTTTGGTGCCAGGATTCGTTGGCTCAACATGGCACTTGGTATCTGCATAAAAGCTCATCCGCCGGGAAGCCAGGCAGGCAAAGGTATGTCTTCTCGAAACTTTCGGTGGGTATATCTGGCTGTTGAGGTTCTCCAAATGTCATCAAGCAAACAACTGTAAGTGAAGTTAGAGGTGCCAGTGACGTTGAATCTCGGTATTTTTCTGTCAACTTGACACCAATCGTCCGATGAACAACAATACCAACAGACCAACGCCGTATCAACAGGACCACGGCTTCAACTTCGACCCAGCCAGGAACTCTGGCAGGGCATACCAACCACAAGGACAATTTCGCCTACGGGGACAATGTGATATACCTTTTCAACGCGGCAATGATTTTGGACGTGCGCGCCAATATCAAGAGTTTCGGCCACGAGGTTATGGCTACAACAACAACAACGGGCCATGGCAGACACTGAGTCTTTTGAGCTCTTTGATGGTAGCTTCTTAGTTGGGTAGAGTATTTATGTTACCATCATTGCCCTCTTGTTCCTCAAGCAGCGTCTTAGCTGGCCCACAATTCCACTTCGATCGCTCCAGATGGGGGACCTCGGGCAACTTCTGAGGACTTATTAGTCAAGTCGTGTGTTTCTTTTATAGTTGATGTGCTGTTGGTGTCTCTAATTCACTACTAGAAACACCCGTATGGCGAGCTGTTACTTCGAATGGAAAGCGTCAGGTTGCTGTGTCAGGGTCTAACGCAAGTCTGTCTATCCGTACTTGAGAAAGGCATAAACAGCCACTAAGCAGCCCGTGCCTTTAGACATTATCGCTATCACCTTCATTGGTTCGCTTCCCCAAGCCTTTCTCAACGAAAAGCGCAATTTCCCGGAGCTCACAGCTGACTGTGGAGGTTGGGTAAATCCGGTTGGGCGGTGAAGATGCCCGGATCGCCTAGATGCATATTTTTAAAGGTGGAGCAGAGGCTGGTTGGTCTTCAGCTCATCCATGGCTTCATGCAACATACCTACCCAGACGAGTTCTTTGAAGTGGTCCTAGGCTTCTTTCTCCTAAATTCGCCAATTAAGTATGCTCTTCGGCTTCATCAAGGTCAGATAGGATGAGTTTGCTGGCATGTTATCTGCCAGTGAAGGGCTCCCTCAGAACAGTATATCCTCAGAAACCGATAGGAGACAAGTGGGATGCTACAACTTGGGGATCGAATTTCCAATCGTGGTGAATCTGCTATCCTTATTCCCGATACTGATCCAGGTTTCCGATCTAACTATATGCTAACCATAGAAAAGGACTGGCAGGGTCAAGGAAGATTAGGTTTCGGGTCACGTCTGTCTAGTATGTTTACATCCGGTAGGTCCCTTGTCTATCTCTTCTTCGCATGGGAGCTATGAGTATGTACACAATTGCTCTCTGTGCAAGACTTTAATCATTTCAACTCTCAAATGGGTTGTTCAGTGGCTTGCTACAGGACTAGTAAGGCCTCGACAACCGTGGAACACCACCACGGCGGCTTCCGGCCCGCCAGGCCGGTCTGTGGTTGAATGCACTGGCACCGCTTACTTAAACCCCAAATGGCTCTCACCTGACGAATAAATTGCCATTTCAGCCGGCACGAGCATATGGAAGGGTATCAAGAGTTATGCGGTGAGAGGTTGTTTATTGGGCATGGTTTCTAGGAAATCTCTTAGTGCCAGACTAAGCGTGATATTCAACCCCATTTGCTTGACAGTAAACGGGGAATGATTGGGTCAAAAATCCTCACGACGCAAGAAACGCTGAATAGGTAGCCAGCCACCTTATCAGAATCAAGAGTGTGATACAGCTACAGTATACAACTCCAATTCGCATACTACGTCGAGGGCCCATGTGTTTGGCTGGTACCTGACTAATGCAAGTAACGCGAGGCACCATCGCTGTATCCGGTATATCGGTCTACAAGGATGGGCAGCCTCCACTCCACTGCAAGAAATGAGCTCTTGCAAAATGTGGATTTACCCGGAGAAGAGGGTGTCCAGATCTGCCTGCCTCGTCCTCTCTCAGTTCACTTCTCTCTTCTCCTCTCCTCCTCTTCCGTGCAGTTTGATGGCGAGGTCCTCGGGGTCTGCGGTTGCAATTGACATAAATCTTTGCTTCCTCCCGCGCTCTGTGTGCGTCTGAGTTGCTTTCTAGACCGTGCACTGTCCTCCATCTGACCTTGCCCACCGCTACCAACCCTACCTCCCCTCACGTCTCACGCTCGTCGCCGCAAAAATGGGTGCTCTCTACTACGTCTTCCATCCGAACCAGCTTCGGTCCATCATTCAATGGTGAGTCTCCTCTCGCTTGTGTAGCTCCCTGCTTCTCGTGGCATCGTCTAACCGCGCTCTTTCTAGGAAGGTCTGGCATGACCCTGTCCACAGGCGTGACCCCAGCACCGAATCTGCCGAGTTGCAAGAATGCTTCCGCTACCTCAACTTGACGAGCCGCAGCTTTGCCGCCGTCATCCAAGAACTCAATCATGAGCTTCTTGTTCCTATTACCCTTTTCTACCTCGTCCTCCGCGGTCTGGATACCATCGAGGATGACATGACGATTCCTATCGACAAGAAGGTTCCTCTTCTCCGCAATTTCCACAACACTATGGTGCAGGACGGCTGGCAATTCCATGAGAGTCAAGAGAAGGACAAAGAGCTCCTGGAGCACTTCGACGTCGTCGTCACTGAGCTCAAGAAGATCAAGACCCCTTACTTCGAGATTATCAAGGACATGACGGTCAAGATGGGTAACGGCATGGCCGACTACGCACAAAACACAGAGATGATCGAGAACGGTGTGCAAACAGTGGACGAGTATGAGCTTTACTGCCACTATGTCGCCGGCCTCGTCGGCGAGGGCCTGACACGCCTCTTCGTCACCTCGGAGCTCGCTAACCCCAAGTTGGCTGAGCGTCCCTCCCTGACCGAGTCCATGGGTCAGTTCCTCCAGAAGACCAACATTATCCGTGATATCCACGAAGACTGGGAAGATGGTCGGAGGTGGTACCCCAAGGAGATTTGGAGCAAGCACGTGGACAAGTGGGAGGATCTCTTCGACCCCAGCCAACGCACAAAGGCCGTCGAGTGTATCTCTGAAATGGTCCTCGACGCCCTCAAGCACAGCGAGGAGTGCCTCTTCTACATGGCCGGAATCAAGGACCAGAGTGTCTTCAACTTTGTCGCCATTCCTCAGGGCATGGCCATCGCCACCCTGGAACTTGTCTTCCGAAACCCCAACGTCCTGGAGAGGAATGTCAAGATCACCAAGGGTGATGCCTGCCAGATCATGTTTGAGTGCACACAGAACCTAGTCACTGTATGCGAAGTCTTCAAGCGATATGCTCGACGAATTCATGAGAAGAACGACCCGAGAGACCCCAACTACCTTGCCATTAGCGCGCAATGCGCCAAGGTATGCCTTCTTTGACACTCGACCCCAGAGTTTCGATGCTAACAAACTCCAGATCGAGCAATTTATCGAAACACTCTTCCCCCGTCAAGATCCCAAGAAACTTACACTGGAGAACAGCCAGAAACAGAACAAGGAGCCTACAATGGACCCCGGCGAGGCCGTCGTCCTATTTGGTGTTGTTATTGTCAGCTTGCTCTGTATCTCAGGCCTTATGGTACGTCCAATTTTGCTCTCCATGACCATGTTATAAGTAGCTAACCATGACCTCGTAGATCGGCACCGCTTGGTTCTTTGGCGCCAGGTTCGACAACATCTTCAAGGAAGTCAGCGTCTTCCTACCGGGCGGCGAGAAGGCCACGCCCTTAGTAACGGGCCATGACGAATTGTAGGACCATAATCCGCCGGTCGAGTTGTTTGGTTTTTTCATGCTTCATGCCACCAATTTTCACGATATCCTAACGTACATATAACGCGCTTAACCCAGGTCCGTCTTTTTGGAACGGGATCGAAGCCAGCTGGCATTGCTGGGTCATATACTCTTGTTAATACAACAAGCAGCGGCGCCACACAGCGCACGTTGCATTCAAGTTTCACCCAGTCCCCGTCGACCTGGTGTGTGCCTCCACGGCTTCTCCAATTTCATGTCTCACAACACCTTCTCCCAGCACGGATGTCAAATTGCAATCCAGTCCTTCCATGACTGTGGTTGTGCCGAAGAAGTGCTAAAATCAAACCTCACATTGCTTCCAGCCTCCTGTCTTTACGACACGGTGCGCCACGAGTCCATCTCGACGTCTACAGGATGACAGACAAGTGGCGGCGAGCAAACATTCCCACGACCCATTTCGCAATGAATGTGTGACGTTTATGTCATATCTTGTTTTAGACCTGCTCTTTGGGCAATAGTTACGAGAGGGACGAGACGGAGGCAGGGACAGCCGTCTGGGCGCAGTTTCGCCTCTCATGCGGCTCCCTGTTATGTGCGGGTCTTAGTTGATCTGGTATAGTTACAGGTCTGATAATCGTCCCAGGGGTCTTGCTCCTGCGTTAAAGGGTTACATCGTGGCTGAAGCCCCGCGAGGCCTCGTTGACTACTGCAGCAGTCTCCCGAGCCCTGCACGCTCAGCTCTCCCGAACAGCACGAGTTTAATTGTCTTAACAGGAGACCTTGTATCTAGGCCTACCGGATCGTCGTTAGTCTTAGCTTTACCTCGCATCTTGCGTTTCATCGTCCACACCGACCATGGGCCAAGTCCTAAGTTTAGAACGTCTATAATTGAATGGTATATACCGTCTATCGAATGCAATCCAATCGCCTCGCTTTCCAGCCTGAGGAAAATTCGTGGTACACACGATTGAGGCCAATAAAAATGAGCCTGTTTTTCTATATTACATACATACACACAGAAGAGGCATAAAAGGTTCAGGTTTGTAAGGTGGTGGACGGGCCAAAATTATCCCTGAAATGTCTTTTTGGTAGATTTCTCGCTTCCCTTGTCCTTGTTCCCCTAGTCGCTGCTGTCGCTGCTTCTATTGGTTGCCGTTGTTGGCGATCAGGTCGGTCGTGTCCTGGGCGTTGTTGCGGACGGTGGCACCGCTCTGCTGAGCAAGGCTCTTGATGAGCGAGGTGACCTGAGAGGGCTCGGTTACGTCCTGGAAACCCATGAGGTAGGCAGCCAGACCGGCAACGTGGGGAGACGCTGTAGACGCTTGTTAGCATAAAACGGTCACGGTGCGAAAGGAAGGAATGAAACATACCCATGCTGGTTCCGCTCAGGGAGGCGGTGGAGGTGTCAGACTCAATGCCAACGCTCAGGACTTGGACGCCAGGAGCATAAACGTCGACATCGGGGCCAAAGTTGGAGAAGTCGGCTCGCACGTCGGTGGTGCCGTCAATGGCGCCGACAGTGATAGCGTTAGGTGCAGAGCCGGGGGAAGTGAGGGCGGTATCTCGCTGCATCATCTGTTAGCGTCTGTACTGTTCTAGAGAGTTTTCTGTTCACGTACGTTCTCGTTACCGGCAGCCACAACAGGGACAACACCAGCGTTGAAGAGAGCCTCGATAGCACGGTTGATGGCTTGAGAGAAGTCGCCACCCAGAGACATGTTCATAACAGCCTTGCCCTTCTTGCCCTTCTTCTCCACATCATCGATAACGAACTGCATGCCCTGGAGAACACCAGAGTTGCTGCCTCCACCCGTGGCATCGAGGACCTTGACAGCAACAAGGTCAACTTTCTTGGCAACACCGAAGGTTGCGCCACCAATGGTGCCGGCAACGTGGCTACCGTGGCCGTTCTCGTCGTCATCCTATCCTCCCGTTAGCTCAACAGATACTCTCAAAATGAAACTAAAATCAAGGATTTACACATACAACATTGTTAATGAAGTTGCCTCCGAAAGTGGCACGGCCCTCAAACTCAGTGTGAGAGATTTTGATACCAGTATCGACGACGTAGGCCGTGATACCCTCACCAGCAGAATCGTCGAAAACGTAGGTCTGGTCGTTGGGCTGAGCATGAGATAGACGGTTGAGGCCTGGGGGAGCGTTGACTTGAGCAATGGCGCCGTTGAGCTGGACGTGGGTATCGGCCTCGATGTAGGCAACTTCTTCGGCGTTGTAGAGATCCTGCACCATCAAGTCGTCGGCATCGAGCGCCATGGCACGCCACTTGTTCAGCTTGAATGAGTTGACCGTTGTCGAAAGAGCGCTTCCGATAGAACTGCGCTTGTTGAGGTTTCGCTTCTTAATGGCCATAGCAAAGGAAGCCTCCTTTGCGCTGATGGCATCGTCGTCGAAGGTGTCGTTATAGACAACAATGTACCGGTTGGGGATGATGTTCTGCGCCTCGGGATTCGAGAGCATGGGTCGAAGAAAGGAGCTGATTCCAACTGTCTTGCTGAGGTCATCGGCCAAGTCTCCGGGGAGGTTGTCGGACAGGTCCTTCAGGGTCTCGGACAGATCAACGGGGGCAGCTGCCACAAAGGGCACCGCAAGGAGCAGGGAAGTGAGGAAAGACTTGAGAGCCATGTTGATGGTTTGGTCGGTTTTTTGTTTCGTAGGTAAATGGGTAAAAATATGCTGGAGCGAGAGAAAAGTGAACTGGTTCCAGCCGTTTCACTCAAGTAGATACTCGGTCGTCTTGTAAGTCGGATTCGAGTTCAAGGAAGGCGAGCCTATGATGGCAAGGTAATAAAGGAGTGCTAACAGAGGAGGCAGGCGATCAACGCTCCTCTCGTGCAAATGTCAATAATGAATGCTTGAAAGTTCGCGAGTTCGCGATACACTGTTCGGTGACAACGAAAAGAGAGTGATTAGGGAACTGTCTAGCAGCACAAGGAGGAAAAGGGAAAAGAGAGAAGAAACAAGGGAAAGATGAACAAGAAAGTAATTGAAAGACCAAAGGAGACGTCTTCCACAATAGAAACCCGAACAATAGAATGAGAATGGCCGTCCAGCAGCTGACAATGAGCGGGCAGGGTGGGTTTAATAGGAGAAATCAAACAATAGCATTGAGGCGAAATGCCGGCCTCTGACTGGTGGCATCAGAACAAGGCCCAGGAGAGAGCCGCAAGATGCATGCATGGCGGGGGGACGACGTTTGGTCGTGGCGCTAGGGGCCGTGGATCAGGGCACCAGTGTCAGGGACCAGGGCGTGGAGATGTTTAGCGCAACAGCGTGTGCGACTACGGTCGGAGAGTCGCTGCCAAGTCAAACGCCTGGGGGCCTCTGTCCAAGAACCCAAGAACCCCTTGGAACCGACAAGATTCGCTTCTGTGCGCCCGAGGGCTCGCCCTTCTCACTCGTGCTTGGTCGCTTGTCTACTTGAATCGCAACCCCCTCCAGAATCGAAACTCGGGACATCTGGGACGCTTCCAGTAGCAGTCGAAACCATTCCTGCTTTAACTCAGTGCTGCCTGTGTCTGTAAGTGTACGAGCGTCGATCCCGTGGCCAAGATTGATTGGTCTGCCATGTTTGATTGCCGTTTCTCACGTCCTTTGGGGAACACGGCCGCAACAGCAGCTCATGGGCTTCGTGGCCCTTCCCTTGCTGTCGTCAGCAGGCAATGCGTTGGGTGAGAGAAGCTGCTGTTGTTACCCACAACCGCGGCACCAGTCGTTGCCGCCAATGAGATGGAGCCAATCCAGCCTCATCAGTGTTAACCAAGAGCCGGCGCGTCGAAATTTGGGTCCCAACGATCAGTCCTTTGAGTGCTGATAGCGGCAAATCACTACTAAGCCGGAAAAAAATCTATCCATGCCTGACAGGGGCCAAGAGCCCAGAGATCTCCGGCATTTTCTCTTTGGTGATCTTGATCATCTCCTGCTCCATATGGCAGCTGCATCGAACTTCAACGTCCATCACAATCCCAGGCCGCCTGGGGCCAGATTTGGGTGCAAAGCCAGGTCGATCAGGCCGAGGCCTCGGATGAAGACGAAGGCAGGCACTCTGCGTCACTGACAGTAAAAAGCCCGGCCGCTGCTCTCCTTGTTTGAGAGCTCTTGGCATCTCTTCGGGTTGTGGACGTTGTATTTGTTCTGGCGGCCGCCAAAACCAATTGTGACATGAACGCCCGAGGGTCCACACGTTGGAAACCAGCCCAAAAATCGGCGCTTGTAGCCCCTGTAACTGCCCCGGTCAAGATGTGAAACCAGAGGCACTACCCGGGCTCTGGTGTCTGGAGCTGCCAGGCACAGTTGGATTTGGTTGGCTGCTGAGTGCTCCCGCCACGCGGCGCCTGGTCTCCTAAACGTTCCTTATTAATGCCGATCTGAAGCGCCGTGTTTTGATCACACTAGCATTTTGGCTCAGCAGCCGTCGTCTGAATCACGGTGATACGGTTGCGAGGTTTCTGTTTCGTTTAGTGGGTGTCGGAGAAAACTTTTCATCTCCCGTCAACATCCAGGTCAGCGGATGCCCCTTTGGCAACAGGCTCTTGGTTGCTCACCGTCACAAGGAGCTGGGGGTCGTTTTGTCAGTCCAGAACTGGAGTGAAAGGTCGTCCACGGTGGACGAGGAGCGTTGCGGGGGACATCGACAGCCCCGGCTGGTCGGGGTGTTATGCGGGTCACGGGCCAAGCGTGTCTCGAAGGTGGCCGGGGATCGTGGGAAACTGTATCGAATTCTGGTGTGGCCCTGGACCAAGACCCAGGGAATCGGCCTGGAGACATGGGGGCTCACCGGATGTGACACTTGATCAAGAAAGCGACCTTCTTTAACGAGACAAGCAGCAAGGAGGTCGTTTACTCAGCTCGCGCCCTGAACCTTGGACGGATTTTTTTTTTCGTCATGCGGCGATGTGAGGCAGCAGACATGGTTTGCACGGTTGAAACATGAGAGGCGAAGACTTCGGCTTGTGGGATGAAGATTGAACCATGTAGATTTGGGATTTGGGAATGGCCTCTCCTCCTGGGGAGATGTTGAATGCTGACGTTGCAGTGAACCAGGATTAGGGGGTCTTGGAAGCAGCCTGGGCATGTGACCATGACAAGGCCGTGGGTAGAGGGAAGGCGCTCCTTAGTGATGCACCTCCTCTGGCTTAAGCCATTGCCAACTCAAATGGCCCCTAAAACACAAGTAAATTAACCTTAAGGTACCTTATCGTATGTCTAGCATAACGGTGATCCTCTATCAGTGACAGCGGGAGCAGTTCAAAACTAGTTTTGCAGCGTCAGATTCGCCACTGTTTTAATGTGACTGTATGAAACCCAGACTAAATCACATCTATAAACAGTACGTACCACAGTTACGATCCAACCAACCTAAGGCGGTCCAGATCTCGTCGCATAAATCCTCTCGTCTCAACTCGACTCACTTGGCGGCTCAGGGGCCCTTGCGCTTAGAATCCATCGCTCGCGAATGCACAATGCACAATGCAGGGCTCACATATGGCCACGCGAGTATAGCCGCGCTGGCCCGTGACGTCTTTTCATCCGACTCAACAATCAACCCTCGGCTTGATGACTCCTTGTGAAGATACACCTACCCATCTACGGTACTCAGGTGCTCTCCTGTGGTGTGCACGTGACTTGACGAACATGACTGTTGGACCTCAGCCGAAGCCGGAGCATCGTAGCGCTAACATCATCCGGGCATGACCTTCAGTCATAGATCACGGGTGATGTCTTGGCCTTGGGTGTTTGAATTTCAAGCAATACGCTGCTTTTCCCACATGTCCATCTGGCCGTCTCTGCTACCTGACAACATGTCGCAAAGATGAAGTCCAGGGCAACGCAGGGCTGCTGGACTTGCAAGCGTAAGGCGTGAAACTGACCGGTCAACAACAATGAACCATCGGCTGAAATTATATGGCATCTTTAGGGCGCAAAATTGGCTGCGACAAAACCATTCCAGCATGTAATAATTGCAGCCGCACGGGAAGAGTATGCCTAGGATACGGTCTGCGGCTTGTGTGGGCAGATCGCCCAGATGGAAGACGAAAGGAAACCGGCAATGTCATATGCGTTACAGCATCAGATCAATCCAAGGATGGAAAAGATTATGGCAACAAATTCCTCAACTTCACATTTGAAGATATCCTCTCGGCCAAGTCCGATCTTGCCGCGGATGTCTTGTCGGCAATCCCCCCCAGGCCCAGTCTTTCGCTTCACACACCATTGCTTGGTCAGGATGGCATGCTCCTAAGCTACTGTAAGTGTGTCAGTCTCAATTGCTTTCCTTTTTCTTGTGTCTCATTGTATCAAGACAAAAATGTCATATCTACCATGGTCTCAACGACTCGTTCCCGGAATGGCTTCTCGACAGAGCTTTTACCACAGGCGCTGTCGAGCCGGTCCGCGTCTGCGTCTGCATTGTTTAATGCAATGTTATCGATCTCAGCCTTCCATCGATTTGGTTCCAAAGCGGCACTAGTATACAAATCGAATGCTGTCCGCTTCCTTTTCAAGGCCATACGCGAGCGACTGACGTCTAGCTCGTTGACCAGAAGGTCTTCTAGAGACGCAGAAACTCAGTTAGCTGCTTGTATGATGCTATGCATGTACAGTGTCCGTATATCTACAAACTCCTGAAAATCCATGCCCTGTCTCTAACTTGACCTAGGTGTTTGATGAACAAGATGGCAGCTGGCACGTTCACATGGACGGGGCCAAGAAGATGCTCCAGAGCGTACATTTCGATGGAGTTCAGTACTTGTCATCCAACTTCCTTCCAAATTGGTTTCTCTACTATGAGGTTTTAGGTAACTTCACCCGGCCAACCGAAGAGAGTCTCCTCCAACCGGATTCTCTCTGGCTTTGGCAGATGTCGGAGTCTGACAAATCGCTTGTAAGTCCCCGGGCAAAATGGGTTTTCTCTTCTAAACTGTGTCAAGATCATCGGATATCTGGGCTGTTCCGTTGAGGTTTTTGAGACCCTCCATCAGATCAATCAACTGCGTACACAATTGACCAGCAAGGAGCACCCCCTGCCATCAGCTGAGCGGTCTGAACAGCGGCTCAAGTTAGAGAAGGGACTTCACAACCTAGTTCAGCGCCTTTCCCCTGAAGAGGGACAGTCTACCACACTCCTTGAGCGCACCCACACCCTAGCCAAGGCCAACTTGTACCGCCTAGCAGCGCTTCTATATCTACAGCGTGTCTGTCCTCTTGATGGTGACGAAATGACGAGGAGCGTGTATCTCGAGCAAGCATTCGACGCTTTGAACGTATTGTCTGTCGTGTCAAGTCCCTGGCCATTGTTCATAGTTGCTAGTGAGGCTCGGTCCGATGAGCAACGAATCGCCATCCTACAGATGCTAGATGACATGGAGAAGGCCCGAAATATTGGCAATATCTATATCACAAGGACTATCATCGAGGCATTCTGGAAGCAGCAGGATATGCGGGTGGAAGACAATTCAAGGGAGCAGCTGAGATGTTGGCATTTGATAAACTGTCAGGTCAGAGTTCCTTGGTTTGCCTAGGGAACGACGACATAAATGAAGTTCCTGGTCTTCAGTACTTCGGGAAATATTTCTCTTAAGACTTTGTCAATCACGTAAAATATCTTTCCGATGGTCTCATTGTTAAACAGAGGAGTTATGAAGACCATTCTGGGGGAAAGGCTGCCAGAGCACCACCAGCCAACCAGGTTCTAGACGCTGGGTTATGAACGCATCTCCGCGGCTGCAAACAAGACCAAGAGCGGGGAACTGATCGCATTCTCTTTCCTTACTCTGGCCGGCCCCGCAATTGACTCATGTTGTTTTCTCGGAACACCTTCACGGCTTCTACACTCGGATGCAACTTGAGGGAATCAGAATCAACATAAAAGGCGACACCAGCGCCCTCAAGCTTGCAAAACTCCAGAATCCCAGTCCTAAATTAATACATACAAGCCACAAGCCGAACGTCAACATGCCTGACTATTCTGTTATTGATACTACGCTGGCTTCCATAGCCGCTAGTCCTACTACCCTGCAACTCCTCCGGGACTTACACAAGCAAGCCCTTGACGAAGAGCCATTCGTTAGCACAAACAACCCTCTTTCCGCAGCTCTTGAAAAGTTTGTTGCGCTGGATCCCGACAAGTGCGCGCTTGTCTATCTTCTGCTTCGGTCCATCGGGGCGCGCTATGTTGTTGAGGCGGGAACTTCGTTTGGTCTCAGCACTATCTACCTAGCACTGGCGGTGGCACAAAACGCTTCTTCAGATCCAGCCAGTGGCAAAGTCATTGGGACCGAAAATGAACCCACCAAGGCATCCAAGGCTCGCGAGCATTGGAAGGCTGCTGGCGATAATGTCGAGAAGTTCATTGAACTCAGGGAGGGCGATCTACGTGAGACACTCAAGACGGATTTGCCGCAGCAAGTGGACTTTTTGCTGCTTGATAGTGAGTTGCCCTACCAATAAAATTTTGAATAAATGCATCTCGCTAACAATCTCGAAGTTTGGACCCCTCTAGCTTTACCGGCCCTCAAGTTGGTTCACCCGCGGCTTAGGGTAGGGGCTATGGTTGTTGTCGATAACTGGATCGCCGCCAAGGAGGGGTACAAGGACTTGAAGACCCATCTAGACGATCCTGCAAGCGGATTCAAGACATCCATACTCCCATATGATGGAGGTCTTCTTGTTGCTGTGTATGTAGGGAATTAGGAAGGGCATCCCCGGTTCTTGTCTCTAGACGTACATAGTACCCTACATCGATGCCGACAGACTCATCAAATGGTAACTGATCAAGAGCCCTATGTTGCATGTTTATGACCAGGTTCGCCGATGTGACAATAGTCTGGCTTAGCTTGTGGGACAAGGAACATCCCGCCTCATGAATCCACTATCACCAAGACTATAGACCAGCTGGCGGGTTCCTCCGCTTTGAAGATCCATATCTAAATGAAGTCGAGATAACTGAGTAGCTACAAGGCGGGGCAGGTTCCCCTGTGGATTACTCAGATCCGATCGCTTGATATGGCATTTCTGCAGCCCTTTTCATTCTAAACCACCCCTACGAGACAATATTAGAGACTTCGTGACGTCTCGACGTTTAATGCAGGTCATCTACTGGTCATGAGAGACAATGCACAATTGATACCCCTAGAGTCTAATCGTCATCCGACAAGACGGCAGCGATGTTGATCTGGAGATGGAAGGCGGATGGAAACACGCCAGTCAACCTCGTCTCCCAATGGTTCTCGGGTAGAGGTCTGACGGCCAATCAGAGACAAAAACAAGACACATCATCCGAGTGCAATGTCTCTCATAGGTGACTGTCTCAGTGTCGGAGATAATCTCTGTTTCGCATCGATCACAGTCTCATTTTGTTGCTCTATTCAACCAGCCGCGTCTGGAATGAGACTGGACGGTAAACTCTGCTAGCGAAGCGATAGCCTGTCAACAGGAGATGACGGTCGAGAGAACAGACCAGCAGATCGAGCATGGCGCTGGCGCTAGACTAGCGAGCGAGCGTGCACGCTTCAGGGTCTTGCAGGGGGGCTCATATTCAACATGATACATGGGCTCCTCAGTTGTGGGAGAAACAGAAACAGAATCAGCAGTGCTGGCGACGGATACAAAGGAGGGCTTGGTCAACAGAACCCACGGACGTCGTGTGCACTCATTCATGTACAATGATGTGACATGTCGCTGATTCAGTAGTGCGCCTGTAGCGCCGTCCAAACAGCCTTTGGGCTGAGAGGGGCCTGGATCTCGTCTGGCCAAAGTGAGGCGCCCACGTTTGTTGTTGATCGCCTGGGCGAGGCGGGAGTGGATAACGTGGTAGCTAACGAATGCACGGAGAAGACCGATCTTGAGGTTTGGGGGATGATGGCATCATGGGCGAATATCATCATTCGCCGTGATGGGATCGTTTTCAGATTAATTTCATGGCGGGCGGGCCCTTGGTCTCTCTTGTTAGTGTTGCCATGGTCTCGCCAGGTTGCTGGTAACATCCACAATTCCAATCTGGAGATACGTAATCTGCAAGCCTCCCCGCCCCGCTAAGCACGCGACCCTCTATTTTGATAACAAACCTACAGTGCCTTGGACAGGTGGCTGCGCTATCAACAACTGTACATACAGACAGTCCCCACGCCACGCCATGCCCATGCCATGCATCGCCTTGCCCCATCGTGTCCGCATCCACATCCACAGCTGTGGTCCCCTGCTGGACTCGCCGTATCTGATGAGTGAGAGAGCGAGTGAGCGAGTTAGTTGGAGAGAAAGATTGTGTCTGTCGTGACAGCGCGTAAAGTGGCCTTGTAGTTGGGCATAACTTGGCCGGGCAGACAGAGTTGGCCGCAACCCAAACCAGGGTCACAATTCAATCACACGTTCATCTGCTGGCTTTGCCGAGGAAACATACATTTCCCATACTACACTACCTACACTGCAGTATTGATGGGTTCCGTCCCCATCTCGTCACTGCCACGGCCGCTGGTCAAGGATCACCGGGACACACGCACACACGCACACACGCACGCGCATCAACAGGGCTCACTGCCACCTCGCACAGAGTGCATACGGCGCCTGAGCCTGGTACAGCAGCCCTCCAGTGCATCATACTACCGGGCTGTGCAAGCGGCAGATTCCTGCGCGGCTGGTAGGTACGCTGGCGCTGGTGCTGGCTGGCGCTGGCTGGCACTGGCACTGGCACCCTGAAAAACGCTCGGTCTGGGCGTCTAGGAGAAATCCGTCGACAACTGTATGAATCAAAGAGGGGGGCATCTGCTGCTAATTTACGCCTCCCACTCAACGGCTCGTCTCTTCCGTCTTTGCCGCTCTCACTTCACAGTCTCATTCCCTCCCTCCCTCTTTCTTTTCTTCTTCTCCTGCTCCTGTAGTTTCCCAGCGTCCAGCAATCCTCTCGTTCGGCCATCACGGTTGTTCCCTTCTCCAAATCTTGACCCTGGCTTCCGGGTCCTAATTTTTTATTGCGATTCCCCCTCCCTGGCAATTCCAAAAGTCACCTGTTCCTCATCCCTCCGTGTCTCGTCTCTGCTGGAACCGACTCGATTTCCAACCCTTGGGCGTCGGCTTATTTTCCTCCTCACTGTTTTGATTTTCTCCTCTTCTTCTATCGTCCGGCGCCAGCGACCCGTCTTATCTTCTGCCACTGAGATGCACTACGAGCCGGCCTTGCAGCCATCTTATGGAGAACCCTGAACCGCAAATCGATATCGATATGGGAGACTCCATCGGCGAACCCATGGACACTGCCGATGACGGCCACAGCGACCCCCGAACGCCTTGTCCAACATGCATCTCGCCAGCCGCCCTGCTGCCCATTCGAGATGCTTATTCGCCGCGGCGGAATGACCGCCATGACAATCGCGATGACGAGCCTGACTCCGACGCCGAATTCGCCTCCATCATGGCCTCGTCCATGATGACGGGGCTCCTCAATACCACCTCCAACCCCGTCTCACCAGGCTCTTCCAGCCCGCCTCACGATCAGGCAAAGGGCTCCGACTTTGTTCCCCCGACGAGACCGAGTAGCACGCCATTTCCCCATCCAGATCGGCGACATTCCAAACCATGCTGCTTCAGCGGTTCAAGCTACGGCGCCGACGATGAACCCGCGACCGGCTCCCCCGCCGCCCTCGATAACGAGCCCGTTTGCGACCCTCGTCCCATTACCGACTTTAATCAACTACCGATTGAGGTTCACGAGGCGATTTTAGACCACCTGTTTGGTTATCGGGTTTCGGCTACCTCGCGGAGTTCGATGGCAGTTTCGAGCATTACAAAACGCTGGGGAACGGCACTGAGGCATTCGAGGAGGAGGGAGCTGACAGAGTTGGCCCTTGTGAGTGACATTTGGCGGATTCTCGTTCAACGGCGTCTTTATCGGCACGTCAAACTAAAGGCGACCATCGACTGTCTCGAGGACGCCTTGATCCATTTCGCCCTGAACGACCATCTCCAGTCTTACGTCAAGCACATCGAGATTTGGTTCCCCGTCTTCCAGCCGACCTACGGCCCGGTTGCCTTGTCCAACACCCTGACGCTACCTACCGTGACAATGGAAGGCCTAACAAATGCGACTTACACACTTCCTGGCAATAATTGTACATTGGAGCAAGTGTTCCAGTTTGTTGGCCAGAGCCTGCCCCAGGCCCGAGTGTTGACGCTCGAAGGAGGTGAGCGTCGCAAGGCACCCCGAGTCCTCCACTTTCCGGAGCAGAGGATCGACCCGGCTATCCACAAACCTCTTCCTATTCTTGATTCGGTGCAGACATTGGTGACGAGGGGCCAATGGAATCTCATGAGAGACAACCAAGATTTTGCAACCGTGCTCAATGCGTTGCCAAGTCTGGTGGAGTGGCAGGGCTCGTATAGTAAACCAAAGTCCAAGAGCTACATCACCATGTCGGAATTTGTCCCTCAATTGCCTCACCATATCACCAATCTAAGCCTCTGCCTCGAGAGCGACTATCGCCGAGAAGGAGTCATGCCAGCCTTTTACTGCAAGGTAGTGCAAAAGACTCATATCTGCGTGAAGATGGCCGAAGCACTCCCCTCGCTGGAGCACTTTTCATACACAGGCCGTGTCTGCCACCACTTTTTCGAGATGGCGATACGATCGACTGACCCGCGAACATCGAAACTGAAAACGATTGATTTGACAGTCAAGAACTGCTGCCGGCACCTGACCAGCTTCCATGATTCAGGCTCTGGGATCCAGGACATGGGGTTCATTGACGCATTCGAGAAATTGGTGGTCTCAGCTATTCGATCTCTTGAAAAGCTGAAGCAGGTGGTCTTTTTGAGGATCCGGTTTGTGGATTTAGGTATGTTCTTCTGGTCATGAGGTTCGAGATCCATGGCTAACCTGGGTATAGATTCGGTTCTACCACCTCTTAATCCCTTCTTTGTAATGCGCAACAAGGCGTGTTCCGGTGTTTGGAGCGAAAGGATTTTGAGCGAGATGGGGCGCGTTCGACCCGATGTCACATTTACCGAGTTGAGCGAATCATTCGGAAATATCGTTTACAACAAGGACGGCAGAATGGTCATTACCCCGGAGCCCCCGAAAACGAAAATCACATCGTTGAAACTATCGAATTATCGGTCCCTCGCTACGGGGATGACCATCCAATAACACGCATTGATTGGGCGCTGTGCTGCGAAGCTGTTGGAACAGCCATAGGAAGAGACCTGTGCAGACTGCCTGCCACTTTGATTTCGAAAACGCGGCGAGCCATTGTTGATTTTGTTTCTTGCTCTTTTTGCACAAGGCGTTTAAGGGTTTGGAACAAAGGTGGAAAGGAAGTTGTTAATGTGGATTCATACCCGGAGATGGGTGGGACGGAACTTTGCAGGGAGTTTCAGGGGCGCATGGACGGATACATGGGAAATGCAGGTCACGGATCGGGGTATCTGAGAAGGAATTTGCTTGGGATCTGTTGAAAACTGGACCATGAACAAGGGAAGAGAGTAAGGCGAGATAATTAGCCAGGGGCTTAAGCCTCCAGATACCCTCTACGATTTCTGCGATTTGATATTCAATTGATGAATAAGATTGTCCAAATATGTTCATTCTGCCTATTTTAAAGTGTCTGGTATTGTATATTTGATATGGAAGAGGACATTATACAAACAGATTGCCATCTCATTCAACATGGAACTTGACAGCAGAAGTAGCTGATTGGGGCGCTTTGGCTCCATCGCTGATGATTATGCCCAAGATCCAGCAGTTGACCAAGTAGAAGCCGAGCGACGCCAACCACAGACCTGGGTAGAAGGTACTGACACCAAGGAATTCGAGCTGGTATCCCTGCTGCAACCACGCACCCTGGGAAACGACCCAGAGCAACAAGGCAGTGATGCCAAGCTTGCGATTACGCAATAGAGATGAGTTGGGTAGGTAGAGCGGCAGGAAGACCATGTACCAGAGGAAGTACTAGAGAAGTTGATCGTTAATACGCTGACCAAGGTATCAGATCTTGAGACGAGGGCCGGCTTACCTGTGACGTGCAGACCTTGTTGAATGTGACAAAAGTAAATGTTTGTGCCATCATAGAAGTTGCGAGATCGCGCTTAGCAATAGCAAGAGGGATGAGGACGCAAGACAGAAGTAGCTGGGGGAGGAAGGCGAGGGACTCTATGCGGATGAAGGGCCTCAAGTTGGCGGGCGTCGCAGAGGTGAGGTAGAGGAGGACGTTGTAGGGGGAGAAGTTGTGGCGGTGGTCAATCCGGGTAACGTGGTGGAAGTAGGTATGGACGAGGAATGGCGTCCCGTAGCTTTGATGTGGTTAGTCAATCAAAGGCTAAGGCAGGCATCCTAAGTGGTGAAGACTTACATGGAGTACATGAGGAGGTTGAGAGCCATGAAAGTAGCCAAGCTAATGAGCGCAAGTTTAACACGCTCTGGCGAGCAGAACCTCGCAACTGCCTCAGCCACGGATGATGGTTGGGCGGGAGTTTTCTTTTTCTTCCCCAAGCGCTCATCGTCCATCCACCAGACGATAGCAGGTGCGTAGATGAAGGGATAGATCTTGAAGTGCACCGAAAGTCCCAGAATGACAGCTGCGAGATTGAACTTCCTCCGCTCAACAGCCCATAATAAACCCATCGTCAAGACACCCAACAAGCCTTCGGAACTTCCTCGCGTGCTGATAGTCGCCACCATAGGATTCCAGAGCCAAAGTGCGGCGTACCCTCCAGCTGTCGCCTCATCCATGCCTCTCCGCCTCAGCACACGCAGCATGAGTCGTCCAGCCAGCAGATCTGCGGCAGCAAAGACGAGTTTGCCAAAGGCGGAGAAGTTGACAGTGGGGAGGAGAAGCCATGCTAGAAGAGGCGTGTAACGGTATGTGTCGCGGTCATAAGGGCTGGAGCCTGAGGCGAGGAAGCGTGAAGCGTCGGTGAAGACGAGATAGTCGATGTCTGTGTATTTTAGGGCAGAGTGGGCGTCCTGATAGAGGCCGTAGAATAGGAGGACAAGGCGGAGAAGTAGGGCAATGAAGAACAGGGGGGTTGTGCGGAGGAGGGGCGTGATGGAGGGCATTGTGAAGAACTGAAGCCGGTGAGTGTGATGTGATATTGCTGATGAGGACAGTTGGCGATGAGACGGTTCTATCGGGTTAGGGGTTGGGACGTATTGTTGCGCCTTGATACAATCATGGCTTGGAAGGCGATAATACTCTCTTCCAAATTCAGCTCAATTCCGCATCTCCAAGAAAGAGCTGCTGTCGTGCCACTCAATGGCTATTGTCGACGTTAGTTATGGTGCGAGGTTCAGAAATGGGGGCCTAACAATTTCACCCGTCAATGGTTGGACACAGTAGACTACACCCCTGCACACCCGCACTAACAAATCAGGACCCGCCTCAACCAACCTCCGACATCATTGACCAGCAGAGGCTCTTACAACCAGCAACATCCACCAAAAGGCACAAATTTAGCAATGTCGGGCGGCGTTAAGAGAGACCGCGATGGCAACGCGCGTGCTAAGGGACCTGGCGGCCACAAGCAGCAGACAGCGCCGCGGGGCAGGTTCCATGACATGTTTGAGGGCTTCCGTGATGAGCTTGACGAACACCACGATCGCCGTGAGAGGATTGTCAAGGCATCACGAGATGTCACGGCACAGAGCAAGAAGATGTGAGTTTTTCAAACACAGTTGGATAATATGACAATATCTAATATGATGATAGTATTTTTGCGCTGCAGAGGTGAGCTGAAACTAACACAGCCATCCACTCGCCGAATGTGACCGCTCACATTCATCTCAGAGTCAAGAGTCTCAACAAAGACTTCCCGCCTCACATCCAGCAGGACATGGATACCCGTCTTGCCGAGATAGCCAAGCTCCTCAGTGGGATCGCCCCAGATCTGCAAACTGTCAACCGCTACCGCTACACCTCTCCCCTCCGCTGCCTGGAAGAGTTCGTCGAGGCCCTCTCCTTTGCCCACTACCTCCGCCACCAGACTCTCATCACCCCTGCCCAAACCCAAGCTTCTATGCCTTCTGAGATCGAGCTCACACCCCATGACTACATGTACGGAATCTTCGATCTGTTTGGCGAGCTGATGCGCTTTGCCACTGTGACAACGGCTCAGACGGGCGAGTTGGCAGGTACTGAGGGGCGGAATATCATGGGCGATATCCAGGAGCTGGGGTGCGCCTTTGAGATGTTACCCGATGTTCCGACAAAGGACTGGAGAGGAAAGATGGGAGCAATGAGGCAGAGCGTCAAGAAGGTTGAGAAGCTGGGGTATGGGCTTGTTGTGAGGGGCAGTGAGCGGCCCAAGGGTTGGGTGCCGGACATGAAGGATGATGCCCCAGAGCCCGCGTCGCCCTGAGGACCTCACCCAACTTTTTGAAGAGTCACTGGAGGATCAAATGTCGAAGGTCTTGGCCATAACGTTGCTTTGTCTGTTACACTGCCGGGAGTTGTCCCTGAGTGCTGGTCAGGGGTTCTGCGGCCTCCAAATCTTGACCTTGTGCGCCTCTGGGCCACATAACATGGCAGGATTCTTTCTGACACAAAGCATTCCAGCAGAACATTATCTTTATCCCATTGTACAGCTATTTGTTCCTGTGTCCTCTGCGAAACACGAGGTTGAGCTGCAATGACAGACCAGGTGTTCGCCAGCACATCAAGCTCATCTTGGTCTCAGAGGCAGCTTCCAGCTGAACAGGAGGACAGTTACAGCTTCCGAATGAAGATACTATGCATGTTCTTGAACATGGAGTGAACATAATTCTCCCGTCTGGGTATTTAAGTGCCCCTGGTTTCGCTATGTTGGTCTCCTCTCACATCCACATCACAACCCACAGGTCGCTTTCCACAGTTTTCTACAAGCTGATTAGCGACACAAACAACTTCTTTATCGACCCAAACACTCGATCAAAAACTCATCATGGGTTCTTATCAAGACAGCCAGCTCTCTCGGCAACAGCCACCACCCGACTCGCAAAGGCTTGAAGAGCCTGTCGGGGAGACCACATCTGAGCTCGGCCATGCCAATCAGGCACACAACGAGGCCTCAAACGCACCGGCTGACATCTCACAGGAGACTGAAAGCAACAGAGAAAACGACGAAGCCGTACGCTCGACGCAACAACGTCACGATGAGCTACCAGGCTTAACCCCTACCCCAGCCCCAGCCCAACCTGAGCTGAGCTCCTTCGATAGGGCAATGATCAGACGTCTCTTTGTAATTGTTCGAAATCTCTGTCGAGAGATGGCTCAGAGCCGTGTTTTTCTCAACTTTGTGCCGCCACTCCAGGAGGTCCCTAGTACAGCTTTCACCGAGCCAGGTTCCCGAGCGTTTTTCAACCTCGTGAGCCAGAGCATCAACGTCAGATGTGATACTGTAAGAGGATACCCAAACAAGACACTGCAGTCACTGATCATGAGATTGCTTTGGGAAAAATTTCGAGACCGGTCTCTGCGTCTTCATCTCACCGTTGCTAATCGTTCAAGTCTGGTACAGCATATCAAAGGCTTCTACCTCCCGATTACGGCCCGACCTCTTCCCGTAGCTGAGTACCATCGTCTCGCAGAACGCGTCGTCGACTCTTGGCTCGAGTTCCAATATGCGATTCTTGCCTATAATGGGTCAGATACGTTTAGGTTCTACGAGCTACCCGACCCGACATTCGGCAGGGGCCTTCGCCGACAAGATTTGGACCCTCTCGGAGTCAGCCTCATCTACAGATCGAACACACAGATCAGAGATTCCAGGAGAGATATGGCGGGGCTGGTTGTTTTTGGAGGCCTTATGAGAGAGTCCCCTGCCGGTCCGATGTATGAGGCGAGAGCGCAGATCGTCGTGTATCGACTAGCAGGCGGAGAGGAGGATAGGGTCCGTGTACCGGGGAGAATCAGGAGGGCATTGCCTTCCTAGGCCTCTGACGATGGTACGAGAAGGCTGCTGATGACCACCTCAAGGGACCGGCATCTCGAAGCCTTGGGTCTTGTTTTCTTTTCCTCTATCACATGCTTTCTGCTTTGAATTTCTTTTGTTCATTCAATGACGAGCGCTGGCGCTCTGTCAGGGTCAGAGGCGTTGGTAAAGGGGAGTTCTAGAATTAGACAAATCTAAAGAAAACACACAATCAAAATGCATCAATTTGAGGAATCTAAATAACCAGTCCCTTCTTATGTGAAGATTTCCCTGGAAATCAAGAACTTCAAACCAAGCCAAAGCGAGGTCATGTAGGTTCCGACTAGTCGCGTAGCAGCATCGAGTTGGCTAACAATGTTTCCGGCATCGATTAGAAGAGCAAACTACCCATGTAGCTAATAGAAACTACTTTTGGACTTAAATAATAAGGTATGACATGTCCTGGCTATGACGAGAAGCTGAGTTGATGGCATCTGTTAGGTATCTCCCACCCGTGCGGCTACCGGTATAAAGCTTCCTCCCTCCACCACCAAACAAAGACCGAGGCCCTGCCAGCTGGCGAACACTTGACTGGCACCGACAACCTCAGAAAATATCGCACTAGTCAGGACAGGCCTTGCACTATTTTACCCCTCTCTTCCCTTTCTTCTTTCTACTTCTCAACCTCCTTCCTCCACACAACCTCATCCCACGCATCGACCTATCCACCTCCTTCGCGTCGTTCATAACACGATATCCTCCTTTATGACGCTATCAACGCGTTATTGAAGAGATCATCTTAATTTTACTTTACTGATATCTTTTCTTTTCTGAAAAGACCCTTTCAGAGCCCCTGCGATTTCAAGCCTCTACACGGTTGCCTAGCCTAGCTTCCGCACACTTTCATCGCGATTCTTCCCCCTCAGCACCTTTTCCATCATTCACTTCCCTCTCCGCGACCTAGTCCTTGGTACGAAGAGTAATTTGAATACGTTGACTGAATAGCCTTCATTTCTGGTCTCAAATCTAGTCTTTTAGGCTATTCGTTTTACTTGGAGATCTCAGTCAGGCTACAGCGAAACGGCCCTCAGATTTCCTATCCAGCCTATTTCCCAAGATAACAACAACTTCTTTGCCCCAACATCATCATGAGCTCAGATAGAGAATCTGGGCAGCCGTCGTCTTCGGGCCGGAAGAGAGGCGGCGCGAGACCACCTGATCCGGATCTCAAGGCATCCAGCATTTCTGGTAGCGTGAGCTCGTTGCCGAGCCATTTCAGCCTTCTCTCGGAAGAAGCACCTCAAAGTTCTAGCCGAAAGGAGGCCATGTGCATCCGATCAACCTTCTTCGTCAACGTTGACTGGCGCATGGGCTCGACCCTCGCCACCGCAACCAACATCGTCGGCCAGATGTACGTCGAGTGCCTAGAGCCGGCTGACAGAATCCATCCGTACCCTATTGTCCTAATCCATGGCGACTTTCACACTGGTCAGGTGCGTTACAATAGCTTCAAGTGCGATGTTCCGCAATACTGATGCCTAGCAGGTCTAGACAACCAAGCCAGATGGCCAACCTGGATGGGCATCGTACTTTCTTAATCAAGGATTTCAAGTCTACATCGTCGATTTGCCTCCTTCTGGAAGATCCAACTTTCTAACTAGCGCTCACTTCATTCACCGTGATATTGGACAGAATTCTCATTCTATCACGGCGGCTTTTGTTGAGAGCGAACTCACGGCCCCGGAGAAGCTGTCGTGCGATAACCCGCAACCTAAACATGACAGGGCATTGCTTCATGATAAATGGCCTGGAGTGAGTTGAACTAATGTGCTGAAAATGTTCAAGAGCTAATATCTCATAGACTGGGCAACGAGGTGATCCCATCTTTGCCAAGTATTGTGCATCGCTCACAACGCTGCACCTAAACAAAATTGAGCGCCAATCTCTGGCACAAAACGCTCTTCAAGCTCTGCTTCAGCATGTCGGAAAGTCCGTTCTCATTAGTGAAGGAACAGGCAGCAATATGGCTTGGCTGGCCACTGATGTCGAGCCCGGCTTGGTTGCTGGAGTAATCGCTGTTGAACCAGCAGGGCCCCCCTTTGGCACGGCCAAGCCGAGACTGGGCAACCCAAACAGAACCTATACTCAATTCATCCAGCGAGATAAGAACAACAGGATCTACGGGTTGACGGATATCCCTCTCACTTATGACCCTCCTACCCATCCTCACGAAGGCTTTGACCAGCCAGCGAGAGAGCCGCTGGATATCGAACGCATCCTAAGACCCGATCAGCTAGGCGCATGCTTTATGCAGAAGAGACTTGAAGGTGGCGAGTCTACCACCAGCCCTGGGGACAGAGCCGCAGAGCTGGTTGCTCCAGCTGGGTCAGTCCGTCAGCTAACCAATCTCAAGAAGGTACCTCAGGCGGTTGTTACAGCGCATGCGAGTTCGCACATGCAATATGACTGGGCCACAGCATCTTTCATGATTCAAGCTGGTGTTGATGTTGATTGGATTCGGCTCGAAGAGCAGAAAATTCTCGGCAACGGACATTTGATGTTTCTGGAAACGAACAGTGACCAGATAGCTCGTGTGCTAGTAAACTGGATTGCGCGAAAGACTGTTCCCGAAACATTTTGTCTCATTCGACAAGATCATCTCACTCCCCCTGAGCCGCGAGCCGTGTCAATCTCTGATAACCAGAGCAGCTCTAAGGTTAGGAGTGTTCAACCTCGTCCACAGAGTATCAACTCTTCAGGATCGCAAGCAACCGACGAGGATCCAGCGGCTTCTCAGCCCGTTAGCACACCCCAGCTCCCTACAAAGAGAACATCTAAGCAGTCTCAGGGGAAATCCTCCGAGCATGAGGACTTGGTCAACGCCAACAACAAAAGACCCGCCGCACCATCCTCCGGTCAGACGACTGTCGGCGCTGAAAGCCAGAGCAGCTCTGACTATTCAGGCACAGGTTGGGGACAAAGTCAGAAGCGTCCTCGCATTCAGGCACTGGCTGCCTCGTCCCCAAGTCCGGCTCCGTCTCCTCATCTACCCCAATCTACTCTAGATCTACCACAACCTAGCCCGAACATGCCTCATCAGAGAGCTCCTACAGCTCAGATGGTTGCCCCGTCGCAAGACCGAAACCCAAGTAGCGAGCAGCCAATTCCGGATCTCGCCATGATGAGACCATCTCATCCTGGAGGAGGACCTCCTCAGCTGAGACAACAGCCCAACTCTAACACTGGTGCTCCTATCCCTATCCCTAGTCTTGGCCATAACATAGCCTTTCCACATCCGAAGCCCTTTCCCAACCGCCCAAGCAATCTGTACGAGCACTTGCCAATCGGGGCCAAGTACAACACTATGGTCAGAGATACTGATAACCACCCTGGTTTTGGTCCTCCTCGTACGGTAGCTCGATTCGAACACCGGTCCGGTACGGCTGAAGCGTCCATCGCATCAATCGCGTGTAACAATCAGGCTCGCGTTGCTTATAACTATCCTCCTGTTGCAGTAGCCCAGCAACTCTACTCGCCGATTCAGAACCCTCAGAACTTGCGCAGACCCTCGCTGAACCAAGCCCCCAAGGCGAACCAGCGTGGTCAACGTCAGAAACAGCAGCCTTCAACTCCCATCGGTGAGATAATCCAATCCAGTGGTAACCGGGGACCCCGTACCCCTTCGGTGCCTCCCTCGACTCTGGAGAGTCAGCAAACCACCTGCGACGGTGTTTCGAACATGACTCCCCCAACCCCATCCCCTGCGCCGAGAGTTTCATCGGACGCAGTCTCCAGCAACGCAAGCGTGGCTTCGCCCGCCGTGCCCAAGCCTGGGCAGAAGCGAGCTTCCAAGTAAAGAGCACGAGTAAGCATCCAGGGGACAAGCAGAGGAGTGATGTTGAAAGGAAGGCAATTGGAGAAGAAAGGTACAACTTGAGAGAACATGAGAGATTTTGATGTTTTTTGAGCACTTGGAGTGCCGGTTAGGGATTGCCAGATATTGAGTAGGCAATTGTGTACAACTAAGACCATGGTAACAACTAAAAATTCTGAGAAAAAGCAACATTTATGTGGCGTGACTGAGTGGGTGATCGATGGCCATGGATCGTCAAGCTCTATGCAGAGCGCCCTCGGAGTGCCAGCTATCTCCAATTCCATCTTGAGAACGTCTCTTCAGATGGCTAGTCGCTTCATCAACTGCCTCTTGAATGAGATACCACGGCTAGTCTCCCTCATTACCTCCATCAGCCTCCGCAATTTTTACTCCGCCTCCCGTGTCGTCGTAGTCTTCCGACATTTCCTGATCTGACTGATCCCCATCCCAGGCACTTTCAACATCAAGACTTTGGTGGGCTTCAGCTCCTTCAGGCGCGTCTTGCATCTCGTGGTCCAAGTCAAAATGACCCCCGTTCTCACTTGTATCGATGTCTGAGCCCGATTCATCCTCCCATTCTGTTTGATCATCGCTATCGTAGCTTGAACAGTATTGTATACTTGAAGGCTCGGAGTCATCGCTGTCGCTCTCGCCGGGTTCCAAGGGTGGCCACGGTTTGTCATCCCAGTAAGGGCATTGGTCTTCCCTCCCCTTCCAAAGTTGTTCGAAATTGTGGCGGTAATATTTGTAGTGCTCTCCGTCGCTACTATACCTCGGTTTGCGTCGATATCCGGAGCGGAAATCTTTAATGTTATAGCCACAACTGCTCAACACCGCGTCCCAGAGATCCCCAGGATAACTAGTGGCTTCAGGATACCCGCCTATTGTAGTGTAAGCAGTATCTGAAACTGACTCCCCAGCATCAGTAGTCGCAAATATGTCTGCACCTCTCTGTATGAGATATTGGATGGCTTTGAATTCCTGTCGGCCCGTGTGCGCAAGACGCAGTCTCTCAAGGCATATGTGAAGGCAAGTTCTGTCACAGCTATTTCGATCATGAATATTGGCGCCGAGCTCCAGGAGCTGGTGGAAACCCTCTTTTGTATAGCCGTAGCCATGGTTTTGACAGGCTATGAGGAACGAAGTGTTCCCGTGAGAGTCGCGATAAGTATTGATGTCTGCGAACGGCGCAACAATGTCGGAGTTCCACACCAATTGAATAGACTCCTGTGAGACATTAGTCTGGAAGTTAACAAGGTCTGGGTAACTGGGGCTTAACCGTAGTTTCATGGGCTGCTATGGCTTCGAGAAAGCAACTGGATCTACCCCCTGACAGATTCAAGGTCGGATCAGCACCTGCCCTCAACAGCAGTTTTCGGCACTTGTTCAACGGTGCTGTAAATTCAGGTGTCAGATTGTCGTCAACTTGTTCAGTCTGGAGCGGGTGTCTTGTATCCCAGCAAGTCAACACCCAACCAAGTATCATGGAGAAAGGGCAAACCTACAGGAACTCGCCCTCCAGGTGAGTGTGCGGCCCACTCACATCCGCGACATGGTCAACACTAAGCCCATTGTCGAGCAAAAACTTGCACATCTCGGGCTGTAGCATTGAATACTGAAGCATCGTGACATTAGCTCACACAAGGTGAGTGTTGGGGGAGAAGTAGTGCGTTAGCCACTCACAAACAATAACGATGCACCGTACTCATCATGATCTCGAACTGATGCCCTACCGTCTAGGATCATTCTTTGAAGCTCGTCAAGCCTGCCTTGCTTGACAAGCTGGAATACCTGTGACCCTGCCGGCAAGACTCTGTTCACCTCCAGGTGCGAGATAGATGACACGCCACCTGAAAATGCCTCCCATTGAGCTATTGAAGCCATCAGCATGCGATGGCTTCGTTTTCCATCAGGCAGAAAGGTCAATTTCATTGTGTAATCGGTGAAACGTCTCTTGCTTGATATCCGATCACTGCCATCGACGTCGTCGGTCGCCGCTCTGCGCTTCCGTTTGTGAACCGTCAAACTTAGCTTTCCAGCACCGATCTCAGTCTCCCTCAGGGTTCGTGTCTGCTCGATAACCCTACCGAGAAACCGGCAGTTCTCATTATCTATTCTTAATTGATAAATACGAATATTCCTCAGCATACTTTGGGGGGAAACTTGCCTCTGGAATTTATGGACAGCCTATTCTGCCCAAATGACCGACCGAATCGGCGCAGGTCATCACTGAATGACTTTTCGGTGCATGAATCGCACAAGTTCGTCTCGGTAGATCGCTGTGAGATTGGGTGTCTCTGTTGCCGAACATTCTGCAGAAGTGCATGTAAATCCTCAATGACAGATTCGGCCTGGTCATCGTCCTCAGCATAGACGTCAATAGCATCTCTTTTCTCTCCAATCAAGCTGCATAGACGATTGACCCTCTCCAGTATGTCCTGGTCTGTGTCCAGAGAAGATCCGTCACCCAATTCACTCTTGTCGCCCGTAGCGCTGGTCGGGTCCAAGTCATGGCGTGTGGATCCGGAACTGATACGATCCTTGATCTCTTTGAGTAGCTGGAGCATGGACGTTGTGTCTTGGGAGGAAATCGAGGATGTGGCGTCGAGTGTTCGTTGTATCGATGATAGGCCCGCTTCTAAGGTATCATTGGCATTGCTGTGACTGCTCGAGAGGTTTCGCTCAACACTAAGGAAGCCTGCGATCTGCGACTCGAGCTGCTTCTGCATCGAGGCTTCGACAGAGTCGAGTTTATGTTGAATGTTATCGCTTCCAGCCTTCGCCGCATAGACTGTATTACTACATTGTGGTCTAGTCAGTCGACGTAGGGTGAAAATTGCCCAGTATACAGACCTCGATAGAACATTCAACCTCAGACTGAGCATGGCAGCCTTCTGTGTTACTCGGCTGTTGAACCGGCGCAAATCATCCTCACTGACCACAACCTTCAAGCGCTTCCAGAAGCGACCGGTGATTCTTTCCTGGGGAGCCACTTGTAGCTTCTCGATTGACTTTGCCAGCAGGCAGAGATCCTCGTAACATTGGCGGACTTGTCCTTCCAAGGCCGTATCAAGGGCGGCGGCGCGCGATTGACGTAGCTGCTCGAGAATCCAGTGCAGTTGAAGAAGTTCGTCGGCCAGCTGCCTTACAATCGAGGGTCCATCCTTGATGGCAGAAAGCGTGTTGTGGACTTCTTTGGCGCATTTGAGACCCAGAACAACAAAGGCCAGGACGTTGGCGCCAACGCCCACAGCCTCCATTTGGGGATGCTCAGACTGCCGGTCGCACTGCTGTCGTTGGCTCGAGTCGAATGCGTTGGCAGGGACAAAGTTATGGTGG
Organism: Fusarium sp. JS1030; assembly: GCA_000966855.1. Lineage (NCBI taxonomy): Eukaryota > Fungi > Ascomycota > Sordariomycetes > Hypocreales > Nectriaceae > Fusarium > Fusarium sp. JS1030. The sequence goes on along the minus strand of JWIW01000081.1, from coordinate 896,725 downwards.
ATGCCGCGAGATGATCAGTGGAAGTCTTGGGAAGAAGAAGAAAGCGTCGTGAATGTGGCAGAGAACCAACATGGAGGCACCAAAACGCCTTGCGAGTAAGCCTAGAGCATGCCTAACCAACATTACTGGATTTGTATCAGCCACCACGAATCTGGTTGGTTCATTGGCCTGTGAGGCTCAAGGGCCATGCAGGATGAATGAATGTGCACCATTCGGACGAGCTGTGGTGACAATGTGTTTCAGCTCCCCAGCCTCGGTTGATCAATGAGGCTGCGCCCAACGCCTCGCATTCGCTTATCTAGTACGTGCCAGTCCCTCGTGAAAGAATTCAAGATTCTCATCAAGAGAACGAGTCAAAATTTAAGTAGAGACTAATAAAATCCTAAGCGCGGAAGAAAATGAAACTTGTGCCGTTTTACAGCTATTCTTCTTTGATTGTTTACCTCAGACTTTAGGTAGTATTCGGGATAGCTGTAGTTACTCCTTTCGTGTTTGGTTGAAGTCAAGGTATTAGCAGTCAATTGACGTTTCTATGCCAGTTCTAGGCAAGTTCTTTGATACATCATTTCTAAAACCTGTACCTTGATCAAATTCACCTTTCTGTTGCGAGTGCTTACGCACACTAGTCAAATTATTACTGGGAAACCTCATTTGGCCTCTCAGTATAGTGGCAGTCTTGTTTTCGAGCCAACCCCATCGTTCACCCTACACTTGGAGAGTACGGCACTGGTTTCGCATCATTGGTCACATTGACAGCAACGCCCCACTTTATTGCTCCTAGGCCATTAATCATCGCCTCTACAGTACACTTACATTCGACTTCTCTCTCTCATTTCAAACTGCACCATTTGGCTGGAATTGCATCAAAGCATCGCAAGATATTGCAATGGAAACTGAAACCGTCACCTTGGGCCCCTCGCTATCTCTGGTATCGCTTTTCGAAGACGACGCATCTCGCTGGCAGGCCGTCGCCTCTCGCAACACCAACGCCGACGGCTTCTTCGTCTACGCCGTCCGCACAACAAAGATCTTCTGTCGCCCTATCTGCAAAGCTCGGCTGCCTCGTCGCGCAAACGTATCCTTCTTCGCGACTGGTCACGACGCTCAGCAGGCTGGTTTTCGTGCATGCAAGCGGTGCAAGCCAGAGGTGGCGGGGTTCATGCCCGAAGAGGCGGCTGTGCGAAAGATTCGCGTCTTTGTGCAACGTCAGGCCGAAAAGAAGAGCGATGCTGAAGTCAGGCTGAGCTTGAGCCAGATGGCGAGGCAGACTGGCCTGTCAAAGTGGCACTTTCATCGGGTCTTCAAGAAATGCGTCGGAGTAACGCCGACAGAGTACTTGAGAATACAGCGACAGGGGCAGCACGCTCAAGACTCAATCGAGAATGGAGAACTCAGCTGGCTTGACAGCCTCGACCTTGGAGACCTGGAAACCGACCTTGACCTTTCATCTTGGGACGGATCCATTGTAGGGTCTGGGCACTCCAGTACGGACACGCCGTCAACGGCTCTCAGTGAAAACAGCCCTTGGTCAATTGATGACTTCCTGATTTGGCCAGATGAAAACACTGGGGTTCCTGTTCGATGAAGCGCCTGCACCCTGGTACCTCGTATTCGACTCTACGGTATTGTCGCGCGTCTTTACATATTGGCCTGGGTCATTCATCACGACGCTGCGGGTTGAAAGCCAAACAGGGCATGGCCTATTTCTAAGCGACTGGAGAATGCAACTCGTCACATTCTCTCGCGCGCGAGTGTAGGTGATTACCAAAGCAAGCGTCTAGAGTTGTTGGAAAGGCGCCGGTGGTTACGGCAGACCCAGACTGGTGGGGTTTCGGTCGCGTCTCAAGTCTCAGCAACCCCTGTTTGACCTACGACTCGAATTCTCTTAGCGAGCTCAATCGAAACTCCAGGAAAACCGGAAGCCTTCTCTGCCGACAGCAATCGATGTTGTACGGGGTTCCAACCGTCACATCAAGATCCAAGAGTTACGGTTCTTTGATCTCAGTCAAGAGGTTGACGCCACGTTTTGAAGATTGGCATTGTGCTCTCAAGACATTGAGCAATATCGAACATGCACCAATTGGAGGTCAATTGAAAAGGGAAAATCGCTTTTACATAAAGGGTGTCTGGAGCTCTGTGCTAACCTGCCCAAACAGCAGTGCTGTTCTTGGAGTAGAGAACGGTGGCATTGGAACCGCGACAAAGGAGACGGGATCTACGCATCCGAGACCGCCGATGACTCGGACATCTGGGGTCGACTAGATGCTACACGGGGCCCAAGACTCTGAAAAGACTATGCCGTTTTTGGACTATATACGGTCTCATTAAGCAGCGATTCTCTAACTTGCGCTAGAGTGACGGGGTGATGAAGCATCGAGTGCAACTCCAGGAGTTGCTTGCAGGCGGGAGAAGCCTCGACTTGGAAAGGCGTCTACCGGCATTGCCTGCTTCAGAGACGAAGTTGCAGCAGAACAAGTATGATCGACGCCATGAAGCTCAAGCTTCTACTTAGCCTGTATCATACCAAGCTTATTCTATTTTAACTACCTCCGATCATGAACAGCATTGGCACTATATAATCAAGCTTGTCCTAACTTCAACGGGTCTGTTTCTTCTCATCATCCACACAAGCTTTTCCTCAGCTTTTCCTTTTACCTTTCATTTCTTTTCTTGTTGCAGTTCTGTGAACGCATTCGCTTCTACCATTCCTTTCACTTACTCTTCTTCTGCACCGCTGGTTGGTTGCCTTAATATCACCCTTTCTTGTCAATAGCAACCGCCCCAGCTTTCCATCTTTTACTATCCAATTGACAACCGCCACCATGTCAATGTCCAAAGCTCTCAGCTTGGCTGTTCTTTTGGCCTACGCCGAAGCTCGCTTTGGCCAGGAGCAAGAGCCTGTTGCAGCCGTGCAAGCACTGGGCGATGCCGGTTTCGGAGACCCCGGTGTTGCTGCTACCATCGCGGGCAGCATCCCTGGATCTCTGCTTGCCGCAGCTAGCCCTTGCGACAAGGTGAGGGGGACTACAAACTTGCTTCGGAGACCAAGTAACTGACATCTGAATTTAGCTTACCATTGCCGATCAAATCGTCTCTGAGCTGGGAACAGACCAGCAAGTCCTTGATGCAGCTATTGGTCTCGTAGCTGCCGAAACCAACTTCAACCCTTTTGCCGTCGACGTGCCATTTGTGTGCGCAGACGCCAGTCTTCCTGCAACCGCCGAGCTACGAGGCATCATCCCTCTTGTGGATCCCGCTGTCGCCGGCTCAGATGTTGAGAATGCCAACTCGGCAACTTCAAAGCAGACGCCATTCGATGCCGAAGGCTTGTCACAGGCCGAGGTCATGATTGCTCAGGGCTTCAGTAGCTTCACAGCCGTTGGTGCGGATGGAGAGAACGTTGTTTTGGATGGGCAAGACGGTGCTGCTGGAGGAGCTGGCGCGGGAGCTGGCGCAGGGGATGCCGCTGGAGATGACGCCGCTGCCGGAGATGACGCTGCTGCCGGTGGTGACGCTGCCGCCGGAGATGATACCGCCAACGGTGACGACGCTGCCGGAGATGACTCTGCCAACGGTGGTGACAATGCCGCTGAAGAAGACTGCGAACTCCCGAGTGGTGTTCTGCCACCCAACAACAATGGAACTGCTGGCAACGGTACTGCTGGAGATGGAGCCGGACAGCTCACTCCCACTGCCACCCTTGTTATTACTCCCTCTGCTACTGCCACTGCTACTGCCACTGCCACTGCTGGTGCCGGCCAAGGCGAGGATGCCGGAAATGACCAAGGCAACGGTAACAACAGCCAAGACCAAGAAGACGACAACGGTCAAGGGAATGACAACAATGCTGGAGACGATGCCACAGAGGATGATAATGATGGTCAGGGCCGAGGATCCGGCCGTGGCGGAAGCCTCCTTGATCGCCTTCTAGGGGGTCTGCGTGGCAACAATGATGATGCAGACCAGGACGACAACGCCAATCAGGGAAATGACGATGCCGCCAACGGTGGTGATGCTGCTGCTGGTGACGACGCTGCCAACGGTGGTGACGACGCTGCCGCAGGGGATGATGCCGCCGCTGGAGGAAATGATAATCAAGACAACGCCGGTGATGATGCCGCCGCTGGAGGAAATGATAATCAAGACAACGCCGGTGATGATGCTGCGGCTGGAGGTGATGCTGCTAATGGAGGTAACAACCAAGGTGGAAACGCCAACAACGGGACTGCTGCGGACGGCGCTGCCTGCAACAACCAAGGCAACAACAACCAGGGCAATGCCGGCGATGATGCTGCCAATGGTGGTCAGGATAATGCTGGCGGAGACGCTGCTGGTGATGATAATGCCAACAATGGAAACGGCAACCAGGGCAATGACCAAGGAAACGGTCAAGGCAACGATCAAGGCAATGCCGGCGATGATGACGCCGCGGACGATGCCGCGGACGATGCCGCTGGAGACGATGCCGCGGACGATGCTGCGGACGATGCTGCGGATGATGCTGCCGGAGACGACGCTGCCGATGATGCTGCCGATGATGCTGATGATGCCGCTGACGATGCCGCTGACGATGCCGCTGGAGACGATGCCGCAAACAATGGAAACGGCAACCAGGGCAATAACCAAGGAAATGGCCAAGGCAATGCCGGTAACGACGGTGCTGCTGGCGACCAGAACCAGGGTGGAAACAACGGCAACGGCGGCGATGCAGCAGACAACCAGAACGGTGATGCGGCAGGCGGTGATCAGAACAACCAGGACGGAGCCAACGACGGAGCAGCTGGCGATGGAGCCAATGCTGGCGGCAACGCTGGAGGAAACCAGAACAACCAGGATGGGAACAATGCAGGCGATGATGCTGCGGCTGGTGACGATGCTGCTGCTGGAGATGGAGCCGCTGGTGGTGATGCTGCCGCCGGAGATGATGCCGCTGCTGGTGGCGATGCTGCCGGAGACGACGCCGCTGCCGGAGACGGAGCCGCTGGTGGTGATGCCGCTGCCGGTGATGATGCCGCTGCCGGTGATGATGCCGCTGCAGGCGATGATGCCGCTGCAGGCGGAAACACCGGTGATCTCGACTTTGGTGTGTGTCAACCAACAATGGCTCGCATTGGTGGTCTCAACGGCCGACCAGCAGACGAGTTCACCTTCATCCCTCAAGATGCTCTCGTTGCTGAAGGCCAGCAAGAAGCACTCAACCCCAACATCATCACCAACCGCATCTGTGATCAGCTCACCAACGTGTGCGATGCCAACGACGCAGCAAAGGCGGCGTGTGAAGATGCTAAGGCCGAGATTGAGGCACTTGGCACCCGCGATCAGAGCACAGCTGATACGTGGAACGCCTTGCTTGGATTCGCCGGCGTGGATTCGACGGTACAGAATGTTTAATTAGGACAATCAGTGGCCGACAACAACATGCTGGACATGAAAAGGTGGATATAAGGCAGAAGTTGAGAGTAAATACACGTATATTTAGCGCTGAGGTTAAAACATAAGCTTATTTTTATGGAACCACCATGGTCAGAAACACGGGAATTGTGAGATGAATCTTTATGACATAATAGGCCCAAACTTGAGATAACTTTGTAAAAGGTCAATAGTTCGTAATAGCTTAGACTTTGGCCTGTTTTATGCTTATATATTCTCGCCCTTAGCCTGATAGTGGTTGTTTGAGAGTGATGGTCGTATTAAGATATGAGTCTAGTGTTCTGACATCCACCGCCAACTCGGTGGTTGCCAAGAATGAACATAGAGACACAACCTCTCTGCGCCGTATCCAGATAGAACCACTGGATCGCGATGTGGTACCCCGTGCAATCCATCTTCAACACTTACAAGATGCCTGGATCCACTGCCATTACTCTCTCTGGTAGCGAGGACGAGGACCAAAACCCCCTTTTCCTGCTAAGAAACCAAAGGCTGGGTCAGATGATACAACCCCTCTGACGGTCTCCCCGTATCCTTCGTTCGCGCACCGTCAACCAGCCTCGATTAGCACAACCCAAGTTTTCCTTTCGACATATCAGGAGGACCCAACATGTCGCTACGGACAATACCGAGGGAGATATCGTTGCCGTGGAGGATGCCAATGCTCGTTTGGACGCGAACGATGGTCATGGTCGATGGTCACTGTATGGACAATAAAGGTAACGACAGCAATTTATCTCTCGTGACGGTCAAGTAACGAGCCCGCTGTCACTACACCTGCCAGTCTCTTACGCGACTGAAAGAATACTGTACTAGTCGTGAATTAATACTGTTCTTTCTGACCTAAAGAGCTATAGAGTCTTGGGTAAAGAACTAAATAAAAATAGTTACAAAACAGCCAGAGGTATATTTTTATTTATGACAAGACTTTTATGAAAACCAACCTAGATATTGCTAGTATCTTGGGCAAGAATCTTAATCTATTTAGGTAGCACTAATGCAGGTTTATCTCGTCCACGGGCCCCCTTCACTAGCCATCTCCCTTGCCTGAAGGTTTCAACTCCCGACGTGCCCCCTGCCAGCTGAACTCTGGCAGTTCCGCACCCGCGGTTACGCATCAAATCAGCTTCAGTCCACAACGCCTCATGCATCTTGCCCCTGCAGCGCAGCGTCGGCAACGGCTGTTTCTAGCTGGGATCGGCACTGGACCGACTAGCGTGTAAGTGACGATGGTCCCACGGGGGGGACGCCACGAGGCACGCAGCAATCCTGAATGAATTTGGGCAAACAGCGGGCGTCAAAAAAGGGACACGCTTCGGAAGAAGATCAACAGAGCTGAGGAGTACTTCAACTGTACGTGTCCCCGGCCATGTGTGTTGGGCAAGGGATTTGAGTGTTTCCTTTCTTCACCACTCGGCTCAATACTACCAAGTTGACGAAACCACTGCCCAGTCTCAGCACTATCCCAACCAATATGTTCGACAAGCCCAGACAGAAGAGATCGTGGGGAGAACTCTTTGCCTATCTCCTCGGCTGGGGAGAATCCAAGAAGTTGACAATATGGTTCATGGTTTCGATAACTAGTACGTTGTCTTATCTCTTCACACTTCGGAACTCCCACCTAATAATCATCAGTCGGCCTGGTTGCCAATTTTGTCATTCTACTCGGCTGTTTGTCGCCTGCGACAAAGTCCATTTACATGTTCCGCGTCAGTAGCCAGAACCTCGTCGACGCGGCCACCAATGTCACGCGGGTGTCTGCTACGGATCTCCGTCTTGATGAGCTGCCCAATCACTGGTACTGGGGTCTTTCTGGTACATAGCCCTCTCAAGCGATACCTGAGTTGTTCTAACTTGTGTTGATTAGGTGTCTGCATGCTATATCCTGGCGATGGAACACCTGTCTGCGAGCGCTCGTTTCCTCCAACTTTTACCACTCAAGACATGATTGCCATGGCCGTCAAGGGAAAACTCGGAGACGAAGCTTCAGAGTCTACCATCGCCCGAAAAATAAAGCCCTGGACGCAGGTCCTGTCCCAGGTCGAAGATGACGTCCCCCCATCTACCCGTTCCGAGTCCCTCTTCAAAGCCGCCGTCGCCCTCACCCTCATCTCAACCATCCTCTCATTCCTCGTCCTTCCTCTGGCCGTTCTCTCTTTGAGCCTCCTCCGCGGCAAGCTCCAGCGCTGGGCCTACTACGGGGTCGCAATGATTGACACGACGGCGTTCCTCGGTGCGGGCATCCTCGTCATATACGCCATGAACGATGGGCCTCGTTCGCTCATTCAGCTGTCTGGCATCGACCAGGGCAACGAGCGAACATTTATCGGCCCCGGCTTCTACGTCCTCTTTGCCGGCGTCCTGTTCAAGCTCATCTCCATAGGCATCTTCTTCACCATTGCTTTCATCATTGTCATCTTGATCGTCTTTGCCATTATTTCCTGCATTTCAGAGGCGGTGGATGGCGATAGCGGCAGCTCAAGAAAGGAAATCGTTGTGATTGAAGTCCCAACGTATGAATATGAGAACAAGTATTAAAAAGTTAGTTTAGCCGAAGACGCGATATGGATTGTGTTGCTATTGGCATGGTTTCTATCACGTCTTGGGGACTGTATGGCTCGCATAGCTCGAATTGAGGGACACGGTGCAGGTGGACTGAATAGTATGCCCGTTAAAAGTCTTGTTGATGCAAGTAAACATGACGCTTAGTCGCTATCCTATTCGCTTCTGCCTTTTGTGACCGGTGTTCAGTCAACAGAGTCCGACTCCGAGTCCCAGTCTGCGTCCAAGTCAGGCAGACTATCTTCAACGTCAAAAACTCTCGTGGCAATGTTGTGCCAGGGATCAACAACTCGGGCCACACCCGTACCTGTGTTGTATAGGGAATCCGGTACCCGTGGAAAAAATCTGGTTTTCCTTGTGCGCTTCTAGGGGATGCAAAAGTCTATCCAACTTCCTAGGTAATCCAGCCTGTTACCTTGATGTTCTTGGCTCTTGTATATGGCCTCAAACTCGTCAAAGCTTAGCTTTCCCCAACCCCCTCTCCTGATCGCCTGGGCTTCTGCTAGACTGAGACGCTTCCAATGCTTCAGCATGTCTGATGTGGGAGCACTGCCCGGCTCCTCCTCTTTGTCGGTGTTTTCTTCTAGGGGGTTTGTCGTCGAAGTGGGTTGTGTGATAGGATACCATACATGCGTTGGTGAGTTGTAAGCTTCGTCTGCTGTGTCGGGCCGGAACTGCGGGAGAGTTGGATCCCGGTAGTCTGGGGAGGTAAAGATTGCCTCGGAGTCTGGAACAGGTCCAGCAGTCTCGTCCTCATGTATGATTTCGACAGTGGTATCAATTTCCACTGCGTTTCGGCCTTCGGGCAGTGCAATGGTGTATCCAGTTTCGGACAGCAATTCCTCGAGGGTCTTATCCGCGACAGACCTGACCTTGGAATCACCACCCTCGCCAGTGGATGACCTTTGACCCTCGTCATCTCCTAGCTCGATAGTATCTAGTACATCCTTGTACTTTTCTCGCTCCTGCTTGGTTTCCGCAGCCTGCACGGCAAGATCCTCTGCCGGTTTGAATATGGTGTCGAGAAGTTCATTGAAGGCTTGCTGGGTAACCTGGTAGAGAATCTCCTTGCCAGCATCGCGTTCCGCCTCAGGTATCCGCCAGCGGGGGGTTTGTTCGGGGGCACTACTTGGAATCGTTGATTTGCCAGATCCTTCTCCATCATCGAGTTTGCCGTTGGCAAACCGAGCTTTTGAGCTGGTAGGTGTCATGGGCGAGGTGGCTTCTCCATCACTGGATCCCTCGTCCATCCGGCGAAGGTCCATGAGAATATCTTCGTTCTCAGCCCATTCATCGGGGGCGAAGCCGCCTTCTTCCTCGTCTAGGTAGAATTGGCGTCTCTTCCATCGCTCGTGCAACTGTTTTCGGGCCATATCCCGCTTCCGTTTGTCTAGCTTTGGCGCCTGATTACGGTTTTTTGCAACGACTCCTGCTCGAATCTCGCTCTCCGATCGTGGCGGGCCGCCAAGGTCATGTTCATCGTCACGGATGCCGTTCACACCTTCGTGGCCATGGCCGTTTCTGTCCCTGTCGTCGTCTTCATCGTCGGTTGGCTCCTCAATCTCCAGACTATGGTTGCCCACCAGGAGCCCCGGCAACTCTTCCAGGGTCGAAGGAGGCTCCAATAGAGTAACCCAGTATGTGCGGTCAGCCTCGCTCCCACTCAGGCGGCGCACTGTTCGCCAGTTAGTGTCAGTGTCGCTTCTGGTGATGAAACGCCTTCGGGAGCGGTGGTCCGTTTCGATGGCAAACAGGTTGGTCAAAATATCCCCGCGAGTTGCTGTGTCTCCCCGGTCCTGGGCAACAACGCCCTCGTATCCATCAGCGATGCCGACGCTACCGTCCTGGTTATATGTTTTGCCTTCATACCGGAAAACTCCATCTCCTGCGGGGACCCTACCCTCCCTGCCGAAAAGACTGCTGAGGGGTTGGCGGCTAGTTACGAGTTGCTGGGCCTCGGTGCTAGCGAGTAGCTGGTCTTCGAGGCCATCTAGAATATCCTTGTGCATCTGCTTGTATAAAACGTAGTATGCGCGAAACATGCGCAGAAAGTCTTTTCGGTCGACGTAGCCATCGGCGTCCAAGTCGTAGCCTGCAAAGATCTTTCGCAGCTTGTCTTTCCGTTTGCGGTATGATAACCCATGAAGGAACTCCGTAAACCCAATTAAGTCGTCATTGTTAGAGTCGTAAAATGAAAACATCCGGTCGTGAATAAGATTTGGCGCGGCATGTCGAGAACCTCCTGTAGGGACGAGGCAGCGCTCGAATGTCTTGCGGTCCATGGCGACACCAAGCTCGTCCGGATCATCTCTCCACTCCGAGTTGGCCATGAATGTCCACTGCTCCCAAAATGCTTCCAGTTCCGGTCGTTCAAAGCCTGTGTCGCGCGACAACTTGGGGATCAATGAGCGGGGTAGATTTCGTCTGCAGGTATCCGGGTCTCCTGTGTACCAAACCGGTTGCATCTGTCTAGGAGCGAAGGGCGGTGCGGGTACGCGGATCTTGTAAAAGATATGCGTCTTGATATGGACACCTTGGGATTCACAAGTCTCGCAGAGATCAAAGTCGGCGCAGTTGGCGCAGCGATATCGCACGCCTCGGATGGGTACCATGCCGCAGGCATTGCACTGGCATCCACGGTGGACGCAGCCATTTCGGCGTGCATTGTCTTCTGATACGCGAAAGAGAAGGTTGACGATGTTGTGGCCAGCTCGCTGGTTGGAGGGGAAGCCACCAGGTTCGTTCCACCACTCGTCACCCCCGCCTTCAACTATCGTCTCACCGTCGCCCAAGGGTCGCACAGTATCGATATCCACATTCTCGTCGCCTGGGGCTTCTGATGAAGAGCTCGAAGCTGGTTCGTTCCTGCGGTTCCGGCGAGGGCGACGGACGGCGTTGCTCCGATGCAAACCGCCGCCGGGGAGCTGTTCGAATGATTGCGACGGACGGCTTTGGTATGCGTAATATCCGATGGAAACGGCAGCGACAGCGGATACAACTGCCACGGCCAGCCGCGGCCGAGTGATGCTCTCGACGGAAGGCGTCGGCAACCACATGGTGGGCTATATCATGTGTGTAGCATGATGCTGAAGCTGGGCGCGTCAGGGGCAGCTGCAGTCGCGGGGCCGGCCTCTCGATCAGATATCGATATCGCGGCAGCGGAGCCAGTTAACAGGTGGATGCACGTCGTTCAGGGCTCCTCGACGACGATAGCGTTGGGGTAGTCGTGAATTGCTGGGGTTGAAGGAAATGGATGTTGTTTCTGATGATGACAAAGCTACATCTCAATAGGCTCTATCGAGAGCTGCAGTTTTGGTGGAGCAGCTTTTGAAGCCATACATGGTCCGTGCATAGCTCCCTGGGCGGGCAGCGACAGGCCGGAGGTTGTACGTACCTTCTCCAACGGGCTGAGGGCAGTCCAGTGGAGCCCGGCGTCGGCGAGCACCTACAGTACCCGCCAAAAGTGATGATGCTTGTACCGTAATGGATCGATCATGGGTCCCCGAGAGCTGAATTTCCTCAGCCCACACTCTCTCGTCTACTTCTCCTACAAGCTCCAAACAAGGCCCTCTCTCTTCGCCAGCAATTGACTTGTACAGCGACACAATGGCTGACGGCCCGCCCTCTCTCCCAGGGCCGATGCCCTCGTCCTTCGACGGCAACCAGTATGCTCGGCCTGCCCCGGCCTGTTGCGCCGCCTAGTCCCCGCTCACGCGATAGACAGGGAATTCTACAACGAGCGCCCCATGCAGAAGGTCTTTCGAAAGATCAAGGAGGAGCCGTTGATCCCGCTGGGTAATTCTCTTTCCTCTCCGCTCCGAGCGCCCAATTCGCATCTTTTGTCGAGTTCTAGCGTCTAACAGCTTCGCCTTGTCCCCTCGCAGGAATCGGCCTGACCAGTTTGGCCTTCATCAACGCCTACCGAGCCCTTCGCCGGGGCGATTCGAAGCAGGCGAACCGCATGTTTCGAGCCCGAGTGGCAGCCCAGGGATTCACAGTCATTGCAATGGTGGCGGGCAGCATGTACTACCAGAAGGATCGCGAGAAGAGCAAGGAGCTCCGCCAGCTCCAGGAGCAGCGGGACGCCGAGGAGAAGCGCATCAAGTGGATTCGCGAGCTGGAGGCCCGGGACGAGGAGGAGAAGGCCATGAGGGCGAGGTTAGAGCAGAGGAGGCAGCAGGTGGTGGCCCAGAGAGCAGAGGAGGCCCAGGCAACGGCGGCGCCCACCGAGAACCCCGAAGCGACGTCCGGCGGAACCGGGGGCATCCTCGGCCGGATGGGTCTGTGGCCCCGGAGCGAGAAGAAGGGTGCCGAGGAAGCTGTGGAGGACGATGCAAGCGCCAAGCCGGAAAAGAAGAAAAATCCAAACAGCTCTCTTGGTGATCTCGGCGAGATTATCTCTTCCAAGAAGAAGGACTAACTCGATACCACTGAGAAAGGAAGCTTGACACATGGAGTGGAGCCTTGTACAATCATTTAGTGTGCTGGGCAATGGCCGACAGCACACCGTGTACGATAGTGAACGGGCGGTGCCTTTGAGCGCAGCATGGCTCTTCTCTTAGACTCGATGTTAACGACCAACAACGTCACAGCATTGGAGGCGTCAGTCCTCCAAGCCGGTTCTAGTTCTCACTTGTTTCTGCTCGTCAAGCTGGCTAAGACAAGACGTCCTGTTTTGGAGCGTGAGCAAGTTCTTTGAATGACTATCCCATGGAACCCCCACTCCGGCTCCCTCCGATCAGCCCTGCCATCTCCAACAATGCCCGATCCGCCTCGATGTCTCCGGTTCCCAGGTTGACCTTGCGACGAGCTTCAGCTTCTCTTTCCTCCCAAGCCCATCTCTCGGCCTGCGCCCTGGCTTCTGAGTCACCGCCACAGCCCCAAACCTCGAGGCTTTCGATTTGGAATCGGTCCTGAAAGTCGTATTTCCTCACCACGCTCGAGTGGAACGCTCCGCCTCGGGACGTATAATCATGGTTGAAGACTGCAAACTCAAATGAATCATCGAGCAACAAGGACACAGGACCTAGATGCAGCATGTCGGCTTTTCTGTGAGCTTGAGACGGGTGTGGGTGTGGACATCCAAAGGACAACATGGGATGGTGCGCTGGCGCTTTGGTGAAGGTTACGTAGTCCTTGTTGATGGTTGATGCCGGGAAGACATCATGGATAGGCTCCAGCTGAAAGAGCACCGTGTCTGAGCTGCCAAAGCATTCTCGATGGGTATGTTTCCAGGGTTCTCGGACGTAAACACCAAATGTGAGTTGGTCCGACTTGCTACCGTGAGGGAATCTCTTGGGCGGGAGCGATGCTGCAAAGGATGTCTCCTGGCCGCCTTCTGGGATGTCATCAAGTCGAGTACCGCTCACTAGGAGCAGCGTAGGTGCTTGCCAGTTGAATACCTTGGTCTGAAAGCTTCCCATCGAGAAGCCTGCTTCGTTGCCAGAGTAGAGCAGCCTCACTCGACGAAAAAGATCTGAGCCAGGGAGGAAAAGTGAGATCTGACAGAGCGTGTTGTGGTTCAAGATTTCGCCGGATTCGGTCAACAGAGGTTGTGCCACCTTGGCGATTTCAGTGGCTGCTTGGGTATCATTCTGGTGTTTTGAAAAGTCTAAGTTTTTAGAGAATAGAAAATGTTCGAAAAGACCGTTGAAGCCACGGAAGAGATTGGGGCAAATCACAGGAATGATCGTCTTGAAATGGTTGTATTTGATGCCGGTTGAGGTCTCGGCATTGACGAAGGAGGCGAGGATGCACTCAGCAGTTGCGCGAAGGCCTTGTAGTTCATCGCCCACGACACGAGCCGAGTACAACGATAGACTCTCCTGGGGGTCGAGTGGGGCTGCCAGGAGAAGCAGCATGACGAGTTTGCGAAAGTTGTCAGTTGGGATTGTTGCGCCATGAAACTTGGGAGCGTGTCCTTGATCCACAGCTTCCTTGACATCAAGCAGTTCGAAGGCTGTCAAGACTAGGTCGTCATCGTCATCATCTTCATCCTCGTCGCCGGCCTCGTCCACCGCGAAACCAGCAGCATGCGAGTTTGTTTCTACCTTCTCATCCTTTTGTCTTGTGTCCTCAAGCTGAGTGGCGTCCGGGATGATACCTGCTTCTGAGAGCTTTCGGTCAAAGACGGCCAAGCTCTTGAACAATAGCTTGGTCCTATCTGTGGAGCCCCGCGCCAACACGGTCTTGTAGCGCTCAGTCATGATGACAACCACCATGATCATCCGCGGTAGCTCCAGTACTACCGGGGCGTCCTGGAGGAAGGGAAAGGCGCCCAGGTACGAGACCATCTGAAAAATGACAGGTGATGCGCCAAGAATGTCGGGGATCTCCAGGTACCGGGCGATGGTATCCTCCTTCAGGTACCTGATCGAGTCCTGCTGATCTGCAAGGCTCTTAAAGACATCTTTGAGCGAGTAAAACTCGAGAGAAGTGAAACACTTGTTCTTGAACCTCTCGGCCTACATAACAGAGTTAGTTACTGTGAATTGCATCTGGCGTCAGGGTGGATGGCAGCTCACAAGCTCATGGGTTAGCTCTTCACGCGACCGCCGCGGCGGATGCTCATCCGAAAGACTCTGGCCCATCTTGTGAGAACCGCTCAGCACTCATCACTTCGAGGTTGCAGAATTGGTTCAAGGTCTCGCAAATTCGTCGATTGATGGGTGATATGATCAGGAGAAGCTTGGAAGCCTGCCCAGGCGACTTCATGACATTCCGGGGGCCGTTGCTGACATGGGTATGCCCTGGTACGTACCTGCTACGTAATGGACCCTTCAGGTTGCAGCCCATGCCAGGCGGTGTCAACACGTGAGTCGGGGCTATTGTCGGCCCGAGCAACAGCAGGTCATGTATGCATGAGGCTATTCCCAATGACATCGAATCCAATCATGCAACCTCAGATCAATGTGTGGCATATGTACCATTGGTTCCTGTACGACAAGGACTGCGACTTTCTAGTTTCAGGTCATTTGTTTATGGTCTGTTATCACACTATGAAAGACTCGCCACCTTTTTAGCCACAGCTCCCAGGACCCTGAATGGAAAGGGATGAGTCTTATCGCTGACAACTGAAAGTCTTCGTCTGCTCAGGCACCCCCTACTTCTTTCTTAGCTCACCCCTAGTCTTCCTTAAGTATTCCTTATATGTTCGAATGGGGCCGGCCACACGAGCCTTCGTCCTCAGAAGCGTTGAGCCTCTCGTCCAGCGTTGTCTCGTCATCCTGTGTCGAGCGACGCGTCTTGGAGTTAGACTTCTTGGAGTTGGAATCCTTGGAGTTAGAATTCTTGGGGGCAGGTTCCTCGGGAGTCTTATCTGGCGTGCCGAGTCCGCGCAAGAAGCGCTTATATTTGGGGTTGCCGTACCTCAGGCGGTACAGTCTGTTGAGCTTCTCAAGGTCTTTGCCTTCAAAGCGCTTGGTATCGAGAAGGAATTTCGAATCGTCTTTATCGAAGTCTAGATGTTTGCAAATTGCCTTGCGCTGCCTCTTATCAAACCTCTCGAATCTTCTTATTTGCTGCTTGGAGAGTCTGATATTCTTGTTCTTGACCAATAAGCGCTTGACCGTCTCGGTGTCATAATTACCTACCGAGCCTCCTTTCTCCCCCTTGGAAGGGCGAGCGTCTCGAGTCGTGTGCTTGTAATAGTGAGAACGGACGCCCCCGCCCTGCTTAGGTTGCACTTGCTCGTCATTTGGGCGAAGAGTGTGGGTGAGCCTATCAGTGGCCTTGGTGAACTCCTCATGGATGCTGCCAATAGCTGGGTGAACACTGGGCAGGGGCCTCTTGTGGTGTCCATGTCGCTGGGGAGACCCATACTTCTGAGCAGGCCCATGCGTCCGCGCAGGTTCATGCTTCTGAGTAGGCTGCTTCTCCTTAGCTTCCGCTTCCTGGCAGGCTTGGGACAGAAACTTCGAGGCGGCGTCGACGAGGTGCCTGTTGCGCTTGATGAGCCACTCTATGCGCTTTGTAATTCCACGTTAGTATCACAAGCTACTTCCAAGTAGGTAGAAATACGCGGGGATGAAACTTACAGAATACGATCTGAGGGTTATGTCGAGCTTTCTGAGCATGAGGCAGCTGGCCCAATCTGCGCGGTTGGGTTGTGTCTTGAGATGCCCTGCGTTGGCAAAGAGCTCCCTGTTCAAGGTATCAAAGGTCTTTGTATTGTCAGCTTATACACATCACGTTTTGAAATTGGCACTTACGTCGGCTCTGCAGAGCCGTTCGAGTGTCATAGGGTTCGTGTATTGGCCCTCCTTAGCCACGCTCCATCTGCTTAGTTCTTCATTGATTTGACGCAAAGCATCCTCCCATATCTCAAGAGTCCAGCGGTTAGACTGTCGATGGTTAGCTTGGGGGTGTTATCAATGACAGGGGACGTCAGATCATCTTACATCGTGGCGCTTGTCACTAGAGGTCGGTTCGTCGATGTGAGAGTACGCGGTCAACCAAACCACCCAGCGTTGGAAGTCCTCGAGAGTACGGCATATTGTGGCCGGGGTTAAGGGCCTGGGAAGGGGTCGCAAGAATCCATCACGGTTGACACCGGAAGCCCTGCTATCTGGCAAAGTGTTGGCAGAGTGTGGGGCAGCAAGAGCAGGAGCAACAAGAGGATCCCTCTGGGCTGGATGACGAGACTTGGTCTCGGTCTCCTTCTGAGCTTCTGGTTGATATTTAGCGTGCTCGGGGATCTTGATGGGTCCGATCCGGTGCGCCAGGGAGGTCTCAGTCTCCGTGCGGGAGGGCTGGTCATCCTTGGGCTTGAGCTGTAGCGTGGATGGATTCACGCGGACATCGTTCTTCCTGCTGGTGAATCTGGCAGTCGACTTAGTTCCGTCATGAGACTTGGCAGGTTCATCCTCGTGCACCTCGGCCTTGTTGAGGACAGAATGGACGCCCTTGGGCTTGGTGTTACGGAAACGGTTAGGGGTGAGTAGGTGGCAGTTGGCGGGTTTGGTCTCTTTCTCGGGAGTGGGCTTGGACTTGGGCTTGGTCAAATGAAAATGGGGATCGACCGACAGAACCTCGAGAAGGGGAGACGAGTCGTCTATGTCGGTCTTCTCGACCTTTTCGTCATTGGGGCGTTGGTGTCTTTCCTTGGGCAGGACAATGCCGACACTGACGGAAGCCAGAGCCAGGAAAAGGGTGCTGGCTATCTTCATGATGAGGACAATGATTAGATAGACTGAGGATATTGATCGTTTCTAGATGGAAACAGAAGGGGAGAGGCACTCACTTATATACCCTGTCAACGACAAGCAGCCAGCTGATGCTGTTTTCTTCGCTGATAACACTTGGCCGCTTCAATTCGCGTCCCTTCCGCACAATTATCATTTTGTGAACCATCTTTCGGAGCCAATCGTACCATATTCCTACCAGCTCCTTTGTTGAGCCGCCCATTGCTTCCGAGTTCGGTCTCGTAAACTTCGTCTTTAGTAATTTTATTGCTGTTGCCCGCTTTTGCAAGCTCACATTACACATCGAGACCTCATAAACTCCCTCCGTGTGACAGGAATTGACGCGTCTTTGACTATTTGGAGATCAAAATCGCCGAAAAGTCAATTAATGCCAAATAATCCCGCGTTTTTAATACCAGTTTCGCCGAAAGAGTTTTTAGCTGCGTGGGCCGGTAGAGGTCGCCGTCCATACTCAGTCTCCAAGGGTAGTTTTATAAGGTGCCGTATCAGTTTCGATCCAAAACCACAGAGTACTACATAGGTCTCCAAAGGGAACTCCTACAGAAGTCTCAGGGCTTGTATATCTGGCAGTGTTCCCAGAATCTGTCGTCAACAGCACAATGTCGCTATTCGGTAAAGGGGATGGTTGAGTTCAGACTCAAGTGGTTCATCGAACACAGTATGCCTATGCCTACTAATCAAGGCGAAAAGGTTATCTTTGCGGGCTTTCTTGCTAAAGCTTTTGTGTAGAGGATGGATCTCATGTTGTCGTCTCCTCGGCATCAATCACTGGTTGCCTTAAAGTCAGATGTTTGTGCGCGTCGAGTCTCAACACAAAGAGCTCTCCCCTGTCAAGCTAATTGAGTTTCCGCGGCCTACCCGGAGAGGTTCTCACAAGAGGTCTTCAGCATGATTTGCTGCCAGTAACCCGTTTTTGAGTTCGTCCAACATCTTCTCGTTGTTTGGGCTCATCAACTTCCACGTATGCTACAATCCTGGGTACGGGAAGCCATGCCAGGTTGCTCTCTCTGATGGTCTGAATCCACTTTGTAGGTTGACGTCAACACCTCTCCGTTCAGTTACCAAGTGCATCGGGCATTCTGTCTAATCCAAGGAAGCGTGTCTCATTATCATCGTCGTCATCATGGCACCCATATCTACACCTTTGCTCTCCATCCCCACGTACGCCCCATGTACACCCAACGCGAGACTACTAGAAGGAGTACCGCCAATATACAAAATCCACCGAGCGGAACCACATAGGCTGTAGTCCCAACCAACTTGCCCATTGATACACTCAAGAGCCCCCTACAGCTGCACGTCAGCCTAAAACTGCCAAGGGCAGAGCGAAGAGGGCAATACTAACGCAAAGCTAATGACCAAGGAGTTCGTACCGTAGTACATACCAAAGTCACTCTTTTGACAAAGCCTGATTCAGTGTTAGGATGACCCATCTAGACACATCGGGAGTAGAACTGTACTGTCCAGCGAGCACCGGCATCGTGCTGTGAATCGCACCAATACTAAATCCCCGAGGCGAGACGAATACATAGAACATTGCTTTGGAGCTTCCCATGTTGAGAAGCAGTCCAAATGCGACTATAACAGCAACGCTTTCAAACAAGAAGACTACGTTGATGCGGCCCATCTTGTCAGAGAGCAGACCGATAGTAACTCTCCCGACAGTCGCACCCCTAGCGATTCAGTCAGTCGTGACTGGTACTCACTTAACGAAGCAGACCTACTGGTTCGGTGTAGAGATAATGTTGAAGATCGTGTCCTTATCGAAGCCCCTTTCTAAACCCCATCCAGGCAACGTTGCCACAGAGCTTGTACTCGCAGAGTAGAGAGCAACCAAACTCAGTGTCAAGAAAATAAACGGACCTTGACGAAAGCATTGAAGCCTCACAAGAGGGCCGTTCTAGTTTCTTTTGTAATCTTCACGACAAAAGAGATTCCACAAGCCCAAAGAGCTACGACAATGCCGCCCATGGCTCGCAGCGTGTAGGCCCATCCCCAGTCATCAAGTGTCTCGCGAAGCATGAGGGGCCAGAAAACTCCACCAACAGAGCATCCAGTGAAGACCAGCCCACAAGCAATGCCACGCCGTCCATCAAACGAATGGCAGATGATTCCGGTAACAGCTGAGCAAACTGCGGCGGTGCCAATACCGCAAAAAAAACTCCCCACACGATCATTAGAGTAGCATAGGCTCTTGCTTAGTTGTGGTCCGTATCGAAGAAGCTGATATGACAAGGCCAGCGCAGAAAGTGGCAGAGCCGCAGAGTCAGAGCCAATGGGGCCCAATACGATCATAGATCGAGCCGGTCAAAATCGGCATGCTAGATGCAAGGAAGGCATTGAGTCCAGGGATCCAAGCGATAGTCCTTAGGACGGGACAATGGTTTAGACATGTATCCAAGGTGCCTGTCGTATTGCTAGCCTGGAACACGAGCCCTGGCATTAGGTGACTCATTCATGTTGACGATATAGTAGGTGAGTATGGTGAATACGGAAAGGTTCAGCTCATGCTTTGACAAACCAGAGCAACTTCCAGGTGCACCTTGCAAGCGTATGGCTGGCTCTATTGGATCACCCGTACACGTGTAGGAACCGCCATAAACCAGAGGGCCTCACCTAACAGCATAACATGTGCTCCTCAAGGTAGGGGAGTAGCCAAATACCTTGAGCATCCGGTATTGCTGTCCTTATCGCGCCATTCTCCTGAAAAGGGGCCGAGGCATCCGATGCTTCTGCCAGTCATACATGTTATCCAGAGGCGAGGGACAGACCTCAACAAACCCTGAGTATTAAACATCTCGTCGCCACAAATAACCCCAGGAATTCTTCTGGATCAAAGTTTATAATTTGGAGACCACAGTTCTTGTGGATCAACTCGGACGTACAAAGCCCTCACCCATGCAGGAGTATCAAAACACACAGCGCCTGTCCATAACCCGGTTACCCACTCCACGCTCCAAACTTCGCCAAAGCTTCCCAGTATACGCACCCCAATTAACAAAGAGTTTATACAACATGTAATAACAAAATGGCAAATGTCCCGCCGACAACATTACAGAGCATCCGTGTCCTTAGCAGCCACAGAATTAATGAGTCGCTGATACTTTGCCTGGGTCTCCTGCTCCGCATCTCGAACCGCTTTTGGGTTGAGCCCCTCAACCGGCGGCGTCTCTGATTTTCCCTTTGACGTCCAGAGAACACCTGGCTTCGAGACCACCTTCTGCTCGAGTGCCGAGTCAGGCTTTGGAGTAGACCCGTTTGTCTTTGGCTCGTCCGAGCCCGTGCCGTCTTTCTCACCATCCTTGATGGCTCTCGGAAGCCGCATCGCAAGCAGGACGTATTCTGCGCGAGTCATGTGGTCCATAACATCGTCCATGTATCGCCGAACTTCATCCTGGGGCGCAACCACCCGTGCCAAATTCTCTAGATGCCGTCCAGATTGAGTGAAAAGGCGTATCGTGACAGGTTGATAATAATCGAGCTTTGGGTCTCCGCCGTATTCTGAAGTGCTTCCCTTGCGGACTATTAGGAACGACGCCACGACCTGCTGGCCAGACGTCGTTGGTAGATACTCCAAAATGCTAAATTTCGGAAATAGATATCGATCTCCGCTTCCAAAATCAAACACAACACTAGTGACGTCTGGCTTTGGTGCAGGCGGAGGTCCCTTTGATCGCAGAGCCTGGGGGTTGGGCGGGGCCACGGCTTGAGGCGTTGTTGTCCTAGGTTGGCCATTTGGCAAGCCGTTTGGAGTCTGCTGGCGTACTTGTGATGGGGCCGGAGAAGGTCGTGGAGCAGTCCGCATGTCTCGATGTAGCCGATCAAGAATCTCTTTCAGATCTGTGGCATCCGTGAAGCCCGGTCGTCCCTCTGCAATCCGACGGATCATATCCCTGGTTCTGTGATCCTCCAGAGCAGTCTTGACCAACAAAACGACTAGAGGGTCACTCCCCTGGGGCGGTCGCAGTTCTGATGATTTCTGGTTGGGATTTGAAGCCAAGACAATGTCGAGGATTGCTCGTACTTCGACCGCAAAGTACTTCACCGTCCTACCGTCTACCAGAAGACGGTCTGCTGATGGGCCCTGCTGCCCTCCTTTGCTTCGGTACTCAGCATTGAGCTGATCGATGATTTTCTGAAAGTGTGCTAGCTCGCCCTCCTTGGCTTGTCCAACGGCCACCCTTTTCATCAAATCACGAAGCTCGGCATCTCCCGAGGCTTTCTGTGCAAGCAGTGCAATCACGGGATCATTGGCCGACGGCTTTGTCGCGGGAGCTGCTGGGGCAACAGCTGGTGTTGCCGGCTTTACAAGAGCAGCAGTCGGCGTAGCATGAGACGTCATTGGCGGGCGGGGTGCTGGTGACATTGATGGAGCAGCCATTGGACCAACAGGAGTTGCTGGTGCTGGTGCGGGTGCTGATGCTGCGGAGAGTGCGGGTGTAGTAGGAACAGCACCTGGAGGAGGAGGATTTGACGGCGCACGCACAGCTGGAGGGGGCGTCGGGGATGGCGCTGCAGGTGCACCTCCTGGTTGAGGCCTTGGCTGCAAACTTGGGCTCGACGAAGTCATATTGCTAGCTGGCGGAGCGGTCGCGGGTTGCGGGACTGCCGCCAAAGCACCGGGTTGCTCTTGGGGGGCTCGCAGAGGGGGCTGTGGCGGTTGCGCTGGGCTCTGAGCCGGAGCTGGGCTATGATGTACTGGCTGCGCCATTGTCGCTGCGCTCTGGGTTGGAGTGCCAGCCGCCGACACCGGTGCCCGCGGTGGTGGCATTGAGCCATTAGGAGGTCCATATTGAATAATGGGACGGCTTTGTTGTTGCTGAGGATGGGGCGGCTGTGACTTCGGTTTTGGGTCCTTAACCACATACATGGTGGCTTCGATAATGTGAGGCTCAATCGTGATGGTGACGGTGCCGACCTTGGACATGGTCTCTTTCGGCGGATTCTTGGGGTCTTCGTTGACGACGCCCTTGCGCTTGTGCGGTTTGGTCCAGTACTTGGCAAAAAGACCGTCGCTTATCCATTTGTGACGGGATCGAGAGAGGGACTCGGAGAGGACGCCGCTTTGAAGACGCGTCTGTTAGTTCGGACATCCCGTTGTAGATCCAACATGACTCACCTTTCGCCAACAGACTGGTACTCTTTAGAAGACAAGTCCTCAGGCTGCGCGACTTCAACCGTGGGGAGAGGCTTGCCAGCTTGGACTGACTTGGGCAACGGCGGCGGGGGAGGCTCCTCGGGCTCTGGAGCTGGAGGAGGAGGAGGCGGCGGGGGAGCAGCAGGCGTCGCGGATCGTTCTCGAGGTGTAACATTGCGCTTTTTGGCAGCATGATCGCCTCGAGCGGCAGCCCGGGCAGGCAGCTTGCGCTTCCGCTCCATAGAGAAGCTCGTGTAGTAGGCAGACTACAGAGGGCGCAACTGAATCACACTCCAGGAGGGAAGCAAATCATTATAAGAAGGCCATGCAAGGCGCGTCTGAGAGGCAAAACCAAAGTAAAACTCAGTCTCGGCGAGATCGACAAGCGAGGGAAATGCCGGAGCTAGCTCGGGAGCTGAGGCTTGGTTTTGAGGGAATGGCGAGTGAATATGGAGGTGGAAGATGGAAGATGGAGATGGGGATTGGAAAGAGGAAAGTGGTAGCAGCGACGCCCACGGCCAGCAACCCGAGGCCCAGGGCTGCTGCTACAGGACGGACTGCACCTTCATGATGGAGCATGGAGAGACAAGCAGGGGGTGTGATTGGCCGAGCCTGGCAGGAAAAGGCGGAGGGGCCACTAGCGTCCTGTGCCTGCTGAGCCTCTGATACCACAGCGGGATTAGAAGCTGCCGCGCTGTGCCCAACGGGGCCCTTGTTTTGCCCCGAGAAGCGCTGTAAATTGACAGGATGGGAATTGGTCCAAATTAGCTGTATCAGAGCGCGTCCAGATGCCGCCAGCTGCCACCGGCAACAGCCTGGTCAGCATCCGTGAGGGCGCTAGACTGAAAGAGGCCGGCGAGACGACCTTGGGCTGTCAACGGCATTTCGAGGCATTCGCATGCCAATCAAGCGATTCGTCCATCCGAATGGCCTCGCATCAATCCCCGAGCAATTGTTTCAGCAATGCCCGCGTGCGTGTCGTATCCTCCAGCACGTGTGTCCAGCCAGACCTCGTCTTGATCGTCAGATTCGAGGCTCAATTGGCCTGTTGTCGATTGGCGGCTCTCGTCTTAGCGGGCGGCCCAGCCAATTGTGGAGCCAGGGCCTGTTACAGCCGCATCGAACTGCGCAGCGGGTAAGACGCGCGTGCGCTAGCAAGTGTACATCCATAACGCTGAGTTTACTGCGGTTGGCCATGTACCTCAGATTCTCACCTGTCACTTTAGCGCGGGCTCAACGTCGTCTAGTTCAACCTCAGGCCTCGGTTTCTGCCTGCTAGATTCACCTTGCACGACGCATCACAGCATGCGCCTGTCAGTTTAAGCGGTTTCCCGTACTTTCCAATCTTCATAGAGCATTTAGAATCCATTTTATTGTCGTTTCGACTTACTAGACTAATCATGTCAATCCCGCTGCATCCCGCGCTGCGGACCGCCATCATCGCGGTTGTCGCTCCGTTGGGTCTGTATTGCATCTTCCTTGGTCTGGGAATGACTCCTTTCTTTCAGAGACAGTATGGCAGCAATCCTACACCACGCGCATATCTTTCAGGTCCCTGACACTGAAATTATAGCTTCTTGTACGCTCACAAGATCAACACCCTACTGTGGACAGACCTCAACAAGCCAGAGCAATGGGGTTTCGCTCGTGTGTTTTGCTTCTGCCTCTTGACGATTCTCTTGCTGACTCTCTTACTTTGCATTTAGGGAACCAAGTGACGCCATTTGCCCTCAAGACGCCCGATGGAGAAACTATTTACGCATGGCATATCCTTCCTCTGCCCTTGTACCTCCAGAATGAGGCATCCATTGAGTTGCGGACACCGGGCTTTTCAGAGGACTTCACGAGGACCGAGTCCTTTCGCCTACTAAAAGACGACCCAGAATCGCGTTTAGTTCTGTATTGTAAGTTGACCCATCCTTATTTCCTGGGACGTGTTAACACTAACACTTGCCTCAGTCCATGGTGTAAGTAACGATTGAGTTATCCAAATGTATATCGACTGACATGAACAGAATGCTGGACACGTTGCCCAGGGCTTCCGGCCGAGTAGCTATCACTCTCTAACCGATACTTCATCTTACCATATTGTCGCCATTGATTATCGGGGCTTTGGTCACTCCACTGGTGTACCCTCCGAGGCAGGCATCATTGAGGATGCAGCAGCGCTTGTCGAATGGGCCATCAACGTCGCTGGAATCCCCCCCAGTCGCATCGTGCTGCTTGGGCAGAGCTTGGGTACAGCTGTGGTCAGCGGTGTTGCAGAGAAGTATGCGATTCAGGGTGTAGAGTTTGCTGGCATCACCCTGGTTGCTGGGTTCAGTGATCTGGCATCACTTTTGGTGGGCTACCGTATTGCCGGTATTTTTCCCGTCCTTGCGCCGTTCCGAGTCTGGCCCTGGTTAGTGCGCTACCTGCACCGTTTCGTTGTTGACAAGTGGCATTCTGCGGATCGGCTCGCCAACATTGTTCGGCATACAAAGACGAGGCTAAGGATCAACTTGGTACACGCCAAGAACGACTGGGATATCCCCTGGACAGAAGACAACAAGCTCTTCCGGTCGGCGGCAAACGAGACAGTGGGAATTCTAGACGACGCAGAGTTCGATGCTTGGAAAGAGCAACGCACCGTTAGAAAAGGAGATGATGCGTTTGTTGCAACTTGGATTGCTGAGCCAAATATTGTCATACGACAAGAGCTATTCCCCTACGGAGGTGAGTTGAATCGATCCAGTCCGCCATGCCAGCAACGAACTAATGGATATAAGGACATAACGACGTCATGGGATACGCGCCAGTTGCGCTTGCGATCATGAGAGCCTTTGATCTTCAGGGAACGACTTATACTGAGGGCTAGAGTAAGCATTAAACGAACGGGAATTGAGATTTAACCATATGATATGCTCATGGCACCTGGCTGTGATTTGCCAACGGAGTGAACCAGTCACACATTCAAGAAATCACCGCTTGCCTCGGGATATCCTGTGGTTTCGAACCAGAGCTGGTGCATGGCAAATCATGAAGTATATGAGGGTTCAGGAGAGTTGAAAGTAGCACACTCAGAGGTCACGTAATCACAGACAATCTTGCTCATTCTAAACAGACGTGCATTCTTCCGAAAACAGACAGGAAAACGAGTCTATCCAATCATGTCCTGCGACTAAGTAGTAAATCAGGCCGCTCGTCGCAGTCCCTCCCGTCGGTTTAGTCGGATTCCGCCCAGCCCAGCCGGGTATGAAGTTGCTCTTGTTAGCAATAACTTCGCATTCTGCTTCCCTTCCAAACTTGCCCGAGACCAAGATCGCATTGCAATGCCAAAGTTCTACGTATATATTCTTTTCGTCTTCTCCTATTCTTCACTCCCACTTTGTTCCCCTGATCATTGTCTCAAGCTGGACTCGACTCAACCCCCGCATCGAAAAGGCAACTGGGCATTCCAGCACATGCCACCTTGGCCGCCTACACTAAAAATTACCCCACCAAGAGAGAGCTCCCTGCGATCAACACCCCACCCACCACCAACTAATTGTTGGCTCCGACATCACCACAAATCCATCCTCGACACCGCGAGACCCGTCTTCACCATGTCCGAGGAGTCCAAGCCGGTCGAGCCCATCGTCGACGAGACCAACGCCGAGCTCAAGGGCAAGGCCGTCGCCGAGGCAGAGTCCGAGTCCGAGTCCGAACATGACGACCACGCCGAGGCCGAGGGCTCAAGCGACAAGAAGAAGAAGAAGAAGTCGAAGCGCACCAAGGTCAAGGAGGCCCTGACTGGCCAGAAGTCGGCCCCTACCGATGCCGACTTCCGCAAGGCTCTCGATGGCCTCACTCCCCAGCAGATCAAGGAGTTCCTTGCACTCAACCCGGCCTTGGCCAAGGAGGTGTCCAAGGCATCCAACAGCGAGAACCCATCCGCTGACGAGGCCGCTACCATGCTACGCAAGATGAATCTCCAGGACATAATGACCGGACTCGCTGCGGGCGGCAAGAACGCAAAGGATATGGGATCATACAAGTTCTGGCAGACGCAGCCTGTGCCCAAGTTTGGCGAGGATTCCACTCTGAAGGAAGGTCCTCTGCGCATTCAGAAGGTCGAAGAGGTGGACAAAGAGCCTTCGCCTCTCATTGCTGGCTTTGAGTGGGTGACCATGGACTTGACCGATGAGGAGGAGATGAAGGAGGTGTACGAGCTGTTGAACAAGCACTACGTTGAGGATGACGAGGCCATGTTCCGCTTCAACTACTCTCCCTCTATTCTACGATGGTAAGCACTCGGTGCCTCATTTTCGCACTTCATGGGAGAGGGTCATCCTGTAAAACTAGATGTGGTCACTAACACTGTTACAAGGGCAATGATGCCTCCCGGCTGGAAGAAGGAATACCATGTTGGTGTTCGCGCCAGCCAGTCGCGCAAGCTTGTCGCCTTCATCTCGGCCATTCCTGTCAAGTTGCGTGTTCGCGAAAACTTCATTACCTGCTCCGAAGTCAATTTCCTCGCCATCCACAAGAAGCTGCGAGGCAAGCGTCTCACACCTGTGCTCATCAAGGAGATCACGCGGCGCAGCAACCAGAACGAGATCTGGCAAGGTCTCTACACTGCTGGTGTCGTCCTCCCCAAACCCGTCAGTACCTGCCGCTATTTCCACCGCGCACTGAATTGGCAGAAGCTTTACGAGTGTGGTTTCAGCCCTCTCCCCCCAAACAGCAAGCCTCAGTACCAGATCCGCAAGTATGCACTGCCCGAGAGCACTAGCACCAAGGGTCTGCGCCCGATGGAGGAGAAGGACCTTGAGGCCGTCATGGATCTGCACAAGAGATACACTTCGCGTTACGACATGACACCCGAGTTCACGCGGGAGGAGGCCTACCACTGGTTCGCTCCCAAGGCTGATCCTAGTGGAGAGCAGGTTGTCTGGACTTATGTCGTTGTGGTGAGTGCCTCCTGGAACGCCGTCTCCCTCGAAAAGTATTCTAACAAAACTTGCAGGACAATGACGACAAGATCACCGACTTCTTCTCCTTCTTCTGCATTGAATCCTCTGCCATCGGAAATACCAAGCACAGCATCATCAAGGTGGCATACATGTTCTACTACGGCACAGAGGTCGGCCTCCAGGAGCCCTTTGACAAGTCTGCCCTCAAGAAGCGCCTCAACGAGCTCACTCACGACGCTCTCATTCTGGCCAAGCGTTTCAAGTTTGATGTTTTCAACGCGCTCACTCTCATGGATAATGCCCTCTTCTTGGAGCAGCAAAAGTTTGGAGCTGGTGACGGGCAGCTGCACTACTACCTGTTCAACTACCGGCTCAACCCGATCGGTGGCGGAGTCGATCGCAAGAACCAACTTGACGAGGACAACCTCAGTGGTATCGGCTTGGTGATGCCATAAATGGGAAGCGTTTGATAGACAATGGAGCAATGACGGGCGGCAGGCTGAGTTTTGGATGGAGTTGGACGGTTGGAAGCGGAGTGGAGTTGCATCCGGAATGACACAAAAAACGAGATGTAAGAAACAAGTTGTTCATGAAGGCATATGTATGCATGAATATAGCGGCTGCAGTCTATTGCATAAAGGTAGCGCTCCATTACTTTGATATAAGTGAGTGAGACTAGAGAGCCAATGAGCCGAGTGGCTGGCAACCACAAAACGTCATGCGAAAGCCACAGATGGAACGCCAGAAAGTCAGCATACAACTTGTCAACTCAATAGAGGAGAAAGAGCCTCGTCTGGATATCTAGTGTCTTGCTCCCTTTCACCGTCGACCTCGGCTAAACCAAGATGGAACGATTGAAATCGCATGCCCCTGCTCCCATTGGAGTTGTCTCTAAGAACAGGCTGGGCCACGTGCCCCTCGGGGTCGCGAGGGCCGAGGGACAACGTCACGGTCAACGATAGCGCCGAGTCCTGGCAAGCAGACTCTCTCTCCACATTTCAGTCACATACTTGGCGACAATCCATAATCCAAAGCGGCGGCTTCTGTTGTGATTATCTGTACCTTTCTTTTTGCATATACAATATTTATTGAAATATTTGCCTCTTTCTTAGCATTGTTCTCGGTGTTGCGCTTAGAGGCTATCTCGAGAAATCAGGTGAATAAATAACCGTTGGATGCTGGAACTGACATTGGCTGATCCTATGAGTTACTATAGAACCACCAAACACCTATTATCCTCGTTGAAATCTGTCCAAGATACAAAAGGACTTTCAGAGTCTCGGAAGAGTGCGAAGCGTAGGAGCAGCCAAGGATATTGTCAAGCAAACATCACTCATGGCATCCAAGTAAGGCTCTCACAACCCGTTATCCTTCTCCTGTCTCCTCTCTCCGAAGTTGCCTCTTCTCCTTTCTTACCCTTACATGCCTTCTCTTGATGTCATGATACATCGCCCTCCCTGTTGCAGTGACTGACCGGAATGCGCCACCGCAGACACCCTGCGTTTCCCTCTGCAGAGGAGACGCTCAAGCACCCAGCGTTTCCAGCGACTATCTGGGCGCTGGAGCCTCACCGGAAGGGCAAGGCTCTTGTTGCCAAGGAGCGTGGCGGTCCTGTTGGTATCGCGTGGGAGGTTCATGGTGACGGGCCGATCAAGCTTGTGGTACGTTGCTCCCGTTATATTCTCCTTGTTGTACACAATTGAATTTCCTCTTCCTCTCCTTTCATAACTCTGTTGTGTTCCCTGATATCTTCTCCGAAATGGCAGGTTGAAACATTGATGGATGTTGACTGACCGTGATTAGCTTCTCATGGGTCTGGCTGGCGTCAAGACTTCATGGCAACGCCAAACCAAGTACTTTGGCCACGATCGGGGCGATAAGTATTCAGTCCTAATCCTAGACAACAGAGGAATGGGCGGCAGTGACAAGCCCTATGGCCTCTACTCCACCAGCGAGATGGCTCTTGATGTCATCGAAGTACTGGACCATGTCGGCTGGACATCCGACCGTGAGATCAATCTGGTCGGCATCTCCATGGGCGGAATGATTGCACAAGAAATGGCTCTCCGCATCCCCAAGCGTCTCCAGTCGCTCTCCCTGCTCTGCACATCAGCAGCTGTTAACAACGCAAAAAGCTTCAGGGCCACCGTCGCCGAGGGAATGGGCTTCCTGATCCCAAAGTCGACGGAACGGTCCATCGCCGACACGGCCCGTCAGCTCTTCACGGCCGAGTGGCTCGCCGCACCTGACGCCGAGATGCTTCCCGAGCCAGGCGTTACGCCCCGGTGCGGACCACCGCCTCCAGAGGTTGGCCCAGCGTATCGTCTCTTCGACTCCAACTTCCAGCGATTCCAGGCCCAGGAGCTCGCAAAGAGGCGGGAACCAGGTGAGTTCCTGACTAGAGCTTTCTTGAGCCAGCTCTCGGCGGCAGCGCTACATCACAAGTCGGATGAGCAGCTTCACAAGATAGCCGAGGCCGTCGGCCGCGAGCGCATCCTCGTCATGCACGGGATGCGCGACAACATGATCACCGTGCCCAACGGTGAGCGGCTGGTTCGGGCACTGAGGCCAGGCGTGGCATTGATCGAGGACGGTATGGGACATGCCCCTGTCATGGAGCGAACACAATGGTTCAACAGTGTGATGGAGGAGCGGCTAGGCATGTGGTCCAAGATTATAGACGAATAGCAACACGGATGAAGATTCCAGATCTAGTGCTTTTATAGAAGTCGGCACATGAGAACAGAGAGGTTGACAAGACATGCATAGACTAGTTGTAGAAGAAGGTAGATAAGACGAGAGAGGAGGAGAGACAGTTTAGGTTCCACGAGGGGACCTAGCAGCGTGGCTGATGTGCATGTCTCATCCTGAGAACGGCCATAATGCGCCATTTCTTTATACGAATAGGATACACTTTCCAGAGCAAGTAGATAGCTTCATCATGTTCAAATGAGTTTACGCACTGAGCGACTTAGCCTATTCACGAGTTGGTTTTAACTATCATGAAGACCACGTCAGGGTTCAGATGCTATGCCTTTTCTATTCTCACTTGAGAAAATCAAGTGAGGAATCACATAAGGAAATGGTTAGAAATGCCCGTCACGCAACTCTACTCATGCTCAAATTTTGACTCCATTTTTCTATCATACATCTGGTCGATGTGCCTCGATCTACCTCTCAACTTATCCTTGGCACGAATGATGCTCCCAAATCTTTCTAACCACCGTCATAAAAATCGCTAGATTTTGATGTTACAAAGAGTTCCCAGCGTGCGCCGTCCATCATGTACGTGTCCCCGTCCTTTCCTACCATAGTCACCACAAGCGCGACATCGTGTAGTAGTCCGGATTGACATGCTGCCATGTCCAAAGTCCCCGTCTTGAATCCAGCCAGTCTATCGAATAACGTAAAGACCTCTGACAACTGCTGCTTTCAAGCCATTCACCTCTCGCCGGCAAGTCGTCGGCTCTGAACTTCACTCAGAGCCTTAGTTCCGCTCAGGAACGAAACAGCGCCGAGGAGTCCAATGACGGGCAAAGTCTGGAACAGGTTCCAGGTGCTGTAGTAGAGGAAGAAAGTGCTCTCAATGGCAATGATGGATCCAAAGAAGACGGCGTGCGAGACCGGCGCAGCACCGAGGGCCTTGGAGATGTGGTAGACATTGGCACCCAGAGCCAGCCACTATGATAGCAAGTTAGCAATTTCAACGATAAGGCACTTGTAGTTGGTACATACGCCAAGGAAAAGGGTAGGAACGGCAGCAAGAATGGCGAGAACAAAGGCGAGAGAGATGATCTTGGGCGGGCTCTTGGGGTCGGCACGGAAGATGTGGTTGATCTGAGCTCGAGGGCCGTATCGCAGAGGAGCTTCATATTGCGGCGCGGGAGTGTTGGGGTCGAGCTGGATCTCAATATCGAAGACAGGGGAGATGAGGGGCTTGGACGAGCCAAAAGAGCCCAGCACGAGGTTGGCCTTGATGGGGGCGTCGGAGAGCAGGAGCTGGACAGGGAGGTCCTTGTGCGTCTAGATGTCTTGTTAGCCGCGACGGTCCAGACGGATGTGAGTGTTTGGGTCAGGGCAATCGCATACAATCTCGACAGTTCCCTTTCCAGATGCCTTGATGCTGAGAGGATAGGGCGCCTCGAGGCCAGTCGACTCGGTAAGGACGAGGAAGGCCTGGTGAGGTCGCTTGGCCTTGGAGGCTTCGGTCGTGGTCAACGAGACCTTGATGGTGTCGGTATGGCCCAGGACGAGGGCGTTCTTGGTAGGCTTCTGCTCGCTAAACCTGCGGCAAGTATATACGTCAGCGCGTGTTCGCACAGCACGGGTCGGCGGGCTGGGGTCGCATCATCATGGCATCTTGGAAGCTTACTTGTTGGTAGCAGCTTGGCCGGTCTTCTTGGAGGCGACGGTGACGGAGCCATCGGTGAAGCCCCACGACGAGGCAGCGCTGGCGGCGCCCGTCAGGAGAAGTAGCGACGATGCGATTGAGAAGCGCATGATTGTGTCGAGGTCAATTCGAGAGTTGAAGGAAGTGGACAGCTTAAGATGGAGCCTCGAAACGGTAGCTCTCGACGGTGTTGCGGGAGAGCGTTACGTGGTGAGAAGTGGAGCCCTTTGATTGGCCAAAGCTCTCAAGACCGGTGGGGCGCGACGACTAAGCTCCTGGCCTCAGGGTAAAGGAGACGAGGATACCGACGAACATTATCTAGCAAGACTAAGGCCTACATGTGTCAAGAAAATTAGTCGATAGCAACTGTCCGTTTTACATTAAGTCATCTCGATCTAATCGATTAGAGTTTTTAGTAAAACAGATCCTAAGCATTCGGTGTTCTTAACTAAAGACACTTCAGACCAATCTCTACCTAAGGCAGTCTAACATTTAAGTAAGTTTTAGATGACAGATAACTTTATGCTTAGGGGACAATTATATAGTAAAAGACTGCTTGTAATTTGATACATAATCTTATGGTGAAGCAAGATCTTTCCTCGGGGAAGACCTAATACACTTTCCTTATCTATCTAGATAGATTGTATGTGCCCATGTTCCTGTCTAAGCTACTGCCTGTTTACAACTCATATAACTCCATAGGAAACAGCTTGAAAGGTCCCGTTGCGATGACAGGGGTTCGGTCGACCTCAGCTGTTTCATGGAATGGAAGAATTCTCTGTGTAGAAACTGTGGTACCGTCAGTCTCAATTCTAATGATTATTCCATACAACACCCCAATGCCGAGACTTCAACACGATATCAGCACTCTATCTTCTAATAGTTTTCTCGTAAAGTTTCCCGGACCAGGCTCATTAAATCACTTACTGTCGAAATAAACAAACAATAGAATCATATTGGAGCAATTGTAGAGGAGCCCTTGTAAGAACGAGCAGTCTCGAGTCCCACTTATCGATGAGTCGCTTTGTCCCTCATCTCCGTAGATTTATTGTCACCTTCATTGAACTTGCTGCGAGTTGCGAAGGGAACTGTACTTGAATAATTCTGGGATATCTGGAAATGACTCTAAACGCAGGTTGGTGGTATTCTGGTGTCCCTTTACTCGCTCTTGATCTCGGTGCGATGACCCTTAATGGCATCCTTCTCCTCGCCTGTCAACTCAATGCCAAAGTACTCCTTCAAGGCCTCAACCCTCTCCTCTTCCGTCTTGCACTCCTTCACCACCGTGGTCTTGCCCCCTGGGTTCTCCTTGACGACATCATTGATCAGCATCCTCTTGCCGTATATCTCCTCGCCAGTGGGCTGCCCCGTGCACTGCCTCCGCAGGAACTTGACAACCAGCACTGTCGAGGTCTGAAAGCTCTGGGAGCTGGTGCCGGTGTAGCAGTTAGCCACGTCAAAGTCGGCGGGGAGCCACTCGACCGAGTGGCTGAAGGCGTAGTAGCTGGCCCAGGGCTGGTCGGGGCCGTTGCGGCACTGGTAGATCCAGAGGCGGCGACCGGCAGTGAGCTCGGTCTGGCCGGGGATGAAGTCCTTGATGAGACGGGCATCCTGTGTGCCCATGTTGCGCCACTCGGCGCCCTCGATCAGAGGCATGGGCCGCGTGGGACCGTCGCCGCCAAATGAGGCATCGATAACCCAGCGGGAGTTATCAGGGAGAGTCACAATGTTGACGATGTGAACCCTGATTGTGGATGTTAGTGAGACTTGCATAAAAATCAGTGAGGGATGAGGGGGTTTACCATCCAGGATAACCACCCTGAGGAACACCATCCTTTCGAAGCCGCACTCTCACACCAACAGGGTACACTTGAAAGCCCAGAGCCCGAAGCATGTAGCAAAAGAATAGATTGCTCTCCATGCAGTAGCCTCCCCGTCCACGGCCGTCAACAACAATCTTCTGGTAGAGAGCCTGGGGCTCGAGGGTGATATCGCGGTGCGACGAGTAGTGCAGAGTCAGGTTATCATACGGCACCGTGGAGAGCATGTGCTGGTGCAACACGGTGAGGAAGGCATGGTCCAGAATGGGTTCATTCCCGACATAGAACTCTTGAGGGATTTGGAGGTGCTTGAGGAACTTGGCGACCTGGGCCTCGGAGTAGATGGCCGACGACATGACGGCGGTGCTGTATAAGACTCTGAAGGCGGAACTTGATCAACGCTGATGATGCTTCTTCTCCCGACACCAAGAACAATGAAAGATTAGGGTTCAAAAGGTCAGCCTGAGATGTAAAGAGCCAAAGATAAGAGGAAAAACCGACGTCAGATCGAAAGACAGAAAGGCATGGCCTCATCCATCCCTAATCTGCCTACCTCAGCTACTTGTCCCGCAAACAACACCCACAAGGGACCCCCGTTGGTCCGCCGGATCACGGTCCCATCTCCAGACTCCAGAAAGACAAGAGTCATCAGTCAGAACTTGCAGACGGACGAATCACTAGCAAACGCCTTGGCCAGTTCCCTGTCGGCAGACGTGAACGCTGCGCCCTCTGTCGAGGTTCTGTATCCACTCGGCCTCTAAACGGTGGGCACTTTTGGCAGCGCAGTGCCCCGGGGTCTACGACTCGGGAGCCAATCAGGGCAATTCTGGCGTTTACTTCGGGAGTTTGGTTTTATCATTTTGGCGCTTGTCAGTCTCTGGCCGTAATAAATGCCTCTTTGTCTCTT
The DNA here is from genome assembly GCA_000966855.1 of Fusarium sp. JS1030. Taxonomy (NCBI): domain Eukaryota; kingdom Fungi; phylum Ascomycota; class Sordariomycetes; order Hypocreales; family Nectriaceae; genus Fusarium; species Fusarium sp. JS1030. The sequence goes on along the minus strand of JWIW01000081.1, from coordinate 862,342 downwards.
CGGTCCGTCTTGCACGGTCCCCACGGGGTGCGAGGTGAGCGTTTTCACTTCCCTGTTCATGATGAGTGAGCACTGCAGACAGCGAGTGATTTATGTCAGACGTCTAGGTTCAAGGATGTGACGTGCCGCTGGACGACAAAGTGATAATTCACATCCAATGCCATCCCGAGAGTTGTGCCAGCAGAGAGAGAAAAAAGGACAACCAAAACTCCCCCATTCTTTCATGTTATGTAACCCCGAGGCCAAAAAGAGGATGACATGACTCTTTCTCTATCTGTACAATGACATCGCGCCCTAAACGCCAAGCCCGACACTACTCTCCGCCCAAAAAGAAGATCAAGACGCCCACTGACATTTTATCTCGAGGCTGGCAGATCTCGCCTAGAGCTCTGTCCTCCGGCTGCTCGTCGTCGTACCCGCCGCGCCATTCCTCTTCGCCTTGGTCCCCGCCAGCTTGGGCATGAAGTCCTGGATGCCCATCCAGTCCACCGTAAACGCCGTTGTCAGCCGCGCCCAGTCGCGCACCGTCGGTAGATCCAGGTGCTCGCCGTCATCCGTCATCTCATGCCATACGTCCGGGAATGGCGTCGGGATGATGTGCAGAATCTCGACCCCGCGCTGCATAAACGGCCGATGGTCGTCGTCGATGTAGCTGTGCGTGAAGCGGTGGGACGCCTTGTTGGCCTCGGGCAGGAAGGGCCTCTTGGGCTTGGTCTCGAGGACGCCCAGCTCTCGCATGCGCTTCTCAAGGCCGGCCATGGCCCGGTATGCCCAATGCGTCGTCAGGAAGTAGGAGGGAATCCGAGGGTTCTTTGATCCGAGAAGATCGAGAAGGAGAAAGAGGCTGATTGAGTCGAGGGGCGTTCTGTAAGTGGACGTAGCGCCGTGGAACTGAAATTCCCATTCCTCGGCGAGTGACCTTATCATGAATGTTAGCAAAAATGCGCACAACTACCGCCATGATGTAGTTTCCTACCTCGCTCCGTAAAGAGAGTCGTCATTGGTCCAATCCTTGAAGGCTTCCTCGCCGTCCAAAAAGATGATCTGGATTCCCTGGGCGTCGTCGAGTCCATCATCGCCGTCCTCCTGCATCTTGTTCCACTTGGCCTTGAGGGCATCCTCAATACTCCTCGCCACGTGCATGAGCATGGCACAAGGCGCCGCACTGTCAATGGCACCGATGAAGCCGTGCGGCTCGTACTTGCTGTCGTAATGCGCAACCAGGGTGAGGCGACTGACATCGCCGTTCTGGGCCCATGGCGGATCGCGGCGGAAGATGAGGTTGGAGAAGGGAACGTCCTTGTTGCCCGAGACGGGGGTCTTTGAGGTGGAATTCTGCCACTCGAGCTTCCACTCGGGCAGGTTCTCGCGGAAGAAGTCGACAAAGTGTTTCTGGGCGCGCAATTGGCCGTCGGTGCCGGGGACGCGGGGGATCAGGATCGGGGCGAGCAGCTTGCCGCTCTTGATGTCAAAGTCGTCGCCGGGCGAGGGGATGTTCTGCAGGGCATCGTCGGAAAGCGTCATGGACCCGGCGACTGGAGAGAGCAGCGTCGAGGCGAGGGCGAGGATGCAGAGGGCGAGGGTCAAGAATGGCGATGGCATTCGGGGCATTGTCGAGGACGTGGCCATACTAGATGCGGGTTCCGGTTGAAATCGTGGGGCGCGCACAGCTAGCTCATGCCGCCTGGAGGATGGGAGCGGGTAGGCAAACGACAGTGATGTTCTTCAGCTCTAGGGCGCCAGTCGAGGCCAAGCAGAACCGGCGGCGGCGTGTTATAGGGAGGGAGGGAATTAATGCAGCTGTTTCGTGTCGGAAGACGAAGCTTCGCAGCCCTCTTCAAGGGATGGGAAGATGCAGAGTAAGAAAGAGGCAGGTGGTACAGTGGGGAGCCCGAAACTCTGGCCTTTCCAGGGGTGCAATCCGACTTTATTTAATGTACCACGACAGGACCAAGTTGTCGTCCATATAAGCTTACCTTGGATCTCTATGAGCTACTCCGAGTCAATTCTATCATGGCAACCATCCCTTCCTGTTGGTTCATGGCAAGCCTTGTGTTACTGGCCCCCCCATCGTGGCGGCATGGACAGATAACCCACAATGCTCAAGGTTGGGGCCGGTGGAGGACGCCCCTTTCGACGGCTTGTGGCGGTGGACAGAGCCCAAGGCCCTTGCATGAAAAGGACACTTTCAGGGGACTAAAAAGAAGACGTTGCAGGGGTTTGAGCGCTAGAGTCTCATTGGCTGGAAGCTTGGCTGCGAGACTCATCAAAGCTTCCATCCACCATGTCCAAAACATATTGTTCTCTCTGAACCGTGCACAGATGGCTGATGAAAGTAGACTAGGCCATGGAAGAACAATACTTGGCCATCAAACGCCGTTAATATTGTCCCGAGGTCACTTGACTTTGTCTAGCTTAAATAGGATATCATTCTCTTAAGTCGGTTGTGTAAGTCGCCCAGCTGCCTGAGACTTTCTATATCTTGCTGCTCATCCAGCCTTTGACTTGAAGAAAATATGTCCAAAATCGGACTTCAGGGTCATTTAGCCACCCAGGTTGCAATCTATTTTCATCAACTGTCAGACTCATCCCTTCACAATGACTCTGGACGGGTACCTCAGATGCGGAGGAACATACTATTGTCCTGTCCTCCCAGTCGTCCGCCTCGAGAGATGCCCCGAAGTTCCAATTCCACTCCCACCCGAATAAAGACCTCCAATTCCTACAGATCTTCATGCGCAGGGAAAAAACACCAATCACACTCGTTTAGAAAAAAAATTAAAACATACCCTAAGGGTCCCTGGCTACGGCCGATTAACATTCATCGGGGCTAACGCACGCTACGTCATCCCGCGTCGACCCGTCTTATCGCCGAAAGCTTCAAGACCGACGGCTTACACGAAAACACCATGTCGGCGTTAGGAGACAACACCTCTTCTCAAACCACCAGACAGGGGAGATGATCACCAACAATGGACTGATCACAGGCGGAACCGTTGCATAACTGATGGGGCGGCGGCGATAGGAGTTTGACGCTTGGATGGGATCACAACCGACCCGTACAGGTTGAGAACAGAAACATATATAGGAACAGCCTTTTTAGTGACAATAATCTCAGCTCAGTCATCGAAATATCAGATATTATTTTACTCATAAGTCTTTACTGACTCTACTTATCTCGTGTTCATAGTAAACGACGCGCAACCCATCATGAACTCTAGCTCTCCCGTCTGGCTCATCACCGGTGCTGGAACCGGCTTCGGCAACGCAATTACTCTATCCGCCCTTCGGCGAGGTCACCGTGTCGTTGCTACAGCTCGTCGCCTTTCAGCCCTCTCCGACCTCGCTAAAGCAGGCGCTCATGCCCTTGTTCTCGATGTCACGGCTCCAGAAGATGACATCGCAGCCAAAGTGAAAGAGGCACACGGCGTCTACAGACGACTCGACTACCTCGTCAATGCAGCGGGTTATGTCCTTGAAAGCGCCTGCGAAGAAGCTTCGTAAGTACACTTATAAAGGCCGCAAGTGAAGAGCTAAGCACTAACGAGAAAACGACAGCGAAAAAGAAGTCTTTGATCAGTTCAACACCAACGTCTTCGGCACCATCAAGCTTTGCCGCGCTGTAATTCCCTACTTCCGCGCCCAATCCCACGGCGTCATCGCAAACTTCGGGTCTCTTGCCAGCTGGAACGGTAGTCCGGCCACAAGCTTCTACAATTCGAGCAAGTGGGCCGTCTCTGGCTTCACCGAGGCCCTCGCCGCCGAGGTCAAGGGCTTTGGCATCGATGTGACGTGCATTGAGCCGGGCATGTTTCGCACCGCGTTCCTCAATGCTGGGAAGCGTACTAGTTCAGCGATCAAGATGAAGGATGTGTATGGAAACACGGGCGCGGCTGAGTACCGTGCTGCACTGGATGGAGCGAATAATGCGCAGAGAGGGGATGTCGTCAAGGGGGCCGAGGTTGTCGTCGACGTCGTGACCAAGACAGGCGTGGCAATGGGTAAGGAGTTTCCTGTCAGGGTTGCCTTGGGCCCAGACACCTTGAGCGTTGTGAGGAGCAAGTGTGAGAGCACCCTTGCGTTGATGAAGGAGTGGGAGGCCGTTGCAGCATCGACGGATCATGAGGACTTCAAAGACTAGGCCTGGAGAGGGATCCACGGTCATTGCCAAGTAGACTCTGTACGAGCTAGGACAAAAGTATGGATCTCATCTTATTTATTGGGCTTGCGTCCTATGCGCATAGCTTGACTATATCCAAACAAGGCCTTTTCCGCCTCCGTCAACACATGAGCTTCGTCTGAATCTATTACAATGAATATACCGTCATAACCATGGCGCTGAGCAGGGTTTCATGTATCCTGGCGCCAAATGAATGCGAGAAAGCAGAAAGTAAAACACCAAACGCCCATCATGCTTTTCCTCCTCTGTACTGTGATGCCGACCCGTTCATCGTCGTTCGCCTCCCAAGTAAGATGCTTATCGAATCTATAAGTTGATGTTGAATATGTCTGTACATGCGCCGCTTCGATCGTTTACTAGTACCCGCCACTTGTTGAATGCCGAACCGTTTCTAGACCATGGTATGGAAGCCAACATTGGTCTAGTGAAGTTTGCGAGCATCATGGGCCAGCTTGTTGGCAATCTGCTTCTCCTTGGGGATGGTGAGGGCGTTGATGCCAAGATAGTTGCAGATGCTCGTCACCACAAGCCAGGCCCAACGGAAGTAGACCACCATGGAGAAGAGCAGGTAAGCGTACAGGTAGTACAGTTCCAGCTCAGCGCTAATCTGAGGGAACCCAATTCGGGGCAAGTTTCCGAGGATAGCACCGCCAACAAGCGGGTACAACATGACAGTCCAGTAGGGGAAGGGCTGGCGCGTGAGATGAGCGAGAATCATCTTAGTCGTCAGGCGACCAAAGACAAACGACATGGTGAAGCAGAAGAGGATGAGGTGGTTGTCCTTCATAAGGGTGCTGTACGGAGAGAAGACCCAGAGAGCAATGGAGATGGTGTAGACGGCCATGGGAATCCACTCGAGGAAGACGGGAAAGACAGGCAGGCCATTCGCCCGACGGGCCTTGACGACGTTGACCACGCAGAAGGGGATCTGCGTGAGGACAAGAGAGGCGACAATGATACCAATCCAGATGTCTCGGAAGGTTGTCTCGCCCAGGAGATCAGCAAGTCCGGGCAAACGGTCGTTCAGGCCGTTAGCAAGGGGCTGAGTCCAGATACCGGGGCCCCAGATTCCGGAGATGATCATGATGCCGCATGCAATGAGAATGCCTTCGGTAGGGCCGTTGATCACACCCAGGTAGAGAGTGTGGGTGTGGTATGTTTCCCAGGTCGAGAAGAACATGGGCAGGCAAGGGCACAGCGCAGTGAAAATGCCAGCGGGAGAAGTACCCAGGCCCATAGCGGCGGTCTCGAGCACACTGGCCAAGGTACAGTTGAGGGAGTCGATACCGTGGTCGAAAAGCTCGCCGAGACCGCTCGAAGTTCCTGTTCGCCTGGCCTGCTTGCCGTCGAGGTTGTCCATGGTCTGGTACATGAAGAGTCCGAGGGCGAAGCTAAAGTAGATCCATGAGGGTCCCTGTATCAATGACCTCAATCAGCATGCAGCCCTTCAAGCTCTGCGCGCAGTGTAAACGTACCGGTCCAACCAGGTCTGGCATGAAAATTTCGCAGAGGGCGACATTTGCCAAAATGAAGCAGAAACCCAGTAGGGTCACCATATTGGGCGCGATCCATAGTGGTAAGAGGTTGACGGAGGCGTTCCACTGTATGATGACGACAAAGACAAGGGTTAGCTATCATGAGCTCCATCATGTCAAGGTGAATAGCTCTGCTGCGCGCCAGCTCTCGAAGCTGCCCCGCGAAGACAAGCTGCGGAGGGCCAAAGGGAAAGAGGGTCTGGGTATTGCTAGATGCTGGAGGGACATACAAAGGGGCCGAGGACATATTTCGACACCGGAGACAGGTCGACGCTCGAGTACTTGTACGACTTGAGGTGGACGAGAGCATCGTCGGAGATGCACTCGGCAACATTTTTCTCTGCAGCGCGCCGCGGTCAGTGAACAATGATCCCCCGGAGCGAATTCCCGCTCCAAAAAGAACAGGATACCCAGATGTCGCCTCTGACTTACTTGTGTTGGGAGCCATATTCGTACCGTTCGGGTCGGTGGCCGTGGGATTGAAAAGCGGTAGTGTCTCGCTCCCGGACATGGTGGGAAGGGAGGGGCCGGAGGGAGGAGGGGCAGCGGTAAAAACGGGGGACCCCTTTAAAAGGGTACGGGACGGAACAAGAAAAAAAGTGTCGGCCAAGGAACAGCCCCGACAATCGATGGGGCCTTGACGCAACGGTGCCGCAGCAATAGACTGCCGCGCGTAGGTAGTAGTCAACACCTCGGTAGCGGAGACGCAAACGGAGGCTTGTCTCTGGTGGACAGGCTCTGTGGTCCTGCGGCGCGAAACAGAGACGGGCGGCGCTGCACGTGGGCGAGAAGCTCTGGTCTCTGATGGGATAGCTGACAAGCGTGACAGCTCTCGAGGCTTGGGCTTTGTTGAGGATGGCAGATCGGTTTCAAGCCAAGGGATATCCTGCGGGACTCGATTCGACCAGAGACAACCGGGGGTGTGCAAGAGGCTGGATCTGAATCAACGGCCGAGAAAGTCGGTGAGGAATTCGAGCAAAGGAATGAAATAGCCTGTGAATAGTCTGCAAAGATGTTCTTGTTTTATTCAAGAGAGAGAGCGAAAGAAAGGGTTAAAGGGGCAGGTTATGGCTGCTCGAGAAAGCGCTTGAAATTGAACAAAACCTCCAACTTGTCGAGCCCCTGGACAGCTAACGAGAGCCCCTGCCGACACCAGCGATCCGACCCACTGAAGGTCCCCGCTGACAGGGGGACGAGGCCTCTAAAATTGGACAATTAGCGGCTCGTTCATTTACAAGTCTCCAGCAGACAATTTGACAGCCAACAATCATCCAGCGGCTTGGACCTCGATCTTTTGATCATCACACGATCTCGTCGTCCAGGCCCCTTTCTGATGCCATCAACACGACTCCCGCTTCATCCAGCACTTTGACTTTTTCTCGGGAGACGCGGATGGCTCACGAGGAAACGCGTGCATTAGACAGCCAAAACTTGTCATGAGACCCTCTCGACCTGATTTGTTGGGGGCCGAGGATCTATGGGTCTTTACGCAGATCTAGAGTGATTTCACATGTGCCTGTCGATTCGTGAGCGCGTGAGCAGAATACGAGCAATCCAATACGACGACAAGATTGGTCTCGCAGCCTCAGTTAATCCGATCGGATGCACAAAGGGTTCCGAGCACCCGGAATGTGGAGTTTAGCTTCTCCATCCAACGTTCTCCTAAACGGGAACCGTTTACATCAACCCAACGGTCAATCAATCACAAATCCATCGTCACTCGGATGAAATCTTTCATGGTTTCAACTGCCGCATTGCAGTTGTCGACATTCAATTGTCTTCTTCCACCTTTTCTACCTCCTGACCATTCTCTCCTATCCTCCTACCATTATCCCTATTAGTAAAGAGGGCAATGCCCAAAAGTCCAAAACATGAAAAGCATGATGCCCTGCCGCCAAAAGCTAACCCAACACCTAGACGTCCGAGGCTCTCAAGGAATGTATGAGCAAAAAAAAGGACAATGAATCGAAGCAAAGCAATAAACCCATGCATCGGTGGTTTGGCCCCACCCTTTCATCGTAACCGAGCGAAGAGGCAGACCTCTTACAACATCGCGAATCCCATAAACATGGTGCCCAGCACGACGGCAAGACCCCATGTTCGGCCGGCCTCGAGAGCAGCAGAGCCATTCTTAGTAGTCGAGCTCGAGCTGCCATCTTCATCGTCATCGTCACCAAGGGTACCGGTGTAGATGGTGGTGCCGTCGTCTGACGCGCTGGCCGTGGCTGAGACGGCGGCTGTTCCTGTGGCAGTTGAGGTCTTGTTGTACTTCTTAGGGTCGCTGGCACCGCAGGGGTGCTCCTGTCGGCAGTCCGAGGCACAGGAGTTGCTACCGCCGCACTCCTGGACGCATTGGTTGCCCCATTCCTGGCAGACGTAGTAGGGGATGGTCAGGGAGTACTCCGAGACATTGGGTTGCTTGCCGTCGCTGCAGATACAACCGTAGGTGAGGGTTTTCTAGAAATGATGCGTCAGCCCACGTCGTACAGGTCAAACATCGGGTTCGGAATACTTACAGGGTTGCATTCATTCACCTTGGTGCCTCCTTCGCTGACTTGCTCGCAGATGAGGGGACACACTTCCTTCTCGGTCTGACACCACACGTCTATGGCACAGTTAGGCCATATTCTTATCGTTATTCTAGATTCAGCGGGGAAACTCACTTCGCTGAGCGATGGGGACACTATCTGGTTCGATAACGTAGTCGGCGTTGACAACAGCAACGCAAGAGGCTGCAACAGCCAAGACGGTTGTTCGGAGAGACGGCATCGTGAATTATTTCGTGGTAGAATTTGTCGTGGAGATGCTGTGGTATGTGTGTTTGGGAGACCAAAGAGCTTGTAAATGGAGATGATTGACGAGAGAGGTGGGTTTACTGTGACTTGGGGTCAGCGGTTTTAAGTTGCTGTGCAGCCGAGACTCGATCTTTCCTAGGCTGGGGGATCTTGAAGTGACCGTTGGGAAGGTGAGGCATGAAGCGGCTTTCCCCAGGACAACAGGGAAAGAGGCTTGGTCTTAGGCTGGAGTCTTTCACGTACATTATGAGTAAGTATGTAAGGCGTTGCTGGCAAACAAGGAAACGAGAGATTGCAGAACAAGCAAGAGCGAGAGTGGTGAAGAAGGAATTAAGAAACTTGTTGAGCAACAAGCGAATATTAAACGATTGTCGGAAAATCAAGAGCGACCATGAAGCGAGAGTATGGAAGACTGAGGAGGAAAGAAGAGGAGGAGGAGGAGAGAAGAGGCTCGAGGATGCCCACCTAGACAAGGCAAGACGGGCCCGGGTAGCCGGCTATCCATTGGTACAAGCTACGGCGAGCCAAGAGAAATGAGCCAAAATAGAGGCGAGACCCGAGGCTGGTCAATATCACGACCACAGACCACCGCGGAGGGTTGAGTGACCAGCGGAGTAGCACCAGTAGCACCCAATTTTCTCCGTAAGAATGGTCAGTGAGCAGGGGACTTTAGCAGCAGAGCAGCAATATCGGGCTTAGCTCCCACCCATCCCGGGCCTATCCCAGAGGCCATGCGACCTCGAGTGCCCCATATCGTCCACCCTCGGCGCATTCTAGGGCCCAGGAATGCCCGGGATCTTCGACGGCCTAAGCCCTCCGGGCTAGCCTAGCGACTTTGGGCTGATTAGGTTGGTCTGGGGAGGCTTGGAGGCTTGCAGTGGTGCAGCTGATGGCCTCGATGCAATCTCCAAAACCCTTATTGTTGCAAAGCCCATCATCATCAATAGGGGCTGGATCTGCTATAGCTTGTGGCCCGGCGGATGATCTCCAGGAAATCCCAATCGAGGTCTTATTTCTTTGGAACTGATGTCTCTTTCTGGCTGCATTATTCCGTGTCTTATTCATGGCGGCTGTCTCACTCGTCGGCTCCTCGTTCCATCGCCTCTCTCACCACATGAAAGTCCCATTTTCTCATGCCTGCTGGCTGGCCTAGTGGCGCGGGCGGCCGGTAACTTGGTCCACATGGGATTGAAGCGATATGAGCCCACATGCTGCTGCATGTTGTTTTTTATCCTTTTATCATGATGCATCACTCACTGCATCAGTGACTCCCGCAGACGGCGCTTCCTGTTGGTGGTGGTCTCGCCCAGAGTTGGTTACGAGCCCACCACCAGTTCGGAGGATTCCCTACGGCCATTCGGATGCCAGAATGGTGGCCAATTGTTGCCCGAAAGGGAAACTCTGCCTCCGCTGCCAGACTGCGCTACGACTACCTTAGACTAAGCATCTGGGCTGGCCGATGTGCCACTCGTATTTCTTGCATACGCGGTAGACGATGGCAACACTGGCGGAGCTCAACCCCGCGCGATGCAAGACGACGAGAACATGATGTTCTTGATAAACCACCAATGGCTTTTGTGACTTGGCTAAACTCACTGCAGAAGGTGTACACAGCGTCCGGCGGGCTGGCTGGTGATGCTGACGCGGCCATGAAGAAGGCTGGGGCTTGCATACAAACGTCGGCTGGCTGATGATATGGACAAGCAATCAGCAGCAATTGTCCACGCCGCACGAATCTCTGTAATACCACACATGAAACTCAAAGCCTCTCAAGTCGGGGAAAATGACAGCCGGCGATGCCCTAGGCAGAAGGAGAGTCGGGGTCGGCTTCAGGTTGGTGGAGGGGCCAGGCTTTGCGTCTCCAGTCTGGGGGTCTAGATGCATCAGCGCAGGGATTAGTTTGTCTGGGGATATCACGGCTAAGCCAAAGATCCTAACAAGCGAAAGCCAGAGCCAACATTTTCCTTTGCTGACGGGCTTCTGAGGCGGGCTACAAGGCGCCAGCAAACGGACGACTTCCTGTCAGTTTTCGTCGTGACGGCATGCTGACGGGTCATGACGGCGGAGACAAGCAAAATGTGGATGTATCCTGCGCCGTAGCACATGCACGGCGTAAACCATCATGATGGATCGGCCGGCCGATGGATCAGGGTCTCCGAGATGATGGACGTCGTGCTCGATATCCGTCCTTTAACTCAAACAACACACTCCACGCCGCAGCCTAAGTGCAGGCTGCCAGGTATGAAGAGAAATGAAAGGGCTGGTGCCGCCTCTGGCCCCGTGCACCAACCCCATCGTGTCCTCAGAGACTCAGAGCCACACGCCACAGTCGATGAGGCCTCGAGCTTGAGGCTTAGCTCTGAAGCTTTGCAAAGAGCTCGAAGCTCCGGGATCTCATTCCGTCCGGCTCGAGGACGGAGCGGAGCAGTGCTTCCTCTCGGGATCGGGGGAGAATACGAGACACGGACCGTAGACACGAGGAGGCGGCGGCGACGGCGGGATACGGGCCCTTCTAACAGAGTCTATACATAGAAGCCACAACAACCGTATTCTTCGGAGCTTAGTGCTTCGTGATCAACGTCCTACAGTATCATCCAAGAAGGTAAAAACGAGGGTCACCGTATTGTGTGTGAATGGCCTCAATTGAGACGCAAAATACGATAGCCTCGAGGCAACGGTTCGGGGCAAAGCGACCCGAATTCAATCGAGGGCGGCCGGCAGTTGTAACGGATGGCGGTACCAGCCCGATGTAAATTTACCTGCTCCGGGGTGCCGGGCCCCTCCTTCGGCCGGAAACAGTAAAGCTCCCGCCCGACAACTTTTGAGGCTCCGAATCTTTGCAACATCACGCCAAAACAAGCTATCGCCACATTCGAACAACGACCATCCCTTGCTTTGGCTGCTTTTTTTCTCATACTTGCCCACTAACATACCCGTTTTCCTAGGACAATTGTCTTCTGTTGATCGTCGCTAGCGCGCTTAGGAACCCAATCCTTGCGCATACCCAATTATTAAAGCAGGGCTGCAAATCGACTGTTATCCTGACTCGCCAACAAAGCACTTGTATCCGAGCATCAGCGTCGGCGTCACTCATGTGAATCAAGCGAATTGGCCTTCTCGATCTGCGCAAAACGAACCCACTTCCGTCGAATTCTCCATTCGAGGGCCTCATCACCCACCTATCAGTTGTTCGGTTGACCGCGAACCCGAACCTTGGGCCGTGTAGCTTTCGGATTTCGCATGGTTGAATGGCGACTGCGGTAGATCCAGCGCCTTTGGATGGCAGCTTCGGCGCCGGCGCATCTCCTTCGGAGCACTCCGAGACACAGGCTCCCCCCGCTGAGGTGTTTGAGACACCGCGGACATCCTTCGATCACGATCGGCCGTCCGACAACCCCAACGATAGAAACCATGATACCGCAGCGTCCGCCATCTCACCGAGCTCCGTAACATCACCTCCATACTGGCTCAACGTACATGGCCATCAGCGATCCGTATCAAATATGTCTGCCGAGTCCGTCCTGCCCGCTGGGGCCATCACCCTGCGCGATAACGAAGCGAGCGAGCACGACGACCGGAATAATGCCTGCTGGGCGAAGAGTGTGGAGATTGTCAGTTATACCATCGTCAACGGCAGTGCCACAAATATCGGTGCCTTTGTTGTCTGGAACATACGTGTCGAGACGCTCAATGTGAGTTATTGGGTGGCTTGGGCCTCAACCAAGTTTAGATCCAAGGGAGCAGCCAGTTGACCGGACAAGCAGGGGAGTTATATGAATATTCGAAAACGCTATTCTGAGTTCGATGACTTTCGAGCCCGACTGGTCCAGACTTTCCCCGGATTCGAGGCGGCGGTTCCGGCACTTCCGCCCAAGAGCGTCATCTCCAAGTTCCGACCCCGGTTTCTGGAGAAGAGGCGGGCGGGTCTGCAATATTTTCTCAAGTGCGTAGTCTTCTGCCGCTGACTGGCTTAAACCCATGCTGACCTTTCCTACAGTTGTATACTCTTGAACCCCGAGTTCTCTGGGTCGCCAGTGCTCAAGGAGTTCCTCTTTGCATAGCATCTGTTGTCATCTTGGCATCACTTTACTTCATTGGATATGTATTAACCTCCGGCCTCAAGGATACCGGAGGCCTCTTGTACAAACGATACAGTGTTGCTAGGTCCTGCCTCGCGTACATATGCTGCGGGCAGCAATAATAATGATAATGCGTTGGATGATCCACCTCTTGCGGCCTGCAGCAGCCTCCTCTGCAGCGCCAACACTCAGCTCGGGTCCCTTTCTCAACAACTTGGCCCTTTATTCGAGGGCCGAGACCAGCCCAAGATTTGGCAGTGTTGCACGGCCAGAGTTTTGGTCAGATTGCCGCCAGATATCTTTCTCGCCAAGCCGGCATCAGCTGTCCGCCATACAACACGTCAGCACACGGCGTCTAGAATATTAGGTCCTAGAAGGGCTGAACAAGACCGCCAGGGCACGGCAGCGAAGATCCGAGACGTTGCCCCATTATCCGCTAGATGCAGGCCTATGGATTCAGCAACTGGAATCAGTCAAGCAATGCCAATGGACTTTACCGCGATGCCAAGTGCCGTTCTTCCGTGACAAGAACCGGATTATTTCTGGGCGGCGGCCTCTAGGTGCGTCATTCAGGACTCGTTGATAAAGACGACGAAATCCGGGACTCGATCACCAGGGCATCATGATTAAATATGACAATGGAAACAAACGCAGTGGTCTGTTGAGTGTCTATCTACCACTAATATCCAGCAATTTCAGCTTGAACCTTGACTTCATAGCCCCCCTGATATTCTCTCTAGCAACTCTGCCCCCACACTAAAACTATCCCTGAGGAACCTCCCGACCCCACGAACAATGACGCAACTCGAACTTCTAGAACACAGCTCCCTCCCGGTTTTAGTGGCCTCGCCCGATATAGATGGTACCCCGCCATTCCGACAGCCACCAAGGCGCGCCGACTCCAAGTTCTCGGTCGTCACCTCTGCGTCATCTAGCGTTTTTCCCTTTACGACTAAGACCAAAGCCTACATGGACTCTCTGCGCCCTCCTTCACCAGAACGCTTTGAGCGCATCGCATACATACAACAAAAGCGTGAAGAAGAAACAAAGCGCAGAGATCGCGAACGCAGGCGCCAGTCGCTCAAGGCGCAGCGCCAGCGTGAACGGGCAGCCAGCATGTCAGTCAACAGCCAGGATGAGAGGGCGCAAGCCGCGCGCATGATCCAAAAGACATTTCGAGGGTATCGTGCAAGGAGGGAGATGCAAGGCTTCGGCCTGGATGCCAGCACACGATGGGTTACCGCGATCCGAGAGGCACAGTTTCGACAGGCGACACGGCCACGGGCGAGGACAGAAGCCGACGGCACAGATCTAGACAACTCAGGACCAGATGGCTTCGAGAAACATCGATCGGCGAGTGCTCGAGAGAAATGGAAGAAGGCAAGCATGGTTGCGCGACGGGCTGGCCATGACGATCTCCTCTCAGACTCGTCATCAACACTATCATCGTCCTCGGATGAAGAAGCATCTCCCGAAGAGCGAGAGGCCGCACGAGTACGACGTGAAAGGGCCAATATGGCACGCAAGAACGAGGCGCGCATGATGGGCCTACGATACTTCCTCGAAATGGTAGACCTCAAGCACCGCTACGGAAGCAGCCTCTGCAGGTACCACGAGGTGTGGAAACGGTCTGACACGAATGAAAACTTCTTTTACTGGCTCGACTACGGCGAGGGTCGCGATATTGAGCTCGAGGACTGTCCGCGAGACCGACTAGAAAGGGAGCAAGTCCGATACCTATCCCGAGAGGAACGTCAATACTACCTCGTGGAGGTGGACCCTGAAGGCAGACTATGCTGGGCAAAGAACGGCCAGCGCATAGACACATCAGAGCAGTACAAGGACAGTATACACGGGGTAGTGCCCTCGAATGACCCTACGCCGGCTTTCAACCCAGCGGCCCAGCCCGAGGACGAGTCCTCCTTGGAATCTGTGGATAGCAGCGGCTCCGACTCTTCACTGGAGTCACGGCGAGAAGCGGACCGGGCGGCCAAGTACGCCACGCCTGATTTTGACAGAAGTCAAGGGCTTCAGAAAGTAACGCATATATCAGCGTCCACTATCTTCAACAAGCTACTGCGCAAATCCGTCAGGAAGAACACGTGGATATTTGTCGCAGACACATCATTCCGACTATATGTGGGCATAAAAAATTCAGGTGCCTTTCAACATTCGTCCTTCCTCCAAGGCAGTCGCATCTCCTCTGCCGGGCTCATCAAGATCAAAAACGGTCGTCTTTCGTCGCTTTCTCCCCTAAGTGGACACTATCGCCCTCCAGCATCTAATTTCCGCGCCTTTGTGCATAGTTTGCGCCAGTCAGGTGTGGACATGAGCCATGTCTCCATCTCCAAGTCGTACGTGGTACTGATCGGGCTGGAGACTTATGTCAAGACGAGGCAGAAGGGGAAGGATCTGGCACAGCGGCTAGGTCACCGGCGGGACAAGATCCTAGCTCCCGAAGAGGCGGCGCGTAAGGAAGAGGAGGCCAGGGATAAAAGCGAGAGCGCAGCCAAGGAGAGGGAAATACTAGAACGGGAAGAGGCGGAGAAACAAGAGGGCAGGCCAGGGAAGAAGATACTCAAGAAGCTAGGGATCAAGCCGACCAAGGAAGAGAAACAGGCTGCAAAGAGAGAGCGAAAGAAGGAGGTGGAGCAGCTACCGATGTGATCGAAGGTGGTGGAGAGAAGACAGTGATGCTTTGATAGATCGGTGAGAGTCTCGTGTTCCTTATATAATATCCCAGCAGATAGAGCAGTGCTCGAGTCACGACTTACGGGCTATGAGAACTTTGATACCCATGGAACGTTTTTGGTCTGGCCTGGGGTTTTTATGCATATATACCTATTCATCGGGGCAGCTCTCAAATACGAGAAGGGAATCTCCTACGATACAGAAGACACAGCCGTCACAATGCCTAGCCGATTGACCTTCCAATCAGCTGCCCACATCGGGGCAGTTGCCTAATACGAGGGGATCTCCTACGATACAGAAGAGTCTTCGTCCATCCTCGTCCATCTCGTTATATCATCACGCTTTAAGGCTCTTTGCCTCTGTACGCAGGATATCATTGCGGCCGATTACTTCCGGCAACTCTTCTGTATCGTAGGAGATCCCCTCGTATTAGGCAACTGCCCCGATGTGGGCAGCTGATTGGAAGGTCAATCGGCTAGGCATTGTGACGGCTGTGCCTTCTGTTAGCTTGAGCCTTGGCAGGCAGATGTGACTTGAAGCATGGTTATTAGACGTACTGACCTTGGGCCCGGTTGGCTGGTGGTCTCAGGTTTGAGGTGAGAGGTTGAGGTTGGAAGTGGCCAAGGAAGAGAGCATTTTATCCTCTTCAATTTGGCCACCTGCAACGCGTTCAGTTTGGATAGAGTTGGTTGAGGCAGGAAGTCAGTCATTGTAGTATTGAGATGCAGCATGACCTGCTGTATTGAGTTTTTGAGATTTTTGGCTTGGGTATGAAGCCTATTTTGTTCCTTTTTTTTTCATTGAGATACCATTTACTATGATACTTTGATCCCATTTATTAGGTGGTATAAAGTAATGAGCAAGTACCTTTTCATGTTTGATGATTCAATCATCAGACAGTCGGTTGCCCATCTGTCTAGCCACCTGAATATCAATACTTGAGCATTGAAAACGCTGCGAATCATAACCATCAAGGCCAAGAAAGAGTGCATTTACCCAGCTCGACATAAATTGCCTATAAGAGCCAGCAATAGCTTATTTGACCTGCAGTCACGTTATGCTCTTGAATTCTCCAACATGCGCCGCTGTCCGGAATGCAATGTGACATACCCCTGGTTGTGGCCACAAATATGGGACGCAAATGACATTCTTTATGCCATAGTAAGTCTAAATAAGACTATGATAATCAGGAAGAATCAAGATCATATTAGGGTAATATTTAGGGAGTATAGCTCTAGTGGTTTATTTGTCTGTTCCCGTGTGTTTTGTCTTCCGGAAGATACCCTATAGGGCTCCGTCAGAACGACCCAGGTATGCTCGTACTAGATACGGCCATTCTCCTTTGAGTAGTTTTGAAGTCAAGAGAAAGTTGGTCCATTTCCTAAGGGAAGAATTTGTGTTCAGCAGAGTTATGGGGGTTGTGAGAAGGCCTTGAACGGCGGATGGCCTTGATTCCTTGGGTTCAATGTCTTTGGGTTATGTTCGAAATTGGCCTGTACAATCAGAGCTGGGCACTGCAGGAGGACGGAATGCCCAAGACCATGAATGCCTTCAGCCATAGCCACCATTATCTATTGTGACTGTTAATACTGAAGTGGAATTTCCATATCATGCATCCCATGTGCAGACGAGTCATTCGTCTTCATGTCAGCTTGATGCTTACCAATATGAGCCGTGCATCGGATCTAGTGCTCGATTGCGGTTCAGCGGCCTCAGTGAGCAATTGCCCCGTGGCACCCGCTGCAATCAATGCGCTGCAGCAGGCTCAGCAGTGGGAAGCCCCTAAAACAGACACCAAAGTGCATGCCCCAACACCACCAAAAGCCCACCTCACAGCCCGTGCCGGCGCTCACGCCCTCCTAGCATTCGACCGCAAACGTCCTGTTCTGTCGCACCAAGCCGCGCAGCCAAGGACAAACCCATCGAAAAAAACATCAACATCTACGGCTCCCATCGCGAAACAGAGTCGCCGGAGCCAAAGAAGCCAGCCGAGAAACCATGCCAGGCCTCTTCACGTCTCCAAATGGCCTCCGTCACCCGTTCCTCGCGGCGCGCTGAGGGTCCTCACCCGCACCAGCATCAGCACCACTCGCTCGCTCACCTGACGCCTTCAGCAGGCGTGTTCGCCCACGCACAGGGCGGCGCCGGCGGAGGAGGAGGAGGGCGGAGCAAGAGGGTGCTTGACGCCCACGATCGCGATTTCGATGCCATCAAGCCCAAGCGAACGCGCATTACCGTCGAGATTCTGGCCAAGGGCTCTCACGGATTGAGCGACGCCGTTACTGACAACCACAGAGCGCCGCCGACCGCGCGCACCAACTCGCGACCTGCTGCGACTCGTACGGTGGCGAGTGCGACGACGCCCGCAAACAACCCTCCTCCTCCTAACCCTCCGCCCCCTCCTACGCCTGCGACCGATAACGCGACTACACCTGCTCCGAAGCAGGAGCAGACATTGACCAAGCACCAGAGCAAGGTCATCAACGGCATCAAACATGAGCTTGATCGCCTGCAGCCCCAACCACAAGATGCAAACCCCAAAGAGCAGGGCCGCAAACTCCGCTCTCAAGAAGCCACGAGGTTCAAAAGCGAACTCTCGGCATACTTCCCCGAGTACGACGAAGTGATTGGGAATGAGCCCAAGGAGCAACGTACGTATACAAAAAATTCCCATCGCTCTTCCGAGGGCCATCTTGAGCCTCGAGTGGTTTCTGACCTGATTTAGACCTGTTTAATGTCGATACGCCAATTGTTGTCGTCGACTCTGATCCGCGACGCGCCCCTTTCAACATCCCACGCGCACTACCACAGCAACCCCACCCCGCTCATGAATTTCCCGTGCGAGGATATGGCGATGCTCTGTTCAACGACGTTTTTGATGCCCAGCGCATCAACTTCAGCTTCTTGGAGCCGCACAACAAGAGCAAGACACTTGAAGACCCCTTGCCCGATAAACTCTTCCAGCCAGTTCATCGCCGCGCTGAGAGATTGGAAAGGTCCATACGTAATACCGAGAAAGGGCGGGCCCAGCATGAAAAGGACCAGATCATCCGGTTACTGGAAGGCCTTCAGGGCCATGACTGGCTGAGGGTAATGGGCGTCAGTGGTGTTACAGAAACTAAGAAAAAGACGTTTGAGCCCGCCCGAGACCACTTCATCAAGGGTTGTCAGGCTATCCTCGCCAAGTTCCGAAACTGGGTCTTGGAAGAGAAACGGCGGAAGCAGGAGAAGGAGAAGGCTCGCGCCGAAAAAGAAGAAGAGGAAGAAGACTCCGACAGTGCTGGGGAAGAAGAGGAAGCGGATGATGATCAAGGTGCCAACGGCGATACTAGCGACTCGGCGTCACCGGCAAAGCAACTCCGTGAGGAGGCCATGGCGAGATCCAAATCGTCCAGAGGCTCAAAGAAGCGAAAGGCAACTCCTCAGCCTACGGCAGCTAAAGCACCGCGACCCTCGAAACCTCCGGCAGCCCCGAAACCCACGGAGCCGCCCAAGGAATTCAAGTCGTTCTTTAGCAAGCCGTATGAGCGGGAGAGCGCTTTGCATCGACACCGGCGTACAGGCAGGAAGGTGCTGGCATGGGGTCACCCGATCCCCGAGATACCCCAGGTTGACTTTGATTTGCCGGAGGAATACCGTGATGAAGATACCCTCAAGGCTCGGGCGAGGAAGAAGCGCCGGGACCGACGACGCAGCAAGCAGTAATGGCTTGCTTGGATGTTTGTAATAACAGTGGAGGAGAAGAGCTGCGAGAGTCAGTTATACAATCTGGTTTGGCGTTGGGGAAAGGTTCTCAGTCGTCTTGGCCAAGACGAAGACTACATGGCCGGGAGGCTTAGTGTACGAATGTTGATAGTTACCATGGACTGCAGCTTGATGATATATACCATTAACCGCATGAAAATACCTCGATGTCATACCATATGTGAGGCTGTTTCGCAGGACGGCATTAGCTGCAACGGCAAAGGCTGGATGACTAGGCCACAGTTGCAACAAACATGGTTTGTCTCATGCTCTGTCGGGAGTCTAGTGGATTTGAGGCGTGTCATTGAAGTTGTAGCGGAATAAAAGTGCGCAGACTGGGCCATATTTGCCCTGAGCCATGCCGTGATACTTCGTAGGGATCTTTCGGCAGCGCAGTGAATTGCTTCATGTAAGAGGCCCGTTGAATTTCAGGTGCCCGCACCTCAGAGGCGCTTCTGGTAGGTACGTACCTTTCTTGGAGCCTCACCCCATCCACTTCATTCAGGCTTGCTGCCAGGTGGTCCGTGCGCCCAGCTTCGTGCAACGCGCCGCGAGCTTCTTCATTCCTTCATGATGCACGGCGAAAGGCACCAAACGGTTGCTTGGGTTTTGCGCGTGCTTGCGCCTCGATAAAACTGCTCTTCGTATCTCGAATTTGACCTCTGACTTGATACCCTCTCCCTCTCCGAAAAAATTGAACCGCTTGGCCTCCATTACCGAGCGACACTCCTCTCGCGAAACCATCTCCGCAAACCCCGTTCGAACTGCGACGAGACGTCTCGAACGAAACCTATGACCGCGCGACGAGCCCGATAGCGAGAACGCATACTCCTAGAAACATTAAAGGCCTTGTTGGCCTCTTTAATCAGGCCCGCACTCTTTATCGATGCAGTGTTTATAATCGCGAGCTCGCAGGGGCCCTCAGGCCTTCCTTTCCTTGATCCTGCGTTCCACCGGTCGAAATAGCCACCGTCGCCATGTCGCAAGAACCTGCGCCAGAACGGCATTCTCTCTTAGATTCTGAAGATGGCCCAGCGCCTGTACAAGACCTGCCCGTTCTCGAATACTTCATCATCAAACAAGAAGTGAACCTCGAGGTCAACTTCCGCGACAAGCGCATCGACGGAACAACCGACATTATCCTCGTCACATTTAACGACAAGATCGAGGAGGTGGTCCTGGATGCCGCCGACTGCGAGATCGACACCGAAAATGTCTACGTTGCTGAACTGAGGGAGGTTAGCGGAGACATCATCGAGGGCCAGAAGCGCAAGACTACCGCAGTCTATGAAGATCCGTACGAGAAGCTCTCTCACCCAACAAATTGGAACTGGAGAGCCGACCATCATGATGTTCGCCGCACGCGCGCACGTTCGGTGTTTCACAGCCGGAAGAACGACGTCCCCGCCGAGAATAGAGAGTTCGAGGGGTGCACGCCCGTCTATGGATCGCTCAAAGTGAGCCTGCGCGGCAAGGCAGAGCCGGATCGCCCAAGACTCATCATTAGGAAGTCGATGTCAGGACTTGACCCCGCCGAAAAGACCAACAAACAGTTCAAGATTACAATACCCTTTACAAACTCCAACCCCCGCGACGGAATGCAGTTCGTCGGCGTCGATCCCCTGGATAACCGCTTCACACACATGTACACCCGAAGCTCTATTCATCCCGGGACAGCTTCTTGCATCTTCCCATGCGTCGATGACCACGGCTCGCGTTGTGACTGGAGAATCTCAATCAAGTACCCTCGTACCCTTGGAGACGCGCTGCAACAAGCACTGGCAACCCAGCAGAATGGCATGAGCTCAGATAAGATGCAGGTCGATGGACAGGACCGCATCCACAACCTTGCTGAGGAAGATAAGCTCAGGGAGATGTCTGTCGTCTGTTCCGGCTTCCTTATGGAGGAGACGGTGGATCCCCAGGACGACCACAAGAAGATTATGACCTTTGAGCCCGAGAAGAAGGTGTCTGTTCAGAAACTCGGGTTTGCAGTAGGCCCCTTTGAGCACATCGACCTCTCATCTGAGTCTCGAACAGAAGAGGACGAGGTTAAGCTCGGAATGAACGCACTCAAGGTCCACGCTTACTGTTTACCGCATCGTGCGGAATGGGTTCGGAATACCTCTGCTGCCCTGACAATGGCTGCTGACTTCTTCACCTACACATTTGCCCGGTACCCATTCGGCAACTTCAAATTATGTTTCCTGGATGACATGGTGCAAGACACCGTGCCGCTCTATTCAATGGCTTTCATCAGCAATCGTCTGCTGTTCCCTGAAGACATTATCGATACCGAAATCGATGTTACCAGAAAGATTGTCCATACGATGGCTAGCCAGTGGATTGGAATCAACATGATCCCGAACACGCGCAATGACCTCTGGCTCATCATTGGCGTCGCGCATTACATGACCGATCTTTTCATGAAACGGCTGTGCGGAAACAATGAGTACCGATTCCGTATGAAAACCCTGTCCGACAAGCTTGTTCAGGTGGACATTGATCGACCCTGTCTTTTTGACCTGGGCCCCAGTCTTCACCTTGGAGAGTTCGAAATGGACTTCATGACACTCAAGGCTCCAGTGGTTTTCTTCATCCTCGATAAGCGACTCATCAAGGCTTCCGGAGGACACGGCTTGACGCGCATTTTGCAGAAGCTACTAACCAAGGTTCAGATTGAGGCTTCTGACAAATCGACTATTCTCGAGACAGAAAAGTTCAGAGCAGTCTGTGAGAAGGGGGCCAGATACCGCCTGGAGAGCTTCTGGAACCAATGGGTCTATGGCTCAGGGTGCCCAAGATTTGACGTGAAAGCCAAATTCAACAAGAAGAGACTCTGCGTCGAACTCACCTTGAACCAGATCCAATTTCAGACCGTCAAGAAGCTACCTCTGGAAAAGGATGACTTTCTACGCGTCATCAAAGAGCGTCGGGCTGGCGTTAAGACGGGCGAGGTGCAGCCACTGTTTACAGGGCCGATGACCGTCCGGATTCACGAAGCAGATGGCACGCCGTACGAGCATATTCTGGAGATTCGTGAAGATGCCACCCGCTCGACCAAGTTCGAAATTCCATACAACACAAAGTACAAGCGACTAAAAAGAACTCGCCGCATGAAGGAGAAGCAGAACGTTGGTGCTAGCATGGACGCTGAGAACCTCGACGACACGCTGCTCTACTGCCTGGGTGATGTTCTCCAATCTCCAGAGGACCAGAACCAATGGGAGCTGATTGACTGGGATCCTGACACTGAAAGGAAGATGGACCAGGAATCTTACGAATGGATTCGCGTTGATGCCGACTTCGAATGGGCCTGTGATATGAAGCGGACCCTCGAGCCGTACATGTACGTGTCTCAGCTGCAACAAGACAGAGACGTTGTAGCACAACAGGATGCCATGCTCTACCTGACCCATGGTCCCCTGCACCCTATTGCTTCCGGCTTCCTCATCAGAACGCTTATCGACCGCCGCTACTTTCATGGCATTCGAACCATGGCCGCAGAGGCTCTACCACGACAGGCAAATATTAAAGATATCTCGATGCTCGGTCTTCGACAACTCATGAAAGCATTCAGCGAGATGTTCTGCCACAAGGGAACGAACCAGCCGAAGCCGAATGACTTTTCTGACAAGAAGCAGTACAACGTTCAATGTGCCATCATCAAGGCCATTGCTCAAGTCAGAGATGCCAGCACCTACAAGTGTCCACTTGAGGCTCGCCAGTTCATCCTGGACCAACTGCTCTTCAACAACAACGAAGACAACCCCTATTCTGACCACTTTTATATCGCCACTCTCGTTGAAGCTCTTGCTACGTCGCTCATTCCCTCTCAGAAGGATGATTGGTTTGCGATGCAGAACAAGATACCCAACGAGGAAGAGAAGCAGTTTCTCGACAGGGCAATGGAACAGATTGAACGGGTTCTACGCCGCGATGAATGGACCAATTCGTATCAGAATGTCTGGACGATTGCTGGCCTGAGCGCAAAGCAACGACTTATGAAGGCAGAAGTGATCCCAAAGATGTACATCGATTTTGGGCAGTATTTGTTGGATGGGACTAGAGATCTCATTCGCATCAAAGCCTTTGAGGCTCTGATTGACCTTGGGGCTATGATGGACCCAACCATGTTCTCGTTCCTCATTTATTCCCTAACGACTGATCGATCGCCATACGTTCGCAACAAACTCATCGAGGCCTCAGCATCGGGGCTTGCAGCTATCGCTTTTGGAGAACATGCCAAGGTTGTTAAGAACGAACCTCCTCCAGAAGACGAAGAAGGCGACCTCCTCTTGGTACAAGACAGTGCTCAGGAGATCGAAGCACGAAAGGAGATGTTTGCAAGAAAGGAGAACCTGGACGCTGCCCTCAAAGCCCTGCGAAGAGAGATGGAAGAAACTTATGGGGGAGATGAGCGTCATTATAGCACGGCAATGCGCAAGGCCCTGGACCATCCGGATCTTGGTCGCTGCGAACTGGAGAGTATGTTGGACTTGGCAGCGATGATGTTTGAGGAAGCTGCCGACTGGGTCGTCACAGTCCCTCTGCCCAAGGCTTGGAAGGCAGAGCGACCGGTTCAGCAGCTATCGAATAGGGTGAGGATTCCACAGAAACGAAGGAGAACCTTGATGCTAACTCTGATAGTTAATGGTGAGGTTCAAGTCTCACTACAGGACGACACCCAAGCAGCCAATCGTACAAGCGCCACCTCCTCCTGCACCACCGGCCCCGGAGCCAAAGCGACCCCTACCCCTACCTAGAACTTCATCGATCAAGATCAACACTCACAAAATTTCTACTCCCCAACGACCAGCCCAGTCCCAGACTCAAAGTCCAGCACCGAGTCAGAACACTGGAGACAGAGATACCATTGTAGCCTCACCTGCTCTTTCGCGCCAGCCAAGTGTTTCTTCATCTTCAGGCTCAAGGCCACCCTGGCCTGCAGAGCCGTCACCAGCTTCTTCGATCAAGCGACCACGACCAGAGAAAGATGAGCATCACACCCCTGCACCGAAGCGTCCCAAGACGGAGAAGCCCTCAGGATCAGACGCTGGCCCTCTGAGGAAGAAGAGCCGCATAGTGACGCTCAAGACCAAAAATCCAGCGCTTCTTGCTGCTGTTCTACGAGATTCTAGGAAGCCGAGTATGAATGGTAGGACATCTCTGCCGTCAGCGGCACCAAAAGAAGGCCCTCCTGCAAGTGTCAGGGATTCCATCACGGCCAAACCAGCGAGAAAACCTCTTCCCTCTGGAGATCAGCCGGTGAGGAAGCCTCTACCCGGAGGTTTAGCATCGTCGCCGCATGCCCCAGCTCCCAGCCCAAAGATCTCCCTTAATACCCAGTCGGGTTCTACACCTAAACCCAAGTCTGCGAGCCCTGCTGCTACTACACCAACTGGAGCACCGCCTCCACGGCCAAAAATCAAGATTATCCGAAAGCCACAACCGCCCTCTGCTGCAAAGAAATGAAGGGGGGCCGCATCAATGATGATGGGGAAAAGAAGGAAAGAAAACTAGAAGCCTTACAAAGCCACAGGAAAATGCCTTGTTTGAGGGTGCTATTTGGAGGATAGATGGCGAGGAGGCATTGCTTCTTGATGTTCTACTCAACATTTACATGAATGAGGGACAAGAGTGACGGTGCTTTTTAATGAGGTTTTGGTATTATACGTGGATGTGAGGATTGCATTTTCTGGCGTTGGGAGCGCAGCACATGCCGTAGAGGTGCGTGAAAAGTGGTAATGGGTGTATAGTATTCAGAACGTATTATTCAAGATATCCCTTCAGCACATGGTTGTCGTGGCCTTGCCGCAAGTCCACCATCCTTATGCCCGGCCTCGGAGGATTAATTGTCCTATGATACGAGGTGGATTTCTAACAAGCTGTATCGTATCCCCACCAACCATCTCAGCCTTGCCGAACCGTACCGGGGAAATTACCAGAGCATGATCCAGGGCGGGTAGCATGTCTAGAAGTCAAAGATTCAAGTGACACAGGCTATATACGCGTTAATAACTGTAAAAAGATTGAGCCGCGATTGCCTTGCAGCCAAATTCTTTCATCCCATCGCAAGGCTGACAGCTTGGGCCTCGGCCGACGTCGGCGCGGCAGCTGATAAGATAAGGCCGCGAATTACCGTCCTCCAAATTGGCTCCAATTCCCCAAAAACGGGTAGCCACACCCCGAGATAAGCCCGCCTATGACAATCATGTCACGTGACGCACGCAGTAGCGGAATCCTGGTCCATCTCGTCACCCGAGCCGGAGGAAGCTCTTCGCAAGTTTGCACGAAGGGCTGGATTTAACCGTCTCAGACGAGCCGCCTTTCACCAGCCTCGATCTGTGGTTTCTGCGTCATTATCGTTTCCAGCATCGATCCTGTACATGCCCTTCTCCATGTAGAGTCCTCCTGGTGCCGGCCTTTATCCACCTGGTGTAAGTCTTTTTTTACCTTGATCATGTCGCGACCGGCCCCATCACTCCTGAGCTGAAGGCGTCGCTTGTCGTCCACGCCCACGAGGCTGCCCCCATTACTCCCCTCCAAGCATCTCCCTCATGGGTTTTTGGGGCTGTATGATGCCGCAGAACTGTCCCTGACGGCGCGCCCGAGCTGGAATGAATTGTGTTGCTGATGTGTCGCCTCCAACAGAAGAGCATGAACAGCCAGACACTACATGGTAGCGGCCCCATAGTATACGATCGAGACCGCGAAATGGACGACCGACACAGAGCACTGCAACAACGCGAGGAGATGGCCCGTCGAGACCAAGAGCGAGAACGAGAACGTGAGCGCGACCGTGAGCGCGACCGAGACCGGGAGTCCGGCGAACGATACCAGTCGACACCTCACCATAGCAGCGCCGGCTCCATCCCCATCCACCAGCCCGTAGCGTCGCGGATCACCGGTGCAATCCACAGTCCGGGCGGATTGCTCGCGAACCACAACGCGAATCCCCAGATCCCTCTCGGCGCCCCTTCGGGAGGTCCCCTGGCCACCTTTGGCGGGCCGCTGCAGAACGACCACAACCGCCCGGTCCAGCACGGTGGACAGGGCAACGCGAATCCCCAGCACCAAATGTTCGCGCCGATGCCGCACACAACCGCTCCTCCAGCCTCGTCGCAAGCTGTCGCGAGCGGCGTCGCCGCCGTCTTTGGCGGTCCGCTACAACAACAAGAGGGCCAGCGCGGGGCTCAGCAGGGCGCGCCGTTCCCAGGGGCTGGATCAGCAGCTCATCAGATCCCGGGGGGCATCACTCAAGGCCAACAGCCGATTTTGAATGTAAGTGTAATTTGATTGTGAACTGCTTGTTTGGCGGGCGGGACACTGCCATGTGAGGAGGGGTAGGGGAAAGCCGCTGCGTTTGCGCGCGGCTGGCCGCCACCCACCTTCATTCAGAGGCAGCCCGGGTGAAGGTGATGCGACAGCCCGACCAACGGGCCGTTGCTGGTGCGCCTGCATTTGCACCGCCGGCTTCTTCACTTTTACATCTCCCCCCGCCTCTTCTGGACTTCCTCAAGCAAGCGCCTTTCCAAAAGTTCTTTGTGCGATACAAGCGCGAGGCATCTGCTGCTGCTTGCGCGCCGCGCGCAGCAGCTTCTTTTGTTACTGCAAGCATCGCCACCCAGCATCCATCTTCAGAGCTCCCTCACGCCTATGCGGCTGACTGCAGGTGACGCTGCGGGAATGTATCACTGCAAGTCGCGCGGCGTCGTATTGCTTCGCGGGGATGATAGCGGCATGCGGTATTCCTACTACTGCGTCTCAGTACCTCGCACCCTCTTCGCACCCCATTGCAGCTACGATGGTCCAGCTACTGACAACCTCTCGTTTCAGGACGCCCTCACGTACCTCGACCAAGTAAAGGTCCAATTCCATGACCAGCCCGACGTCTATAACCGTTTTCTGGACATTATGAAAGACTTCAAGAGTCAAGCGTATGTCGTTCATCCAGATACGACCGGCACCAAGGTTGTCGCTGACCGGAAGCTATAGGATTGATACACCAGGCGTTATCAACAGGGTATCCGAGCTTTTCGCTGGTCATCCTAATCTTATTCAAGGCTTCAACACTTTTTTGCCTCCTGGCTATCGCATCGAGTGCGGCGCTGGTAATGACCCGAATACGATTAGAGTGACTACGCCTATGGGGACCACGGTCCAATCCATCACCGGACGTGGAAACCAGGGCGAGGGCCATGGACCTGCGGGCAGCCAGCCCATCTTCCCCGAGCGAGGTGGCCAGTGGCAGCAACGGCCGCAGCACAGCATTGAAAGCCCAGAGGCCCAGTTCAGCACACCAGTCCAGAACGGCGCGAGCCTTTTCGTTCAAGCCGCAGCTCAGAACGCAGCCAGCTTTGAGAATTCGGGCTCGAGCCAGCGACGTGGTCTTCCACAAGGAAGTGCGGGCCCTGGCGAGGGGCCAAACTCCCGTCATGCATTGACGCCCACCCCTTCTGGCCAAACCGCGGTAAATGGCAGTGCTTCGAACCAGGCAAACATGGAGCGCCGTGGCCCTGTCGAATTCAACCATGCCATCAGCTACGTAAATAAGATCAAGGTAAGCCCTCCTCTTGCTCACTACCCCCCTATCGAAGCGCAGACTGTTCTAATCATGGCCAAGAACCGTTTCCAGGATAAACCTGAGATTTACAAGCAATTCCTTGAGATTCTACAGACATACCAGCGGGAGCAGAAGCCCATACAGGACGTGTATGCACAGGTTACTACTCTGTTCAACTCGGCCCCCGACCTGCTGGAAGACTTTAAGCAATTTTTGCCAGAGTCTGCCGGCCAGGCGAAGCAAACGCCTGGCCGAATGGAGGATGGACCTCCGTCAGGTCCGAGCCATACGCCACAGCCTGCCATGAGGGATGGCCAAAAGATGCCTCCCCTGGGCAGCTTTGCGCCTCCTGCCAGCGCCAGCAAGGACAACAAGAAGCGGCCGCGAGCGGACAAGCAGGCGACTCAGCCCGCCACTGTTCTCGCCGAGGCGACTGCGGCCGCCCGAATCCCCCCTCCGAGTGTGAATGGCAACAAGCGGCCCAAGCTTAACCACGCCAGACCATCCGGCGACAACTCAGCAGTTGAGCCGTCTTTAACGCCCGTTATGCCAGAACCATACCCGCCACGATCTTCCTCGACCTCGAACCAGGAAGAGATCGCCTTCTTTGAGCGCGTCAAGAAATTCCTTAGTAACCGATCATCGATGAACGAGTTCTTGAAGCTCTGCAACCTCTTCAGCCAAAACATTATCGACCGTAACACATTATTCCACAAGGGTGCACTCTTCATCGGCGCGAGCCCTGATCTGATGAACTTTTGGAAGACTTTTGTCGGCGTTGAGACCCAGGATGTCATTATCGACAACCGGCCTGCACCTCCAACAGACAAAGTTTCTCTCAGCAACTGTCGAGGCTATGGCCCTAGTTATCGATTGCTTCCCAAGCGCGTAAGTAGATTGGCACGTGAGTAACTAGTACTTGGCTGACCCTTCTTAGGAACGTCTCAAACCATGCAGTGGCCGGGACGAGCTGTGCAATTCGGTTCTCAATGATGAGTGGGCTTCACATCCTACTTGGGCATCCGAAGACAGTGGATTTGTTGCCCACCGAAAGAATCAGTTCGAGGAGGGCTTGCACCGTATCGAAGAGGAGCGGCACGATTACGACTTCAATATTGAAGCAAACCTCAAGTGCATCCAGCTGCTGGAGCCCATTGCACAGCAGATGCTCGCTATGTCTCCTACCGAGAGAGAGGCATTCCAAATGCCGGCTGCCCTTGCTGGTCAGAGTACATCCATCTTCAAGCGCATCTGCAAGAAGATTTATGGTGACCGGGGCATTGACGTTGTCAATGACATGTACACCCATCCTTTTGACGTTGTCCCTGTCTTGTTGGCGCGCATGAAGCAGAAGGATGAAGAATGGAGATTCTCCCAGCGCGAGTGGGAGAAGGTGTGGCATGCTCAGACCGAGAACATGCACCTCAAGAGTCTTGATCACATGGGTATTCTCGTGAAGCAGAACGACAAGAGACATTTGACGGCCAAGCATCTCGTCGATGTTATCAAGACGAAGCACGAGGAGCAGCGTCGTGAGAGAGCGTTGAAGGGCAAGGCACCTCGACACCAGTTTATCTGGGACTTTGCTGACAAGGAAACGGTCATTGATCTGCTCCGCCTAATGATGCTCTACAGCTTGCATAATGGCCAACACAGCAGCCAGGAGAAGGAACGTATCCTCGAGTTCTTCGAGATGTTTATTCCCGCCTTCTTTGACATCTCGGAGGAGTCCATTCAAGATAAACTTCCCAAGATTCAGCCGGATTCGGGCGAGGAGGAAGCCGAAGACCACACTCCTGCAGAGCTGACCAATGGCCGAAGCCGCCGCAATGGCAAGAAGGGAGATCTTCTTAGGGGGGTTCTCGATCCTGGCCGTAATGGGAGCAAGTCGCGGGGACACAAGGAGGATAGTGGCTCTGGCAGCAAAGAGACCACTCCTGATGTTACTTCTGCGAATGAGGAGGAGATGCCTGATGCTTCCGAGGACGCCGCCAACACTGACGTCTCCAACGAGCGATGGATGCCCAGCGTCCCTAAGCCGGTCGTGGTTGGACAGAGCGATGCTTTACTAAACACCGATGGTGAGCTCAAGGCTGACGGATTCTTCACTCGGCCGTGGTACAACTTCTTCTGCAACCAGACTCTCTTTGTCTTCTTCAGCATTTTTCAGACCCTTTACCGGCGACTTCAAGATCTCAAGGAAAGCAAAGTGGCCGTGGCGAAGGAGGTTGACCGTCTTAACAAGCCAAAGCCTGCTAGAGACATTGGTTTCACAGAGAACCACATGAAGTTCTTTGACGTCAATGACGACCCTGATACGTACTGGCCAAAGACGCTCGAGCTCATCGAGGAGTACATCACTGGCGAAGTGGACGAGGGCAGGTACCAGGATGTGATGCGACACTACTATCTCAAGACTGGATGGAAGGTGTACACGATCCAGGACCTTCTCAAGACCCTCTGTCGCCTGGCTCTCACCTGCAGCAGCTCCGATGCCAAGGAGAAAACTCCTGATCTTATCCAGCAATATATTGCCAGCCGCGAGAAGGAGGAGACAAGTTATCAGACCGAGATCAGTGCTCGCAAATTTGCCGAAAAGTGCGTCAAGGACGGCGACATATTCGTGATATGCTGGGTAAGTTGCAACGTTTTCGTCTCATCTCTCACCCCGTAACTAACATAACCCCTAGTTCCCTGCCAAGGCCGAGGCTACTGTGCGATGGTTGCAGCGGGAGGAGACAACGTTCTACATGGACGAGATGCAACTCCGTGAGCGATGGCAGTATTATATCTCGTCCTTTATCCGCGTTGAGCCCACCGAAGGGGTATCTAGGTCCAAGCTCCAAAAGGTGGTTCTCACACGCAACCTCCCTTCAAGCGACGCCGACACCGACGAGGACTCTATACCCAAACCTGTCTCTTACAAGGAGAACCTCACCATCAGTATCTGCTTGAAGAGCTCCAAGATGGTATGGGCTCCAGGAACGTCAGAGTACGTCGTCTATGATCAGGCACCAAAGACACGCGAACAGCGCGAGCGTCGCGACAAGTTCCTCCGATCGCTAAGCGGGTATCGTGAGAGCAAGCTGTTGGAGAAGTGGGTGCATAACCCAACGTGGACAAAGGACCTGAGCCCGGAGGAGGTACAAGAGCAGAACAAGAACTTTCGCAGGTGGATGGATGAGGGCATTGTCCCGCCCAGTGCTAACGATGATGTCGACATGGACTAGCCCTCTACCTCCTAATAGCGATTGGTGCCGGGCCGGGGGAGCTGGTGGACGAACAGATGGATGCGGACTTGGCCGTCGACATGGTGTTTGATTGATCGCAGCGTTGGTTGGCGAGGTTCTTTTTACGGGAAAACAAGTATGGCCGGACAAAACCTCTTGGGCTCGTGGCCGTACATATACGGAACATGGCCAGCGGCTTCAGGGCAGGTTGAGAGGCCAGATATGACTTTGGGGTGAGGGTTCAAGTATCCCATCAGCGTTTGTTCTTTCTGTTTTCTGTACTCCTGGCTCCCTTTTCTTTATTTGTGTTTTTATAAGCCTCGTCCTGAAAAAAGAGACATGGTACCCGTACTCAGGGAGCATTGTCGTCTCTGAACATGTGCCGCGTGTCACTGCGTCTCGCAGATGATGTGTAGGAGGTTAATTCCTGCCCGGCCTGTACTCTAGAACTATATAGCCATTGCACGTCCATGATTGAAACATTTTGAGTTGGTACCGCCGTCTATCTGTCTGGCTTGCTTGTGTTGTGAGCGTGATGCCACGTGAGCTTGTTTACTCTTTTTTGATTAAATGGGTATTTACTCTTCTAGATATGTAGGTGGTATAGAATAACAAGAATCCGTCAGCTATACCAAGATACATAAGATATAGCGACCGACTTTTTAATCCCTCCATATTGTATGCCATGTATGTCATCTAATTCGTCAAGACTTTTGAGACCGCCCCTTTTATTGCAGGTTCTCAATAACCAGGGCAGAGGCACCACCACCGCCGTTGCAAATGCCGACGCAACCAATCTTGGCCTTCTTCTCCTTGAGGACAGAGGTGAGGGTGGTGACGATACGGGCACCAGAGCAACCTAGAGGGTGGCCGATGGCGACTGAGCCACCGTAAACGTTGACCTTGTCAGGGTTCAGGCCAAGGATCTTGACGTTGGCAAGAGCAACGACAGAGAAAGCCTCGTTGATCTCGTAGTATTCGACCTGGTCAGCCGTCAGGCCGGCGTGCTTGATGGCCTTGGGGATAGCCAGCGAGGGAGCAACGGTGAAGCGCTCAGGCTCACGCTCAGCGTCACCCCAGCCAAGGATCTTGGCAATGGGCTTGAGACCAAGCTCCTTGAGCTTCGCCTCAGAGACGAGCACAACAGCAGCAGCACCGTCGTTGATAGGAGCGGCGTTGGGAGCAGTGACGGTGCCGTCGGGCTTGAAGGCGGGGCGCATAGCCTTGAGCTTGTCGACGTTCAGGTTCTTGACCTCATCGTCACGCTCGATCTTGACAGGAGGCTTGCCACGGCCACCACTGACCTCGACGGGAACAATCTCAGTAAAGAGGCCAGCCTCGGTGGCAGCCTGAGCCTTCTTATACGAGTTGATGGCGTACTCATCCTGGGCCTCACGGGTGAGGTCGTTGTCCTGAGCACAGAGCTCACCAGCAAGACCCATATGCTCCTTCTTGTATGAATCGGTCAGGCCGTCCTTGAGGACGCCATCGACGAGGGTCTGGTCGCCATACTTGGCACCGGTTCGGAGGTTGGGGAGGTAGTGGGGGGCGTTGGACATGGACTCGGTTCCACCAGCGACGACGATGTCGGAGGTACCGAGCATGATGTTCTGAGCACCGAGGATGATGGCCTTGAGAGACGAAGCGCAGACCTTGTTCACGGTCGTCGAGATGACGGTCTGAGGAAGGCCAGCGCCGATGGCACACTGGCGAGCGGGACCCTGGCCGAGACTATGAAGAGTCAGCACGAGTTATCCGGGTGCAGGACGGGTCTCATAATGCTGGAGGAGAAGAGCGGAGGGAGCATACCCGGCAGAGAGAACATTGCCAAAGAAGACCTCGTCAACATCCTCAGGCTTGATACCAGCGCGCTCAACGGCACCTGCATAGGGAGAATTAGCTCATCTCTCCATGAGATTTCGTGAACAGTGGACGTCTTTCATACCCTTGATGGCGGTCGAACCCAGCTGAATGGCAGTCAAGCTCGACAAAGAGCTACAATTGTTAGCATTGTGAGCTCCCCAAGAATCACCAGGCC
Organism: Fusarium sp. JS1030; assembly: GCA_000966855.1. Lineage (NCBI taxonomy): Eukaryota > Fungi > Ascomycota > Sordariomycetes > Hypocreales > Nectriaceae > Fusarium > Fusarium sp. JS1030. The sequence goes on along the minus strand of JWIW01000081.1, from coordinate 829,484 downwards.
CGGATATCCGTCTTCTGTTTATACTCACCCGAGGAAGGAGCCAATGGGCGTACGGGCCGCCGAGACGATGTAGACAGGAGGAAGGTTGGCCATTTTGTCGGAGCGTGTGCAAGGCGGTGGGTGGAGTGGAGGTGAAGATCACAGAACTACCGACGAAATGTCTTGGAGAGGGTTTATAGATTGATAAGAGAGAGAGGCGGGAGCGGAAATCGGCGGGAATTTTGTTGAGGTGCTTTGTTAATCAAATAGGCTAGGTAGGTGCAGTGCAGAAACCGAACGTTACGTATCCGTATTCTTATGCCCCTCCTTCTCTGTGGAATCACAGCTGCGGTTGCCATCGAAAAAAGGCAAGCGCAGGCAGGAAAATGGAAAATGGAGGGGCACGGCTCTTGGGAAGGCGCCGCTGTCGGCAGGTGCAGCTCCCCCGTCAGGGTTCTGGACGCCCCCACCTGTACCTGCCTCTACGCTCTGGCCAATGGACTGGGACGTGGTCATAGCCTTGCAGCAGCCCACGTGATGCAGCCTCGCCCCGGCCCATCGAAAAAGTTGGCGACGCTTCAGAGCTGCGCGCGCAAGGCCGAGGTGAGCACTGGGAGACAAGATTGACGATTAGAGAAGCTGCATTCTCGCGTCGCCGACATCCCGTGCACATTGTTCTAGGCTGCTGGGTCTTTTTTTGCTTCGTACGGGTAAGATGGATGACCTCTACGACGAGTACGTATTTGCTTTCATATCACGCCTCGAGCTCGAGACGTGACGGCGCGCTGACCTATCGCGACAGGTTCGGTAACTTCATTGGCGAGGAGGCTGAGTCTGAGGAGGCGTCTGAGGTGGGCGTCGAGGCGGGCGACTATGTCTACGACGATGAGCCGGATGAGGCGCCTGGCGTCACCGGCCAGGAGCTGATGGAGATTGATGGTACCGTCCCCAGAGCCAATGCCTCGCAGTAACATGTAATGCTGATCTTGGGACTCGCAGATGGACCATCGAACGCGATCATTCTCCATGAAGATAAACAATACTATCCGACCGCCGAGCAGGTCTACGGCGCCGACGTTGAGACCCGTGTCGAAGAGGAAGATGCGCAACCCCTAACGCAGCCCATCATCGCGCCTGTCGAGCAGAAGAAGTTCAACATCGAGGAAGCCGACCTGCCACCCGTATTCTTCGACCGCGAGTTTATGACAGATTTGATGAACTTTCCCGAGCAGACACGAAACGTTGCGCTGGCAGGACATTTACATCACGGAAAAACGGCATTCATGGACATGCTTGTTCTGGAGACGCATGATATCACAGATAGGTTGGAGCGGAGGGTCGGCAAGAAGCGTGATGAGCAGCTGAGATACACGGATGTGCACGTGCTAGAGAGGGAGCGCGGATTGTCTATCAAGGCAGCGCCGATGAGTTTGGTGTTGCCTAGTACTAAGGGCAAGTCGCATTTGATCAACCTGATCGATACCCCCGGCCACGTCAACTTTGTCGACGAGGTCGCTGCTTCGTTCCGACTGGTTGACGGCGTGTGTTTGGTGGTGGACGTCGTGGAAGGCGTTCAGATCAATACCGAGCAGATTATCAGGCATGCGGTTCTCGAGGATATTCCCCTGACGCTCATCATCAACAAGATGGACCGCCTCATCCTGGAGCTGAAACTACCACCCAAGGACGCATACTTTAAGCTAAAGCACGTCGTCGAGGAGGTCAACACTGTTATCACAAACACAGCCCCTACCAAGGCGGCATCGAAGCGAATAAGCCCCGAAAAGGGCAATGTCCTCTTCGCCTGCACAGATATGGGCTGGTGTTTCACCCTCCCGAGCTTCGCCAAGATGTATACCGACACGTTTGGCGATATCAACACGGATGAGTTTGCGAAGCGATTATGGGGTGACGTCTATTACAACCCCAAGAAGCGAACATTCTCGCGGAAACCTCTTGACGAGCGGTCGGCACGGTCATTCGTCCACTTTGTCCTCGAACCCATCTATAAGCTCTTCACACACTCAATCAGCGACAGCCCTGAACAGTTGCGGCCGGTACTTGCCTCGCTAGGTATCGAGCTCAAGCCTTCGCAGTACAAGGCCGATGCAAAGGTGATCCTCAAGTTGGTTTGCGAGCAGTTCTTTGGCCCCTCGACTGGCTTTGTGGATATGATCATTCAACATATTCCCTCTCCCGTTGAAACTGCCCTCAGACTTCTCGAAAGATACTATACGGGTCCAGTTGATACAAAGGTTGCCGCTTCCATGAGAGCTTGCGATCAGGATGGCCCATTGGTTGTCCACATCACCAAGCTCTTTAACACAGCCGACGCCAAGAGCTTCCATTCCTTCGGTCGAGTGCTGAGTGGTACGGTGCGGCCCGGCATGCAGGTTCGTGTCCTTGGTGAAGGCTACTCCCTTGATGACGAGGAGGATATGGCTATGGCCTCCATCGGCGAAGTGTTCATCGGCGAGACAAGATACAACATTCCAACCGACGGTGTACCTGCAGGCAACCTCGTGCTGCTCAGCGGCGTCGACAACTCCATCGTCAAGTCAGCCACCATCCTCCCGCCCAAGCTTGAAGATGACGAAGACGCATATATCTTCCGACCCATTACACATTTCACTGAATCGGTACTCAAGGTCGCCGCCGAGCCCATCAACCCCTCGGAACTCCCCAAGATGCTTGACGGTCTGCGGAGAATTCAAAAGTCATATCCCCTCATCAACACCAAGGTCGAAGAGTCAGGAGAACATGTTGTCCTTGGTACCGGCGAACTCTACATGGACTGCGTGCTGCATGACCTGAGGCGTCTGTATGCAGATATGGACATCAAAGTCTCCGACCCTGTTACGCGTTTCTGTGAGACAGTCGTCGAGACGTCGGCTACCAAGTGCTACGCCATCACCCCAAACAAAAAGAACAAAATCACCATGGTTGCCGAGCAGCTCGAAAAGGGAATCTCAACTGACATCGAGAGTGGTGCTGTGTGTATCCGCGATCCTATCCGCAAGACAGCCAAGTTCTTTGAGGAGAAGCACGGTTGGGACAAGCTGGCTGCCCGCAGTATTTGGGCCTTCGGTCCCGACGAAACTGGGCCGAATATCCTTCAGGATGACACTCTTCCAACAGAGGTAAGTCTACTTTCACGCTCGTTAACCTCATTCGTAACGGCAATCTCGTGTTGTGACCGATGCTGACATGGAAGTTTTCTAGGTGGACAAGAAGCTTTTGAACACGGTCAAGGAATCTATTCGACAAGGTTTCAGTTGGGCGACTCGCGAAGGACCTTTGTGTGAAGAACGTAAGCCTCCTCATTTCATTTCGTCCCTGCTTTGTCGTCATCTCGTATCTACCGTTCCCCGGAACTTTGTTTAGCTGGACGCGGCGACTTCAAGCGAAGGCCGTGCCGCGGTTTGCCCCCAGCGTTGCTTTCTTACTCTTCTTCGGCCAGTGGATCTTGCGACGGTGTTAGGGGTCAGCGCCCTCCCAGGCTGCTGTGGGGGTTCTGAACGAACTCTCTCTCCACTCTAGATTGCACCATCCACTGCTGGCCCTAATGCAACCCGCAATCCTGCTGTTACGCCGCCGGCAAGGGACTTGGCCTAGGCGTGGGTGTTCGCTGATGTCAATGATACCACCCGCTGCCACGGGTTCCACAGCTGGGTTGGGGGTTGCGACGAGTTTATTGCACTACGGCCAGAGCCGCCACACCGCTCGGGGACGCGATAGTGCAGGCTCCAACTACCCGAAGATCCTTTCCCCCATCGCGGCAGATGCCTCTTGGCCCTGGCAGGATGTAACGTTGAGGACAGAGAGATGTGCTCAAGGACGGCTGCAGTGATCGACGAAGAAGCAAAGACTGACGTGAGAGACACAGCAATCCGAAACACCAAATTCAAGGTCACCGATGTGCTTCTAGCCAACGAGGCCATCTTCCGAGGAGGCGGCCAAATCATCCCCACATCCCGGCGAGCCTGCTATTCATCCTTCCTCATGGCCTCACCCCGCCTCATGGAGCCGGTCTACTCGGTGTCTGTCACAGGCCCTGAGGACTCGTATATGGAAGTGTACAACGTGCTATCACGACGACGCGGCCACGTGTTGTCGGATGGCCCCGTCGCGGGCACGCCGTTGTACCGCGTTAACGGCCTGCTGCCCGTCATTGACAGTTTTGGCTTCGAGACGGACCTGCGCATCAAGACGCAGGGTAGCTCCATGGTGAGTCTTGTCTTCGACAATTGGAGCATCGTCCCCGGTGATCCGCTCGATCGTGAACAGATCATCCGCCCACTCCAACCCGCCTCTGCACAGGCCACTGCCCGTGATTTTGTGCTCAAGACACGCCGGCGCAAGGGTCTCAGCGAGGATGTCAGCGTCAAGACATTCCTCGAGCCGGAGTTTTACCAGAATCTCATGGAGAGTGGGATGCTGGGGGAGATGTGAGCAGCAAGCGGTCTGTGAGAAAGGCAGACTGGGGTCATCTGTTGAGTTTGAAGGGGGGGCTTGTGTGAGTGGTTAATTGGGCTATAGTGTAGTCTGTGATGAGAGTTGACACAAGTTCTCGAACACTCATATGCTTGATGGGAAACGGCCAGGGCAAGGGCCTCATGTACATGGATGGATGCAGTAGCAAGACCAAGATCGAAGCAAAGCGGCCGGATTTGGTGGCGAGAAACCCCCAGGCATCCAGAGAACGATAGAAGAAGAGTTCGATGAAACCTGGCTGCAAACAGGGAAAAAGAGAAATCATGAACTAGAATCAGGGTCAGCAGCACCTCCAAAGAACTCCCGACTTCCGTATCTGTACTAACTACTTGTTTGCTTACGCTGCTGAAGAACATCACGTCCCTCTTCCCCCTTGGCGCGGTTGCGGCTAGTGCCGCGTTCCCTTGTAAGAGCCCCTGGAGGAGCCCTGCCTAGAAACAGGGTCCTCCTTGAAGACGACGCAATACGGGGGTGTCGCTAGGGAAGAACTGCGCTGCTTGCCACCACTTTCGATCCCGGCGGGAATATCAGATTCCAAACTCTTTAGGCAAGAAGGAAATAATAAAAGGGAAGGTAACTGAGCAGTGTGCAATAACCAGCCCACTCGGTCATTCTCCGAGCGTGCGGCTCTTGGAATAATGTTGGTGTGAAGAAATAAGGAAGGCGGTTTAAGAAGGAGGCTTAAGTTTTCGAACCCCTCATCGCGGAAGCTTCCACGGGACGATGGACCGGTGATCTTGATGAGCTCCTGGAAGGGACGATTGACTCTCAGGGACCGTGCTCCCATGCTGTGGCTTGCGGGTGAATGACGAAGAAGTTGATAAGCATCTAGGTTGGTTGACAGGGGTGGTTGACGTGAAGTAAGGTTTGCTAGGGTGGCGGGAAACCAGGCTGTAAGCTGCTCTAGGTTGAGGTTCGGTGAGGACTGGCTGCAACCGCTACCTGAAAGCGTAACATTCGTTAGTGGGAAGTTCAGAACCGAGGATTTTCATCAACTGTAGCTGGCCCTTGCTAAGTTGCTGGAGGGTAGTTGTCACCAGCGAGGTTGGGCGGACAACGACAACCGACCATCTTCCCTGGAATGGCTGATCGACACGCACCCGCATGGTCGCAAGTCTCCTGCAACTCCAGTCATGCAGAGCTCGATTGGAGCGCACCAATCCCGAGTGTTTTACCGTCGGGGGCACTTCGCGGGAGTTGCAAAGATCGGGGGGATCGTCACGCAGACGCAAGGTTGCCTCTCCTCAAGCCTTCAATACGGTCGAACGGCATCTGTGAGTGTGATCCCCGGACGTCCAGAACGCCAGCTGCCCATCGGGGGGAGCGGGGTTAAGGCCTGGGCTTGAGATAATAGCCTCAGGGCCAAGCCTGGTGCCCGGGGAGAGCCATGGTGCCCGGGAGAAAGGGTAAGTGAACGCGTATGTATCCGCAAACAAGGAGATATCGAAAGACAGCATCTTGGTGTGCAGGCGCCTGTGTCGCACACAGCTGTGAGGGCCGGGGTCACGCAGCGACATGATACTGTATGGCATGATAATCTGTGGCGGCCTGTCTAGTTCCCCAGTCACCTTGGCCTGCCTAGCTGCCAAGCGAAGCGGGCACTATGTGTCTTGGCAGGACATGCCAGACAGTCAACCCTCGACTGCTGGTGACCCAGATGGACGGGAGGCGCACAAACACACGGCTCCGGTACCCTGCGACCCATGCTAAGGCGACCCTGGCCTCGTGATGGGGCCCCATGAAAGAAAAGGGCCGACGCGATGAGCATGACGTCTCCTGACGGCAAGTTCCGTACCTGTCGACGAAGACTTGGAGAGCCATGGAGCCAGATTTAAGGCCGGCTTGTTTGGAATTGCGGCGACGGGAGTGGGGGACGTTGGCGCGAGCAATATAGGGCGTATTATGATACGACAGGGGTCCAAAAACGGAAATCGAATCGCGGAATCTGGTCGACGTCGACAGTGTGCACATTTGGTGGAGCAGGACTGTTTTGTGGCCAGGCTGTAGCCAAGAATCTGAGAGATGGGTGAATGTTGCTGATGGGATTGATCATGATAAGATATCAGATTGGAACTGCACCTCCCTACAATGGTAAGGATGAAGGACTCTATGTTAGTTCACTGTGCGAGCACTGCCGAAGGGCCACTATCGAATCCAACGTATGATGTTCGTAACGTTTTCTAGTTCGGCATTGCGACAGCATCATGTCATAACCCTTCGCCCGTGACCAGGTTACAACTCGTTGGGTGCACTTGGGGTAAGATGAAGGCTCGTACCGAGGACCGTGGCTTGTCCATGGTTGAACCTTAATTAGATTGAAAGCATCCTTGGGGACGCCCCTTGCGGATCTCTTTGCCGTCCAATCAAGGTTTGTGAATCTCCCCAGTCGCCTTTCCTGATCATTACCAGTCCAGCGGTTCGGTCTGGCGATAGACCCCGAAGTCGTTACTAGCCAAGGTAGCATTCAGACCCCAAATCGAAAACAAGTTTCCGCACACCGAGCACAGTCATGTTTGAAATGCCGGTATAGTCGATGGTGATAAGTGTCAGAAGGAAGATCAGTGAACAGCATCACCGGAATGTCTGGAGTTGCTTGAGAGGGAGACAATTGATGATGTCTTTAATTAGGCGCAAGTTTCCAACATTTTGTCCAAGACTCCCTTCAAAGTATCGTTTTCCAACGCTGCAGCAACCCGCTCCTTGTCGCCCAGCTGCTTATTCACTTGGTCGTCTTGATTATGGCTGTTCTCCTTGCAAGTTACATCCACGCGATAGTTGGGTGGAAGTGCCTGTTCCAGCCGCACTCGGACGCCAAGGCCGATAACTGTAGCCAACGAACAATGAGTGATGGTAGGTGTGATTTCCACGGCCACCTGGACAATGGTGTTTGGGTCAGGAACACCCAGGGTAGGAGAGGGTGTGATGTGAATGTCAGAAAGGTTGATGACCGACAACTGGCCCAGGGAAACCGGGTGCTCCGGGTCTGAGATTGTTGAAATTAGGTCTGAACAGCATTAGCCAGCTGGCTGGTCACGCACGCAGGACTGGGGTAATATGTATCAAGGGAAAGCAAGAAGGGAGGTGGTGAAACAGATAGTGCAAGTCAAACGCGAAGGACCTCCTCGACTAGGACCTGATGCTGCCTTTGCAGCGGATGATCAAAGACGGGCAGACCCAATGGGAAACAAACTTCGGGGAAGCAAAGATCGAGAAAGCCGTAAAGGGCGTACCATAAATCTCTTGCTCGTCGATAGCTTCAGACGCAAACTCATCTTGCCAGTCACCTCGAGGCCATGTTGCGGTTCCCTGATGGTAAAATGGCCCTGATAGATACGACGGCCTAGCAAAGATGAGGTCGTCGTACTTGGACTCTGGACCCCGGCGTGGATCAGCCTTCTTCTGGCGTGTCGGGAGCTGAGACGCGCTCAGAATAGTTGGGTTTGCATTGTCCAAGGCTGCCATGGCGATAGTTGCGACGATAGTTGCGGCAGGGGCCACAAGCCGGAGGTGCAAGGATGCTCGACGGCTCGACAAAGATGCTCCGTGACGTGGCGAGGAAGACACGCGGATGCCAGGAGATGAGGCTGAGCCTAGAAGAGATGAGACGGTGGAGATGATGGCAGCTGTACCGCACTAGCTGAAGCCTTGATGATCTGGTTGTTAACAGACAAGGATGTTGGCTGTGGATGGGTAAGGGGATTGGAGAGGTGAGGTTCGAGGAGGGGAGATTTCACCCGCAACGCCACATTTGATAAGCCTGAGATGTGAGGCGCAGCACGGACCAAGGGTAGGTGCTCTTGGGTCTAGTTTTGAGTTCCGGGCAGCCAATCAAATTGCTTAAGCTCAACAAACCCAACGGCGATCAGGCCGTTCTCGGGTTGCATTGTTGCTGGACACCGGCAAAAGTGCAGGGAAAATAGCTCGTGTTGCGAGAATGGTGCCGACCTCTACCTTCATGGAAAGCGCCTTCATTGTCGATCTGCGACGCTCAAAGTCTGGGCGGGACGTGCTGTGATGGGTACGGCAGGGATATAATTCCATGTTTCTGATTCAATCCGAAAAATACCCGCGGAATCAGGCTGACATAAAGTTTCCACAAACTAGAAAAACTCCCTGTAGGTATGTACTATGTACTACTTGCCTGTACGTAGTTAAGAACTGACCTGACAGCCCTGATCCTGGACCCAAAGCACCTACCGACCTAGCAATCCTTAGCCAGCGCCATCATTAGAGTGTCTGACATGTAGCCCCCTTTGGGGGGCCAGATAGCGGGGCTAATCTGGAAAGATTTGGATCTTCCCTTGTTGGGGAGTCCCGGCCGAGAAGGCTTCTGGAATCTCCGTCGAAAGGGCTAACAAGAGTGCCGACACCCTTGCATGGAACACGCCTCGAAGCCGCGTGGAAGCCCAGCTTTGTTGCGATAGGGCGGCAAAACACGCGTGGCTGTGAAAGAAAGTCGGATCGTGGCGCGCGATCGCAAGCGTCCTTCGGGGAAGACTTCTCGAACGGGACAAATTGTCGATTTTCTAGAGTCAAACCGGAGCCCGGCCGAAGGATGCTCTGCCGCGCTGCGTCCCAAGTGCCGACCGATGATCGTAGGCTCTGCCGGATGCTCCGCGGCCCGACTCAAGTGGGCATGGGAAACGTGGGATATTAACTTGGCTTTCATTGCCAGCTGGAGCGCCCGCGCAGAGCCATTCTTCCTCTACATTAGTCAGAGGCTCGTACGTACACCATTGCTGGTCGGCTGCAATGATGGGTAAGATTCACACTGGGGTTAGCATGGATGGTGAGGTTTGGTTGAACATTTCTGAGTGGTCCACAAGGCTCAGATGTGAGTCCTCTCTCATGCGCACTGTCTAGCGGCGACGGATTATCGCTTGCCAATGATGAGCTGAAGCGAAGAGGTTGCCGACGCGTTTCTCATTTTACCCACGTACGAAGGGGCTGGAGTGCAACAGCGAAGCAGTCGCGGCAAAGCTTCACCGACAGAAGCTCGCATTGCGAGGATCTCGTCGCTCTGAAGGGGAAGTGGAGTGTCGCTTCACATCAGGCTGTTAGGTACTGCACATCAGGGCACTGAAACCGCCATTGTGTGAAGGCACCTTGGTTCCCGCAATTGATTCGAGCGGCGAAGACTTGTCGGACCGGTCTCCCAAGCCACCAGAAAGACAAAGTTGTCGGCGAACCAACAAACCTCGGCACATCTCCACACACCTGGTAGCGCCAACAAGCACTGACAGGTGGCGGCATGTGACATCGATCAACTTGTTTTTAGCCGCACCTCAATTCGGAGATCGCGCTCCCCTGACCCCTTTCGCTTCATTGAACTTGCGGGCGGCACACGAGATTGACCTGCTTGCGTCTGTGTCTCAAGCTCAGAGATTGGGTGAGTATGCGCTGGACTCCTGACCATCATCACATCGGACACTTCTCTGGCCTAACCGACCTTTAAAAATGACGCTAACCAGAGAGAGGTCTGAGCGGGAGGAAAGAGGCCCACAGGGATCATCGTCCTGGGGACTCCCGATGGTTTGGCGGCCTGGGGCACATCAGCTAGGGGTCTCTCCCTGGCAATCAATTGTTGGAGAAGTTGCCTGATGCCAAAGAAGGCCTCTACTTGTTAGAACGGCGCAACACGGTTGGTTTGGCCTGGACAGATGAGACATAGGGAACGCACCCCGCGACCAGGGCTTCGGAGTTCTGCAGCATTCTTTGGCTGGAGGCGGAGAAGGCCGCGGGCTCAAGGCGCATAGCATTCTTGGGCCCCAAAGCTTAGCCGGTACTTGATTGGGCATTAGTGCGAGCCGTTTTGCTATGGATTGTCGTGTAAGTGATGCGAGTCCGGGGTTGGGTCCTCACCGACTTGATGCTTTTAATTTATTATCCCAAGCGTGTGCCATTGGAGGCTCAGCGCTACCCTGGTGGGTTCTCTGGGATGATGGCTAGAAATCTCGGAGAAGCGGCGTGGGCAAGCAGGCAGATCGTTCAGATCAAAGTTCTGCATAGAGAATTCAAGATTGCGACAACAGTCGTTAGTGCATGGCACAGTTGCAGCGGCAATCAAGAATCTGCAACCATGATCTTCATGCGGCAACAGAATGAGACAGCACCTCATCCGTCAACTGCCTGTCATGACGATCCGACTCTCAGGACATGGCAGGAATGGGAATACTTGGCGGCAATCATCCGATAGTGCCTGAGGTTGATCAGGGCACTTGGCAGTCCCTTAGACTAGGGAAACGCGCCGTTGGGGCCTGTCTGGGTCACGAAGAGATGCAACGAGGAATATGGTTGACGGATCGGGCTACTGCAGGTCTGGATGAGAACCGTTAGCATCGTCTTGGGTCATGGCCACGCGAAGACAATCGGGTGGGCCACTGGGCCTCGCAAGAGTGTCGAGTGGCTCGAGGATTAAGCAAGGAATAGACATGACTGGTGTGGCGCTAGTTGGCCGCGGTGTCGGTAACTAGGGCAGGGTTCTGCCGGCTAAGAAGGCGGGACATCTCAACTTGAATGAACGCGAAGATGGGGAGAGGGCGAACAGAAATCCCTGGGTGCGCCCAAAGAGGCAGATGATGGACTGACCAGGGGCTTGCAAGACCCTTGCTGGCATGCTCCCATGTCGATGAGGGGAGGGAGGTGGGTTTGGTGACGCTGGTGACGTCGCGGGTGCGAATCTAGAAAGCTATCTGACTCAGGACTTTCGACGTCTGTTGTCGATGCTGTTGGTGGACAGTTTGAAGGACGCATCTAGTTTAACATTGAAGCTTGAGGACATGCACGGCAGCCATCACAGCGGGTACCTGGGTTCGAGGTTGATGTGCTGGGATAACCCCTAGGCCGTCACATACTACAACCCGGCACTCCTAGTATTATTAAGCAGGGGAAAACGAGCCGAGGCACGATTTCTTGGTGGCCAAGGATAGATGTTCTAATAATGGTATTTTTATATCATGGGCCATTCTTTTAAGCACTACAGATGGATATTAATGGAAGTTCATATCCGTCCGATATTATGACGATCATGCGTCTATTCATGTTCTGATGGGTCTCCAAGCAGAACACGGCATTCGTCATTTGGTACAGGGCTTGGCTGGCATGGAATTTCCAGTGGAGACGGCTTTCTGACACAAAGCGAAACCGACGTAGGTATTGACAGACCCATGAGGGACCCAGGACACCATCATCCCAACTCAAACCCCCAAAGGCCCCTCTCTTCCAGCAGGCGGAAGTGGCCGGAGCGCAGGCCGGATGCGCCCCGGGCTGCCCTGCATGCAGCATTGCCCTGCCTGATGACCACCCGCACTGCGGCATCTCTGTAGATTAGGAGGCATAGTGGGCCTCAATCATTATTATTCTTGCCCATCTGGTGACGATGGCTCTGCACTACTTTGCCAATTTCTAGCTAGAGAACCTGTCCAGCCACTCAGGATTAAGGACAACTGGAGATGGGATACTAACAAGTATGATAGATCCGGTGGGACGTGGCCGATAATGGCAGGGGCAGTTTAGGAAGGTAAATCTGTATTTAGACGACGTATGTCCATCAGGGGGCATGCCCGGGTAGGACAATGGATGGTCCTTCCACCGTCAATCGCTCGTCCGCGTCGTCTAAAGGGGCGAAAGAAGATACCTGATACAGCCAGGGCGAAACGGCGAACCCGCAAGTCAACAGCGGAGTCGGTCCGCATCTTGACTCGACGTTTGGGTTTCCGACACTCGCCGCTCTCGTCGATGCAACTGGGACAGGACGTGGACGAGCGTGGGCCTGGGACCATAAGGCTAGGGGAGGGAAATCAAGTGTACCCTGGGACAGTGCCAATTAGCAGAAACCTTCGTATCAGACTGCTACTCAGCCCTAATTGCAACTTCTCCAAGTGGTGAGGTGCATCTGCAACTAGCCCTGCGACATCCGCGTGCCTGAGGTCCGCGTATCGTGAGAGATGACTGGAACAGACGGGAAGGCGCGAAGCGATGTGATAGATCTGTGGATAGTCACAGAGGATGCAATTAGGAAAGCACGGAGAGAGACAGGGCCTAGCAAGGCAAGAGGCCCAAACAGGAAGGAAACAATTCGCCAGTGTATCCCAGAGGCGTACCACAAGAGACAATCTTCCACCACCATCATCATTTCATCCTCTTCCTCGTCGTCAACACGCGGTGACAGTGCGAAAGATCGGGATACACCGTCGCGCCAAAACGGCCCTCCAAAAACATGGATGCTTGTCACGCACACCCACATCCACCAGACGGGATGATCCCCCTCCCCCTCCTGCAACCTCCCAACTCCGTCCCCGATGGGTCTTGTACCAAGTGCGATCAGTTCCGTAACGACCAATCCTGACAATTGGGGATTGATCAAGTCTCGAGGTCCTGTCTACCTCGATATCCAGGCACATTGGCACGTCTACACGCCCGCCCCTTGGTTAGAAATCTCGGGCAACCGTTTCATCCAGAGCTCGAGAGGAGCTCCCGAGATCAAGTGCCGCCGCAGACGGGAATACACACGCAACCGTTCCGCCCGGGCAATACTCTTACTTTGTGCGCTGACGGTGCGAACTGCTCGGCCGGGCTCGCCAGTGCGCCAGTCCCTACGTACCTACAGTAGGCAGTTATTTGTGTCATGCTCGCTCGGAATCTACGCCGTCGCCGCAGTGCGCCCGTCGACTTCGATTCGTCATTTCGTTCCTGTGCAAAGCCATTGCGAATGTCATCGACTGCTTAGCTAGTTGGATCCAAACTCCGCCAATTCCGCAAAAAGGGCTCCCCCGGCTCTTGTTCTTTTAGCTGACAACTAAACCACTACGCCGCGCCCTCCACAATCCACTACCAGAACCCGAAGCGCCAGAGTCCACTGCCCACAATTCCCGTCGTCGTGTCTTGTCTTGCCTGCGACACAAACACGCCGCTCACTCGGACCGGTGTCCACAACTTGGCCTGGGGCTTTACCTTTGGAACATTCGCCGCCCCATCGCCATCCACGCTGGTTCTGGGCCTTCATCCCACACCCGCGCCGCCGCTTTCCCTTACCTGCATCAACCTCCCCTGTCCGGCCCCTGTCCAAGCCCTGCTTGTCGCCCTGTCGTGATCCCAAGTAACCCCAGCCCGGAAACCATCCACCATCTCTTGTCATCCCAGCCCAGCCCAGCCCAGCTTGAGGAGTCAGGTAAGTCTTCAGCGTACGTACTAACCAGGTCAAGGCCCTCAGTCTTAGAGGCCAAGCCAAGCTCCAAGCTCCAGGGCCACCACCCCCAGCGACAGGACATCCATGCGCTTGCCGTAGTCGCCCTGCTCCGGACAAAGTCAAAAGCCAAAGCCACACGTACCTAGTGACCAAAACACCCAACCCTGCGGTTCACTTTAAAGACCTCCCACTCCAACTTGCTGTCCCAACACGCCCCGGTCGCTCGATAATACGCTTCCACCTAGCTGATCGAGCTTCCGCACATATCGTCACCCAGTGCACTCTACATCATTGCACTTGCTCGATACCGTCTGTCGTTTTACGGAAGCCACTTCTCTATCTTCGAGCCGACTACGATATTTTTACCGCTTACCGTTGCTTTTTGTCGCCCGCTGACTGCTACGACTGGGTCCACGAGCCTCCACCCCGCGATCATACTCGATCACTGCGCGCGACCTTGAAAGCATACGATCGCCCACTCGATCGCCTTCCAACGACGCGGCTTCTTTCTCATACCTTCGTATTGCGCGCCGATTTCATGTTAGCCGCGATCACCACCGCCGTTTGACGTTCTTCGAGGTCGTGACCTCAGAACTGCGCCGTTTACCATGTCCGACAACGACCCCTCCGTTCGCCGTATTCTTCCCCAAAACTCACAGATGAATTCGTTTTCGTTTGCGCCGCAGCAATATACGCAGCGCGAGACTCAGAAGAGTGCGTAGCCGTCCCGGCGTTCTTGGCAGATGTCGTCTTTGAGTTTTCTAACGTCTGGCCCCAGACTATGTCTTCGTAGATGAGCACAACCGCCACAAGCGGTTGAAAGGTACATTGCCCTTCACCCAGGATGGCTTCCTTTTCTGTTTGCGTGCTAAAACCCTGCCCGACAGTTATGAGAGCTTGTGAAGGTTGCAGGCGACGAAAGATCAAATGCGATGCCGCGACGACAAATACTTGGCCATGTTCCGCCTGCATTAGGCTCAAGCTGCATTGCGTGCGGCCAAATGGGTTTGACGGAGCTAACGACTCGACGACTTATGACACTTCTCCTATGAATCCTTCCGATCAGTATCAGCAAATGTCGATGCAGCAACATGTGTTAAATCCCGGCCCCAAGCCACCGGCAACTGCCATGTACACAACTCAACCGGGATATCCCGATCCAAGTGCTGCGTCCTACCAGACAGTTCCTTACGATGCTTCTCAGCAACCAGGAAGCCTACATTATGGCGCTGTTCCACCGCCTGGTTCTATGATCGAACAGTCGTATGCAAACCAGAACGTGTTCCCCACCCCTCCGATGCAGCAACATGCACAACAACAGCCTTCTCCGGAGGCATATTCTCCAGGAGAGTATCAGCATCATGACCTCGCGGACCTTCTGGGCACCTTGAAGGTTAACGAGACAGGCACAGGTGAGAGACGCTCGAATTTGTGACAAGATTCTGGGCCCTGGGCGCTTTCTAACAAGTCAATACAGCCCCATATCTCCGGAATAAGGCATCATTTAGACGAGAAGAAGAGCCCGCTGTTGAGGATTCTGAGGATTTCCAGGTTGCCCTACCACCAATGATGCCAGCACCAGGGCTCAAGATTCGTATACCCCCCGAACTCATGCCAGATGATGAGACAGCTCTACACTACTTCGATCTCTACTTTGCTCACGTCCATCCGTACGTCCCTGTGTTGTGCAAAACTTCATTCTATCAGCAGTGGAATACGGATCGAGAAGCCATATCACCGCTCATTCTGGAAGCACTTTTTGCTATTGGTGGTCGATTAGCTGAAGAACCAACTGAAGGTCAACAATGGCTTGCCCTTGCGTCCAGTAAGTTATCCTCGATTGGAACCCATTTGCAGCAACCTTACATGATATAGGGCACGCCGATTCATTCATGGATGTCCCCAGACTGAGCACTCTTCAGGCCTTGTTGATGATCCTCAAGGCTCGCGAAGCTGCTCCCAAACGAGGATATTACTATCGCTCCTGGATGACCGTAGTACAGTGTGTCCAGATGGGCAAGGACTTGGGGCTGGACGAGCATTATGAAGATCACCAGGCCGGCCAGCCTTGTGACTGCAGCCCCGCTGAGTGTCAACTCCGAACGCGGATATGGCAGGTCGTGTTCGTGTGCGAGGTCATGGTTGGCGCTCCCCAAGGTAAGCGTTTGTCAATCTACAGCGGTCAATGTGATTGCTAATCCCATGGACTCAAGGCCGACACGACCACGCTGTCCATGTTGATACAGTGGACTTTTCTATCCCGAGGCCAATCCCCGGCTGTGAAGATTCTGAGTATCATGTGTCTCGCAACTTCAGCTACTTCGCTCAGGTGGTACGAACGATCGCCACGATGAGCAAAGTTTATACGAGACTCAGGAGGCGGAAAGACTGGGGCATTGACCCCGAATTTCAGCAGTTGGGCCAGAGCTTCAACACGTGGCTGACGGAGCTGCCCCAAGACCTTGCCGTATCGTTCCCAGCGGATGGGTCACCGCCTTGGATCCCCTCGCATTTTCTAGGAAACATGCATGCCTACTATTACCTTGCTCTAATTCTCTTCCATCGACCAATTCTCTCGTTCCTCGATCCCAATGCCGCGGACGGGCGATGGAAACGCCACATGATGATTTGCTACAGTTCGGCCAAGGCTCTCTGTCGCTTACAGGAGGCTACCCTCAGCACTTTTGGGCTCACAGGCCTGCAGTGTATGCAGAGAGGCTACAGCTTCTCTCTCTACGGTGGCCTGTCTTGCATTGTCATCCACCTGGTAAGGTGACCGCAGATCAACATAGAAGTGTATACTAATCATCTCTCAGGTCGCAATCGTCTCGCCTGATCCCGATTTTAACACGGATGCACGGGAATATTTCACGAGACACATGAGAGTCTTGGAGAAGGTAGTAGAGGCGTGGTCAATGCCTGAGCTGGAGAAACAAATCAACGCTCTGCGGGAGGCGTTTTCTGCCGATGTACGGAAGCCATTCGTGTTGAAGCCGACCTTTCCCTATGGAAGCCCTCACCCATCCAGCCACTCCAGTCCGCCGCGAGGGACCGAGTCATTCCGGCCAATTATCCATCGGACGGGATCCATGGATCAGCACCTGGATACCCACGGTGCCCAACAAGTCAGTTATGCTAGCCACCCCATCACACCTCCTATTTCCGCGGGCCCTATGGACAGCAAGAGTGACTCCCCAGCTGTACAGTCGCTCGTCATGATGTCGCAAGGAACTCAGGCTCCAGGCATGCCCCAGAACATGTCCCTTACGGATCAGCCGGGATGGAATCCGTCGCGGCTCTTTGAGTAGGTCGCCACTAACCCCTTTCCTCTTGGGCAGAAGCTCTGCCCCTCGATGAATTCTGCTGACCAGCCTCGATAGACAATGGAACACGACATTTGGTACGCCCTCTCACACACAACCCAGTTCCACCCCACCTCAACCCAGCCCTCTTAACGCGTCGTCCTCAGGTGCTACGGAAGTTCCCACCATTCAGGATATCCAGGCAGTACAAGCTTCGATGCCAGCCGGATCACACCAGATATCTCCATCGCAATACTCAGCAGCGCCGGTGCCCAACTTTGTCACGCCAGCCATGTGGCAAGAGTCCGTGGCGAGAGTTTACGAAGGCGGCCTTGGTCTCAAACGGGCTTGGGACTATGAGGGCGAGTCAGTGATCAAGAGGCACTGAAGAAGAAGAAGCATGATAATGATTGAGCGGGCAACAAACTTGGAGGTAGCGTCCCAATAAGGCTGGACCTAATTGGGTGGGTTGCGCCCTCCCGCGATTCGGTGATGGAGAGCGACGTGCAACCCTGAGCGAGGTGGCTGCAAGTGCTGACGCACGGCTTTTTTTCCTTTGTGGGTGCTATTTACCGGATGGACTATTCCTTTACAATACGATTCTTAGGTAGTTGCTTGGTGTATGATGGAGAGCAAAATGGGTGGTCTCGAATCATGAGACTGGTGTGAACAGCTGCATTGGTCGGGATGAACGAGCTCCTGGGGAGGGGCGTGTTACGAGCTATGACGGAGGCGTTTGATTTTCCAGCCCGCAATGAGCAACCGTGGGACGAATACGGAAATGGAATTGTTTCGGCCGAACATGCAGGATCGATGTATTAATAGCTGTCTACTTGATTGAAAAGAAGGACTTGGGAGATGGGGTCCTGGGACGGAGGGGGAAAAGGCATTGGAGCAATGGCTTTGAATCATGGGGCTGCAACATAGGAATACCATGGTTGCGTGTGTTTGGCGCTTTTGGCCTTGAGAGAAATTACGAACCCGATGGGTTACGATGAAACGATGGAGTGTACTGGTGTATTGTATGTAAGAGTAACTTTGTCTGAAAATGATATTTGTTTGTGACTGGAAACGAGGCTACAATGACTTTGAATGAAGAGGCCGAGTTGACATTTCCTCAGCTGGCAGGGCATATGGGCAGACCAAGCAGCCCAGAGTAAGGAATTATGGTTATGTGGACTTGTGTGTTCTAGAAGTTGGCTCTCTTGGAGGAGCTGGTGTGCTCTGGTGTTGAATTAAACTCATCCGGGGGCCACTAACGCACCATCCCAATAAGGTACCTATCTACAGTGCCTATCTATGTAGCGGTCAGCCCCCACGTGCTTGCGCCTGGGGAGCTAAAGAGAGCTTCGGTAGGTCTTGGCAGTCAGTCTCGACGAGCACGCAATCGAGTCCCTCCTGAGTCATGGATTCTCTTCTCTTTTCTCTCCTGGGCCAATGTCTCTTTGTATTCATTGGAAACCTACAGATCCACGGGTTCCAATGGCTTGAAAATCCCGGCGAAACCTCGACTCAACCGGAACTCAAGATAGGAGAACATCATGGCTGCTCGCGATCGTGGGTGTGTGCCTGTTGAGAGGCTTGGAGGCACGGTGCGCCAGAATTGGCACATGGGCTTCACGTCGTTTGGCGGACCACCTGTGCACTTCAAGATTGTGGGTGGCTACTTGTGGCGCCGTTGTGAGCATGGGTGACTAACTCTTGCTGTTTGGTAGTTCTATGACAAGTTCGCCGTGAGACTACGATGGCTGGATGAGCAGGTGGTGAGTGGCACACATCCTCCTGAATAGCCTCGGTTGTGCTGATGGCTGTGAACAGTATCAAGAGCTATTCAGCGTGTGCCAGGCCTTGTCCGGGCCAGCGAGCACAAAAATGCATTACTGCATCAACCTCATTCACGATGGGTTTCTGTCTGCAATACTGGGCTTCTTCATCTGGAGGTATGCTTCCTTCTTTTGATTAGACTGTCGGCATTGCTTCTCAAAAGTTGGGTAATAACTAATTATGGAACAGCCTTCCCGGTGCCATCGGCATGTATGCCCTTTCCATCGGAGTGTCCAACATTGGCGAATCGCTGCCTCGTCAAGTCTATGCCTTGCTATCTGGTCTCAACGCCGCCACTGTTGGTATTATCGTGCTTGCAGCAGTGCAGCTCTCGCAAAAGGCCATCACAGACCGTATGACGCGCGTGGTTGTCTTCCTGAGTGCCTCGGCAGGCATGCTGTACAATGCGTTGTGGTACTTTCCAGTGCTAATGGTATTCTGTGGGGTTGCGACAGTGGTGCATGATTATCGATGGCTGCACGGCCCTGTGAAGAGAGCTGTTGCTATGGTGAATAGGCAGAGACGGAGAGAGGAGGAGGCGGCCATTGAGATGCCGAGCAGAGAAGCCGTTGGCGTTGATGGAGAGCAGCGTTCGGCTGAGACAGGGGGCCAGCCTGCGTCACGGAGGAGCAACGGCTCTGCTAGGGAGCACCGGGCTGAGTCCCAGGAAGAGTCCATCTTGTCTGCTGCGCCAGAGTCACGCATCATCCCCCCGGGGCGAATCCTCAACATGTCGTGGAAGCTGGGCTTGCTCATCATTGGGCTCTTTCTCACCAGCTTCATTATCGTCATGGTACTACGCGGCACTGTCCCGGACATGCCACTCCTCTACAGCCTCTTTGCCAACATGTACCTTGCGGGAACTATCATCTTTGGTGGAGGCCCTGTCGTCATCCCACTGCTCCGCGAGTATGTCGTTGCCGAGGGTTGGGTTAGCCCTCGGGATTTTCTGATCGGACTCGCGTTGATCCAGGCCTTCCCAGGCCCAAACTTTAACTTTGCTGTCTACCTGGGTAGTTTGACGGCTATCAATGGCGGTTATAACTCGGTTGCGGGTGCCCTGATTGGGTTCGTGGGCATCTTCGCCCCCGGGCTGGTGCTCGTTCATGGGACTATGGGACTGTGGGGTGCGATTCGAGGGTGGCGATGGGTAAAAGCCGCTGTCCGAGGAGTGAATGCGGCTGCAGTTGGCCTCATTTACACGGCCGTATATAGGCTGTGGCAGATTGGATACATTGATGAAGGATATCGCAGTGGCACAAGCCTGGCGGTTGAGCCGTGGTGGGTTGTGACGACGGCAACGAGCTTCTTTGGCAGCATGTGGCTAGGGGTCAGCCCCCCAGTGGCTATCTTGACGGGTGGGATAATGGGCATGATTTGGTATGGTGTTGTGACCGCTTGAGGTGGCCAGAACCAAGGTGAGGGTTTTCGAGATGATGTTACATAGGACAAAGTTAGAGTGGAAACAGGTGAGGGAAGATGAAGGAGAGCTGGATTTAGGATGCCGTCTTTCTAATCAGACGGGGTCTTATGCTGTCCCCTCTTGTCAATGCGCTCCTTGATGGCATCCCAGATCCATCCGTCGACCTTATCCTTCTTCTTTTCATACCTTACCTTCCTTTGTGGCCTCTTATCCTGTACGTAGAATTTACCAACGGCACGGAACATGTACCACCGGCGCTTGGCATTCTCTTCTGTTGTGTCACGAACGTAGTTGATGAGGCCAAGGCGACGGCGAGCCGGACTCAGGTCACCAGCTTGCAGACTGCTGTAACGGGGCTTGGAGATGGCGCTCATAGTGGTGAGGGTGAGAGGGGTAGAGGGCGGCATGGCGCGGACGAAGCGCTCGAGGATGGCACGAGATGTGCGAGCATATGGGGGAAGGTGGACATGGATGTGGGTAACGAAGGGGGAGGTTGTGTATGCCACAAAGAGGATTGGGATGATACCGCAGAGGGCGACTGAGCGATGTTAGTCTTGTATATAGATGTAATATTGAATCTCAGGCCGATGGCGAGGACCATGAGTGAGGAATGAGATGATGAGAGTGACCTACCGCCTGCAGTCTCCCACTCAGGCTTGCCCGCCTGGAAATAACTCGGGGTGACAATGAAGCAGAAGAAGGCGCCAAGGAATAGAGTCGTGATCTTGACCATGGCTAGAAATGTAGTACGACCTGTGCCAGCGTGATAGACGATCAACCTCTCAGGGAGCTCTAACTCGGGTCAGTTTATTTCTCATCCGGCCATGGTATTTGACCGTACCATACTCCTTGCCGTCTTTTGAAGCGGCTCTGGCCTGACGCTTGAGTTCATCCTCTAGCCGGGTAGCTTTTCGAGGGCGAGTTGCAGGCTGGGCATAACATCGTCGATGAGACTGCTGTAGAGATTTCTGCAGGGATCGGCGAAAGGTTCGAGAGAGAGAAACAGGGTGAAAGGGCGCTGTTTGGCGAGACAGAGGCGTCAATTGACTTGGCCGTAGCCTTGGTATTATTGTCCTTAGCTGGAGCATCGCGATCGACTATGTGATTGGTGGCTTCATCAAGCGGCTCATGAGGGTGAGGTTGAGAAAAGATCCTTGTCGGGCAAGTCGCGGTTCGGGACGTGATGGCGTCACGGCACAATTGACACAGGGGCACCAGGGATATTCACACCAATACGCACATGGTAGCAGCGATAGAAGAGGTGTTGACCAATTTAGGGGTCAGTCATGAACTACATTGATTATCATAGCTTATGGCTCTTGTCTCTCCTCTCGTTGAATGGCTGTCAAACGACATTCTTCTCCAGCCACTCAATCCACTGCTCCTTGGTCCATCCAGAGCTGACATCCTGCACAACGCCGTCGTATACGGCCGTGGGCGTGACGTGCACGCCAATCAAGCGGTTCATCTTGGTGATTAGCTTGACGTCGTTTGTGACCTGGTTCCCCGCATTGAGCGCTCCGTCCTCACCCGGCTTCTCAGGGATCACGAGCAGGCGGTACACCTGCTCCTCATCGACACCCGCCTTGGCAGCGACCTTGGCGAGACGGCGGTAGGTGGCATTGCGCGTCTCGTTGACGACGGCGACGTCAAAGAACTCGGCCTGGTCGTCGAAGAGCACGGCACTAAAGTCCCAGAAGCGCTCGGGGGCGATGCGCAGGACGGCGAGGGCGGCCTCGTGCATGAGGGTCGACGACGGGTGCCACGGCTGGATCTGCTGGCGGAAGATGAAGGAGAGGCTCTTGACCCAGGCCGGGTTGGCCTCGATGGCGGGGATGACGGCGGATCTGAGGGTGCGGAAGATCTTGGCGGAGAAGGGGCAGCAGTAGTCGAGGTAGAACTCGAGCGTGTGAGTCGTGTGGGCGACACCCGAGGCGGAGCTCGAGGGCGGGGGAGCGAATTGGAGCTTCTGCCCGGCAAACTTGGGAGGGAGGGCCATTTTGAGGATGGTTTACGGCAGGTCTTTGAGGCTTCAAGGTGAGTGTGTGATGCAAACTCTGCGATCAGAGGGCGTTTGAGGCTGTTGTTGAGGTTATATTCATGTGAAGGACCCAAAGTATGATGTCAGCGAGCCATGAGATGACGCCTTATGTAAGCTTTGGTCAGTGTTGTAAGTGATGGGATGAGCAATTGTCTCAGTGAAATATACATCTGTTTATTTCGTTGTCAATCACTTTCATCTTATTTGCTATGAACGAGGCTTCTCCAGCGAGATAAGGTGCAGCTCAGACACCGATGTTTCGATGCTTGTTCCCCCTCGAAGTGCCAAGCTTAGATCTAGTCGCGGACAGTTACCGACACAAACAGCCAGGGTGATGGACGGAGGAAGCGCATCATCAATGCAACAGGCTTGAAGAGACATGGTCAGTCAAAGCTCATTCGACTCCGGCATTGGCCTTGCTGCAAATGTGACTTGTGCAGTGCCCATGCATTGAAGCTGCATATGGCTTGGTGATCCCTTGCCGGCGGCCGCCAAAGCTGCTAGTCTGTGAGGCCTTCACCTCTGCTCACCGAGTTTATCGCCAAGACATAGCACAAGAGACCCCGGAATGTAACTAGGCCGAAGTCCTTCAATTCGATTCAGGCAATGTGACCTGACCTTTGTCCGAGGTGAGCATGTTTCCCCAGCGGGGTAAGCATCTAGATGCCCGTCTTGTCTCAAGTGTACGTAAGACGGCAGATCCACCGTCAAAGCTGTCTTGAAATCAAGTGATCACGCCTAGCGAAAGAAAGAAGAAAAAAGCATGGGTATTTCTGGGGGCACGGAGGTCCTCCGAACCCAATGCCGCCCGGGCCCTCGCCCTCGAGCCTGCCACTTCCCGGCCGACGACCGGGCCACGACGGAGGGAGTTTGCGGGGCAGGTACGGAGCGTATTGAGGAAACGGTGCAGCGTATTGCTTGGTCCCCCGTTTAAACCCGTGCGATTAGCCTCGTGAGCCAACCAGAGGGCGCTGAGAATAGTACTTCGTGTTGAACAAGCCACATGGGGGGGGGGTCGTCACGCGGGCGAAACCGGGGTCGCTCCTTCCCGTAGAAAGACTCTTACCTGATTCGGGGGGCCGTACCTTCCCCCGAGCACACCAGCAGCTGCGGCAGTGGCAGTGACGCCCCCGGAGGTTCACTAGCCTGTCAGAGCCAAGCCAGGCCCAAGCCCAAGCTAAGCCGGTCATCCAGGTTCATTGACTTTGTTTTGGGTTGGTCCCCTCATAAGCAAAAGCACCCAACGAACGGGCTTTTAACTTTAACCTTTTTGTCCTACTTTCTTTTTAAGCTTCAATTGCCTTTACAACCAGTGACCCCCACCTGTTCTCGCTTTACAACAACTTCCTAAACATTGATCGATCGACTGCCAACCCCAGCTTTGACCGTGACTGTGTCTGCGTGGCCTCTACTGTGTATAGGATCATCTTCCCGCCAACTCCAACATGATCTGTCTCTCCAAAGCAGACGAGACCTTCTACCGGCATCTGACCTGGAACCAGAGCCCCTCGCCGCTGGCTGCCACCCAGACCACGCGCCAGGACCTCAATGGCATCTCCAACCTCCGCGAGCATGTCGATGCCGGCCAGGATGATGGGAACGGGGGTAGTAGTGGTGGACCCTTGGGATCATGCGATGACAGTAATCAATCTGGGAATCATCCGGCCGAGCCTCCCAAGGGCTTGCTCCACGATGCGGGACGACCGTCCCGTATCTCGGGTACGTCAAATCACCTGTTCAATTCTCCCTTGAACACGTCCGTCCACTCTCTGCCGTCAATTGGCCCTCGCCCGCGTCCCTGATCTACTTATGCATGGTTCTGATACACCCCTAGGACTGTCCTCGCGTCTGAAGACGGTAGATGGTGGTGATGACCACATCCGTCTTTTTCGAGGCACCCTCTCGTCATGTGCCTCGCACATCAGGAGCTGGACCATCTGGGTCCTCTCTGTCCTTGTTGTTTCTACTATCCTCTCGTCTTGGAACTCGCCTGCGCCTGCGCCCGTGGCCCCAACCTCATCGCCCAATGTTCCCGCCCACGTCTCCCCCATTCGCAAGCGAAGCACCTGCGAAAAGGGAGGTGTCGATAAAGAGCAATACAATACTCCTCTTCACGTTGGCGCCCTCTTCATTGTCTTGTTTGTCTCGACGCTTGCCTGCGCATTCCCCGTCTTGGCCACCAAGTTTCCAGGCCTAAGAATTCCGAGCCGCTTCTTCTTCGCCGTGCGACACTTCGGCACCGGCGTTCTCATTGCCACTGCTTTTGTCCATTTGCTTCCCACGGCTTTCATTTCCCTCGGAGACCCATGCCTCAGCAGCTTTTGGAACCAGGACTACCCTGCCATGCCTGGTGCGATTGCTCTTGCGGCCATCTTCCTCGTCACTGTCATCGAGATGGTCTTTCACCCTTCCCGCCATATCCCCCCAGTTGAGCTTACAACAGCCAATGGTGGTTGCCAGGCACCCAATGCCAATGCATCCCAGGGCCGTGGATGTATGGGAAGTGTAGGCATGCTTCCGATCCGTGACATGGGACCCCTTCGTGGACGATCTTCGAGCATTGGACAGGGGCTGTCTGTTCTCAACAGCAGAGATGAGCGAATGGAAAACCTGGATGAAGAAGCTTGTGAGGATGAAGATAACAACAACGCCCAATCGGGAAGAAAGAATCTCGAGGAGACGAGCCTCGAGGCCCTACAGGTGCCAAACATAACGCCAGAGCAGCAGCAACGCAAGGAGCTTCTTCAGTGTGTTTTGCTCGAGCTTGGTATCCTATTCCACAGTGTCTTTATCGGCATGGCACTCAGCGTTTCGATCGGCAATGAGTTTATCATTCTACTCATCGCCATTGTCTTTCACCGTAAGTTTGGCCGCAGTGACATGGAGTTTGAACAGCAACTGACTGCTTTGAGCAGAGACTTTTGAGGGCCTGGCTCTCGGATCCCGAATCGCTGCCATCAAGTGGCCCCAAGGCAAGCTGCAGCCTTGGTTCATGGCCCTCGCATATGGATGCACGTAAGTGTTGGCTGCATTACATGTTCCGCACCATCTACTGACATAGGTGACTCAGCACCCCCATTGGACAAGCCATCGGTCTTGCTACCCATACCCTCTACAGCCCCAGCTCGGAAACCGGCCTCATCGTTGTTGGTGTCATGAATGCTATCTCAGCTGGACTGCTCACATTTGCGTCTCTTGTTGAGTTGCTTTCGGAGGACTTTCTCAGCGATGAGAGCTGGCGTTTCCTGCGCGGCCGTAAGCGTGTCTATGCTTGCCTCCTTGTGTTCTTTGGAGCTTTCTTTATGAGTCTTGTAGGTGCTTGGGCTTAAAAAGCCCAGAGCTATGAGGCGACATATTGCTCGCGACCCTTCGCCCTCAAGAAATTTGCTGGACCCCAAGTGTCACCGTGTCCAGGAAAAGGAGTCGTGATTGAGGCACATTGTTCACTTCTGTTTGAATGCTCGACTTGCTCGTGCTTTGCTTATTTGGTCAGGATGTTTGTTGCTGAGTCGATACACGCTCTTTTTACCATGCTCGAATTGTTTCAAAGCCCAACAAGGACTCTACACCATTGAGAGACCACCGGCCTCTGATGTGGTGTTGTTCACTTCTTTGCAGTCATTATCTACCCTTTTACGTCACTCAAATCTGGCATTTATATAGATGTATATCGATATATATAGCTAGAATCACGTTCCTTGCACTTTACTCGCAACTAACTTTTGTGATAACTTTCCTTTTAACTCTGGCCTAACCACTATGATACCGTGTTTTTGCTGACAATGCCTCTAGCAAACTCTCCAAATGTGAGATGCTGCTCAATATCCACCTCTTCACCCAGGTTAGGCTGAGTAAAAACGGCCAACGTATTTCGCGCTACCTTTCCGTCGCTAACACTGGGCCGCACACCTCGGACAAAGTGTGGCACAGCCTTGAAGCGGCCGGCGGTGATGCGCTCCAGAGCTTCACCCGTCTGGAAGGCAATGCAATCACGGGGGATCTTGACCTGGACAGTCTCTCCCGTGCGAGACTTGATGTACAAACCTGCAGACGGGTCAGGGGACGAAGGCAGTTCCTCAAGAGGAGGCAGAGAGGCGCCGTTGAGGTTTGTGACGTCTGGAACGGCAGGGCTGGTCTTGTGCTCGTCGATGAACATGGCGGATGTAAGCCCAGTCAAGCAGCCATGGTCGAGGTGCGTCGCACACCAGTCATCTTCGTCACCACCGTTCGCAGCGGGATCAGCCTCTTGAGGGTAATAGTGCAACAGACGAGCCTTTGTAGTGCTTGAGGTGCTCACGACATGCTCGAGATAGCCTGCCGGGTATCCTGGGATGTCCTTCTCAGCAAAGCGGTCACAAGCGCGGGCCACGAGCGTGGCGACGTCGATGATGAGGCGGCACAGGGTTGTGACAGAGGGCTTGAATCCCGGGAGAACATTCTCCGGGGGCCAGACGTTGGGCGCGAGATACTCGGGGAATGTCTCGATGGAGAACTCGGGGGTTGGGACGGCGCATTCAAGGGAGGGGTCGACGTAGAAGGCGCAGTTGGCGTAGTAGGAGCCCTTGAAGGTGTCGACCTGGCCGTTTTTGAGAGTTTCTTTGCCGAGAGACCAGCCAGTCAGGTACTTTGCGCGAACATTTTCAAGTTTCTCTTTGACCCGAGGTCAGAACGGTAACGTCAAGTCGTGATGCTTATCACACTCACCCAACTCATCCTTTGGAAGGTTGCCGAGGTATGAGGCGTAGGATAGGGCCTGGTGTCTAAGCTCTGGAAACTCCTGGGGAACATCTTTGACGACGAGAATTCCAAGAGAGTCAGGTCCAAAGGCTTTTTGCAGAGTCTCGAAGGGAATATTTCCTTATCTTGATGTTAGTCGTCTTGAGATACATGAGAGCGGAGCCATCATGAGAAAGAGTACGTACCTTCTTCAAGATCGTGGAGGGAAACGGTGACAGCTTGCGCTTGAGAGGCCATGACGAATGTTGTGTTTTTAACGTCAGGAGATGCAAAAATTTGAGGGAGTATTTGATTGTGTAAGTTACCTTACAAGACGGCCCATTCCCAAATATATATTCCTTTCTAAAGATGCCCTGATGATACATCGGCATATGCAAATCTGCGGGGAGGTGGGCTTACGTAAAGAGGCACCTTCCCAAATCGACCTGACTGCCGTGTGGAGCTCGCCGCATCCCGGCGCGTCAACATCGGAGCATCGCAGAGCCTCACAAACCACCTCCGACCGACGCCAACCGCGATAAGCTGGATCCAGGGCCAGGGAGAGATATCTACACGTCGAATCCCAGCAAGGCCTTATCATGGTTAAGCCATTGACCTTCAAGGGCGACAAGAAGCCCAAGAAACGCAAGCGTACCGACGCCGAGAAAGCAGCTCGTGATGCCATCGACGACGAGGCCGGACCATCGACTGGACAGCTACAGAAGAAGCCGGATGAAGAGGGGGACAGTGATGATAGTTGGGTATCGGCCGAGGCAACGACGGATGTAATTGGACCTATCATGATTGTGCTCCCGACGGATACACCTTCAGCGCTAGCTTGCGATCCTTCTGGCAAGGTGTTTACGTTGCCTATCGAGAACATGGTGGAAGGGAACCCAGCTACGGCTGAGCCACATGATGTACGCCAGGTGTGGGTTGCGAACCGTGTATCTGGGACGGAGAGTTTCAGGTTCAAGGGACACCATGGGAGGTAAGTCGGGTCCCTTCTTCTAGAGTGCCAGCAACAGTTACTAACATCGTATATGAAAGGTATCTCTCCTGCGACAAGATCGGAATGTTATCGGCAACAACAGAAGCTGTATCACCTCTTGAATCCTTCAACGTCATCCCAACAGCAGACACGCCAGGGACATTCCAGCTCCAGACCCTACGGGATACCCTCCTCACCATCAAGCCCAGCACCAAGCCATCCAAGTCAGGCAGCGCAGGAGCTGAAATCCGCGGAGACGCAGATGTCATCTCGTTCAATACGACATTCCGTATTAGAATGCAGGCGCGCTTCAAGCCGCGGTTGAGGGCGTCCAAGGAGGAGAGAGCACTGGCTAAGATTAGTCGGCGTGAGCTTGAGGAGGCAGCGGGACGGAGGCTGGATGAGGATGAAGTGCGTGTGTTGAAGAAAGCGAGGAGAGAGGGAGATTATCACGAGAGGTTGTTGGAGTTGAAGGTGAAGAGCAAGCATGACAAGTTTGGTTGAAGGGAGGTGTAAGGAGGTGAAGGATATAGGGGCTGGCCTTCAGAAGGTAAATGCGGGTTCTAGGCACATCAAGACTGCTGGAAGCTGGTGAGTTACTACCTATTGGTGCCCTATAATTGCCACTCATCGCCAACTGACGTATCTCGCCAGCCGTCGGCCCTGCCAGCTGCCAGCCAGCTGCCAACCACGCCCGAGCCGTCAGAGCTATACAGACCCGAATAGCAAACCCGGTTATCATATCACGAGGGTTTTACGGAGTGGTTAGCCTAGCTAACCACTGCGCGCACCGGTTTTTCCCGATGACTGGTAGGGAGGTTCGATCCCCCTGACGGGCTGGCCACCCGGAGGGGGGACACCGAATCTCTTTTTTGCCAAATTGGCAAATGGTTTTTTGGAATGCGGGCATGTGTTTTTGTAATTTTTTGCATGTTTTGGGAGGAGTTGTGGTGGAATATAGCATTTGGGGAGGTTGGTGGTGGTGGATGTCGAAGTGAGGACGGGGATGCATCGCGGGGAGGGGATTTTTGGTGTTGCAGGCAGCGCTTGAGAATATCTACCACCACCACCCCTCACTCCAATTAATAAACCACCATTTTCCCTCCACAAATCTCATATTGCCTCGTTTCATTTTCTATTTCTTTGCTTTTCACCGTATTGACTGACAATCAGCTACCAGGCCTCCAAGCCTTAACGTTCCCATCCTCGCCCGCCGTGTACACCACATGCTCCTCATCAAAGAAACAGAATGACCGCACAATCTCCTCGCCGTGGGCGCCTGGCAATCCAACGCTGTTGTCCCGATCCAGGGCCCAGCCTTCGCCGTTGGGGTTCTTGGCTAGAAAGACGAGCTCAAAGGCTTGTTTACTGGGAGACAAAATTAGGAAGAATTCTGTGACAAAATTCATGTATGACTTACTCTTGAGCTCCTGCACCGAGAATGGCACCTGTTCCGTCCATCTTGGGCGTGATGTCGGCCACATACTGGCAGCCAAGTACACTTCTCATATCGCCGAAATCTTGCACAGCGTCGCCGTTGACACGCTCCTCGCTCACATCGTACAGCGCACATCGCTCATCATGAGACAAGGCGGCAATCTCAGTGGCTGATAGCCAAGCAGCTCGGTGAACTGAGGCGTCGACATTGCAAGTCTGCAGAGTGAGATCCTCCTCATCTGGGATGCGTGTATCATAGACGTTGACGAGGCCGTCGGTTGAGCCCGACAGAAGGACAGCCGGGTTAGAGGGGTTGAAGGCGAGTTCGGTCACATCATCGCTGTGAACTTCTTGGTAGTGGGCCTTGGAAGTAGGAGTAGATCGCACGTCCCTGTTAAATATGAGTCTTGTGTTGATAGGGGAAGAGTGGAGGGACGGACCAGAGGTGGATGGAGGCAGTGTGGTTCTGCAACTCAGTTCCTACGGCGATTGTCTTTGTGTCTGGACTACAGGCCATGGATAGAATAGGGGCCTGGCTCGCTGTAGACAGAAGAATGTTGTTAGCATTTGAATCCTTGGGTGGCATGTCCAGCATTTAATCTCACCTTGGAACTGGGCAACTCGTGTACCCTGCCTCAGATCCCACACCGCAACAGTTCCATTCTCACCAGCGGTGCAGACAAGAGAAGCATTGCCATCGAACACGCGCAGGGTTGTCAAGTTGCCATGCTCAGTCGGTAGGCGACGTAAGGGTCCGGCCGACAGACGGGTTGGGTCTAGCAGAGAGAGGAACTGATCCGAGGAGATGGAGGCGAGGCCAGCTGATGTGCGGTGAATGTCTAGCACGTAGACATCCTGGCCGAGGGACAGACCATCGGCGCAGGTGAGTGAGTACATTGTAGCAGGGGTGTCTGCGAGAGTGTAAGTAAGTGAATAATGATTGAGTTGAGGTAAGAAGACTGTGATGATCGATTAGGGAACGTCTGCATATAATCGCCCCTGGCTCTTGCGGAAAATCATCTTCACGTGAAGAAACAACTGGAAAATGAAATTACCTTGATAGTCGTATGGCCTAGTACTCAGCGATCAGTAAGGATTCCAACCCTACGGGTTCCAAATGTGTGCATGTTGAAGTCTTCAAGTCCCACTTTTTGGTGCAAGAATCTCGATAACTGAATATCGCCCAAAAATCTACTTTGGCCCAATCCTCACTTACAACTCAGCACAATGAGCACTTTCTAGGCGACAATACGCAAGAATAATGAGGTGTTCCGGTGATTTTACGTATCAAAGACCAGTTAAATGGTACACATAAATAAAGCATCCTCACTATCAGCGGTGGTACAGTTCGTGACATTAGGCACTGCGCCCAACTGCATCTCTCATATACTCTTACAAATTACTGCTCTATCTTCTGAGGTATTTGATATCATAATACTCCGTACGTCTAGCCGCCGTCGCCGCTGAAAGCAAAAAGGCGCATTCAAAGGAGAAGAGTTCCCGTTTCCCCTTGGCCGCCCGTCCTCGCTCCCCAAACGCCAAAACAAAGTCTCTATACCAGATCACCCCCTCCGTTGTCCACTTTTTCGCCGGTTATAATTTGGAGATTTTTCTTTTCGTTTCTTTTTTCGTCATCGTGCTCGAATCATCACGAATGTCCCGTTTCGTTTTGGAGACGCGCCCGTTCGTTGACGCCCCGGAATGCTCGCTTGCCGACTTCGTAGCTGCTGATCATGATAGCACACGCCGGCGCCACCTTGAGTGTGCGCGGAATCCATCCCTTCCACAAGCCTGCAGCGCCCTCGGTCTTGAAGATGTGCCAGAGGAAGCGAACCATATTGCGCTCCTCGGGCGCTTGAACTACCTTGGCCTTACTGCCGCTGCCCGTCGAAGCATTATTCTTGGAGCTGTCGTGGTAAATTTGCGTCCGTGTCTTGCCCACATCAAAGGGGGTTGTGATGAACGAGGCAAAGGCCCCAGACATGGCACCAGCCGTAAAAGCATCCACAAATGTCTCCGTGTGGTTCTCGTGGCTCTGCAGCCTCCTCCTTGTCTCTGACAGATCATCCTCCAGTGATAATGAGTGTCCGTGACGTTGCTCTCGGAGGTCGGTCAACCTTGACCTGATAGACTCGTATCCCCACCAATAAAGGCCCGAGAAAGGGACATCTCGCCAGAGAGTCAAGGTCAGGCCTCGCCACAGCGAAGTATATCCATGTGTGCCCACCATTTCCTTCACACCTTGGAAAGTCTCCACCAAATGGTTTGTCGTCGAAGTACCGGAAGCAGCCTGCATTCGCGTGCGAACCAGCTCAATAGGACCAACAGCTGTAGCGGCGAGAACACGAGCAGCTGAACCGGCCGTGAGAGGAGCCGAGGAATCGGAGAACCATGAAAAGGGACTCTTGGGGTTGTATCGCAGCCAGTCGTAGCCAGTAAAATAGATAATATTCGAAGGAATGGCCATGACAAGCGTAGGCGACAGCCCTCTCCATAAGGTAGTAACGCCCTCATTGCGCGCGATCTTGCGCAGGCCGTCAAAGGTGGTGCTAAAAGTGCGACGCTGGACCTCTTCGACGGCGCATTCGGCAGCAGGCGGCGCGGGGGCAAGACCTTCTATCCGGGGCGCAGCGAGGCAAAAGTCGGCGTTTCCACCGGAGAAAAAGACCTCGCGACAGCAAGAGGTAATTCCGAGCTCGGCGGTTTGGGCGGGCGTGAGGGACGTGGTGGTGAGGGCGAGTTTGGAGAAATCGACGGTCGGTCGGGGAGCGGTTTGGGATTGGAGGCGTACTCGGACGACGTCGAGGGGAGTGACTAAAGGGGGAAACAGACATATTAGCATCTTGGCTCCTTCAAGGAACGTTCTAGGTGATGGCGACAGAGACATACCGAGGATAGAGGTCAGCAAACTTCCAGACATGGCCGACATCATCTTCTGAGGGGCCGTGATGTCGACAATATCATTGCCATCACCACGGCCGCCGCCGGCGCTTGTTGCTGAACCGCGGGCGCTGAGGTTGGTGCTCCCATTGTCGGGGCCGTTGGGCTCGGTATCCATCATGTGGACGAGGGAAAATTCGTCGTCGGCCTGGAGCGGGTTTTGGTGGTGGGCGTGGTGGTTATGGTGGTCGAAGCCACCGGAATGATTCGCTCCGACAGGGGCCATGTTAGGGCCCGAGTATCCAGGTTCCGATGAATGGGAGGCAAAGAAGGCTTCAGTTCATTGTTTTCGCAGATAATCGATGGATGGTGATAAAAAGATGAAGGGGTTGCGTGAAGCTTGCAAGGTGCGGAGAAGTTCAGATAGGCAGGGAGCTAGAGGTGTCGATGACGATGACTCGATATGCGATAGTTTTGGTGGAGAGGTTCAGAAGTGGCGATCCAGGGCCAAAACACCGATGGAATAGAGGCGAAGCTCGCTACTCTTTCGGTCGCCGGTTGATGAATAAAAGGCCGCCTCTTCCGTCACGTTCTGCCCTTGTCTACGATAGAAGGCCAGCGAACGGAGCTGAAGGCGGTAAAAGAAAAAAGAGCCACCTGCTCCGGAACAAAACCCCGAGGCCGGCCGGAGGAGAAATCGGTCGGACTGTCGGCTAGTGTCGTCTTTTGGTCCTGGAACGGGGCGGCCCAGACGGCGGAGATGAGTTTATTTGGTGCTCAAGGTGGATATTGCTTGCGCATTGGGACCCTTCGTTTGCCGATTGATGTCGAATTTGTCGCTCTTTTTTGCTTCTATCAAGAAAAAAACTGCGACATCGCCCCCCGGCATTTTGCGCGCCCGGAGTCGGAACCTCGGCGGCAAAATGTCACTTCTCAGCTGGTACGTACCTGAGCAATGCGGTCATTTGCGGCTAGTGCATGTGCGCCCTTCGACGATTGCTCCCTCCTCTGGCAGAAGAGCCGCGTGTTTCCGGGCATGATGTCACAACGCGTCTTGATTGGCTTGACGCGACTCCACAAGAGGTCAAAAGGGTTGCCGAGCTCTTTCTGCTGGATCAAGATGGATAAGATAATCTGATCAATCTTGCGAGGCCTGCCCAACAGATGTCAGGCCATCAATCTTACCCCCGAGCTTCTTTTCTACAAACTCGAAGACCACCCGGCAAAAGTCTTCTGGATTCTCCTCAATCTACAAGTGGTCGCTCTTTGGAACCTCAGCAATACTGAAAATGCCCGTCTCGTGAATTTCTCCCATCATCTACTACCAATTTACAAAGTGGCACTCCCCGCCATTGAAGCCTAATACACTTTCCGTGGTAGGCGATCCACTCACGGTTCTCACCTGTATCCCGCCGAGACTCCCTGTAGACATTGAATCCACAGCGGAGTGCCCCCGGAAGACCATACCCGCTTGGATGATGATCGATGAGATGCAAGAGAGCTTATCAAAGAAGTGGCCAAGGTATACCTCCTTTCGCCTGCTATAAGGGCCTCTAGTAGGTCGATAACAGAGTGGAACCAAAAGTGAAGGTGCAAGACGCCCTGCTTCGTCCATGCGTCTCGTGGGCGCTGAGGCCGGCACGAGACATTCACCTCAGGCAAATGATAGATGTAGTGCGATTGTATGCCAAGATCCGAAACCGCAGGCTATCGTACCTCCGATCTCATGGCCCACCAGATGTACAGTGTCGTTGATAAGAGGCGAACCAGCAACCCTACGATATCGGGAGCCATAACCCTCTTGGTGAAACCAGTCTGCGACCTATGGAGAAGCAGCTCCTCCGTAATCTAGGGTGATGACACGATAACTATGAGCACCCAGTATACAGATTTTGGCCGTTCTGGTCATTGAGAGCACCTATCCGGCCGAAGACACTGGGCCAATAACTTTGCGAGGTTGATGCGAAGTCAGCGGGACACCATGTATGAGGACATTAACGCCCTTCTCTCGTACAGCGGGTCGAGTATCAGTGTAAACGATACTGACAGTATCCTCAAGCGAGGCGGTATAGAATGTACGATCCATGTTTGCGGGATGAAAGGAACCCCAGATATGAACTACGTTTGGAATAATGGTACTAGAAGCCGGGTGCTCTATTTATAATTGAGAGGTGTTTATATCCCTTTTAGATTAGGCCTCCCATGACGTTTGATAACGCTGAAGACTTGCGAAAGTATAAGCCATTCACGCTCAGTGTTAGAAATGAGGCATGGCGGAGATGGAAACGTTGTATATTTAAAAACGGTATATAAAAGTTATACTGATCAAGGACTGATAACAAGACTGGCTGCTTTAATGACAGTTGAGGAAGGGGGGCGGTTTATTATTATAAATACATCACACTCTTGCACTGCAATTTTAACCCCTCCCGACCCTTTGGAGACCGTTTTTAACGGAGAGCCCGTTTCCGCTACACGCTTACCCGAACCGGCCCACCGTCAATTTTTTGATGACTCTGCCGGCGAACCAAATCTAGATCGAGGTTCGGCCAACCAATCCTCTCTGATTCGCTCTCTTTGCATCATCCATCACGACTTATCACGTATCCATCCCTACTCAGTCTCCAGCTACTCTCTGGTCTGACCCTATTCACCCCTGCATCAATTCAATTCCTCCCCATCTGAGTCAAACGGCAACTTCAGCCTCACGTCCCTCACCGCTGAACTTCACACACTCGCCTATCTTTTATAAGTCGTATACGTAATCATGAATCCTCTATAGAAAGCACAGTACAAAAACACAAGTCTCTTCGGACATAACGGAACTAGACCCGCCAACATCATGACTTCCAACACGGATGAATTGAACTCGGAACTCGAGTCGTTCCGCCAGCAATGGATCTCGGATCTCAGAACCAGGAATGAGCATCATGGTGCAGAGGCTCAACAAGCCACAGCCGCCACCGCTGGTCCCTCGAGACGGCCTCATCATGGACCGCCCATCTCATCCTTGCCACACAAGCATTTGCTCGCAGCAACAGAGGATAACGATGATGATTATGTGCAAAGTCAGTCTTTTGATGAGCCTGAGCCCTCATCGCCAACTTCGGCTCGGACTGCTCATGATGCGCCTCATGGGCAGGCGGGGAAGAAGCTTATCTCAGCTCTCGACCACTATGAGGAGGCCATGCACAAGGAAGCCCAGGGCAACATGGGCGATAGTCTGAAGCTCTACCGCCGGGCTTATAGAGTCAGTTCCCTCTCGTTTTTCACTTCAAGAACTATACTAACTCTGCGATAGCTTGATAATGGTGTTGATCGAAGATATCGAGAGAAGCACTTCCCCCAAAAGCCAGCTCCTCGACCAACCTCCCCTACAGCTATCAGATCAACAACTACAGCGACCTCTGCCGCCACATCACAGCCTCCCCAGGCCGATGCAAGCGCAGAGGCCAAGCCGTTACCGATCGGAGAACTCATCGCCAGCTTCTCAGGTCTCAAGATTGAACCCCAACCGCCTCCGGTTGAGGGCATGCCCCAGCCGCCCTGCCCCTTGGCCGACCTCCCCGACGAGATCCTAATCCACATTCTCCGCGATGTCGCAATCACGGACGTTGGTGACTTTGCCCGCCTCTCTCGCGTCTGCAAGAGGCTGGCCTACCTCGTTGCCACTGAGCAGCGTATCTGGCGCCGCATTGCCCTTGGCTCAGAGGTCGGCTTCAGCGCCATGCTGCACCGTTTCGAAAAGGGCATCGAGTGGAATGAGCTCCCAGAGGAAGAGCAGGACGACATTGAAATCGTTGACGGTATCGTCATAAGCCCCGCCGAGATCGTCCAGCGCCGCCAGGAAGCCATCCTCTCGCTCACAGAGTCCCTCACACCCTCCGTCTACCCTACCTGGAAGGCCCTCTTCCGATCTCGCCCACGCATCCGTTTCAACGGCTGCTACATTAGCACCGTAAACTATGTCCGCACTGGACAGGCTTCTACTAACCAGATCACCTGGGGCAGCCCTATCCATATCGTCACATACTATCGCTACCTCCGATTCTTCCGAGACGGTTCCCTCATCAGCCTCCTTACCACCGCAGAGCCTACCGATGTCGTCCACCACCTCACCCGTGACGATCTCAACCTACACCGCGGCGCCGCGCACCCTCATCTACCCTCCGCCGTTATGGCCCTCGCTTTGCGTGGTCGGTGGCGCCTGTCATCGGATGCTGACCGGGAGAACCCTGCTCTCTTAGACCGCCCTACACCTGCCGGTGCAGTGTCGGGCCCCCACGACCGGGACCGTGATCCGGAGGGTGACGTCTTCATTGAGACCGAAGGTGTAGGATCCAAGTACATATACCGCATGGACCTCTCGATGCGGAGCGCGGGTAAAGGTGCCCGCAATAACAAGCTGGTATGGCGCGGCTTCTATAGCTACAATAAACTGACGGACGACTGGGGCGAGTTTGGCTTGAAGAACGATAAGCCTTTCTTATTCAGCCGAGTCAAGAGCTATGGATTTGGGGAGTGAGAGAAGATAGGAGTTGGAGAGATGCACGGAGACTGAAGTAGACTATCGCTTGAGCGGAATGGCTGGACGTTATCAGCTACATCAAGAATAGACTCACCAAGCCGGAGCAAACATTTCAAGATCAAGATCACGTTCAACGACTGCTTCAAACACTCGTAATCATATCCACGCAAGCATGCCTGCGTTCATTAAATACGTAGGTGTCTACCTGCGACTATGTCGTGACTTCGCTCACTTCAAGGTGTTGACTGGACGTTCTCTTCCCACCAAAACCTCCCACTCTTCATCCAGCTTTAGAAACATGATTCTTGACCACTCCAGTCCAACAAGAAACCGGAAAGCCATGATGAATTAAGATGGAACCTTTCCTGTCGAAAATCCCAAGCCAGAAACGCCCCCATTGCCGGCTAACCAGTATGATATGCAAAAGAAAGATAGACCAAAGGCCGTTTCCAAGTCGCTTGTAATTGCCAGTAAGCTGGCATTGTGTTGATGCAGTACATCTATCGTGCATGGCGTTCAATCCAAGGCGAAATGTACCTCTTAGGTTATTTCGAGATAATATTGAGTAAAAAGAAAACAAAAGGAATGTGTCCAAGATCCAGGTATTCAAGACAGTGACAGAAATGTATGATGATCGTTGTATCGCAAAATCAGGCGATAGCAGTCGCCGGGTATCAATTCGCAAAAAAGACTTTGCGCGAAAGAGGCGACATGTATAGTTGGAAAGCCCAACAATGTAGCCCGAATATCCAAAAGACATTCGTTCCGTCCGAGGCTTATCGAATCCTCTTCCCATCCAGGAATTTGGGGCTGTGGCCGTCGTAGTAGTTGTCCTGGTACTGCATAGCTCTGCGCGCCTCATATTCTGCTTTCTCATTCTCATCCAGACTGAACGCCTTTTTCAACCATCCAAAAGCGCTCTTCTTCTTCTTCACCCGCTTGCCTCCAGCTTGCGTTGTTGCCCGCGAAGTCACTGTAGCGGTGTCATCATAGGTGGCGGTCGTTACGCTACTGAGGGTGCTCATCCCACCCATTCGGGATGGTTGATTGCGTTGGTGGCCAGGGAAGTATCCAGATGGTCGGTATTGGTCTGCAGGGCCGGCGGTATGAGGTCGTTGTTGCAAAGGAGAGTGAGGCGATGCGCGGACGGGATGATAGTATTGCTGGTGCTCAGAATGAGGTGATTGCAAGAGAGGGGGCCGCATGGGGGCAGAAAAGTCTGCATGAGAACTAGCCCGAGGGAGGCGATGGGCCTGGTGAACCTCTAGATCGGAACCATGTGAGTAATCAGGAACTTGAGATCTCGAGGTACGAGGTGTAATGCCGGCAGGAGATGGGCGCATGGAATGCGTCTCAGCAACATTCCTCGGAGGGATTTGAATAGAGACAGGGGGTGTTGTTTTCTGTGATACACGCTGCCGCAGAGATGTCCTCTTCTGTAATGTTGATACATCTTGGATAGCCTGTGTAAGAGTTCGCCTTTGGGGCTGCTCTTCAGGTTGCGGTTTTGGCGTGTCGGGACTCTTTGGGGGGACTGGAGAGGCAGGCGGTTGCGGTGTATAAGTTCGCGGTTGGAGGATGTACAATGGGCCATCATCAAATCCACCGTGCCCATTGCCAGCATCAGGCTCCTCCTGCTGCTCTTCGGTGACAGATGCCTTGGGCGTAGTGGCACCAGAAGAAGGTGATGCCGATGGTGAAGCGCTAAGATTAGGCCCCGAAGACGACGATGATGCACTGAGATTGGGACCAGATGGCGACGAGGAGGCACTTAGATTAGGTCCAGGAGGTGAGGATGTACTCGGGAAAGGAGCAGGACGGGCGCTAAAGCGGGTTGGGGGCAGCAATGGAGTCCCTCCTGGAAGGGGGAATTCACTAAGAGTAGATACTTCGGGGTCGTTGTTCTTGGGAGCCTGTAGAGTGCCGCCCGACTCCCCACTACGAATGCTCACGATAGATCTCACGTTTGATCTTGTCGACGGTGATGACGATATAGCTGGCGTGTCCTCTGAAGGAGGGGCGTGTAAGGGGAGGGAGAAAGGAGGGATTGTCGCCTATAAGCTGTCAGTTTTGGTCATTGAAGACGTTAACAATTGACTTACCCATGTCTTGCGGCTGACCTCACCAGCCGTCTTCTCCATCTCAGCCACAATAGTCATGAGCTTGATAATTAAGCCGTTCAAATCCTGAGCCTGGCTATTCAAGTCGTCAAATGCGTTCAGCCATCCGTCGGCATTGCCCTTCATAGCCAGATAGATGCTGTTCAGGTCAGGCTCCGATTCCGGCCACTTGGTATCCTTTTGTTCGTTGAGCCAATCCATGAATG
Organism: Fusarium sp. JS1030; assembly: GCA_000966855.1. Taxonomy (NCBI): domain Eukaryota; kingdom Fungi; phylum Ascomycota; class Sordariomycetes; order Hypocreales; family Nectriaceae; genus Fusarium; species Fusarium sp. JS1030. The sequence continues at coordinate 790,356 of JWIW01000081.1, read as the reverse complement.
CTTCGCTGGATCGGAGGCCAGCATCGATATCGTCATCCCACTGCTTCATTGCAGCGTTGGTTCGGGCCAAGATATGGTCAATCTTTTCATTCCCCGCAAGAATTTGAGCTCGAAATGTCCGATCCTCCAGCATGCCTTCGAAAGCCTGTCTGTTTGCCATGGGAAGTTGCAGGTGGGCAATACGCTCCGTGAGGTCCTTGTGGGCTTGGGCAAAGTCTTCGAGCATTACCTCAAGAAACTCATCCACCTCATCGATATGCCCTTGGAGAATTGTGACAACCTGAGCATTGTCGGCAGCCAGGCTGTTGAGGAGAAGGTAAACACCAAATGTGATCTGTGAAATGAGTTTGTACATTTCGTGCTGCTGCTGGCCCGGCCGGTAACGCCAGGCTGTGTCAAATGGGTCATCTTCGGCATCCTGCTCAAGCAATTTCTCTCTGCGGCCTTTGGCATCGAGATCCCTCAATTTAGGCTTTCCGGGGCTGTCGCTGCCGCTTGTGACTTCGTCTAAGGATTCGGCAAAGGCTTCTTGCAGGGCCGGGACAGGGTGTGTTGGGATGTCTTGGTTTGGAGCCCGGTAGGACCTGTAACTATCGGACGAGAATCGGTGGTTAACTTCGGACTGTTGACGGCCTGAAACGGTGTCACCATCGTCGGAGGTTGGGACAAGAACGATTCGGAGGTCACCAGCACCGTCGAATGATAATGGCGGGAGCTTGTTTTGGGCCATGGTGGCGGTGCCACTGCCCAAGATGGACACTTCGGAGGAAGGTCTAACGGCCGAGGACATCATAGAGGCGGCGGGCGGTTGTGGCTACGGCGCGTTAGGTGGAATCGAGGAGCTGCACGAAACCGCCCAAACCGTTGAATGGGGAAGGACGAAAGCGTGGGAGGAGCGGAAACGGTAACTGGAACCGGTCGTGCGACTGCGATAGAGAATCTCGGGCGAATCTGCGTGCTGAGGCGGCGTCGTACAGCGTATCGAGCGAACGAGTGGCAGCAGTTGGAGACAAAGGAGGGGGAGGATCTATCGCATCGTGGAAGCGCCGCCGAGAGCCAAGATTCAAGCAACAGAGAGAGCCATGGTACAGCAACCGTTGAACGCGACAGAAAAAAAGGAGTCGAGATTCCAGAGACGGTTGCGCCGTGACAGTTGAACGAGGTTATCCGAAAAATCTGAGTTCGATTAGGCGCAAGCTTTGGGGGAGATCGGCGTGAACGTGGGAAGCTGGGAAGAGGTCGCAGCTCTATCTGTAGCACTGGTCTGCAAAGGGGAGGATCATCAGCTGATCAGAGACCCAAGAGGCCACAAATAGGCCGCCCAAGCAGCGACTGCTGGCCGTCGAGGGGTTCGGGTTGACAATCCGGGGTAGCCGCAGCCCACAAAAGACAAAAATGAAGGCTCCGCTTGCTAATTCGCATACGAAGGCTTCGAGAAAAGGGTCGCAGCGAGGAGAGAGCGCGGCCGGCAAGGATAAAGGCTGCAGAGGTGCCCGTTGCGGATGAAAAGGAGAGGTTGATGTGATGAATCAATAGGTGCTTCTAAAATTGATCCCAAGGTTTGCTCTTTCCTTGAATCCCAGACACCAGCCAACTGCCAGTTCGTCCGGGGGGTGGCAGGCGTGCTGCTTCGCCTCCTTCCGTCTTCCAATGTCTGTCGTTCTTGTCGCGGGCTGGACTTGGCTGGGCTGGGCTCAGGGCAGCTGCTTGCTCTCCTCCCCTGAGCCTGAACCACGCCAGCAAGTGGCCGCCCACCAACGGCGGTCTTGGCGGGCGGCGCGACCACTAACAGCCGCTAAACGCAGGTACCATCTCGCCGCCCCCTGTGGTCCCAGTGCCCCTGAGAGCGCCCCTTGAGGTGGATGGCGGCCCACCGTGGGCCACTGCAAGGCAGTCCACTCACTGCAGTTCTCCGATGGAAGCCACCTCACCAGGGCCGTGGGGTGGAGTCGGCAGCGGCATGGCCTGGAGTTGAGCCTGCGATGTCCTCACCATTCGGAGAGTTATATGGTGCGTGATGCTATTGCATGCTAATGCAGCTGTATATATTGCGTGTCCAATCAATCAAAGTTTCGACGTTGGACAACAAAGACGGCAAGATTGCAGACGCTATCGGCTAAATGGGCGGTTAACTGATGAGGTGTGCTGCTTGGCGGGCTCAACCGCAACCTAGCAAAGGCTTAATGCCACCACACACGGCAGACACGTAAACACGTAAACAAGACGAGCGCATGTCAAATCTCGATCTCGAGTTCTTCGAGGCGGCAGGGGGAAGTTTAAGGAATGACAAGTGACTGCATCTGCAACAGCTAATCGCAGGCTCCAAGACACCCATGGGTTCGACATAGGGCTTGTTGATCAACTCGACTGGCGAGTCACCGCCGATCAATGGTTCTAGATCTGCCGAGCCGAGGCTCTGGGTTCTCAGCTCAACCACCGATACACTGGCTACTGCGCGTGTACAGGCTAGCGATTAAGAGTTTGTCTATGCCGCGCCTCTTGATCGATTCATGCCCGAATATCGCTCATGTCTACTAGTCCACGTCAACCACAGGAGCCCAATGTATCCCACGGCTTGCCGCGCTTTGCACTATCGGCATGTCGCCATCCCGCATCGTCTCCGGTTCCATGTCGATCAAAGCTAATTTCTTGTCTATCGATGGCAAGCGCCCATAGGTGCAGCGATGGAAATTATCCTCACGACACTTCACCCTATCTAGCTCAGGGGCACGCATCTGGTGGTGCACAATCACTCAAGAGGCCCCATGTCCCATGGCACGCTGGACACAGCGTTGCGCGGCCACTGAACCAATAACTCTGGGCTATCTACCCAAGCGGCAGATAACCCAACCCAGTCGAACAAGAGAATGTGGCTGGTTGGGTTTGATGGTTCCAGCAGCGACTCAACAAGGTCCCCTCCCCGCTGTTTTACGCGAATGGAACTACCTCTTGATGGACAATGTCAAAGGGGCTTGTCACGATCGATCGGGGACCGGGGCTACGAGAATGTCATTTAATAAGCGACACTGGTCTCATGCGAATCGTTGATAACTGCGGCAATCGACACCTGTTCGCTGAACTCTCTTGATTCAGTAAAAGCCGCGAGGATTTGCCACCTCTACCCTCTGACTCTTCAGAGCTTGCTCAAGGGTCCCAGCTGAGAATTGATTGCAAACAGGGACCAGATGCACGGTGCATTCCGTTGACCGAACAGCAGCCGGGAATGCTCAGACAGTTCCAGGGGACTACCTGTGGCCCGTGATGTCGGGCTGATCCTGATTACTTTACTACCCGCCCGGTCTATCTAAAACCCGTGCTTGAGGTTGATGAGGGCGTCGCGTGTTGCTGGGCCGGGCTGGGCTCTGACCGACATTCTGTTCAGCTCCCGTCTGCCTCAGAAGAGATGCCCCTTGCGTTAATGAGTTACAGCTTGACTGACTTGAGGACTCATCATGTCACTCAGGGGCTGGCGCTTCGTATCGAAGCAATTACAAGTCATGTTTGGGACTGCCAGTAAGGTTCAGTAGCGAGGCTTTTGGTGGCGCCAAGAGCCCTTGGTTGTCAGAACCGTTGATCCTACGGGAGCTTCCGAAAACTCAGTGCTGGGCTGAACCTTGTGCGAGACTTGTGCCTGTTGCAACCAACCGTGGGTAAGGACTGGCAAGGAGCATGGGTGGATGGTTGGTGAACAGCAGCCAACTCTGCTCCCAAGCAACGTCGCTAATAAATGTCTTTTCAGCGCATTGGTCCAGCATTCAAGGGTGTGCGCTGACACTTGACGCCACAAGCCGTCACGATGTAGCCATTGGGGGTTAGTTCTCAGATGAGCTACCCTTAATATCTAGATCACTGTTTATCATTTTACCTTCTTTTTCTTATTCTACCATCTCTCTTGACTGGGGCCATGTCTTCGCGGGTCCAGATTGTAACCCAGATAGGGGGATACTGTGTCGAGTCATGAGTGAAGCCAGAGGAAACCCCAGGTAACGCACGAAGCAGTTATCCATCTCAATGCTCATCAAATTCTCGGTCTGGTGATGTTGATATTGCGTTTCCCAAGCTACAGTACGTGGCTCACACTCGTGAGCCAAGCCACGCGTTCAGCCCTGCGCCACCGCAGTGAGCTGACCACAAGCACCTAGCCTCACCTTCCAGAAGCTGAGGTTGAGGAGGATGATCCATGGATATTGCAGATATGCTTTGAAGATCTGCAAGTTCTGCGTCATGACATCTCTAACTTGATAGAAATTCAAGGTGAACTGTACAACTTCAAGTTTTATCAGCCCACTCGACTTGCACTTTCTTGAGGCCGATAATTGCCTTCAATATGAACAGGCAGTACCGGTATCGTTCCGATGTGGGCAACTTCCCGTGAGCTCAGCCCAGTTCTTGCTGCGACGCCAGCAAAACGCCAGCGTCAGCTGGGCCAAAAATAACCTCGATACAGGATATTCGGCAACTTGTACCAAGTCAACTGAGATTCTCATCTTGACACACTCTTTATAAAATCATGTCATAGGATCGATAAGCCTGTCGACTATTTTACGGCTATTTTATCAATCCGTGCATCCACGGCTTTACTCCAGACTCGCGGTGCTGTTTAAGCCTCCGGTGTGCGCTGCAAACTTTCAAACTTACCGCCCCAGCTGGGAAATTAAACAGCCTTTCCGTCCCAGCAACACCATCACCAAAATTCAACACCAAAACAAGCATCGAGGGCCACGGCAGCAATGGCGCCCAAAAATCCCTTCCGGTTCGGTACCGACCTCTGGGATACCTCCAGCCGCTTCGAGACGTCCTGGCTGCTGAGTCCTTGGCTCCTCTTTGCCTGCCGAGCCCTCATTGCGCTCTACGCCTTCGTCACGCGCTTCTTCATCATCGGATGGACGTGTACCCACGACTCCCTCGGCGGCTGCCAAGAGGTTCGATGGTCCTTTAGCTACTTCACCATCCTCACGTACTGGGGCATCGCCTTCTACTTCGCCGTCGCTGCTCTGCACACCCTGACGTATGCGCTCCGTGGTCGACCTCTCCTCGATAGCTTCCCCCGTCCGCTGCAGGCGCTCCATGCGCTCTTCTACTCGACCATCGTCACGTATCCGTTCCTCGTCACGATCGTATACTGGGGCGTTTTGTACGAGGGCCCTTGGTTCCCGGTCGAGTTCAGCGCGTGGTCGAACGTCAGCCAGCATGGCCTGAACAGCTTGTTTGCGCTTTTCGAAATCTTCATCCCCCGAACGAACCCTCCCGCTTGGGTACACATTCCTTGGTTGATTCTTATTCTCGCCTTGTACCTTGGTCTCGCGTTCGTTACCGTCGCCACACAGCACTTTTACGTCTACAACTTTTTGGATCACGACGAGGTCGGTGGACGAGGCATCGTTGCGGCGTACATCATCGGTATTGCTGTCGGCATTGTCGTCATCTTCTGCATCGTCTGGTGTATTATTTGGCTGCGCCGGTGGGTTACGGAAACTAAGCTTGGTATGGACGGCAAGTTTGCCAAGCAACCTCGAAACGACGACATGGAGATGGCTGCTGTTGAAAATAAGAATGCCATTGGGAGCTCCCCTGAGACCCCAGATAGGCTGTACTAATGTTGCTGTTGCACATTCGAAATGTGCAGTGAGGAGTTTACCAGGTTCTTTTTGTCATTTGGTGACGACTTAGCGGCGTTACGATGGGTTGGATCTCGCATAGAATTTGGGAGATTTTATGCAGGCCTCCCCTGATTTTGAAGACATGACAGTCAAGGATACCCATAATTTGATCTTGGACAGCGAGATGAAAAACTAGCGGTACTAATAGGATAATCATTAATGGAATAATTACACCATGGAAACGTTTTACCCGGACCGGTCAATAAAAGGCACCGTTTTAAGCATAATTTTCTGTGTCATTCATTACCATTCCAATGTGTGCCCATTCAAAAACCCCTTGACTGGTACTATAATTACAATACATGTACATCCTTTATGGTGGGGATAAAACGATAACACATCTCTAAACCCCGTCTAGCATTTGATCAGAGCTCCTCGCCGTTTCTCCGACTCGCGGATCTCAAACATGATTTGGATGCCTACAAAGAGACATGAGCATGCAGTAAGGAGGAAGATGACGCCTAGTTAAAGTCAGCACTGTTCTCACCAGCAGATAACTTCAGGATTAATATCACGTACCTGACCAGTCATGCAAGATGCTTTGGATGATGCTCTGCAGCCCATCCAGGCCAACAGCAAAGCCCACAAGATTTGCTGAGATCATCATAAGCACATTGGCAACACTTCCCACACAGCACAGCATTCGATACTCTGTCGGCCGACTCTCCCACTTGCGCCGCGGGAACAAGTAGGCCGCGGTCCATTCCGGAAGCATGAACAGCACAATCAGCCAGCCCCAGATCAAGAGGCGAAGTTGGATGTCGTGCCACAGCGCCACAAATGTGAAGGCGAGGAGGTACGTCACAATGGAACGCGCCGTGCTTTTCCAGGTGCGGAATGATGAGCCACCGAGGGGCACGTACAAGTAACGGATCAGCCATCGGTTGTACGAACGGTGCCATGCTCGCCAGAACAGCTGGGTGCTGTAGTTGTTGCTCACGCAGCGGACCATGTTCTCAGGGGGGTCAATTCCATCAACAAGCGCCCACAGGCGGAACATGCGCCACGGGATGAGAAGCTTCAGCCAGATAATGTGGAGGTTGAAAAACGATAACAGACTCAACTGAGCCGCTGTATATGAGGCCCATTCGGGTCTGCCCTTGCTGATCGCACCAACATAGTCGTAGTGCAGAATCACTTCCATTGACAGAAGCACGAGAAGAAACCGGACACCATACTTGATTGTGCGATTTGTCTCGATGCTGGCAGCTCGGTACTTGGATTGGGAGATGTAATCGTTAAAGGTCAGGATAGGTCCCGTCAAGTAGAGGGGCGCATAGATGGCATAGCCCACGTAGTTGCGGAAGGAAAAGTCCCTGACATCTGCCGGGATTGTAACTCGATCTCTTTCTGAAAGATTTGCTGGGTCCAGTTGCTTCTTCTTTAAGCATCAGAACGCGATCAGATAGGATTCTCAACTCCTAAGTAATAAGACTACTCACCTCCAAAGCATTGGAGTTGGTGCGGTCAACACTCCAGTAATAGTCCAGGTTGAAACTGATCAGGCGCAGGATCGTGATGTTGAAGAGGACCTCCCACCTGGCCAAGATTCCCCTAAAGGTGTTGTCGAGCGTAGCTCCCAGGGTCATCAACTCGGAATCAATTGGTCTCATTCTGTCCCTCACCAGACCCATGGAGGGAGGCGAGATAAAGCTAGCCAGCATCCTAAACCGCCATCCTTGCGTCAGCTCGTTTGCGAACAGGATGGTAATGTTGAAGATCCAAGTAGCGGCCGGCACATATCGTCGGGGAAGCTTCGTCGCAAGCTGAAAGTTGGTCCATAGAATAAAGAAGATCTTGAATGCTGACAAGCCATGCAGAACGAACAGGAATACGAAGGCAAACGTAAAGTCGAAAGATGCTCGCTGGTCCAGTCGGCTCCGGCCTCCCTGGCTTCTCTCTGGTAGAGGATAGATATTATTCCAAAGCTTCCGTAGTAGTGGATGAAAGAGGAGCAGGGCGCCCATGTAGGGCATGTTCGTTCGGAAGACGTGGTATTGCGCATCGGAGACATCGATCTGGCGTCCCGGGATCCAACCGGGAGAGAGGTACCTCTGGAACTTCGGATATCGGGGATCAGTCGCTATTCTGCCGTTAGCATATCTCCTGGAATACCCGCAGAGAGAAGTCGCATACGTCGTGAGACATCGTACGCGATCCAAAACATGTACGGCACTGCTACCAGAAAGACCAAGTAGTAGATGAAGAACTCGGGGGTTTTCCATTTCGATGGTTGCACACGACTTCGATCCTTGGCGGGGAGCTCTCTCTTTAGACTTGGATCGGATCGCGCATCAATAACGGTCTGGTAGGGAGTGGAAGACGAGGTGTTGAAGCGAGTGTCTAGGGTGTCTTGGTCGTAGACGCTTCGAAAGAAGGATAGGAGAGCCATGGTGGCGGTTCTTGTCGGTGTGAATCGAGGCTTCAGCGCATGACGGTTTCGGGAAGGAGAGGGAGTGAAGAAAAAAGACAGACTAAAGAGCGATTGAGGAAACAAGGTACGCAAAAGCTGTGCGCAGCAGGAGAAGACAAGAAAGGCTGATTCAAAAGAAGAAAGCAGTTGTCGTGGCCTCCGCGGGGAGATGGTGTTGAGGCTAAGAAAAGGGACCCGAGGCGCGGAAAGGTGGGCTGGCTGCAGGGGTTTTAGCGGGAGAACCCCTGAAAAACCAAGTGAATTAGGGGGCCTGTCACTCGTCCACGAGCTGCCTCGGCGCGCTAGGCTGACACGGTGCACAAGTACCGTGTCACATATTGTTATTACTGTCTGACTACCCTGAACTGAGGCTCGAGTTGAGATTGACGTTTGTCAATGGCAGCTGTAGCCTAGATTGCATTATATCCGATCCATGTTCCGGACGAAATGTCTTTATCACTGATGAAAAGATTTTGGTCTCTTAACTGGTAGCAGAAAACTGATTTGCATCGTCGTGCTGCCCGGGAGTGCAATCAGTGGTGAATTACTATAATGAACATTTAGCTAAGGACGGCAAACTAGAACTGGAACTGATTCACTAGAAGAGACGTCTAGCTTCATGTCACTTATTTAAATCGAGACTGAACGACATATTGAATGGACCGAGTTTGTGCTAGATAGCCCCAATGTCGACAAACACTCAGTACACCAGACCAATTCTGAATCACTTACACGCTAGGCTAGCAAAGATCACTTTCATCCTGTGTTCCTGAACATCAAAAGCAAGGAAGTGAATAAGCGATCTTGTCAAGTATATAGAGAGATAAAAGAACCGGAAGCTTCCCAGCGTTTCAAGAAAACACCAACCCTCAATCCTCCTCTCCCGAAGCATCCTCCCCACAAGTACCAACAAGCCCGAACTCCATCAAGATGTGCAAATGGGACATTTTCGTCTACAGATGCGCTTGCTTCCAGCTCCAGCTCAAGGAAAGGTGCCACGCTCGGCGTGTTGAATGCCTTCATAGCTGCCGAGTTCAACAGATCAGTCAGGAATGGGTCTACCAACAAAACTGCCTCTGCAGCATCTGCAAGAGGCTCCAGGACGAAGGCTTCGAAATCACAACAAGAGTGCCCGAGTGGAAAGACCTTGAGAAAGTAGCCTATCCGATCGCGAAGGAGAAGGCCGCCCTGGGAATTTTCCCCTGACTGAACATTCTACGAGATTTCTGGAAGAAACAGCCATCGGTGCGTTTTGAATTTCCATTCGCCTGCTTGAATGTATGCTATTAGAAATGGTTATGGTATTTTCTCTGGCAAATACTCTGGGCCTCTTCCTCTCTCGATATTGTCCTTCATGATGAACAGTGATGGACTTGGTCCGCTAACACCTAATCATTGTAGGCCAAATAACTTGTAACTTTAGCTTAAGTCTACCTCGACCGTGTCTGTTTCTCTAGGCTTTTCCGAATTTCATCGTTTATCTTTTGCATCGCACGAACCAACGGTACGATATCCCTTCGCCCTCTGGCCAAAGAAGCTGACTGATCTCCAAATCGTTCCAGCAACTTGATATCTTGCGTGTAACGCCGGGCATCCTCAGCTTGCAGGATCGTGTTTGCGAGATAGGCAAAAGCGACATAAGACCGATATGCGCCGAAGAGACACGTCATGGTTTCCACATAGGGGTATAGGTTGAGTAACCGGACTAGGAGCTCAATGATGTGCCGGGCAGCATCTTCGACAATGGGGGAATCTGGGATATCGAGGTCTGTTGCTGGAGGCCGCGGGGAGTTGGAGTCGAGAACAGCCATCTTTCGGAACATGTAGATGATTGAGGTATAGCCTGTGAATAAGACGTCTGCCACCACCCAGACGTCCCTCTCATTATCTGGGGCGTTTTCCATCCATTCATGCTACCGACATGTCAGCTGAGAGTATTGGAAACGACCCTTGCCCTAGGCTTACTAATTGCCATTCTTTAAAGATTTGTTGCATCTCGCGGCAAAGCTCCTCTGTTTTGGCCATGATGTCGGATTTTGTAGTATTTTGGGGGTCGTCCAGCATTGCAAAGAACCGAGCAATGACCAGACTGACCCGGGAGCTGGCCAAGAATGCGGTGGACTGAATTCCATGCGGAGGAGGCTCTGAGCCAGCGTCTAGCCATGGCAGGTTCACCTTCCACGGATTGTTGGTGATGGCCGGAGGAGTGTTCAAGACTAGTCGGAAGAACAGATCAATCTGTATCACCTCCCAGAAGCCTTTTCTTTCGTCATTACATTGCTCATCTTCGCCCTTTCCGTCGCAGGGGAACGGAGGGTTTGCTTCGTCATCCATATTGTGCAAGTTGAGGGCCTGACAGAATCCGCAAGCGTGCTTGAACATTCTCCAGGCTAAATCATAATCAAACACCTCGGCCGCGACACGAGTCTTGGCGGTCAGCACAGAGCGAAGCCCATGGAATTTTCGAATCGATGCTTACTATACAAAGAGCGGCGATCAGGTCAGTTATGGTTCCTGATGCTTCTCGTTCCCAGCTAGGGATCGCTCGGAGGCAGCCGAGATAACTCGCATTCATGTATCCGATACTCACAGCTGAGGAGATGTTGCTGGCTTTCAGGCTACATCCATGGTACAGCATAGTGTAATAGATGACGAGGATAACAGGGTCGATATGAATGTGTGGGAGGTCAATAATGTCAGGGAGCAAATTGAACGTTCGCCGGTCAACTAGATCGATGAAATTGCATTGTGGCATGTGAGTAAAGTAGTCTGGGAAGAGTTAGAACCATTAAAAAGAATAGATACGAGATAGGTGTGCGCACTTTGGACCCAAGTCTTCGCTAGGTCGGTGGGAATGGTGATTGGATCTGTGATGACGGCCGGTCCGAAAGCTCGCAACCTCAACTCCTGAACACGATCTACAGCATCTTTGAGAACAGTCATGGCATCAATCCCCTGACGTGGATTGTGAGGGGTTGTTGCACATGAGTCATTGCAGTTGGCAGTGCTGGACGCAGCCGGGGAGGGCGAGTTTGACGAGGCATTGCCGGTAGCGGAGGATGGGGTCCAAGGGTTGTTGGAGGAGGCGGCAGATTGAGCTTCAAGACGCTGAAGACGATCAAGAATGGTAGACAATGCAGAACTGGAACTGTTTGAACTTGGGGATACAGGAAATGTCAATAATAAACAACTACTTTGTGTTTGACGGCCACTTACAGGGCAGGGTCGATTAACCGGGTAGTCCTCCTTTTCGCGCGGACGGGATAGACACAATCCAAGTTCTGGGCAGTACAGCGGCTGCACTGGGGCATAACACGGTTGCAGCGAACCTTGCGCTCCTTGCATCTCGTGCACTGGGGGCAGTGTTAGCTAACTAATTGTCCGACCGTGGGGAGTCAATGTCTGCTGGGGCTCGGGTGAGCTCACTGAGAGGCGGTTCAGCTGGTCCGTGTCCGCCGCACCTGAGGCCGGCATTTGCGATCTGGCTGAGATCTGATAAGCCCAGGGATGAGCCTCAACTGGAGCTTGGAAGAAGGGTTGGGGATGGATGTTGGAGCAACAGGTTGCGGCGAGATGAGGTCAACGCGGAGCTTCGGCGTCATAAATCCCCGCACCCGGAGATGGTTCACACGTGGGTGGACAGTCTAATACGAGCCTCGCTCGCGATCAAGTGGGCTACAGACACAAGACGTGGGGAATATCAACATTAGGGCCCAAAGCTTGATGAATCCGCGCCGAAAGACCAAGGCATGGCAAATTGGAGAAATTTCGGTGCGATGGGGGCTCTCTGGGGTTGAAGAGGGAGTTTCGATGACTCCACGGATCCATGGAATAAGCTCTTGAGCCCCTGCTGGGATTTTTGCCATTTTCGGTATCTGGGCGAGAGACTAAGAGCCTTGGCAAAGTCCGAAAGTCCGTCACAGTCGGAGCGGACTTTCAGGGTTAGGGTTACGCCATAGTATTCTGCTGGAGCCTCGGTCTTTCAGAGTCCGAATGCCCTCAGCAGCGTATCCACCATATATCCACAAGACAAAGTCGTCAGCCTCCAAGTGACATGGGTGTTTTGCCGAATCGCCTCAAGAATTTTCATCATTCTTCTATAAATTCCATTTCAAATGTCGTCGATGGCGCCACGGATTCTGTTGACTCAATTGCTCTTCATCTCCCCGACCTCAGCTGTACTTAAAGAGACGTTCAACTGCACCTTGGAACCTTAACAACTCGAATGGAAGCAAACTAGCATCATCATCTCCCCTGATACATCAACACTCTGGATATACCCTCAACAATGGGTTCCAGCACCCAATTGGAGCAAGGGGCTGGAGCTCCTGAACAGACTCCTTCCCCGGTTACGCACCAAAACGATGCAACTTCGATGTGCTCCACAGAGGCTTGCAATGAGAAGACAGCCTGCAGTACCGACGATGAGGAGCCAGATGATCGCATCAATGACGAAATGCTGGAGCTTGCTCGTCGCCTCACGACTCAATCTCACGCGGCACCGGGAACACTCTTTCCGCAATCAGACGGGCCGCTTAATCCTAATAGCCCAGACTTCAACGCAAAGAAATGGGCCAGAGCCTTTTATGAGTTGCGAACAGATACATCTCAAGGCAACCCACCCCGGACAACTGGTGTGGCGTTTAAGAACCTGAATGTGTTCGGGTTCGGCACAGACACTGATTTTCAAAAGAGCGTCGGCAACATATTTCTCGAAGCTGGCACCATGGTCAAGAAACTCTTGCATGACAAGCAAAGACGAGTCGACATCTTGCAGAACTTGGAGGGTGTTCTCCACAGTGGTGAACTCCTTGCCGTTCTGGGACCCCCTGGCTCAGGTTGTTCGACGTTTCTCAAGACGATTGCGGGGGACACGCATGGATTTCATATCGATAATGGTTCCGAGATCAACTATTCTGGTATTCGTCCGGAAGAAATGCGAACTGCTTTCAGAGGCGAAGCTATCTACACGGCCGAAGTTGACCATCACTTTGCGCATCTCACCGTTGGCGATACCCTCTACTTTGCTGCTCGGGCACGCTGTCCGAAAAATATCCCAGAAGGTATCAGTCGCCACGAATACGCCGAGCACCTGCGAGATGTCACTATGGCCATGTTTGGTATTTCGCATACGAAGAATACGCGAGTTGGTGACGACTTTGTGAGAGGCGTTAGTGGCGGCGAGAGGAAGAGGGTGACGATTGCAGAAGCAGCACTGAGCTACTCACCGCTTCAATGCTGGGATAATAGCACAAGAGGTCTTGATAGTGCCAATGCTCTCGAGTTCTGCCGCACGTTAAGGACTCAAGCCGATGTGATCGGTTGCACTTCTGCTGTTGCGATCTATCAGGCCTCTCAAGATGCTTACGACGTGGGTTCTTGAGCTTGCATGGCGGTTCCTCGGCGCTAACAAATATCTCAGGTCTTCGACAAAGTCCTCGTATTGTATCAGGGGCATCAAATTTTCTTCGGCAAGACGGGTGAGGCCAAGGCTTACTTTGAAGGCCTGGGCTTCATCTGCCCTGAGCAGCAAACTACTGCCGACTTCCTAACCTCCATGACCAGTCACCAAGAACGAATTATCCGTCCCGGATGGGAGGGTAAAGCGCCACGATCACCCGAAGAGTTTGCCCAGGCCTGGAGAAATAGCTCCTACAGACAGCGTCTTCTAGCTGAAGTGGATGGCTACCTCGAACGGTATCCCTTTGGAGGCGAGCACTACAAGAAGTTTGTAGAGTCTCGCAAGATGGACCAGTCCAAAGCCCAACGGATCAAGTCGCCCTTTACACTCTCATACATGGAGCAAATGCGACTTACTCTGGGCCGCAGTTGGGTGATGCTCAAGGCGGACCCCAGTGTGGCGCTCACGCTCCTGTGTTGCAACTTTACCGAATCGATTGTCATATCCAGCATCTTTTACAACTTACCCGAAGACTCGGGCGCTTTCTACAAGCGAAGTCTTTTGATCTTCTTTATCCTCCTAATGAACGCATACAACAACGTTCTGGAGATCATGACGCTGTACGCAAAGAGAAACATCGTCGAGAAGCATGCGCGCTACGCACTCTACCACCCAAGCGCCGAGGCCCTTTCATCTATGGTGGTGGATCTACCGTACAAGATCTTCAACACGATCATGATGAACACGACCATGTATTTCATGGGCAATTTGCGACGCGACCCTGGACATTTCTTCTTCTTCCTTCTGATCTCTTTTACGACGACTATAAACTTCTCGATGCTATTCCGCCTCATCGCCTCCCTCACCAAGACGATCGCTTCGGCTCTGGCTCGAGCATCTATTATGCTTCTAGTTATTGCCCTGTACACGGGATTTGCAATCCCACCTCAGTACATGCCTGATTGGATCGGATGGATTCGCTGGATCAACCCAACTTTCTACGGACTCGAAAGTCTCTTCATCAACGAATTCGGTGGCAGAAACTACCCCTGCTCGAATTTTGTGCCCAGTGGACCAGAGTATGGAGATGTTTCGCCGCTTGCGAGAGCTTGCGCCACTCAGGGATCGATCCCTGGGGAGGACTTTGTGCGTGGATCTAATCACTTGGCAACGGCATACGGATACAAGGACTCGCACAAGTGGCGTAATTTTGGAGTTGTTGTCGCATTTACCTTGCTGTTTATGGGCCTGCATTTACTTGCTACTGAGACGATCGCCTCAGAGAGATCCAAAGGCGAGGTGCTGGTGTTTACGCGGAAGGGAATAAAGAAGCATTCTCCAAAGAAGGCCGACGACGAGGAAACCGGCAATGCTGGCAACAACCAACGTAACTGCGGCGATGATTCCGGAGAAGTCACAGACGTGGAGAAGCAGACTTCTGTGTTCCACTGGAGGGATGTCTGCTATGACATCAAGATCAAAGGCGAGTCGCGAAGGATTCTGGACCACGTCGACGGATGGGTCAAGCCCGGAACTCTCACTGCCCTAATGGTAAATAAAAAGCCCTGCCAATTTTGTTCAATATTAACAGAATGCTTTAGGGAGCCTCTGGTGCCGGCAAAACTACCCTTCTCGACGTTCTAGCCAGTCGGGTTACCATGGGTGTCGTTACAGGAGAAATGTTGGTGGATGGAAAGTTGCGCGATGAATCGTTCCAACGGAAGACTGGCTACGTTCAACAGCAGGATCTCCATGTTCACACCCAGACGGTCCGCGAGGCCCTTAATTTTAGCGCCCTTCTTCGTCAGCCCGCCAGGTACACCCAAAAAGAGAAGCTCGACTACGTGGACACAGTCATCAGCCTGTTGGACATGGAAGAGTACTCGGATGCGATCATCGGCGTCCCTGGCGAGGGCCTCAACGTGGAGCAACGTAAGAGGCTCACTATCGGCGTCGAGCTGGCTGCGCGACCTCAGTTATTGTTGTTTTTGGATGAACCTACTTCTGGACTTGACAGCCAGACGTCCTGGTCTATCTGCAACCTGATGGAAAAGTTGACCAAAAACGGCCAGGCCATCTTGTGTACTATTCACCAACCGTCCGCGATGCTCTTCCAACGCTTCGATCGCTTGTTGCTACTTTCCCGCGGCAAGACCATCTACTTTGGGGATGTTGGCAAAAACTCGAGTATCTTGGTCGACTACTTTGTTCGCAATGGAGGCCCCGTGTGCCCACCAGGAGCCAACCCGGCAGAGTACATGCTCGAGGTCATCGGCGCAGCGCCTGGAGCCCATACCGACATTGACTGGCCTGAAGTCTGGAGAGCTTCTCCAGAGCATACACAGGTTCAGGAAGAGCTTACTCGACTTGTTGCCGAAGGGAACGCGCAGGTGTCTGAAAGTACATCGCGAGATGTGACCGAGTATAACGAATTTGCTGCCCCTTCAAAGGTGCAGTTCTTCGAGGTTACCAAGCGACTCTTCCAGCAATACTGGCGGAGCCCTGGATACATCTACTCGAAACTTGTCTTGTCCGCCGTTACTGTGAGTCTTGTACCCGCATCAAGTTTGCGCCTAACAATCGACTGACTCTGAATGCAGTCTCTCTTTATTGGCCTTTCGTTCCTCAACGGGAAGAACACGGAACGAGGTCTCCAGAACCAGATGTTTGGCATTCTCGTTTTCCTGACCATATTCACCCAGATTGTCCAGCAGATGCTCCCTGATTTCGTGGCCCAGCGTACCATGTACGAAGCCCGTGAGCGTCCCTCAAAGACGTATTCTTGGAAGTCTTTCATGGGTTCGGCAATCTTGGTGGAAGCTGCATGGAACTCGGTATGATACAGCGTCCTTTGGTCTGCTTGCACTTGTTCTAAGATTACTGACTCTGCTCTAGCTGATGGCTGTACTCTCGTTTGTCGGCTGGTACTTCCCGACGGGGTTGTACCGGAATGCTTATCCGACCGATGCTGTTGATTCCCGTGGCGTAACCGTCTTCCTCCACGTGTGGATGTTCTTCATGTTTACGAGCACCTTTGCGCACATGATCATCGCAGGGCTCGAAAGCGCAGAGGTCGCTGGAGGACTTGTTACACTGATCATGATCATGATTTTCTCATTCTGCGGGTATGTCCTCACGTGGCGCATTTGAGTTGGGCAGTGGCTGACTTGAGCGGACAGTATTTTGGCATCACCACAGGACCTTCCAGGCTTCTGGATCTTCATGTACCGATTGTCGCCGTTTACTTATGTGGTGGAAGGTCTCATGGGCACATCGATGGCAAATGCTGATGTTGGCTGCGAGCCAAACGAGATGATCAGATTTGACTCACCGAACGGGACCACATGTGGTGACTACATGAAGGCGTATTTATCCACGGCGGGCGGCTACATTAACAATCCCCAAGCTGGCGACGGCGATGAGTGTCAGTACTGCACCATGTCGGACACCAACTCGTTCCTGGAGGGGATGAGCATGAGCTTTGATCATCGGTGGAGGAACTTTGGATTCATGTGGGCGTATTGCATCTTTAACATTGCGGCGGCGTTGGGTATTTACTGGCTGGCTCGTGTCCCCAAGAACAAAAAGGCAAAGAAGGAGTAGAATGGACTGCAAGATTTGGGTGATTTCGGAGCTTGGTAGAAATAGAGAGGGATAGATAGAATCGACTCGCAAGACTGTGTTACTGTGCTTTGCGCAGCTGTGACAATTTGTGTAACATGGGTAGCCGTGAAACAAGAGGCTGCGGCAAATGCTGCCGGATCATCACGACAAGGAGTAGACAATGGAAGCAAAGAGAAGGCTGGAATAAGGGGGAATTCTCTTGTTCGGCAATGCCCCGATTGCCGTTGAATCAGGCAATTCTGACGATGGATCCATATCGGTCGCAGGCCGACGTCGGAGTTTGCTGTTAAGCGAGCAAACGATGTCTTCTCAAACGCGTAATCCTTGGGCATCATTAATTACAGCACAGGAAATAGAGGATTAGCCTCCCGGCACGTGGCCCTCGGTGCTACCCCAATCCCACCCTCTCTGCCTCTTGGCGGGGAAGCTTAAATAGCAGTGGGACCCAGTCTTGGGCTCTTATCTTCTGCATCATATGAAGCTATCGCCAACTCGTTTATTTTCGCATCAAACCTCGTATTAGACCTTTTATCGACTCAATCCCCACCATGAGCCCTGGCTGCTGCTCCGGCGGCACGTCCGCGCCGGCTCACGACGAGCAGCCTGACGCCTGCTGCAGCTCCAATGCCGAGGGGCACCAGCACGACACTCACCAGGAAGCTGCTGTTGATGCCTGCGCCGAAGCTGATCCCTGCCCTGATGGCGAGGGCTGCCTGGAGGATACTTGCTGCGATGGCGAGTCGTCTTGTCGTTCCATGACGCTCGCGTGCTGCGACTCCAACCAGGAGAACTGTGACGGTACGGCCACCGCCTACTAGTGCATCACATGTCAAAACTCACGCCTGTAACAGAAAAGTGCATCATTGCAGCCGCTGCCCTCGAGTGCGAGAAGACGTGTGATGGTGATGCCGCCCATGACAGTATGCCGTCGCACTCCATGTCTCCACTCCTTTGACTTACACCGTCTAGGCTCTGCTGATCACCAGCATACTCACGATAAGAACGGCAACCATACCGGCTCGGCTTGTAGCACTCACCTTGCCAGCGCCTTTGACAAATACAGCGCTTATCTTGAGACGGCCCGTTGCATCTGCCGCAGCATCCTTGATGCTGGTCTCCCGGCGACCTGTTGTGAGCAGAACAAGCAGCAGCAAAAGAAGCCTGCGCGCCCGGCCAAGACTCACCATGGGGCCTATTCCACCGGACACTCCCACGGGGAGAAGCATAAGCCCTCGCATCACCATCATGGCATGAAGCGTCGTAACAAGAAGCTTCGTCCCGTGTCTGATGAATTGCCCATTGAGGTCGTTCGAGACGACCAGTCGAGCTGCTGCAGCGGCCACGACGTTGCTCCCCCTTCTTTCCCCGAGCGCATCAAGGCAGTTACTCGTGAGAAGGAGGTGGATATCGAGAAGGATGCCGGCCTCGAGCATGTGGCTCTCGTCGTCGATGGGATGACTTGCTCTGGGTGCGGTAACAAACTCGAGCGTACCTTGAAGGCTCTGCCTGGCGTCTCTGGCGTCCAAGTTAACTTCGTCATGGGCGGTGCCGAGTTTGAGCTCGATCCGGATATTGCCAAGGCCGAAGACATTGTCCGGAGTGCTGAGCGAGCGACAGGCTTCCATTGTACTCGAGTCTCGAGCAATGACCAGGCCCTCGATCTTCTCGCCTCGGGACAGTCTGCAAAAGCAATGACCGATCTTGACATCGTCGGCGTCAGTCAGGTGACAATTCTGGACAAGAAAATGGTCCGTGTTACCTATGACCCAACGCTTGTGGGAGCCAGGACTCTCTTTGATCGGATTGGGCCCCTTTCGAATGGTCTCGCGCCGCCACGGGATGACCCAGCCATATCGAGTGGGAGGAAGCGTCTCTATGACCAACTCATCAAGACGGTTGCGTCTGCCGTCCTAACCATACCAGTCGTGGTTCTTGCTTGGGGGGATAACCTCGTTGACGACAAGACTCGCGCCTATGTGTCCATTGTCCTCGCATCATTGGTTCAGTTGATCGCTGTACCAGACTTCTATCGTCCCGCCATCTCGGCCTTGGTCCACTCCAGGACTATTGAGATGGATATGCTTGTGGTCATTAGCATCACTGCCGCCTACGCTTACTCTCTTGTGGCTTTCGGATTCAGGATGGCCGATCGTCCGCTCGAGACGTCCGAGTTCTTCGAGACCAGCACTCTGCTGATCACACTCGTCATCCTGGGTCGTCTCGTTGCTGCTCTAGCCCGTATCCGTGCTGTGGCTGCTGTATCTCTGAGGTCTCTCCAGTCCTCGACTGCCACTGTTGTCGAGAACGAAAAAGATGTGGAGATGGACGCCCGTCTCCTTCAGTATGGCGACAAATTCCGAGTCCTCCCTCACTCCAAGGTGCCCACGGATGGGCTTGTCCTTAGCGGCTCTAGCGAGGTTGACGAGTCTATGCTCACAGGAGAGAGCATGCCCGTGTTCAAGGGGCCGCGAGATACTGTCATCGCTGGCACCGTGAACGGGTCTGGAACGCTCTTGGTCCAGCTCACCCGTCTCCCCGGCAAGAACACTGTGACGGACATTGCAGAGCTAGTCGAAGAGGCTGCAAACATGAAGCCAAAGATCCAGGACCTCGCCGATCGGGTTGCGAGCTGGTTCGTGCCCGTTGTGACCTCTGTGGCAGTGATTGTAACCGTCGTCTGGATCGTTATCGGCTTCAAAGTCCGTAACGAATCGGCGGGCAAGGCCATTTCCAACGCCATTACGTATGCTGTCGCCGTTCTTGCGGTGTCCTGCCCCTGTGCCCTCGGCCTGGCGGTACCCATGGTTCTGGTCGTCGCGGGAGGTATTGCAGCTCGAGGGGGCGTCATTATCAAGTCTGCCGAGTGTACTGAACGGGCGAGAAAGGTTACTGACGTGGTCTTTGACAAGACGGGCACCATCACCGAAGGCGAGCTGGATGTGCTTGACACCAACTTCGTGGAGGCGGACCGCGATGAGAGCATGGCCATCACAAAGGCTCTCGTCTCTGGCAACACGCACCCGGTTTCGGCTGCCGTGGCCAAGTACGTATCGCAGTATGCTACCCCTGACGCCAAACTCGACGACGTCCGTGTTATCCCTGGAGCTGGTGTTGAAGCCAGTTACAACAGCACGGTAATCCGGGCGGGAAACCCGCGCTGGACCGACACGGATTCTTTACCGATCGTCCGACAGTTCCAGGACGAGGGTATGACCTTGCTTATCGTAACCCGGAACACGGTGCCTATCGCCGTCTACGGATTGAGAACACGTATCCGCCCTGAAGCCGGACGCGTTATCGCCCAGCTCACCCGCCGCAAGATTGGAGTTCACATCGTCTCGGGCGACCAAGCTCGGGCGGTCGAGATGGTTGCGGCTCAGGTCAGCATCACCAACATTGCCGCTCAGCACACTCCGTCGCAGAAGCGCGATTATGTCGCCTCGCTGATGGAAAGGGGCAAGACGGTCATGTTCGTGGGGGACGGCACCAATGACGCCGTCGCGGTGACCCAAGCCGATGTTGGTGTGCAGCTCGGCAGCGTGCTCTCTGCGAGCGACGTGACGCGTGGTGCGGCGGACGTGGTTCTTCTGGCTGGTCTAGAAGGCATCCCATTCCTTCTTGATGTTAGCCGCATTAGCTTCAGCCGCATGGTCTTCAACTTTGTCTGGTCGGCCGTCTACAACGTGCTGGCCATCTTATTGGCCGCCGGAGCTTTTGTCAACTTCCGCATCCCGCCCGCATACGCTGGGCTGGGTGAGATCGTCAGCGTCGTGCCTGTCATTCTCGCCGCGGCCACGATGCTCGTCACCAAGCCCAAGTCCATTACTGCTTAAGCAGCCTGTTAGTTGTTCGGAGCCAGGCCTGGCACGTTCAACACCTGCTGGCTTGGGCAAGGCAGTGGGGGTTTTACAATCGACGGGGGACGGAGAATCCGGATTCAACACCGATCATGTGATCTAGGGATTTCGGGGGACTTGAGTGCATTTCTTGTTATTTACGCAACAAGCACGGACGTGCAATGCTGGTATCCATGCCTGGGAAGAAACCCTTCCATTTCCTGGTCGGAATCTCCCCGATGGACATGGGTTTGGCCATAGCTACATTACCTTTCTGGTCGTCACTCGTTGACCGTCTTTTCTTGAGGGCACTGCTCCTGGGAGAAGTACCATTAAATCCAACGCTTTCTTTAAAACTCGTATGCAATATCCTTCTTGATAAAAGCTCTTCCATGCGTCTTTGTTTTGGTTGAGCTGCGCCAGGTCCCGACCCCTGCAGCCGAATGTCTTTGTGTGAGGTGAGGTGGCGGCAACGCTAACCACAGCTGAGGCAGGCTGGCAACCACAAGGAATTCAGCTGTGGCGTCGAGTTGCCTCGTACTGCTAAATCCAACGCCAAAATGATGAATGTTTGGTGAATTCATTTGGTTGAATGTTTTCATTTCTGAATTGCAGTAGTAAGTAACCCCTTTCCTGTTTGGGAGTTGGAAAGCGAAAGGAGACAAGGAGAGCGAGTGGAGCCTGGAGGAGCGAGAACAGCTGGGGAGAGCGAGATGTAACTCTGGCCCCCAAAACAAGAAGGAGCCTGAGAGGCGTTACATATTAATTCAGAAGATAGAGAAGCCAAAACCGAGCAGAGAAGTCAAAAGCTGAGGACAGAAGCAGGAGTTTCAACTATTCGACGCCGAAGGACAAAATTGTAGGTATTCGACAGACGAAGAACTAAAACTCCGAGGGTCATTGGGATGTCGACTCCCGGCGGATCCACCAAATATGGTCGGTGTCCGGACGAGACAGAGATGTGCAAGCCCGGCAGTTGACCAGATTGTCCTCATTTCGCTCAGTTTTCTGAAAACAAGAGGCCTGGATCCCCTCAAAGTCGTCCGCAGCCGACTTACTCCAGGATTTCTCGACAAAGCTCGGCATTTCGTGGAGTGATAGTGGCAACATTGATTAACTATACTATTCGCCAGTTACCAGTCCAGTCATTCTGCTCTGATATTCAAGAGACACAGCATGGGGTTCGGCCCATCGCGAACTGAACCCTGTTCCAGGACTTGAATAGCCAAGCAGAGCTCTGGGTCAATGATTTTGAGCGAATGATCATAAGCCAACTAAAAGTTTACCTTGCTCTCTGACGAGGTTTTTATGAGCAGCTTTTAAGTCTCGCCTAATTCTTTCGATGAGAGTATTCATCTACTTAGCAACATTGACAAAGTGTTGCTTCGACCGTCTGCCGCGAATTTAGGTTGTACTTGATTCTTGGAGCCCTCCCAACAGACATTTGATTCAGGGGATCAGGCTCTGATCACCCGATCAAGACGACGGTAAGGGTCGTCTCGGGAATCGGCGAACCACCATGCAGGCTGCCAATGACGCCCAAGATACTCAAATCATTTTCTCGATCGCTACTGGTTCTCTGAAGAGCCATTATCTTGTATCGCATGATCACTTTTGCCCCTGCGCAGCCCCCTTTTTGATACGATTTGCGTGGCAAGATAGCCAATATTGACTGCATACAGTAATGTGGATTGCTTTACGATGTGATGCTCTGGTCTAGCCCTCGAGATCTACAAAAGAGGAAGCCTCTTATCGAACTACTGTATATTATCAACGATCGGTTGGTTCTCGGCCGCATATTAGCTTCGAGGCTAAGGTACCTTAAGCTCTCGATCAGATACGGCTGGACAGCATCTAGGCCCTAGAGTATTTGATTAATCTATCGGGTTGGGCGGTAAATATTTCAGCTTGATTACTATCGTTGTTTACTCGGCTGGCCGGAGTAAACTCGTCATTCAAAGTGCCCGGGGGATGCCTCGGTAGCTTGTTTTTTTATGGATCGGCTTTGGAAGCCGAGCCACCAGTCCAACGGAGATGTTCTAGTCTAATTCTTGTGGGTGGCGTCAGCGGCCCAGCAAGCCACCCTTGGTCGCGCCTCCCAAACAGAGGTTAGAACGGTTGGGGGAAGAGGAGATGATTGGAGAAGGTGGGGAGCTTTGTTGCTTTTCTGCGGAGACGCCGTGAGGAGGAAGGGGAGAAATGGTGCGGAGGCAAGGGCCAAGCATCTCCGTCTTACTCGAGAGCAGGGATCGGCAAGTGAAGCCGAGCGCCGAGGAGGAGTCCGTTAGGGGGATCATCAGGAGAGACGCGATGGTGAGTATAAAAGAAATATATGCCGCATGAATTGGCTCAAGGGGAAAAAGAACTGAGTGTTTTGGTAGTTTTTGCGTGAATCTGTGTCTGTAGATGACTCCTCAGCGTTGGGAACCCAGTGAATGGCGTAACGCCCCGTTTGGGCTTTTCCGTGGCACCTGACTGCCGTCCAACGGCAACAGCAACAGCGGCCCTGCCGTTTGTTGGCAACTTGGCTGCGCATGGAGAGTTTCTTTTTCCCCTCGCATGAGATGATGGAGGTGTCGTTGGTTGTGTCCGTGTCACATGTAGAACGCCATTGCCTTCAGCTCTTGCAGGCTCTTGCATGTCCAGCCAACCCCAACTTCCCCGGATTCGCGTAGCGACCAGGCTAGCAGGTGCTAGGCCGCGATGAGGCATGTTTGCCGGGCGACGTGGCGATGTCGAACGAGTCTGACTGGTGTGTCTCAAGCATTGGAGACTGCAAAATGACATACAGACTGTAAGTAATCGGCCTTCCCCAGACGGCCTTGGCCAATGGCCGGGCCCTTCCCCAGACCCGATCCGTCGGTCCCACCGAGGCGACGGGGATTCTCCATGGGGAAGACCCTCTCTTGGCCTCTGCAGGTCCAGTCCGCGTCGAGCAAACATGGATGCAGAGGGCACCGGCTCTCCGGAAAGGATGGGGACGTGGTGGTTGCAGGGCCCAGACCATGGCAGGTCTGACAGTCCTGCATCATGGTAGCGCGCCCGGATAGTGAGCGAGCGAGAGGCTATCGCAGAGATACCGGGGTGGGGACTCGAGCGAGGGATAATCAGGTCCAGATAAGCATGGTTCGAGCAGCGCCAATGAGACACTGTACGACTCGCCGTCGTTATCAACAGCCTGGTCCAGGTACTGTAGCCAAGGTATTTAATAGCCTTGCATCGCGCCCATCCTTTCCCTTTTGTTTCCGCTCACCTCTGCACTCGCCTTGGCGCAGCTTCCCCCTCTCCGTCCCTTCTCAATTGCTCTTTTTCTCCAATTCCCTCTTTGACCTCGGCTGTTGACCCAGCCAGTCCCTCCCTTCAAGATGCTCTCAGACGAGGAGAAGCACAACCCCGGCTCGGCCAAGGATGGCAGCATCCACGCCGTCGAGAGCCACGGCGTGGGCGAGATGGAGATGGGCCACCTCCACAGGAGGCTCAACAACCGTCAGATCCAGCTGATTGCCGCCGGTGGCTCCATCGGCACCGCCCTCTTCATCTCCATCGGTGGTGGCCTTGCCAAGGGCGGCCCCGGCAGCCTCCTCATCGCCTACACCCTCTACTCGCTGATCCTCGCCCTCGTCAACAACTCGATCGCCGAAATGAACACATACATGCCCGTCGCCGGTGGCTTCGTGCGCCTCGCCGGCCACTGGGTCGACGACGCCCTGGGCTTTGTTGCTGGCTGGAACTTCTTCCTCTACGAGGCCCTGATCATCCCTTTCGAGATCACTGCCCTGACCTTTGTCATCTCGTTCTGGAATGACAAGGTCACCGAGCCTGGCCCTACTGCTGCTGTCTGCGCTGCTGTGATTGTCTGCTACGGGTAAGACTTGGTCACAATCGCTGTACTTGCCAGTTCGTGTTATACTGACTGCTCTCCACAGCCTCATCAACGTCCTCGCTGTCCGCTTCTATGGCGAAGCTGAGTTCTGGCTCTCGGGAGGAAAGCTCATCCTCATCTTCATCCTCTTCGCCTTTACCTTCGTCACCATGTGCGGAGGCAACCCTCAGCATGATGCTGTATGTTATAACTCCATCTTCTTCCAATTGTCCATACTAACCCGTTGGTAAAGTACGGTTTTAGACACTTCTCAAACCCAGGATCCTTTGCGACCTACTTGAGCGGAGGCGACAAGGGTCGATTCGAAGGCTTCCTCGCCGCCCTCTGGAGCGCCTCTTTCACCGTTGTCGGCCCCGAGTATATCTCAATGGTGTCGGCCGAGGCCCAGCGCCCTAGCATCTACATCAAGTCAGCCTTCAAGACCGTCTACTACCGATTCTGCATTTTCTTCATTGTCGGCGCCCTGGCCGTCAGCATTTGCTGCGCTTACAACGACCCTGCCCTCGTTGAGATCTACTTTGGCGATGGCGGTTCTGGTAGCGCCGCTGCCTCTCCCTACGTCATTGCCATGACGAACCTCGGAGTCAAGGGCTTGCCTCACCTGGTCAACTTCCTTATCCTTACCTCCATCTTCTCTGCCGGCAACACCTACACCTACTGCGCTACTCGAGCCCTGTACTCCCTGGCCCTTGAAGGCCGTGCCCCTCGATTCCTCCGACGCTGCAATAAGAACGGTATCCCCATCTACTGCTTCTGCATCGTCATGTTGTTCCCCTTCCTCGCCTTCCTCCAGGTCGCCAACGGTTCGGCCAAGGTTCTAGGCTGGCTGGTGAGCATCGTCACTGGCGGCGGCCTGATCACCTTTATGATCATGTCCATCACCTTCATCAACTACCACAAGGCGTGTGTGGCCCAAGGTGTCAACCGAAAGACCGAGCGACCTTACTACGGATACTTCCAGCCCTATGGTGCTTACATTGCCCTGGCCTTCCAGTCTGTCATCGTCCTTACCTATGGTTACTACGCCTTCCGACCCAAGTTTGACGTCGAGGTCTTCTTCCAGAACTACTCCATGCAGATCCTAGCTGTCCTTCTCTTTGCCGGATGGAAGATCTTCAAGAGGACCCGATACATCCGACCCCACGAGGTCGATCTGGTCTGGGAGCGACCCATGATTGAGGCGTATGAGAACACATTTACCGAGCCGCCGGTTGGCTTCTGGACTGAGATGGGCCACTTGGTGGGCATCCGAAGGAACAAGAAGACCTATGGCGATGCTTAGGGTTAGCCTGGGAGACGCCTTAATGTTCTGTACATGATTTTATAGCTGGAACTCTTCGGAAAGGAGATAGAGACGCTAGAATTCTCTCGAGAATCACATTTATGTTACAATTGATACCACTTTGTCACCACCACTTGACATCTCCCCATTCTTGATGCAATGTGATGCTACTATTAGACCCGTTCTGTGGTCACCGGATTCTCCATAGCTTCGCCTGTGATGTATTTCTGGACTTCCTGGGTCAGCTCATCGTCTATCGCGTAGAATCCCCAATCGACTTCGTCGTAGTCCCAACTATTTTGCGTGAGCTCTCGTCCTGTCAGGTCTTCCAAGGAAGCACGGCATGTCTTGTCAGTACACCTGGCTGCTAACTTTTGACGCAGAACTTGGAGCGCAGGAGCCCAGCTTCCGTCTAATAGCTGGATGGACTTTAGAGTGAAAGCCCTCATCCGCCTGCCCAAGCCAAAACAGAGCCCTTCCAGCTCGGCCTGGGTCATGGCGAGGCCTTTGATATGTACTTCCTCGGCTCGAGGCCAGTTTATGGAGCGAACAGCAGCGCCCAGAGGACAGGTGTTTTCGGCCCGCACGAAGGACCCTCCGAGGCCGTATGCGTCCAGGCGGAGGTCCACGAACCTGAGCTGCTGCCCTGAGAACGCCGCACCGACGTATTTCTCTATGTAATTTCTGCCCTCGGCTGGAACATGGTCATGTCGGCGGGGGCTGTCGGGGACGATGTCGTAGCCAAGTTTCAGAGTCTCCAGTTGCTGGCAAGCAGCACCTAGGTCTTGCCAAGCAGCAGCGTCTGGGGAGATATAGTTGCCGGGGCAGAGCATGGAGTAGTTGCTCTCCCGCGGAAGACAGCGGATCTTGAGGCATCGTAGCGGCATCCCGGCGTTGTACATGGCTAGGGGTAGTTCGGGGAGGACCTTGACTTGTGGGAGCCTAACCACGTCTTGCATGTCCTCCAGAGTCTCCCACTTGTCAGCCGATGACAGGAACTTGCAGAAATCCCGTGGTTTTGCGAGCGTATCGTAAAAACCGTCTCGGACAGTCCAATTTCTGCAGTAGCAGGCCGATGTGTCCCGGATCTCGAGGGATTTGAAGCGCTTGTTGTGTGATAGCAGCGACGTAAGTTTCTCAACGAAAGTTCCGTCCTCGATCAACTGGGACTGCTCTTGGTGTAGCCTGGCATACTCGTGGTAGCCATCGCCCAAGAGCTTTAGAAAATCGAGTGCCTCCTCACGGGGGTCACATCGACCCTTTGGTAGGTTGTTCACATCCTCAACACCAAAGTGCGTATTCCAATTTTGTGTAAGCACATGATACATATGTAACCTGTTCTGGTACAATTTATACCTGGGAGTTTCGATGATGGTGCCGTCTTTCAATTTCCGCTCGACTTCGACATTCACAACGTACTGCCAGTCGTGGAGCATAGCCGTAAGGACGCGTCTTTTGAGGGCTGCGAAGCGATACATGCACGAGGCGATCTCTGCAGGGCGATACTCGAGGCTGAGGTCGACACCCATGACTCCGCGAGCGATTTGAGTGTTTCTGAACAGGCCCTCTGCGCGAGTGAGTGACTCTTTGCTGAGGGTGACCGTTAAAATTGGGCACAAGAGAGGCGAGGCGACCTCGTTGAAAAGATGACATGTGAGGCGTAGGTTCTTGATGATGGGGTTGACCGAGTAGCCCCTGTGATGGCAATGACGCTTGAGACTACTATAAGCCGTAGTAGAGCCTTCGAACTCTTGAAAGATCTGAGCCAAGGTTTCTACAGGCAAGTCGAGGATGTTGCGGGCTTGTAGCGTGGGGCACGAAAGGTTCATGACCTCGTCCTGTAGAGCAGTGGGCTGCTCTTGGAACTGCTGGGCAGCTTCTACCCGCGCGTTGTCGTATTGGCAATTTTCGGCTTCTGTTCTGGGTCTATCAAGGACGATGGTCTGGCTCGAGCCTTCCGTGCGGCGTAGTGCTTGGTAGATGGTGCTGTCCAGCAAAGTCAAGGAGTCCAATTTCTCTGGCAAGATGCCGGCATCGTGAGGCGAGGGATATTCATCTGCCATCCTGAATGTGAGGGGAGAGGGTATGTGAGAAAGAAGGCGGCAGTAGCAGGAGAGAGTTGGTTGAGTTTGACGGATGAAGAGCTGAGGAGTTTGTGAAGGTGAAACAGAGATCGTTTTCTACAGGCTGGTGTTTTTATGGCCACCAAGATGTAGCATAACCTCTCGTGATGCATCTTGGTCTGACTCCTTCCGGCAATGCAGCCAGGAAGGCTAATATGGGTAGTTGCGTTAGTATTAGGTTATGAGGGTATTGGTGTAAAAGTAAATCTTTTCTTTGTAATCGTGGGAATAACCTCCCTCCAAGGGGCAAAAACAGATCAGATAGTCAAATATTTGAGTATTGCGCATCTCAAGAATATCTCACTGGAAATTGATTCAGCCATATTAGATTCAACTTAGACACATATAATGACACCAAAGATAACTTTGAAATCAAGATGTTTATTTGGCTTTTCATGAATGCTCTATTTAAGGCGGTCTAGCTCTGTTCACAAGAACCCTCATCGGCTTGGGTAATTATAGCTTTGCCCGAGGCTCTCCCTCTATCTTGTTGAGAGCTTGCTGAAACGCACCCTCGACATCATGCTCGCTGATCCACGAGGGATTCATCCTTGAACGCACCCGCTGTCGAAGCTGCTCATCTGTTTCAGTCTTGGCATTTTCGATGTTTGCCTTTTGGTTGGCCTTGTTCTTGTGTACAACACTAAGAAGTCTGTCAACGTGTGGCTTGCGAGTTGCTTCATAAAGTCTGAAAATCTCGGCAATCTGTGCCTTTGTGGGCTTCCCCTTTTGAGCTGCAGATGCTGGCCAGACGTGGCTGAGGACGCGTCCAAGGGCATAGGCGTCGTCAATGGCTAGAGAACCTCCTGCGGCAAAGGCGCCTCCATGCGTGTGCGCGGCGTCACCGACAAGAGTCACGCGGTTTGCAAAGGACCATGTGTCGAGAGCTGCACCGGCAAAGTTTGGAAACAACCGGATGTACGGGGCTGCGTCAATAAAGGCCCGGATAGTTGGGTTCCAGTCCTGCACCAAGATTAGTTATCGGTGTAGTAAATGCAACACTCTCACAAACCTTGTATATCTCCTTGAACTGGTCAAGGCTGCCGAGATCATTCCAGTTTGCCTCGTGTCCGGGGGCGTTGGGGTCATTAGGATCAGCGTGAAAGCCTCCAACGGTCGTGAAAAGACCCTTGCCTATTATCCTTGGTTAGTAAAAGCATCGGGCACTTGGCATTAGTGACATACCGAGGTGTGAGTGAAAGAAGGTGTTGCCGTGGCCAATCTAATTCAAAAGTCAGTTTATGAATCACAGCTTAACCGCCTCATAAGATTGAGTCAAATAAAGTAAGAGGGAGCCAGTACTTACCCAGTGTGCTGCATCCTGAGGGTAATCGAGATCCTTTAGACGGGAAGCTTCAAAGGTGGCACGAAGCGCAACCCAACCGCTCCAGTGAAGCTCGTGATTGGGAACAAATGTCTTTCGAACGCTCTAATACTTGTTAGTTTTCTCACAAAAATCATGGTGAGTCTTTCATACCGAGCGAATTCCATCCGCTCCAACGACAATGTCGGCTTTGGCCGTAGTTCCATCCGCAAAGTAGAGTGTGGCACCAGAGTCGGGATCAGCCTTGACATCAACAGTCGTCTTGTTCAGATGAATAATCTCCCTGGGTAAGTTCTCCAGCAGATATTGATGAAGATGAGCCCGATGGAACCGCGCAGTAAAGTGCTTCTTGGTCTTGACCGTGTGGTGCACGTCGCGGTCAATGATCTCGCCAGTCTTCCAGTGTCGGTATACCATAGGGTTGTCTGACTTTTGGCGCTGTGATGCTTCCGGCACAAGAGCATTTTCGACTCCGAGCTTCTCAAGAGACCTTAAACCGTTGGGTCCCAGGGCAATACTGGCGCCAATCTCCTTGAACTCCGGGGCGCGTTCGTAGACTTGGACGCTGACTCCGGGATGCTTGAGGAGCGAGATTGCGGTGATAAGACCGGCAATGCCTCCTCCGGCGATAGCAACTTCAAACTTGGGGTTGGCCTGCTGGCCGGTAGTTGTCTCGGCGGCCATGATGGTTCGAATACACGTGGTCAATGGTATAGCTTGTTCTCATAGATTAACACACCAAGGAAAGATTCTCCCAAGAGAAAGACAACAAGTTCAAGTATGGCCAATTATCTTTCACAGACTCGGCGATTACAAACCCGGCCCCCGAATGCGTAGGTCTGGCTCCGATGCTATCTCTAGCACGCCATCCGTAATCCCCGCCTATTCCCCACGCCAACCTAGTCCTCGGACGAGATGGCCAATGCAGACTGGATATTCTAGCGAGATAGGTAATGATGCCATAGCTACCGTCAATGATGAACCCCGAAATCGCAAGACATTTTATTTCTCGGCTGTAGATGTATCGCCGCTGACCCATGAGGTTGCAGCCACTAGTGGCACAATGGTTATTTATTATAAAAGGTGCGGCCTTGGAAAGTTACAAGGCTTCTTGACTCCCTGTAGCAAACGCATTGGTCGTTTTAAAGGGACAACCTGGCGGTATTTGGCTGCGATCTTCCCCGCCGAAAAGGGTAGCAGGCAGCAGAGGAATGGATAGCAACCAGATACCACCGGGTTTTCCCTTTAAATCGACTAATGCATTTGCTACATGGAGTCAGGAAGCCTTGTAGCGTGTCAAGGCCGTGCCTCACGATGTTGATTGCTTGTGTATGAGAGAGAGGATAGTGTGGAAGGAGAAGATAAATTGGGACACAATTGATGAAGATGGGTGTTTTATCTACCTAGTAGAAAGGCGAAACGTGGCCTCTTGAGTAGAAGTAAGGCCTATTGGGGCATATAGCCTGCTTCGATTACGTATCGCGATGCCGGTATGAAGTGTATGCCGGCTTGTATTGCTGTCATGCAAGGTTTTTGTTGTCTCGGTATTTGTTGCACTGATCTACTTTTGGTACTTGAATAAGGTTAAAGAAAGGTGATTCGTGTAATTTTAATTAAATCGAACCAATTTGTCTGTAATGCAGCAAAAGTTACATCTCCATTGCCAGCTTACTACGAGCCCTGAGTTTATGCCCATACTTGAACATGACAAACGGAATAAGACTCAAACCAGTGCCAAACAACGCCAGAATAAGTCCAGCATACTGACTTCCGACGTTATGGAAGAAAGCATTGGCAAACAATGGCGTGACCGCACCAAGAGTGTTCCTCATGAGGCCTTGACCAGCAATGGCGGACGAAGCGCTTTCACCGTAGCAGTCAGCTGTGTAACTGTACGTGCTCTCAAAGACAAAGTAGATTCCGAAAGCGATGGGAGCTAGTCCAATGACCGGGCCAACCCACGACAGGAACGCGTATTGTGTGAAGCTGTAGATGAAGAGGCCAATGGGTAGAAAGACTGCTCCATACATGGCACCATAAAGACGGGCTTCAGGCGTGACCTTGACATTTGGATCTTGGACAAGGCGATCAAACTTTCGCATCTGGAGGTGGTGTGCAAGCCATCCGAGTGTTGTTCCGACACAAAGGGAGATGTAAGGAAGACCGCTCACACCCTCGGACCACCCATGCTGCTCGGTGAAAGTGATGGGGATGACCGAGAGAAACAAGAAGACGACAGCCCAACAGAAGGCGATCCAGAGACCAAAGGCAAAGACCACAGGCTCAGTCACCAACATGTGAATGGCCTTGACCGAGCTTGCTTTCAACATAGACTGCAGACTCGGTGTAAGGATGTCACCCGCCGATACATATCTCTCATCGCCAGTAGCCTTGCGCAACATCTTGGCACGCTTGTGAAGTGCAACGCCGCCACGAGTCTCGGGGAAGAAGAAGAAGATGGCCAGCAGCAAGGGAACATTGGCGAGGCCTTGAATGCCCTCAATCCAGCGCCATCCGATGGCTTGGTCGATGAAGCCAGCATAGATGGGGGCGGCGACCGTACCGAAGATGGCGACGAAGCTAAACATTGCCATAGGACGACTCCGATGATGAGGCTCATACATGTCGTCGAATGTACCACCGACGAGAATGGTGCCGACACAGCCAAAGAGGCCGAGCAAAAGTCGAAGGCCGATTATGGTCTCGATATTCTTTGCCAGGGCTAAACCAATAAATAGAAGCGAGAAACAGAGGAATGAACTTGCGTAGACAACCTTGCGGCCGACCAATTCGCAGAACGGGGCGAGGACCATGGGTGCCACTGCACAGCTAATGTTGAATGTGAAAAGACCCAGTTGGCCTTGAATATTGGACGCGTTGAGATCTGCAACCATGCTCCCTATGCCAGAGCTGTATGCTGTGGTCGCCAGGCCGATGAAAAGAGTCATGAGGTTGAGCATGGTAGAGATGGAGCGTTTGTACCACGGGTTCCAGTTGAAAGGGTTCTCCTTATCCCCTGTGGCAAATCCAAGCACGATGTATTCCTTTCCATTCTCGTTGACCAACTCGGTAAGGGTGAGTGGCATGTCGATATCGACCGTCTTGATGGGACCAAAGTCTGGGTCGGTTTGCTCGTTGCTGCTGTCGACATATTTGCCACCAACGATGCGACCGGCCAGGGGCTCGCCCTTTTCGTTCTTCAAGACTTCTACATCGGTCGTCTCAGGGTCGGAGTTTTCTCTGCTCTTGGTGCTGTTGGCTCTGGATGGGACGGCCGTCGAGTTCTTCCGTGATGGAAAAGCCGTCGAGTTTCGTCTTGTTGTTCCGACCCACGAGTTTGCCCTCGAGTTGGCAAAGAAACTCGTAGGTCTTGAGGCCGAGGGAGAGGCTAAAGGCGAACCTGGCCTCGAAGATGGCGCAGAGAAGGCTGGGAGATAATTCGACATGATGCGATAGTGGTATGGACGAGGGACTGACTGGAAGGCGATAAGGGGTTCGCAAGAGTAGATAGCGAGGCATTTGTATTTATTATTCAGGCTTGCTATGATGACATCGTTCGCCTCGAGTTCCCACACCTCTTATCACAGCACGTTCTCTGTTGTCCGACTTGTCTGGTTGTCGAGGGTGGAGCTGTGGTGTTGGTCCACTATACCACCATGAAGCCGCCGAGGTCCTGTGGGTTGGGGATTGCTTCTCATGATTCAGGGCGAGGACCGATCTATATCTTCAAGAGATGCCCAGATACATATAAATTCTTGGAAGAATTTGAGTATGCAATTGATGGTTCTTATCATTCAAACTTTGATGTGAATGGCAACACATTGTACAAGACCTTCTGAGTCGTAGTTGTGCAAGTCCCGGTGGCATCTCGGAGCTAAAGTGTGAACTAGGAGGCGGCGGAACACACGGGAGCACCGGGAGGGTCTCGGACCGAGAACTATGACGTCGAGGTCAAAGAGTTTGGCGATATCTGAATTTTCTCTGTATGTGATTGGCTTTGGTGGA
The DNA here is from genome assembly GCA_000966855.1 of Fusarium sp. JS1030. Classification (NCBI taxonomy): domain Eukaryota; kingdom Fungi; phylum Ascomycota; class Sordariomycetes; order Hypocreales; family Nectriaceae; genus Fusarium; species Fusarium sp. JS1030. The sequence continues at coordinate 756,805 of JWIW01000081.1, read as the reverse complement.
AACTCTGTCCTCTAGATTAGAATTAGTTTTTGACTAATTCCCGTAATAAAACCACAGCGGGTCTACGATGCCCGGAGCCTCAACTTATCAGACACCACCTAACCCTAGAGATAAGATACAGGGAGTAACTGCGAATGCTTTGAGTTCTATGAAAAGAATGAAATAAATCTACAGGAGGGAAGTGCTATGGTGTTGGTTATTACGAGCTATAAGTCTCTGTGTATCAACTGTCTTTCTTCGTCTCTCCTTTCACATTTTGGCTTGAAGCGCAGCTACGGCGTTGCTCAGATCTATTTTTAAGCCCTCGGGCCACATCTAAGAACCAACTCTCCCACCGTATACAATTATTGGGATGACATCATTCATCACTGGTCGCCGACCAACATGCATAGCCGCCACAACTTCTTTCAACTGTCCTGATCCCCGCTATCACTAGTGCTTTGATCCCGATATCTTTACGATGAATACTCAAGGCAGGGGCTTTCCCATTAATTTTATTGTGATATCAGTGTCTAGATTGAGAAATTGATACTTCAAAATCTCATCCCATATGGCTACGAAAATGATGGATAGATTTTCGTTGACCTGTCTCGGTATGAACATGAACCTCGTTAGCTAATATGGAACACACCCTATGTCCCTTATGCTATAGCCAGCCTGAATAGATTGTGATTTATGAATACTTATGGATGTATGATAATTAAAGCTAAACATGCGTCTATGAAAGTACAGTTCCGATCCTAATCCATTATAGGGTTCACTCAGGGGTTCTGGCCGTAACGGCGGAGGTCACAGGTACCTTGTCCCCTTTCTTGACCTCCTGGAGCCTCTACTCCTTCTTCAGATTAACCCGGTAACCGACAAGCTCCAACCCAGTAGCCACCTTTCCGTCATAACCCTTGGTCTCGTTGAAAACAAAGTGGTCCTGTGCCAACAACTGGTACACGATGCGGTCTGTTTGTGCCCAAGTATTGCAAGCTCCATCAGGCCAGGCAAACATGGAGTTGGCTTCTTCGATCTCCTCTGGGGTACCCGCCGCAGGCACTGATCGCCACGCAGACTGGTCATCGGTCTTGAGCGTACTCGGGTACAAGCGGATGCGGACGAGGCCTTCGGGAGCAGGGATGATGGGGGGCAGGTTCATGCCAAGGAGGGTTCCGATAACATCCACGCCCCGAACCGTCCAGTTGGTGATGGACAGGCCAGGCTCATCGTCGATGGATAGAGTCAGGGTCGAGTTGGTCTCCTCGTCCGAGTATGTGCCTGCATACGTCTTCTCGTTCTCTTCCTTTCCGGCCTCTTCGAAGGCGGGCAGCAGCGTGGTGGCAAGCTCGGAAAAGATCTGTTGGAGAAGGCCACCGCTAACCTCGGGACCAGCGGTTAGGAGTGTAAACACGATGTCGTAGTCTGGGATCAGGACCAGGAGGGAGTGGTAAGTAATGACATCTCCAGCTTTGGTGTAGAACTCGACGAGACGGCCATCCTTTGTCACGTTGTTGGAGCGCGCAATCTCCCAGCCCTCACCCAACAGCATTCCTCTTGAGGAAGTACCCGTAGTAGGCTTCATCCATTTTCTCGTTTCCGCGGGACTAAGGAGCTCGTAGCGAAGAACAGCATCTCCAAAGGCGTGCAAGTCATTGATGGTAGAATAGTAGTCACCGGCACTGAGAAAAGGTCAATATTGGAGTCAAATCGCATTAGTAGGGAGGGGCAGCAACTCACGCAGCCTGGAAACCAAGAGTTGCATTCCACCACTGGTCTTGGGGAGGGATGAAGCCGACGGAGTCGTCCTCGGGTTTTGAGCCAAATGTGTTGCTCATGCCAGTCGGCCCCCAGATATTCTTCTCAAGAAACTCGACCGTAGGTAACCCACTGACTTTTTCGATAATCATGCCCATCAAGACCCATCCGATATTCGAGTAGACCGTGTTGGGCGAAAACGGCGCATAGATGGGGGGCCGCTCGCCGAAGCGTTTCCAGAAGACTACGGGATGTGAGACAGGAGTTTATATGAGCATATCAAGACAAATCTTACCATCTTCCTTGCAGGGTGTAAGACCGAGAAGGCCGGAGCAGTTGAGGGCCTTGGACTCATCAACCTCTGGAAAGCCAAAGGGCGTCCAGTCAGCGTAGGGTGAGACATCCGTGACCACTGCTTATTGTCAGCATTGCCAAGAGAGAATCATGGTGTTGATCACTCACTGTCAGCAGGAATCCCGCCAAGATGAGAGGCCAGAGCGCGAATCGTGATGTCATCCCAGTCAATGGTCCAGATGGCGTTCTGCGCGCGAGCTTGTTTGTTCAGAGCTCTCAATTCGGGCAGATACTTGGTGACCTTGTCGTCCATGGAAACCTTGTTGAGCTTCAAGATAGCCAAGACAGGAAAGACCTTGGACAAGCTCGCAATTCGAAAGACGGTGTCAGAGTCGACCTTGTCCTTGCTCCGCGGATCGACCTTGGGAGGCGTGAAGCCAAACTCGTACATGACATCAGGCTCGTGAATTGACTTGACGCCAACTGCCAATCCTGATTTGTTGAACGGGGCCGTAATGTCCTCGAGCTTTTTGTTCATAGAAGCCAAGGCATCTTTGACGGCTGCATGTTTGCTCGGGTGCATCGGAGGGTGGAGGACCTGTCCCAACGGGGGACAATGGCCTCCGCGAGCTGCAATTGAGCTCTCGGCATAGGCGAGGAGGGCAAGAGAGAGGTAGTTGGAGAACCTCATCTTGGTAGGCTTGAATGATATTACACACTGATAGAGAGCTGAGTGTACGAGTGATGATAAAACCCCTACAACATCGTTCCATGTGCGCCCTTATATACGTGCAGTGGTTACACTTGGCTGACGCCCAGCCTCAAGTTGATCATCTCTTTCGTGTCTGCGTCAGCGAGTGGCTGTTCGGGCTCTCCTTTGGTCAGCAGATCTTCTCTATCAAGCAGGTGCTAGCCCTTCCCGGTGAATGGAACCAATGTAGGGTGTTCCCGAGAGTTGCTGAGGCCCTTGTCTCTCTTTCGAGTTGATAATAGGCTGTTAACGGCAGGGTGTTCACGATGTCGGTGAGGGCACGCCAAACTCGCGTCATGCACACGCCCTGGTTTGCTACCATGATTCCTTCAAAAACTACCCCATTAGGGCGCATGTGTCATGCAACGTAATCTCGTCTGTGGGAAGTTTGAGACAAAAAGTCCCCAAGCCCAAGGTTCGGGAAGCCTTAGTTCGGGCTGTGGTCCAATTACATGGCATCGCGCTATAGCCCCCCGATTAGGAAAGTGTTATACGTTAGTGGGGAAACCCGTTGGAATAAAATGCTGAGTGTCCGCCTCCCATGTTTGTGTTCTGAGTGTAAGCACTACCCCGGGGCTGAGCAGAATCTGGCACCCAGCCTTGTCGGTAATGGCCGCTTGATAACCGAGTGTGCAGATCTTGGTCCCAACGAGTTTGCATAATGTTGGATCGCTCAGTTTTAGGGCTGGTATTCGTCAGTGCATCCCGTCTCACACCCTCAGGGCCTTGAGATTACTAGGCTGAGTTGACCTCTGAGTGGCTGCTTCGTAACATACACGTGGAAAATTGCAGGCATTTGAGGCTCCAGGTCCCGGGGCCCGAGCTAAGAAATCGACTAGATCCTACCCGTTTTGCTTACATTGCGTATGGCCTCGTGGCTTGGCATGATCTTGCAGGCATATAAACCAGCCACTCTTCTCCAGAATTAGATGGTCCAACCACAGAGAGATTACCGTTAAAAACATGCCGGATATAGTCTAGTCTGGGCACTGATGAGCCTCCATGCCGCCTGGCAAACAACGCGTCTTGGCGCAGCACAGGGCATTTTGGACTTTGACGATGGCTTCAAAGTTTCGAAGGATCGAGAGCCGCGTAAGCGAGAAATCTCAACTTATTTACCCTTGCAAGATCAGGCTAAATAAATTTGATGCTTCTCAAATCATCAACTAGTTGAGAGTCAACTTTTACATGTGTGCTCATTGTCCCCATCTCTAATGTGACGATAGAATTACGGAATTACCTTTTTTACATTGGTTCGTCTTCTTTCCCGACGTGTCAGCTCAGCAGCCCTCTTCTAAATCATTTTCTCTAATTCATTTCTAACCCGGAATAAACGACACCAAATGTTTAGCAATAATTCCGGTTAAGCACAGCCCCGTGGACAATATGATCTCAATCGTGGGATTTTCCCTTGATTTCCTAGCTCGTAGGGTCTTGGCCTATCCGGATTCGAGTTGAGTTTGTGACACTCAGCATATCTAAGAGCGACTATCTTGACACAGGCCAGCTACGTAGCATGCCACATTAGATAGTCAAGGAACAGGATTGAAGAAAAACTCAGATATATGTCTGGCCTCAGGAGTAGTTATGTCAGGCATTTGATTATGCTTCTGTGCACTCAATGTATTATATCGACGTGATTTCGGAAGTTCTCTTCTCAGATATATAACCCAATGGTACAATCTAATGAGCATCTATGTGGTAGGTCTTCTCGGTTAACAATTTCCGAGACCAAGAATTGCAGCAACATTCAACATTCAATTAAATGTAGCGAATAAAATGACGAAAAGCTGTTATCTCCCTGCTGATCCTCTTTTCAATCTTACACAACAATAAATGATGCCAGAAAAGCTCGCCCTTAGCTTGCCTTCAAGATACAATTCCGCCGACGTGACACCGAATATAGGGTTGGAGATACCTGATTGTGCACAACCATATACTTCAGCATTGAGAATTGTTTAACTTGGCCAACTCTCTTAACCGAGGCCCTCGATTCCAAAAGTCCGTGCTTGCTTTCGGCTGCATGGAAGTCCTGGAGAATGAGTTAAGATATTGCGGTGAAACAGCCTGTGTCTTTGCTGGCATCGGACCATGGTGGGGTGATCACATGACTAGATATGGGTAACATAAAACCACTAACACACTGCAAACCCCTCTTCCACAGCGTATCCCTTCTCAACAAAACCATACTACCTACATTATTCGCAGACTCCGATATCGCCCAAAATGGTCTACACTATCGTCGTTCACCTCTACGCCAAGGATGACAAAGAGTGCATCGACAAGCTGTCGGCCAAGCTCATCGAGGCCAGCCGCGTCTACTCGCAGGACAAGGAGACCCTGTCCTGGTTCGTGATGCAGGACACCAAGGACCCACGCGCCTTTACCATCGTTGAGCGCTACGAGCAGGAGAGCGTACGTAATCCCCTCCCTCTTGCTCCCATGTAATTGCTGACTTGGAATACTTTAGAGCCAGAAATATCACCTCGAGAATCCCTACTGGCAGACTTTTGACCCCTACGTCATCCCCTTGTTGGAGAAGCCTATGGATCTCAGAAGACTGGAGGAGCTTGACACCAGCAAGGACGTTGTAGTCCCACAGTAAAAGGTAATGCATTGAGCAGGGTATTATTATAGATAGAAAAAAAGACAACCCATTTGCGCCAAAGTCTGTTGAGTGGTTCAATATTCGCAAATTCCCCCAAGTTCCACTATCGATAATGTACACAAGTAACCATGACTCGGATTGCTTGGAAATTTACTGCCGGTCAAACTTGAGTTCGGGATATTCTGGAAGTGGCCAGCCGCCCTTTTTGTCGCTCGAGAACCTCGAAATGAGGTCGGGGATGCCAAGCAAACAGATCAGCCATACAATCCAGTGCAGAACGGCAATGCCCCATTGCGTCTCGGGAGCGGCAAGCTTCATTAACGAGAGGGGTACGTTTTGGATCTCTTTGACAAACGGCCGCAGCGTCTTGTCGTAGTTGGCAAACGCCAGGGGCAGGTTGTCGGGATTCCGAGTGATCTCTCCAGCCAGGATGTATGCGCCGACGAAGCTGCCACTGGTCCCCATACCACTGAAGGGAGACGGACAATGCGCTGCATCTCCCAAGAGCACAACGCGGTTTTTGTACCACGTATCTGTCCGGACCTGGAGACATTCCTGGCTGTAAAAGTTCTCTGTCGTCTTCATGCCTTCGAGGAACCTCTTAGTCTCCCATCCGGCGTCACGGAATCTCTGAGCCCAAAACTCCTTTTGTTGCTCAACAGAGGCCCTATGAATGCTAGATATTTCCGGATTGTCGTCCTTGAGAATGAAGTATACTTGAGTTGTCGTGGGGTTATGGCTTCTGCGAAAGATCATTCGGCCTCCGGGGCAGTTGTAGGATCTGCGAATGTTGTCGTCAGTGTCGATGCGCGGAATGAACCAGTACCCGTTGTGCACTCCCAGTCGGCGGTAAGGATCTGGGGCATCTGGTGGGAGAATAGCTTTTCGAATTCTCGAGCCCTGGCCGTCGGCTCCGACCAATATGTCAAATGTGTCGGACGTGCCGTCAGAGAAGTGGGCAAGCACCTGCTTCTCATCCTGTTCGAAACTCTCCACGGTTTTGTTGAAGACATACTCGACGTCATCTTTCGTTGCGTCATAGAGCAGCCGGACAACATCGCCTCGCATGATTTCGTACTCTGAAGTCAGAGACTGTGCGCCCTTTCCAGATGTGTTGGCCATGATCGTCGCAAAGGTTTTACCGTTGGAGTCAACGAAGGATACACCAGGCTCGTCAACTAGATTTGCGCGGACGGCATCAAGCAGCCCCATGCGCTTCACCACCTCGATGCCTTGTTCTCGGAGGTCAATCTGGGCACCTGAGGCACGAAGAGCCGGGAAGCGCTCAACAATGACAATCTTGTGGCCTTGGCCAGCAAGACAGTGGGCCAAAGCTGGGCCGGCGCATCCTCCACCGCATATGAGGATCTTGAGAGGGGCCATACTTTGATGGTCTATTGTTGAAGGTCGATGCAGGTTGAAACGGGTAGTATTAAAGAGTGTGTGCTGTTTTGACAAGTATAACCAAGATGGTCAACACAATGCGAGCTAGTTCAATGATATAATAGTGCTCCTGCTCTACCCAATGCACATATGGGTCGACGCGATAGTTGAGACGACCGTGTTCAATCGACATGAAGGGGAGACAGCTTGTCATAAATCACAGGTAAGGGTTACAGTACCCGGCTAACCGGCCCAGCCATGGGCGTAAGACCAAGACCAGCTAAACGTAAAATGGAAATTCTACACAAGCCACGCGGCGGAAGTAGCCAATGACATCATGGATATCTGAGAGGGATTGGATTCCTTTCCCTTATTCTGTTCCTGGTCGACTGATCATTGACCCGAAGCTGACGTGGAATATGTTCAACCCCTGGGAATAAGGTATACAAGCACAGCCCCCAAATGGCTACAACTTGACAAGTATCCTGAACGGTTTCAGGTTTCAACTTTTGGAGCTACATCAATGTGCGACCATGGAAATATCAAGGATTTTATTCGTATTTACCCAAGTAAACAATCTCCCGGTAGCTAGACCCTTACTTCATCCTTCTATGAGTCACAATCGCTAGGGTCTTTGGACAGGTGTTGATGCCAGCCAGCCAGGCATCACTTTTCATGCACGAGCCACACTATCCCGGTCTTTGGATCATGAACCTGTGTTCAGCCCTGTGGGCCAGATCCCTGAGGCTGCCCCCGGACTCAGACCTTTGAGGAGACTGGCTGATCAAGCGACGAAGCCCACTGGCCAACTGTCGTGACGCGTTCGGCGATTAGCGGCCATACGAGGTCGGTCGCCGCATCCTTGGCTTTGGTGGAGAATCCAGCTGTTGCATCAGACCTGTGTACTTGCATTAGTATTAGTGGTAATAACAAGCTTGGAGAACGAACAGTAAAGTAATATGGTAGCCACTGCAGGACGCGATGTTAGTCTATGGCCATCACTAAGCAAGTATCAAAAGAACATCACTCACAGTTCTCTAGCATATCGAGCCGTGGATTCGAGGCATGTGTTGGCTGCCATACCCGCCAGTACCAAATGTGTGATCTCGCGCTGGCGCAGCTGATAGTCTAGATCCGTGTTGGCAAAACCACTGCGTCCGCCAGCGATGGCCAGTCAGTAACTGTAAAATCCCCAATGACCCAGCGAGTAGACGAACCTGCTGTTCCAATGCTTGCTGACAATGACATCCCCATTGCCAGCCACGTCTGCCTCGAGCCCCTCAAGAATCTCGACTCCCCAAGTGCCTGCTTCAAAACCACCAGCCCTTTTAGCAGCCGAGGGACTCTGGTGCTTCCAACCGTTGAAGGTACTCTTATCCCAGGTCTGGTGAAGAGCATAATAAATGGGAATGTGGGCAGATCGTGCCGCAGCTACCAGCTCCTTGAGGTGCTCGACTGTGTTCGTCGCTAGAAGCGACTCCTTGACAGCTCCATACAGCTTCCCTTCGGGGTGCAGGAAATCATTGTAAGGATCTATCAGGATCACGGCCGTTTTGGAAGGGGCTTGATCAGCGGTTGGAACAGACATGGTAATTTCCTTTGTTGGAGACGTCTGGGGAAGGCAATGATGGTAAGATGGATGGTGAGCTTGAGGTTCCAGGGCATCCAGCTTTTATAGGTGATGCACTCTTCCATGGACCAGTGTAAGACGATAGATGTCGCTGACAAATTTGAGCGGTATCACAATGACGTGGTCAAGAACCCACCTTCAGAGGGAGTGGTCTTATCAAAGGGGTGTTTGACAGACACTCTCTGGCCTAACTCGGTGATAATTCCGTAATCCTTCGGTCATGATGCCCTCCCCATATACACCTTAAAGCACTTCTGTAAACGTATGTGTTGTCAGTTAGTACCAGCGTCACGTAGAGCCGGTCTCTGTGATGGTCTTATCGAGACTACCATAGCAAACCTCAGCAGCTTTTGTAGCCAATCCCACCGAAAGTGGGAGGCTTGCGTGAGATACTTATGCGTATAATGATATCATGTAGGAGAGGTGGTAATAAAGAGTCGTACGTTCCGTTTTGTGAGACCATCGAGAACTCGCTGGCTCCTTGAGGGGAGCCTTGGGTTGGGGGGCTTAAGCACAACAACTGAGACGCTAGCCGCCACCGTGGCTTCGGCTGTTTACTGACCGAAAGTCTGTCTACTCTGCAGGGCTGGTAAGATTGGGGTGGCCAAGCTGGCTCGGTTTAGTTGATGGGAGGTGTTCTCAGCCGCAATGGATAGTCATCAACTAATTTTATGAACTATGTCGTACGGACTTCCAACAGCGGATTTGGGCTCGAGAAGTGTGGGATCTAATAGTTTGATGGATGGGGAAACACCAATTGGGCCTTTCAAAGTATAGCTGCAAGAACATCTTGGAGACGTGCACGTTTTTGTCTTGGTTATCGTGAGATATATCAGAACAGTACAATTATTGCAACAATAGCGGGTAACAATACGCTTTAATCATTGAAGGTTCGTCCAGGATTTCCATCCCTAATGAGATTTTGCCCCCAACGTCTCAAACGGGGCGTATCCTACAACAGCAAGAAGAGTAGTAGCACAGGATGCAATGGTGGGCGACCTTTCGTCAACAGGAGGTACCCTGTAGCTTAGTGGGAACGAAGATCGGCAAGTCTTCAAATTTGTCATCAAAGAGGAGTTCGGCAAAGGAGAACGACAGAGCCGAGGTCACGAAGGATGACAAATTTTAACCGACTGCAACAGTTGTCAGCCTCTAACCACTTACGGCAGGAGGCTCCGTGCTTTGCTGACAAATTTCAGCATTGGTGCCGCCCCAAGACCACCCCAAACAAAGCCACGAGTCAAGGAGAAATGTGTGATTTTTGAAGTCAACTGACACAGGATTAAGTTGATATATTAGCTGAATGAATCTGAAGGATATACACTCCCAGAGACTGGGTCGAGTATAATGTTGAATTCAGTTCGTACTACCGAGCCGTGTGTCTATTCCGCTCACGACTTGTCAATAAGCTGTGTGGAATGCATGCATAAGTGCTCTCGCTGTGGAGGAGAGGGGAGGGGCGTGCCAGTGGGTTATCTGAAGGAGTCGAAGTAGTAAATTGATGAGGGTAAGGCGCGGACCTTTCATCCCCTTTCGTTCTCTGCCCACCTCCGTCCGTCCGCATTTTGATACTGTCCAACCATGACTCTCTTCTCTTTCCTCGCTCATGTCTCCCCACGTGCTGTCTGTCCCATCACCCCGCTACTTATTATTGTAGCTTCTTATGCAAAGCTGTGATATCACTCAAGACGCGGACGCAACTCTCTGGCATCTCTTGTTACAACTAGGTAGGCCGTCTACCGAATGTAGATCGACGAACTGAGTAACCAGAATCGTTTGCTAACAAATTCGAAATCCAGACCGAGACAAATCTTCGACACGCTTACGCTTCGATCAGTTGAAGAACCCTCGACATCATGACGTTTGAGTCACCTCGTGAGCCACAGGCCGTATACGGACCTACCCCATGCCGACAGACCTCAGACTTGGAACAGGTGCTGGGAGACGATGAGAAGAAAGGATGCCCTGTTAGTTTTAATCGTGGTAGTGACGGGTTAAGCCAGACGAGTCGGACCTCTGAGGAGCCTACAACTGCACAAGTCCTTGATCAACCCATGCTCGCGAGTCGGGTAATGAGCCGTATCACATCAAGATCAAACGTTGATCCAGGGCCACCGCCAGATGGGGGAACAAGAGCGTGGTTATGCGGTGAGAGACAGTTTATTCCTTTCTCCAAGTGAGCTGTGCTAATTGGAGCTCTTAGTTCTCGGTACACATTTAGTGGTGATGAATACTTGGTATACCTTCCTCGCCACATCTACTACCTTTGTCATAGCTAAGATGTTCAGGGGCGTCATCAACTCTTTTGGGGTATTCCAAAGCTATTACGTAGAGAAACTCAACCGGCCACCGTCAGATATTTCGTGGATCGGTTCGTTTGAGATCTTCCTCCTCTTCTTTATCGGGACGTTCACAGGGCGACTTACCGACGCCGGGCTCTTCTACCCCGTCGCTATAGTTGGTTCGATCCTGGTAGTTGTCAGTACTTTTGTCACCTCCGTATGCACTCAGTACTGGCAGATATTCCTCGCCCAGGGAGTCTGCGTTGGTCTGGGGAACGGTTGCCTCTTCTGCCCAACTATTGCAATCGTTTCAACATACTTCCAAAAGCGCCGCTCACTGGCTATTGGTATCACGGCATGCGGAAGCGCTACCGGGGGCGTGCTATTCCCGGGCATGGTACGAGGGCTGCTTCCACGCATCGGATTCGGGTGGACCATGAGGGCTATCGGGTTTGCTCAGATTGCAAGCCTAGGTATCGCGTTGGCAGCTCTGAAGCCTCGGACGCCCCCGCGGAAGACGGGTCGTTTTGTTGAGTGGTCGGCATTCAAGGAACTCGAGTATACGTTTTATGCCATAGGTTCCTTCATGGTAAGTTGACTCCCTTCCTTGAGTTCCTTGTTCCTCACAGCTGATCGCATCAGTACTTTTTGGGAGCTTATTTTGCCTTCTTTTTCGCGGCTGCATACGCCCGCGATATTCAGGGCATGGCGTATACCACCTCCCTCAACCTCCTTCTGATCATGAGTGGAGTTGGCATCATTGGTCGCATACTGCCGAATTATCTCGCCGACCGCATTGGTACTCTGACGGTATTTGTACCTACAGCCGCGGCTGGGGCTCTGGTCATGTTTTGTTGGATTGCCGTTGTCTCCCCAGCCGGCCTGTATGTGTGGGCTGCTATGAGCGGTATCACCTTGGGGGGCATTCAATCCATGTTTCCATCGGCCTTGGCGTCCCTAACCGCCGATCCAAGTAAGCAGGGCACTAGAATCGGTATGGTTTTTACAATTGTGAGCTTCGCGGCACTGACTGGGTCTCCAATTGCGGGCGCGTTGGTGTCTGCGCTACAAGGGCGCTATATCGGCGCCCAACTATTCGCTGGGGCCTGCTTAACGCTTGGTACAGGGTTTGTGGCCGTTGCGAGGGAGGTTAAAAGAAGAAAAGTAGGAGGGGAGATGTGGGCCAAAGTATAACCATAGATAGTAAATATCTCAAATTAAGTCATTATTTATCTTCTATATGAGGTAATGCCGTGGGCGTCCTTCTTTTCTGTCCGTCAGGGTATTGCAAATCTCGCTGTCTGTAGAAACTGGAAATGTTCCTCCTTTTCTAATAGTCCTTCGATCTTAGATCACCCACTGACTGAAGCGAATCTTGCTGCACATGAACATCTACTTTACTGGCAGATACTCTTGAACAGTCCACATCCGATTCCACCACTGACAGTGGTTGAAGAATTTCCCCAGACGTTCCCAGGTTTCCCGATCAAGGGCATCGCAAGTTTCAAAGCTGTCTACCGAAGGTGGATCGACCAACAAAGCAACGAGAATCGCTCGGTAACAAACTCGATATAGGACCCAAAAGGTTTTTGGCACGCTCACGCTTAACAATATTCAAGAATACTTGACATCATAACGGTCGAGTCACTTCGCAAGCTAGTAGCGGTATACCAATATAGGTACTCGGAGACGAAACTCAAGCGCACTAAAATCTATTCTTATTTCTAGAGCTGAACTTCTGCTGCTTTAAGCCGAGTTGGTGCTGGCTCGAGCTGAGAAAATTGTTTGAGCCGAGCTTATGTGGGCTCTAGTGTCTATGCAAGCCCGCTTTTGGGATTGCAGATATAAGAGTCATCTTACGTTAAAGAATTACAAGCTTTAGCATTATATAGCATTAGATCTATTAAGATGCTATTTTTATATAAAAACTGTCTTCTTTAGTGTAGTTACCAACGTCTCTACCTGCAGCAGGAAAACTTAATCTATGGTAATAGTGTCTATAATGATTAAGTAACTACACTTTTGGGGCATCCTATACTGTAGACGGTGTCCTTAAGGGAAAATATGAAATATTTATCTTCTTCCATGCCATCGACAAATAAGTAGAACGCGCGATGAAGACCCTGGAGGATATCAAGCCTCTATGCCAAGAAAATTTCTTTCCACGTCGGACCAGGAGCTAGACTAAAATCAACGGCACCTTGGTGAAGCAGGCCAAAGCCTCGCCGCTCAGCGATGCCGCCCTGCCACTCCAGAAGCAAGACATTGTAGTATGGCCATTGGTTCGTTGCCAGAGGGTATGTGTCCCGCCATTGTCTATTTTTATCCTGGTGGAGAGGGTGTGAGAATGCCTCGGATAGGAGAATTATCTCAAACGCACCCTGGGACTCGAAAAAGGTCGTTTCTTCAAAGCCATCCAGCGAAACGAAACCGCATTTTGCATTATTCGAATCTGAGAGCCAGCCGGTGGCCATGAAAACATCAATGTCAGAAATCCTGTAAGATAATGACAGGGTCCAAAACTGCAAGAGGGGGTAAGAGGGCACTGCCCGAGAGAAGGACACTTCTTCGGTGGGCATCGTACGTGTCGTTTTTAGTCTCCCAGGGGCATACTGAGCGTCAGAAAAGACGCGTCTGCTGCGATATCCCACATACTCCATGTCTCGCAAGGGGAATGACGGGTTCGCATCCGGGTCCCAGACAAGATTAGTAATGCCGGAGGGGCTCCTCTTATACCAAATGATCCACGTCCTGTCCCTCAGCCACTCGTTCGTGGCATCGCCTGTGCTGCTGTCGCCTAAGCGCACGTCCACATCGATTGACCCCCGCCAGCCTATCCACGAGTAGCTTGGAAAGGAGGGGCGACGGTGCAGAGCGGTGAGGTCCCCGTGAAACATGACGAATCTGTCGAACATGGCCGTCGGAAGACTCTGGAAGAATTGGCATTTCATAACCTCCGTGAAGCGCCTGATAATCCCTGCCATAGCCCGCGGTGCGTCGTTCTGGTTTGTCAGAGCCCTTTTGGTGTAGTAGAAGAGCATCGTGCTGTAGTCCCACTCTGGCCACATCATACGAATGGCCTGTGGAAGGCCAGATGCTGGTGAAAGTTCATTGGTTTCTTCGCTCTGTGACAGGTTGTCTGCAAAGTGCTCGGCGTGCTCTGCTGCACGGCAACGGTAGAAGACCTTGTTGTCGATGAAGTAGAGAACCCGTCGAGATAGCACTTGCTCTTGGAAGCTATATTTTGTCAGCCTGTTTGATTCATCATAATTGAATACGAGTCGTACGTCCATGCTCTCGATTCGTACACCGAGCTTTTGAGCAAGCCGTCCAGTCCCGTCACGACCCCCATCTCAACGCCGGGTGTTACCTCGAAGGTATTATGGGAGCCTTTCCTGGTCCCTTCTTGAACGCCGGGTAGACGTGCATTGGCGTCGTGACCACAGCCCGCAACAACCGTCAACCATGCTCTCTCATAAATAAGGTCCATGACGTCCACGCCCAGCTCCAGATCCTCGGCGTCATTCTGTAGCAAGCAAAGGGCATCCACCCATAGATATCGACAGCCAAGACGTCTAACAAAGACTATAGCGTCTTTTACCGTGTTTGGAAGCATGCCAGAAATCCTGTTGAGAGAGCCCGGCTTGAGAAGCGCTGGCCGGTTCGCCTTGGTGAGTCGGAAATTTGAGACGGCTCCCCATACATAGCTCAGGGCGACATATTTCTCAAGACTCGTTCTTTCTACGAGGCAATTAGCCTCGACATCGAGCAGGCGGAGGAGGTGCAGGCCGCGAAACGCCTTAGCAAAGGCCAGATCTATCGGCGTCGCGCACGTCGAGCTATGTAACCGCTCGCATGAGGAGATCCAGCGTAAGATCCTAGCAACATCCACCACAGGCGTCATCCACGGCTCGATGAAGTAATTCCGCTTGGTCTGTCGCTTTGAAGCATATTGGTCGACGGGCGGTTTCATCCGGGAACTGAAGCCAATCCGGGTATCAGTCTGAGAAGGCGACACCAACAAAGCACGGCGATCACCAGTTACCCTACTCCATGTAATATCCACCTCGTCGGGGCACTGCGCAGCTATGAAGTCCTCGTCGAAGGTGTAGAAGATAAGACGACAGAATGGACATGAACTGTTCTTGATTCGGGCGCCAGTACCAAGAGGGTACCTGCAGCGATGGTTCTCTTGGAATTCCAAGTCAAGAACCCTCGGGTCCAGCGGTATCCGCGAGCAATATTCGCATAATGTGGTGGGCAGCGACATGTTTGAGCTTGGCAACAAAGACGAGTGGTAGATTAGCGATGTACACACTGCGCCCACCGCTCAGTCAAGGGCAAGTTGCATTCACGATAATAGAGAAGCAGCAGCTTGACGTTCAGGCAGCCTTGACGCCTGAAGGCGCAGCAAGGCATTTTCACATTTGTCCAGCCTATCATGTGACTTTCCAATTTGGTGAGGCCTCCAGAGCCTGATTGTTGGCATCTCCGCCATTGACATTACAAACCAAGAGCGCCGGTATGGAAAATCGGGTAAGACACGGAAAATGTATAGGGCAGCTCCGATCCTTATCCATGGGCCATGCCTGATCTGAGAATCTAGCGTCTTTAGACAGCTTCCTAAAACGTTTGACGGATAGGTACCTCAACTTAACCCAAGGAGACAATGCCCCACCCAATTGCCCCTTGGGCCCTTACAGAACATGTGAATATTTCCTCCGGGTTCTAGTTTGGATGGTTGGCTGTCCAGCTTTGGACAACTTTCCTTAGTTACATGATTGCTGTAGTAATTATACTTACGCCACTGGGGCCTGCAAGATTCTTTATCTTTAAGTTGTCTACGGCCATTGCGCTACTTGGTTTAGACGAAAAGATGTAGGATCAATTGAGATGGAAACGAGAGAAGTGGTAGAAAATAGAGGCGCCTTCAGGATCTTGGAGGGGTTGGCCGCGCGAATCGATAGCTGCCAACCGGAACAGTGAGCAGGGAAGAGAGCTAGCGAGTATATAACTCGTTTCTAGATGCCCCGATGAGGATAATTAGGTCATTGGTCACTTTTGAATGCCGCGCGTTTCTAGTTGTCCAGAAATTGGCTGATTCAATAGTCTAGCATGGCAGCCTCCAACTGGGTACTGGATGCGGAAACGATGGAAATTAGGTTAGGTGAGAGGAGAAGGAAATGTGCCATGCCCTATAACGGTTGAGAGAAGCTAAATGGCCACGGAATAGTGTTATGCTGGCCCGGCTTTGCGGCCGGACGTTGTTAGCCAACGCCTCTTCTCGAGATATACTACAGTTAAGGGGATTCCCCTGGTGTTTAGCCTAATGCACGTTAGGTCATGGATGGCCTACACTAGGTTAGAGGCACTGACTCGCCTGTGTCTGACATTGGGGAGCCAGGGGAGCTATCTAGGGCGGGGGAACTGCCTCTGGCTTACTCGGCTCTCTAACTTGGGATCTTGCCTAAGCCAAGTTTTGCCTGGACCCTTGTCAGAAGGCTACTTGGACTAATCGAACTGAGACTCGACGACTGACTAATGGTCTTGGCGCTGGCTTTTGCGCGCACTAGCACTTAGCTTTATGCTTGTTCCTATTGCGGAATATCTGTCATATAGTGTGACAGAGAAAAGAGGCTGAAAGCGTTGGTCGCGAGTGGCCCAAAAGGCGAGACGCAATCTTGAATTTCGCTTTCGAACTCGATCTAGAACGCTTTGACCTTTAGATCATGGGCCGGCACTGATTCATGAATGTGCATGACAAGGTCGCAAACCCGATTCCCCTAGCTTCATTCCCCCGAGCTGATGCCATACAGTATTAGCCTAGGCCCAGTAAGTCAGGACTAACGACTGTCTCAGAATTAGTCTACTGTAAGTACAGTACTCAATAACTTCATATATAATGCCAGTGTCTAATTTGGCTCTAATTCTCCTTTTTTATCCGCCTCTGACGTAAAATCCAGCTAGGAGCACTGGTCAAGGGGGCTCATATGGCACGGGCACTAGCGTTGAACGAATTCATCGACATGGAATTTCCGTGTGTCCCGGCCCCAGATCGTAGACGGCTGTCATCGCCCCAAAATCTTATAGAGTGCGGAGTCAAGACTGTTAAAAGGCAGGAATTCTTGGCCGCTGCTTGGCTGTAATCGGGCGATGGGTTAGGAGCTCTTTTCCGTGTAACATGAATCAACCAAAGTTTATCAAGGAAGTTGCTGCTTAGTGACATCTTGAACCTATTACTCACCGTCTGTTACTATCTCTAGAAAGTTCATAGACGGGAGGAGTATAGGTACGTATGAGTTAGTGCAAGAATGGCATTCTTGACCCCAGCACCTGGGTTCCGTCTTCCCCGCAAAGGAGGGGAGAGGAAGAACCCGTCTGTCAAGCCATGGCGCAACCTGCAACCCGCTACCGGCAGCCACCGAGTGACGGACTGGAAAAGCCAGTCGTGAAGACCATCTTTTGACTTTTGGCTAGCATATTTAGTCCCAAGCCAGCTCAAGCATCCGGAGTGTCACTGCCATGGCAGCTGAATTGCCCTCTTTTCGTCTTGCAGAGACTGGGAGAATGAAGCCGTCTGTCTGTCTTCTAAACTGGCAAGCATCTAAGGCGCTGCTGATAAACCACCTAAAAGAAGCCACAGCGCTGGCCTCCTGAATGAACCATGCAGCAACTGGTGCATGTGTATTGAAGTGCTTGTATATTACCCATTGAGTCGGCCAGCCAAGCAGCCGGGCATTCGCATGTGATGTTAAAGGGAGAGCAGAGAGAGACGGCCCCTACCCTCGGCCGATGGTTCTTCTGCGTGCTGATTGCCAAGTCCTCTTGAACTCGCCCATTCCCCACCCACTCGTTCTTTTTCCAGAAACCCATTTTTCGGCTTTCATCCTTTCTTTTTGACCGTTGGAAATAAGCAAATCCCGACAGCATGGTTGCCGTCAACGTTGGCCCCGCCGCTGTTGGTGGCAGCGGAGCAGATCTGCAAACGCGCGGCTACGTACCCGTCAGCGAGCTGGGTACGACGCCGCTGCAGCAGAGCGCCATCGCCATCATCTTCCTCATGATGACTCTAGCCCTACTCACTTGGGGGACCCGCATGTACTCGAGGTTCAGTACCAAGCAGCTGGGAATTGGTATGCACCCGACTGAAGATCACCATATCCGAAACCTGCCAGTCAAGTTGATTGAAACCCTGCTAATACCTGACTTTTTAGATGATTGGCTAGTTACCGCCGCTATGGTAAGGATCTCCCCGAGCGTCGCTGATCTGCAGATCTCTGAGGCTGACGATACTACACTACAGGCCTTCTCTGTTGCACTGACCGTACCCTACTACATGTGTAAGTCGATCTGCATCCCATATCGTCGCCAATGACCATGAGTGTTAATTATTCCCAGTCATTAAATATGATTACGTCGGCTTCAAGACGGCTGATCTTCCCCCAACGTATGATATCGAGCCGATGCTGTTCTGGAACTGGATCATGCAAGTCCTCTATAATCCGATCCTCGCCCTCGTTAAATCGTCCATCCTTATCTTCCTACAGCGATTAGGAGGTCATCGTCGCAGCATCCGACTCGCAATCTACGGGCTCAATGTCTTTAATATTGCCATGATGATCGCCGTCTTCATCACAGTCATCTTCCAGACTATTCCTATCAATGCGTTTTGGGACCTATCTGTGCCGAAGCAGCGTCAGATTGATGGTCCCCTGTTCTATATCTCAACATCTATCATCACGATTATTACAGATTTCCTTGTTCTCTTGATTCCCTTCTGGATCTTCCTCGGCCTCAAGATGCGTGTTGCTGCCAAAGTTGGCTTAATCGTCGTCTTCCTGATGGGTGGAGTGTAAGTGTCCCGTTCGCGCTGGTCATCAATCAATGTGTCTAAATGATCCCGTCTCTTAGTGTTAGCATCGTCGCCATCATTCGTGTTCACGAGCTGCGTAAGAAGTTCTACGTCAAGGGTTACGACTCGAGAGATACACTCGGTGATACCCTCAGCAGCGTTGAGGTCAACTTAGCTATCATGGCCTGCTGCGGCCCGGCCTTGCGACCTCTGTTCCGCAGGATGTTCCCTGGCCTCTTCTCCAACAACAGTAGCAAGGACACCCGCGATTACAACACCCCCAGCAGATACGGAATTGGCACCGGGTTACGCCAAGTGAATAAGTCCACCACCGCAACATTCCCTCTCAAAGACATGCATATGAGCAAGACGCATACCGAGATCCGTGGCCATTCGCCCAATGGCAGCGAAGAGGAGATCATGACATACAATGGAATAATTAGGACAACAGCTGTTAGTGCTAGGTGGCTCTATCTCGTTATGTTCATATACTTACGTCAAATAGGTCAACATTAAGTATGATCAAGCAACTATGTCCGATAAGGATTCGGGTCCGGACGATTTAGAATCGGTGCATCCTAGAGGCACTTGAGCGGTTGGACATTTCTAACAGGGTACGGCGGTATTTAGGAAGGACTACGGGTGCGTTCTTTGATTTTACGGCAGCGGTGACAGGCTTCAAAGGTAGCTAGCGGATGAGAAATACCACTATCACTGTAGCTAGTTTAGATGTAATCAACCAAGATTTTCTTTGTTCTTTCAACGAGACCATTGATGGAATTATAGACTGAATAGTCGTCAAGCTAGGGTGTATCTCCCATGCTTGTTATTAAACCTGATCACCAGACACCTTTCGAGATGTGCAAACCTCGCGCATTATGGGCAGATATTCTCATGGTTTCTAGGGCAAGTAGTAGCTTCGAAAGTTCAACCCACAAACTTGACTGAATGAGTTGAAATCTGCGACAGGGGGCATCGGTAGATCCGAAATCCAGTTAACAAAAGATATTCTTCCAACGGATAAGCAGGGACGAGGCCTCTTGCATCACCGAGCCCAGACGCCACGGCGGCATCCAAGTTGGCGGGGCCACCCCCAATAATTTTTCTAGTTTAACTTTTCATACCGCAGACAGAGACGTCAGCAGCCACCCCAAAGAACATGGTTTTTCCGCAACAACAGCATCTCAACAGACCCAATGCTGCATGACACAAAACCTTATAATTCTTCAACACAAGATAATACTCACGTGTGAAGAGGCCACTTATAAAGGGCTACCTAACCCCCTTCTTCCTTAGATCTTTACTATTAACTTCAACCTTACAACCACACTTCAATCTCGACTCGGCCAAGATGACAACGACCACGAGGCTTGCAATCGAGCCCAACCACCGATACAACGATTGGTACGAGACCGAGGGCCTCGTCATCGATTGAGCCAATCCAACAGCCGCGGCTTTCCTCCGCACTGAATACCAGCAAATAAAGCTGGCCAACAACATCAATATCATCAATACGATCGTATCGAACGATCAACTACAGCGGCTCGTGATTCTCCACTGCCGCATTCTCCAAGCTACCGTGACAGATGATCTATCCAAGTTTCTGAGGGCAGATAGCTTGGAGAATGCGGCAGTGGAGAATCACAAGCCGCTGTAGTTGATCGTTCGATACGATCGTATTGATATTGATGTTGTTGCACCCCAACGTACGACACCTGTTAGCGCACCTTCAAAGGTATCCAGTAACGCCCCGTAGCGTCTTTACAAATGACAATAACTTCGCCGAGCAGATACCTAATGCAACGCTGTCAGGATAATCGCAGCCTCCCCTCGATCTGCGTGCGCACCACTAGGACCAGATTAGCTTAGGAACCGCTGTGCTAAATCCTGGGGGTTGACTCTGTTGGATGGTGTTACAGAGAGACGCAGCCATAATTTGAAGAGCGAGTTCCCCGACCGTTGACAAGAAGCTGGATAACATGCATTGTTAAATAGTATAAACATATGGCAAATATCTCAAAGCAAGTCGTCATTCATTTTACGTACGATGGCTCATAACTGTATGCCAAAAATGCACCTTCAAACGTAACACATGGAAATCATGGTCTGGATCTTGGTTCCGGCGTCTAGGTACCCTAGGGGCGCTGTCATTTCCATTAGGGCCCTGCTGGAGTTGGTTCCTGAGGCAACAACGTGTGCGTGCTCGTTGAAATTTGTCAGCAAGCACCACCACACTTCAAATTGTCCAAACCACAGCATCAAAGATCAATTCTCGACCAACACCGCCAGTGAGTCCTAAAAATGGCCAGAGAGAATGGTCCTTCTCACAGGACCGATGGCGGAGAGCCCACGCCAAAGCGCCCACGGACAAGGTCAAAGGCTGCTCAGGCATCATCTCAAAAGTCTACACCTCCAGCATACAGGCCTGGAGAGCCAATATCCACCTCCATAGCAAGGTTCAAGGCCTGGAAAAGTAGGATATCTCCCATCACTCCCCAAATTATGGATTCTAATCTTGATACGATATAGGAGAAGGAGGCCTGCATGATACAGTCTGCTTTGCGTGTAAGACACCAGGCCTTCTTGACAACTGTCCAACCTGTCGGCTGTCTTACCACGAGGCGTGCAAACCCCCAGAAACCATAGAAGCCCAACAAGTGGGATCTCCTTGGTATTGCCATATCTGCGTAGGCAGAAACTGGCATATGGAGCCGCCTTCTCTAACACCTCCGGCCTCACCTGTGCTACCACCTTCGGAGCAGGTGAGTGGAGGACGGGGAATGTCTTTAACAGGCCCAGCGGAGCAGCAGAACATGGCTCCTCCAACAGCGAATACAGTTCGGCCAAGTCAGGGTAATATCACACTAGAAGGGACCCCTCAAGAGTTGCAGCCCCCTATAGACCGTGCCTTTGGGCCGCCCGTCAGTGCTCGCCCACCAACGGGAGACGGAGACCAAACAATCATGGCTATGCCCTCCGCCAGCAGCGAGGCCGAACGACCAAACAGAGCCCGCCAACCCAGAGCGGCCCCAAAACGCAAGTCTAGGTTTTCCACCCTACCTGCAGATATCGACTCGGCGCTGCGAGTGTTATACGGTGAGTTAGAGACAGCAACCGAACTTCGGCAACAAGTCACCCGTCTCGAGACCGAGACGACTCAACTCCGCCAAGAGCTAGACTTGCGGAAGAAAGAGCTCGTCCTTGCCCAAAAAGCCGCGGAGATGGCTCGCTCTTCACAAGCCGAGATAACGCGACTCCGATCAGAGGTTTCAGAAAGACAAGCTGCGGTCGACGAGATTGTCACTCTACGGACAGAGAAGCAGGAGTTAGAGGTCGAGTTACAGAACTCACGAGACCAAGTAAACAAGATGACACAAACTTTACAAGACTGGAGGCGGAGTCTGACGGGTTTGATTGGCGATTAGCACCGCCGATTCCTCGGAGTTGACCCTTATATACTGGTAGAAATGGACAAAGTTTGGGTTGGCGGATGGTTATCCTGGTCGTCCCTGTATATTATTGATCAATCTAGGCAAGTTGGTGGATCCATACTTAGCAAGCAATGGCTGTGTTTTCTGATTTCGCGCTTCGCAATACTTGGGCTATCCTGGGGCAGGTTCGACGCCAGCAGCCTGCGGGCATTACGGCCATTCTTCCATGACGAGGCTACAGGAACGGAAGGACACAGGGTGAATGCACGAGCCAACACTGCCGTCTATATTACTCATCGAGACTGAATCAAAGCTTGCCGTCGTCGGAATGATTATACAATTGCCCCTCCAATTTCCCGACCATCGACCAAGACTAATGGCTTGGCGCCTAAAACCCTCCGCGGAGGCTTTCGGCACGACGTTTCCTTTCGCACGCATGCGGGTATCTCTCACATCGCATCCACTCTCGGCCTCAAGCCTGGGCCACGTCAGGTCTCTTTTGTGCTTGATTTCATCCTCTCCTCTATTCGTCACTGCTCGCCTTGGGCATGTGATGCAGCTATGGGTGTCACATCACTTCATCCATCACAGAGACGCGTTTCTTGCGAGGCTTGCAGGAAACAGAAGTCAAGATGCCAACGCCTGAACCAGAATGACCCCAAATGCGCGAGGTGCATGATGCTCGATCTTGAGTGTATCGGTGGACAGCAGAGGAATGTCGGAAGACCACGGCGTGCAGCTGCAGCAGCAGCTTCTTCAGATTCGACTCTCAGTCGCTCACCACTCAACATGTACGCCCAGCCAATCCTCCCCGACACGTCTCAAGAAGTTGCTTTCATTCCGAATGGGACATTCCAAATAGACTGGACAAGCCTCATGTCTCCAGCTATTACCCAAGTTCAAGTCTTCGATACGGACGCGGATGATACGTTCAGTGGTACGGGAGCAGCAAGTCCATCCATGAGGATGGACGCTGCTGGCCCAATCTCCCCTCCCTGGGACACCGGCTTTGGCCTAGCCGAGGCTGAGTCCTTGTTTGCTCACGACCTAGAACTTGACCTCCCAACACCAAGTCCGTTTCCGCCCAAGAGCCCGCCAAGCAGCGTATCGGCCGACCACAGCTCTTGTTTAACTACTATCAACACCATCGACATGCCCAGACTCGAGACTGTAGACAACATAGATGCCTCAGCTGCCATTTTAGAACTTTCGCAAATGAACCTCGACTTGTACAAGCGTGTTGCAGCGGCCGAGAAGAGCGGAACCGCGTTGGAATTCAGTAACGTCATATATCGCCAGGGCGAGTTATACATCGACAACTTGACCCTAGCCGAGTTTATGCTCACCACGTCTCAAAACCTCCTCCTGGTTCTTACGAGGCTTCTCCGAACCCAGCAATGCCATGGACTATTAATGGGTCCGCCAGCTACAGATGCAACTCTTCCAAGGCTGCTGTCGCCTCTCTCGCAATCCCAACAACTCAACCTGCTCTCTTCGTCGCTTACATCTTGTTACTTCGAGCCCTTGAGGCCACTCTCGGCCCCCCTTACGCTCACCATCACGAGTGTATTCACCCAGCTGGTTTCACTCTATGAGCTGATCCTCGAATTCATGACCGCTCGTGTCGAACATATTGCCACCGATCCTATCGATCCTATTCCTGGTGTTACCATGAATGGTATGGCCCTGGAGAACTCTTATACACAGGGCGCACTCTTCGCCGAGGCCGTTGTGCATATGTTGGAGAGAATAGAGTGCGTTCTAGGCATCATGTCAGAGGGGGACAGTATTCAAGCACATCTATTATCGGCAAGACAGATCAAGGTGCTCTGGAGCGAATTGGACGGAAGATGCGCTATTATTTCTGGTCATGCCAACATGAAGCCTGCTACTTTAAGGAGGTTCTTTGGAAAAGTAGCCTCTATCTTTAGACACATTTCCTTGGATTCATAAATCACAGTACCCATATGTAACACCAAAGGATCCATTGCGCGAAGTCTTTTATCGTAATTTGGAGTTTCTTAAATCCGCGATCTGGCGTCGACAAAGTCATCAAAATATTGTTCAAGAAAAGGACTTCAAACAGCATGACACAATACGTTTAGATGAAGTTGAGCGAGCAGCTGAGTAGACGATTTGATGTAGCAGAGCCAACCTGTTATGTAGTATCACAGTTTACCCTTCCTGTCATCCTCCCCCATCTTAAGGATTGGGCCCAAGCTACCTTTCTGAATTGCTTCGAAAAGAGTGTCGAGCCCCAGGGAACGACGCCTTTCTTCCTCTCGTCGGAAAAATTCCTCCGCACTCCTGATCCTCTTTGGGTGGATCTCATCCAGCAGTTCGTAGTTCCTCTTGATGACCCCTTTGTTTCCGCCGGAATGAGCCCACATGGTCCAGAACCCGGTGAAGTTCTGCTTGAACGTCATAGTGGCTGGGTCGTTAGGGTCAGCATTATATGCAGCCGGCTCATTAGCTATAGGCACATGGTCGAAGTATGTCGCCATGGGCACGTCGATATACCGAGCGGGTTTGCCAGTTACTTTCTGGAAAGCCGCAGCAAGATCGGCGTAGGCGATATGGTCGATAGCTACCTCCAAGTCCATCCCATCAGATCTCTCTGGGTGATCGAAAAGCCAGCGAACAAAATGCTCACAATGTCAAGAGAGACATGTGGCACCGCCCCATCACCAAGAGGAACCATCCAAATGACGGCTCCATCCCGAAAACGAGGCGTCATGACAGTTTGAGATGCGGTGACCATCTCTATATATGGGCCCGTGGTGAAGATAGCGACACCCATATCGTTGCTCTTCCTTTGGCTCAGAATCCACTCGGCCATTCGACCCTTGCCATCGTAGTGACCGCAACGGAATTTTGGGTTATACCCGCTCTTCTTGTAAACATAATCGAGGTTGCCGAAAACAAAGAACTTGATGCCTGTCTCGACTGCTAACTCGTATGCACGAATCGTCCAGTAGGTTTCTGTTTTTTCGCCGCAGTTGAAGCCATCAATGTTGATAAAAGCGCCCCAGCATCCCGAGAAGCCTTTGCGCAGGTCACGCTCGTTGGCGAAGGTTCCCTCGATGAACTCGACATCACCGAGATGGGCCAACTCCCGTGCACGGCTCGAGTTGGCATTGCGAGTTAGGACCCGTAAGCTGTAGGCTCCGTCCTTGACGAGGCCGCGGCATACAGGTAGACCTTGGGCACCTGTCGCGCCGATGACAAATATGCGGCGACTGGACATGATTGGGACGGTATGAAGTGTTTCAAATGTTTGTTGTTTTTGACAGTCGAGCACGTCAACGTGCAACCAGGGCGGGTTTATATTCGTTATTGATAGTCTCTTGATCGTGTAGTTACAACAGCTGGTGATCAATTGAGGGGTCTACCGAGGCTTTTCGATTTTGAACATGATCTTTCATCCGGCGGACTGTGTTGCTCATCATTCCGGTGCTTGAGATGCATGGTCTCTTTTCATCCGCAAGGAGTGTGATCAGTAATCGGCGATCACTAATATTTTATTCGGAGATCGGAGCCATCTGTCATTCTGCTGGTTTCATCGCTCGTTAGATGATTAGCAAAGTCGAGGGACGATTATCCCGTAGACACACGAGACACAGCAGTGTTTGAACGACTTGATATGCTACATAGCTCATGACGCTTCCTTCTATCTGCCGAGTCCAGAAACCTGTAAACAATTAGAAGGCGCGTGACAGGGGCGCCAGTGGTTATTTTAATGCAACACTCGGTAATAGAATTTGTCAGCAAACACTCCAAACACTGCATCCACAACCTGTTCTCTATCAACACCACGAAACCGGACTCTACTCTCTTGACGACTATCCAACTTGTTGGAGGTTACCCACAGTCCTCTTTTTCTTATCCTGTCTCCCACTTTTGATCCCACTCATGCCCTCCCACTTTCGAGGGATATTACCCCAACTTTGTCAAAACGGGGCCGGCGAGATGGGGGGAAATATGCGGAAGACTTGGGGTGGGGTGACTAATCGATATCGGCGACAGCTGCCCGATTCCAAAGGGGATTTCTCGGAATGTCATCTTTTTGGCCGATAGCAGCTCCGACGAACTCTCAACCTGACGTTCAGACGTAGGAAAAGCTCGCCGGCACCAAGTGCGATTATCCATCTCTGTGTCTTTGACCGTGAATAATACCACCTACTACTCCAAAGTTACGGGCAATCATGTCGACTCGCGATTGGCAGAAGACTGTTGCTGAAAAGCTGCTGCGGCAGAGTGAGGCCATCACCCACTTCACTTCGGCGGAGCTGCAGCCATCTTCGGAGAAAACCAACGGACACACCACCAACGGGCAGCATGGAACTGATTACATTACCAGTATAGACGACGCAGCTATTTTGGCCAACAAAATTGCAAGCGGCGAGGTTACGAGCGAGGCCGTGATAAAAGCCTACATTGCGCGGTATGTCTCGCAAATACGCCTCGGACGAATAACTGCTGACGATGGATACCCAGTGCGATCAAGGCACATGAAAAGGTAAGACCATATGTGCAGGAGCCATCAGACACAGCTGACCTATTGGTAGACAAACTGGCAAGCCGATTCTAGGCTGGATTATTTGAGGCGTTGCTAATGATGTTACTACAGTCTTACGGAGGTCTTTTTCCAAGCTGCTTTGACTCGAGCAAAGGAACTCGATGAATTCTACACCAAGGAGGGCAAAACTGTCGGAGCCCTGCATGGAGTCCCGATTACTCTTAAGGATCAATTCAACGTCAAAGGCTACGATACAACGCTAGGTTACACGAGTCGAGCGTTTAAGCCAGCTTCTGATGACGCGATTTTGGTCAGCATGCTTAAGCAGCTGGGTGCAGTCATTGTCTGCAAGACAAATCTCCCGCAAAGTATTATGGTATGCTGATGTGAATGGTGAATTCGGTATATCTTTTGACTGTCGATAGTGGTGCGAGACGGAGAATCCGCTCTGGGGCCTGACTGATAACCCCATGATTCCTGGATATACACCCGGAGGGTCTACGGGTGGCGAATCAGCACTCCTGTACCTCCACGGAAGTATGCTGGGCCTCGGCACAGATATCGGCGGCAGCATTCGTATTCCAGCCCATATGATGGGCCTGTATGGATTGAAGCCAAGCGTAAGTTGAGACTAGTCGCTTTCAAGTATTCGCTGACAACCAGCAGAGTGGCCGTCTGCCGTACACTGGGGTGCCGGTTTCGACAGAGGGCCAGGAGCATGTGCCCTCAGCGATAGGCCCTCTTGCTCGTTCCCTCTCTTCAATTCACCAAATGATGAAAGAGGTCATCACTCAAGAGCCTTGGTCCAAGGATAGCCGCTGTGCCCCGATCCCGTGGCGACAGGACATCTATGACAATACACTATCGCGGAAACTAAGCATCGGTGTTCTGTACGATGACGGTGTTGTAAAGCCGCACCCAGCAATCTCAAGGGTTCTTCGAGAAACCGCTACTACCTTGAGCGCGTCTGGACACGAGCTGGTCGATTGGAACGCTGACCTCCATGCTGAGTGCATTGAAGTTATGGACCTGTATTACACCGTTGACGGTGGAGAAGACATTCGTCGTGAAATCGAGGCGGGAGGAGAACCTTACATCCCTCATGTTCAAAAGCTTGTCAACAGAGGAAACCCGATTTCAGTCTTTGAGTATTGGCAACTAAACAAGCGCAAAATGAACCTGCAGCAGGCGTACCTTGAGAAATGGAACGGCATCCGCTCGCCCACGACTGGTAAGCCTGTCGATGTCCTGCTGATGCCTGTCATGCCGCACTCTGCGGTACCTCATAGAGCCACGAGATGGGTTGGGTACACCAAGGTCTGGAACATTCTGGACTATACAGCCCTCGCAATTCCCGCAGGCAAGGTTGAGCCTCAGGACTGTCAGGCCCCGTGGGATCATACGGCGAGAAACGAGATTGACGGATGGAATTCCCAGGTCTGGAAAGATCATAAGCAGGAAATGGCTGAGAGCGAACTCCCTGTCGGTGTTCAGTTGGTAGGACGGCAGCTGGATGAAGAAAAGGTGTTGGCTGTTGGCAAGCTGCTGGACCAATTGCTACGCCAGGGAACGAAGTAGAGAAATACGGCTGTCGCCTAGATAAAGCAGCTCAAAGACTATTATAAACTCATGGCAAACTGCTTTTATTTTATAGAATGAGAGTTACTATGTTGAGCTCCTCATGTCTCCAGACCAGCCCGGAATATCTCACACACTCAAGTCCTCCCCCTCTCGTGCAGTATTCACACGGATGCACATCTCCATCACTTGCAAAAAGCGGCCATATTTCTCCGTCCCAACCACATATGGATTCGGTAGGGAACAGCCCTTCCTATTACACAGTCGGTTAGCTAGAATGTCAAGATTCTGCGCTGAGAAATCGTGGCCCTGGTGATTCCCCATCAATACATCGACTCCATGCTTCTTGGTGATTCTCCCAAACTTGCGAAACGACTCGATTTGCTTTGACTTGTTCTCGGGTCCATCAGCGATGCCAACGCCCCCAAACAGACCAGCTGTGTGTTCTTCTCCTCGGTCATAGACAGGAAAGGTCAGAGATATGGTCCCGTTGGTGTGGCCGGGTGTTTTGAAGACGTTTACGGATGTGTTGCCAACCCGGATCTCGTCCCTATCTTCAACAATGTGGTCTCTTTTGGGTGTTCCGTCGATAGTCTCTAGAACATCCCAAGCCTCCTCGGCAGCATAAATGGGGACCCCAAATTCAGACTGCATGTAGCCCGCTCCGCCAAAGTGGTCGTAATGCTCGTGCGTGATTATGAGCGCCTTGACGTCTGAGCCACCATAGCCAAACTGCTTCAAGCCAGGTAGTATAATCTTCTTGATTTGGTCCGGGTTGTCCAAGGAATCGATTAGAATAAGGCCATCACCGGTCTCGATGGCCCATGCTGTGACAAACGAGTAACCAAGGAAGATCACCGAGTCAAATACTCGGGCTGGAGCGATAAACCCGTCTGGCGAGGAGCCAAGCTCGGGGTACTTTTGGCCCGAGAGAATGCAGCGGGACTGGTAAGAACCCCATAGATCCCAGCCTGCAGTCTTTTGGGCTTTAGCTTGCCAGTAGGATAGGTTCGATGCTTGGACGTTGGGGAATTCGGTGACGGGGAACCAGTCAGAGAAATTGGTATGGCCGATGACATTCCAGGATTGCGCTTTTGCCGGTATCGCATTAATGATAGTGATGAGTGTTAACAGAAACATCCTGCAGAGAGCGAGCATGATGGCTTCTACGAGGGTCGGGGTTATGTTAGGAAGCGCTGGGTTTAGGTGCTGGTTTTATACCCCGTCCGTCGATCTTGTTCCGATGCCTATTGCCGTGTTTGAATAACCCCTCTTCTGAGCTACGTGACGTGATCATCAGATAGTTACTAGCTCATAACCCATGTCGTTATGACCGGAATATCCATCACAGCTGCCTGGCTATACTACACATACACACTCTCCCTCTCCCTGTCCGTGGAAACCTATGAGTGCGGGGTGAGAAGCAAATCAAGACGGATCAGGCTGAAGAGCTGCGAGTCAAGTGATCTCATTTGGACAGAAATCCATCTTTCCCCAGATGTAGACGATCAACCCCCAGATTCTACAGGGGTACAATGCAGGGAAGTGAACTGGGCGGAGAATGTCCTAAGTCCGGATGTTGTCCGATCCCCGCCGCGGAGGGGCTCCGAAACCTCATATATCTGACTCTAGTCACCGGAAGACGCCCGACTTGTTTGAAGCACAAGTAATATGGCAACTACAATTGAAGAGACACAGATCAAGGGTGAACCCGTCCAAGTTGGGACTGGGAAGACTCGCCTGGCTGTACTTCATCTGACAGTCATTTGCAGGCCGAGGTAGCATGTCCGGTTAATCGAACCCATGCGTAATACAACTTTGAAAAACAATCATTTTACAATCTTTAAGTCTATGAACTTTTATCTAAACCTTGACTTTCAGAACTAGTCCCGTCTTTGCAATTCTCGCCGCCAACGCCATAATGGCACCCAGCAAAATAGAAGAAGCGGCAAACATCTCAGCCCCGAGATACTTTCCACCTTGTTTGTTTATAATAGCTCCGCAGATAGCCGGACCGGTAAGGTTTGAAAAGCTGACTATACCCAGGATCATGCCCACTCGAGTACCGGTTCTACTAGGATCTGGGGTCATGGTCGTCGCGACTGCTGGAAACAGAGCTTGCAGCGCCGCTGCAATCCAGCCGTATATAATTGCGAAAACGTACAAGCCAGCGCTGGTCTCTACTGCGGCCCAGCAGTAGCAAAGAAGACTTGCCGCAAAACTAATTGGTATCAGCATGTTTAGCATACCAGTCCACTTATCAGCAGCAATAGTCGGCATGATACGTCCAAAGATGCCGACGCCGTTGAGTATCATCAACAGATAGATGGGTTCTGAAATACCAATCCGATCGCGAGCAAACGTTCCAAGATAGAAGAAAGCAAAGTAGAGACCCCAGAAGTTCAGAAACATGCTCATCGAGAAGAAGATAAAGGGTAGCTCCTTGAATGCTGTCGTGTCTATCCAGGGCCCGCTGGGCCGGGGTGGAAGGCGAGGTTTGAACCATATGAGACACGGCACATATGTTGCGAGCATCAAGAACCCCATCGTGCGTAAGGTCCATGGGAACCCGATGTTGTCGTAGAAGATCAGCCAGTTGATCAAAACGGGGTAAACAAGGCCGCCAACAGCGGCACCAGCTGCAGC
Organism: Fusarium sp. JS1030; assembly: GCA_000966855.1. Taxonomy (NCBI): domain Eukaryota; kingdom Fungi; phylum Ascomycota; class Sordariomycetes; order Hypocreales; family Nectriaceae; genus Fusarium; species Fusarium sp. JS1030. The sequence continues at coordinate 726,091 of JWIW01000081.1, read as the reverse complement.
GAGACCGACAGCGAAGGCTCGGTATTTCTTGAAGTACTGAGACAGAATAGCCAAAGCCGGACAGAAAGTACACCCATTTCCCAAACCGAGACAGACGGATTGCGCAAGAAAGATCTGCCAGTATTTTGTGCCAAGCGACGTCATCATTAGACCCAGCACCTGAAGAAAGACTCCGCAGGCAAAGATAGGGCGAAAATGACCAGCATCGGTAAGCCGTCCTGCAACGACACCGACAGAGAATAAGAAGAAAATCTGAACCGAACCAATCATCGAGATGGCTGAATTGGTTTCATCGAGAGTCTGGGAGTAATACTGCTGAAAGACTCCGAAGCCGTTGGCGACGCCCCAGGTGTTGAAGAAGACGATGTGCATGAGGAAAGCGTGCAACCATGCCTGGAAGCCACCATCAGGCGGAGGACTGGACTCGGGATTTGCCTTCTCTTTTTCTTGTTGAAGTGACCGTTCAAGATCGGTCGAGAGTCCATCTCCAGATATTGACTCCTTATCCGGGGTAGACCACATTATGAATAAGGTCTGAAGCCTAGGGAATTATAATATGCAGCAATAAACAATCCAAATAATGAAGTTTACGATTGAGAATTCGGCTTCAGTCCCTTTACTTATTATGTCCCTACGTCACAGCTCTTGGTCGCTTCTTCCGCTTCGCCGATGTTCCCGATATTGCCATTATTCCCATTATAGCCGACCCACCCGCTATAACCGTGCTACCCGCCCCGCTACCTATCGTCGGCACGTCACGACTGCACCCACGTGCATCTCGGCAAGCAATTCTTGAAGTTGCCCGTCGCGAACCACCAGCTCGGATCAATGTCTCGATTACAAGGCCGCAAACGTTCACGACTTGCATGCGAGACATGTCGAGAGCTCAAGCGTAAGTGCGACGGCGCTCAGCCATGTGCAGCCTGTGTCAGATTCGAGTATGACTGCACCTACAAGGAGACGGCAAACAGCAAGAGAAGGCGGCCTCATGAGAGCCACAGCCATGAAATCCCTGTCCGTTCTTCCCCAGTGCAGCATGACAAAGACGTCCTAGTCTCTCGCAGCGAACATGCCGCATCGTCAACAACAACCTCGCCTAACCACCTTCGTTCTTTAGAGGCAAACTCCGGTGCCGCTTTTCTACGGAGATTAGCTCTGAGACTGGACCCTAAGAATGCTCCTCGGATGCACACTTTTGCCTGGAATGCTTTTCTTGGCGCACGGAAGACGTCGATCCCCCCGGCCTGTCGACCAATTACGGACATGCTCTCCCAAGCCGATATGCAGAGTTTGGCTGCCGTGTACTATGAAAAGATAGATCCAATCTACGGCTTCATTGAGCGTCACGAACTCGAACAGCACATTGAAGATAGATGGGCTGTTCCAGAAGAAGGGCAGAGTTATGATACAGTTCTATACGGCATAGCAGCTCTCGGCTGCTTATATACTCAGGTCGAGCCGCTCCCTCTCGAAGTTGACCTGGTGGAATCAGCAAGATTCCAACTCGAGCAGACCATGTCAGATACGCCATCCGCCACCAGTGTCACTGCATGGATACTTCGGGTCGTGTATCTGAGAGCTGTGGGTACTCCTCACATGGCATGGATGGCGAGTTGCACAGCGATGCACTTGCTCGAGGCAGCTGGCTTGCATTGCGAGCCATTCGAGGAATCCGTTCTCCCGTCGGCCGGAGAAGAGGTTGGCTCAGAACTTCGGAGGAGGCTCTTGGCCGTCGCACAACACCTCAACATCTGGATCTCATTCGACATGGGCCGGTCCATGGTAACTCTCTGCAATGCTACTACTGAGATGCCCTCAGCACGACCGGGAGATTACACAATCGAGCTCATGGAACTACTCCCACTCTCAGCAGACCTTGATCCCCAGAAGGCACCCAACGCGTCTGACCTAGAATCTTCGCTTTCCGCAGTTTTGAGCCGGGTTCACTCGGTACCACCGTCGATCCTAGCTCAAGTGAACTTGACGTTATGCCTCTGCCGCCGATTACAGTCTATGAACACCTCTTTCACAGGGACGATGCTCGACCAAATCCTCGCACTTACCGCAAAGGGGATCGACGCCGCCCAAGCTATCCTGGATGCACGCTCTCCTTGGCATCACATGGCCAATGTCCCTTTTCAAATTGTCTGTGTGCTACTAGCCATCGACACAGTTTCGTCAATATCTCAGCTCAAGGATGCGATGCAGTGTTTAAGCAACGTGGCTGCAGTCTACAATACCGATGCGACCAGAGAGGCGTTGAACACCGCATCTGTGCTCATCATGCTGCATCAAAAGCGGAAGGAAAAGTGCGCCTCTGACCTGAATGATGTTTTGAAATTGTTTCCGGTTGTTCCCCTTCAGGAGGTCTCAGTTGAGTTGCCATCGCAGCAGCCAGACGATTTTAGGTGGTTGAATAGCTTGGCAGGGGACCTATCTAGTCTTGATTATTCTGATTTTGATCGGTTTCTCTTCCCGGCCATGTTTTAGATGGAACCCTGGCTCGCTGACTCAAACTGAGATGGGCATAAGATGGCAAATTATCAACATCGAACCATGAACAACGTATTGTCATCAATGTACGTGTACGGACGAATAATCATATGAACAGTCTCTCAGTTCCTTACCGTTGAAGATGTGAAGCACAGAAACTGTTTTATTCGACGAAAAGCGTTAAAACAACGGCTCAACACTCGGGCCGATCGCTTTCGGACCATCGGTCTTCGCGGGCGGCACGCCGAGAACCCACATCAAACATCCAACCAACACAGCACTGGAGTTCATACAACTTGTAAAGGGCAATGGATTAACGATATCTTTAAACGAGTGATCCGTACCGCCTCGCTCTGAGGGTCGAGACACTGCTCCCTCTCATTAGCACGACTTAAATGTTGCAAGAACCAGCTCACATGATCGACATGGCGACCCCGACATCCGGCGGGAATGGCCTCAGACGCGCCGCTTGTGATCAATGCAGTACGAGCCAATTTTTCCAAAAACGAGGATCTAACACTAACGTGATACAGGGCAAAAGAAGCTAAAATGCACAGGAGAGGAAGGGACATGCTCTAGATGTGCTCAGCGACGGATACAGTGCACATACTCGGCGCAAAAAGCGAGGGGGAGACCTAGGAAATCAAGATCAGACAACTCGCGCAACGATGACAACACCATAAGCATATCCGACTCGCCCGAAGTCCCAGAGACAGGCACGTATACCGCAAACATTCACTCCCAGGACCAGTTCGGCCAGCAGCACTGGGAGTTTGAGAATCCCGCCATAAATGCATCAAGTGGCTCGAATTCGGAGAATATCTTTGGAGAGTAAGTTGGAATCTTCATAGGACTACCTCGGAGCTATGTAGGTGCTCACAGACACAGGTTATGTGAACTACCACAAACGTTTGACTACCTTGATCCACAACTGGCATCAGCATCAGACAAAGTATCCTCAGCCAAAGACATGAACTCGTCTTGCGCGTGTGTCATCATCCTGTCCAAAACACTAGATGAGGTAAAAGCAGGCCACGAGGCAGAGTTCCCCGCAAACCTACGACCCCTTCGCGATGCGGTACAGAGCGCGACCATGGCAATCGACTGCCTAATATGTCCGCGCCAGTACGTCTCCGCTATGCAAAATGGCCTCCTTCTGTGCACGCTCGTCATGTCCATGGCCCATGGCTACGTCAAAGTCGCAAAGAACATCGAAGCTGAGGAAAAGAGGGCGACGCAGGCCAACGAGAAGAAGACGCTGGGGGTAGGAGACTCGTCGGGGCCACCAGGCTGGGGATCCTGCCCTTTTGTTCTCGAAACCAATGCGACCGAGTGGAAGACCATCGCCCTGAGGATGGTGAAGGCAGAGATGCACGGCGTGTCCGACTCGTCGCGACCGTGCTTCACAGCAATGGTTGACAGACTGGAGCGGCGGCAGCGGGAGTGGCATACAAACCCGCCTGGAGCGGGCTTCCCGGAGTCGTATCACATCACTGATGAGCAACCCAAGCCGCCGTGTTTGTGCTTGTTAGAAGATGCTAAAAAGACTGTTGTCTCTTTGGATCCCACACTACTGGACATAGCTTCATGATACCGTAGACTCATGATACAATTGTTAGGTAATTCCCATGAGCTGGCATGTTAAAAAGCCCATGAACTTGAAAGCGCCCACGACAAAGAATATTATGAGTTGGTCCGTGGCGAGGTCTTAAACAGGGAATGAAACTCAATGTAATCGATTCGCGCGTGTCCAGCCTTTACAGCCTAGATCTAACCCAATCCTCAACAAACTCCGTCTTGAACTTTTTCGTTTCGTCTCGCATCTTACTTCCTCTCCAAATACTCCTTCCATCCAAGTTCCTGCAACTTGGCGGCCTTGGCCTCGACCTCTTCGCTCATGGTTCTCTGGTAGTCCGCCATCGCCTGCCTGTACTTGGCATCACCCGCTCCCAAGATCCGGACAGCCAGCAAGCCAGCATTGGTCGAGTTATTGATCCCTACAGTCGATACAGGGGTACCACGAGGCATCTGGGTAAGGCTCACGAGGCTGTCCTCGCCGCCGAGGTGCGTTGCTCTTACAGGAACACCGATAACAGGCAGGGGCGTCTCAGAAGCAAGCATGCCAGGGAGCGCAGCGGCACCACCAGCTGCCGCAATTAGCACCCGAATACCGCGTTCGGCAGCAGACTTGGCCAGTGCACTCATGGTGTGCGGCGTTCGATGAGCTGAGGTAATGGTTAGATCGTAGGGGACGCAGAAGTGCTCGAGAATCTCGAACGCCCCCTTGAGGACAGGGAGGTCTGAATCGGAGCCCATTGTCACAACAACCAATGGGTTCTTGGTGTCCCGAGAAGAAGTTGAAGCTGCAGGAGGCTGTTGAGTAGTCGTAGGAGCAGTAGGACGCAACTGGGCTGAAGCAGCGTCGAGGCGGCCTTGGCGAATGCTGTCGACCTCCTTGATAAGAGGGGCAGCCAACTGCTCGAGATTGGCCTCGGGGGAGTAAGACGTAATTGTAACGTGTCCAATCTTGCGTCCAGGCTTTGACGACTTTCCATACAAGTGTAGGAAGATGTCCATGTCGTCGTGGTAGTGTGTGTGGGTCAGGTCGACCAGGGCATCGTGAGATTCTTCCTGAGCGCCTCCGAGGATGTTGAGCATGATGGCGCCAGCTACCCGCGGCTGCAACTTGAGAGAACGAGGTACGATGTCGAGAATGGAATACAGCTGGGCCTTGTACTGTGAAAAGCTTGGGACGCTTTCGATTGTGTAGTGTCCCGAGTTGTGGCTAGAACATGTCTGGTCAGCACTACTGCAGCATACACACAAGCTCACATTGGAGTCACTCACGGCCTGGGAGCAACCTCATTAATAACCAACTCATCTACTTCACGTAAGCAAATGTCTCCAGCAAGGTCTTCTTGTGCTAAATAACTTACCACCCTCAAGGAGAAACATCTCCACCGCAAAGACACCCCTGCCCTTGAGCGTCCGGACGACATCGGAAGCCACCTTTTTGGCCTTCTCGCCAACTTCGTTGGACGCTTCTCGGGGCGGGAAAAACACTTTGGTGCAGATTGATTCCTCATGGACTGTCTCAACCGCTGGGTAGGCATAGACGTCCTTGGTGTTACCCTCATCGTCCTCGGTCCTCACGACCATGACGGCCAGCTCCTTGATGAAGGGCTGGAACTTCTCGGCGTACAGAGACAATTGGCCCATATCATTGACGGCCTCGGGGAAATCCTCCGGGCCATTCACCTTGAAATTGCCACGGCCATCGTAAGAACCCTTTCGCGCTTTGAGCATGAAGGGAAAACCAAAAGTCTTAGCCGCCTTCTGGAGGGACTCCAGCATGGTGGTTCCAGACTCAATGGCAATCTGGGGGGCAATTGGAATGCCCGCCTTGCCAAAGTGCTCCTTCTGGAGGTACTTGTCTTGGATCAGGCGCAGAGTGTCCCATGAAGGGTGCACAGGCACTTTCTTGATCTTCCCGTCGACCTCGACGCCCTTGGTGGCGATCTCCTCAAGGACTTCGGTGTTGATGTGCTCGATTTCGACAGTGAGAACATCGCAGCGCCTGGCAAGCTCACGAATCTTTTCGGGATCCTTGAATGAGCCGGCAACGTGCTTTTCATTCTGGTTGATCTGCTTGGTGGGGCAACCCTCCTCGTCGAGGACCACGATCTCAATGCCGAGCAGCATGGCCTGCTCCTGGAGCATTCGGCCAAGCTGCCCGCCGCCCAGCAGGCCGAGAACCGGTTTCTTTGCCATTGCGCAAAAAAAGAAAATTGTTGTGAGTGCTGGTGTAGATATCTCGGTCTTTCGGCGGTTGGCGGAGGGAATTGACTTCTAACTTTTCGACCAGGGTCATTTCGACATGGAGGGGCACTTGGAAGAAACTTGATCCGAGGTGACGTAAAATTCAGCTCCGATTTTCGCACCTGATTCGGCAAGAAGCGGAGCCACATTTCGGGATTCGGGAGGCTTGACGGCCTGCGCCACAGCACAGTGCTGTGTGTGCTTGGTAGCAGGAGAACCAAAGGTATTGTTCTCCTAGCCAAAAGATCAAGGCTATATATCGATTAAATTTGACGCAGCCGGTGCAGTGTGCGGAAGAGGAAGAAAGTGAAAGGAAAATCCACCTCTTAGCGCCTCTGACAGTCTTAGACATAACCTGGTTTTGCAGCTAAGGTTATACCAATCTGAGAAAAATAATTTTGCCCTATGAGGGTGATGTATTTCTATGCCACAGCATCTCCTTTTTAAAAAAAAAAAATACTACTTCAGAAGAGGAAGGATGATGATGATGCCGTTCTTGTAAGGACGGGCAGATTCTGAATTTCAGTGTGCTGATCTGACTGCGATCCTCGGGAATTCCCATTTAGCGGGCAGGTCAGCCTCAAAGACATCCCAAGCACTGTCCGGGGTAATCAACCCTTCGAATCCTTCGTCACCTTCACTCCAACCTGGCCACATTTCGAGAGCCCGAGACTTGAGAAGTCGGCGCCTTGCCAGTGCAACGACAACAGGCGCAGACACTCCGTTACCGGCATCCAATAGTTAACGCGATACAACCCACCTGCTTGCAGCCCTCGATCATCAAAGTAAACTAGACGATCTGGGCTCCTTAGTAAGGTTCGGTCCATTTGTCAGCGAGGTATTTGAAAGCTGCGGGGAAACCCATCAATGTTGTACTCTCGGGTTCAATAGTCTCTCTCTAACACTAGGTACTACCACCAAAGATTGCAAAAAGCTTCCAAAAGGTCAACTCAGGGACCGAATATGGCTGATCTGGATGTTGTTCGCTCGGTGAACAGCGGTCGCGTCGGTGCCGTTTTCGAAGTGGATGACGACAACGATCGTGAGAGCAGAGTGACGGATACTCGCCAACGGGATATCGAGTCTACGCTTCCGCCATGGATATGTGTTCTCGGAGCATTTCTGTTTGCAATTCCTTCATTTGGCAAGTTTTCTTCGACATGTATAAGCAAGCCAGCGCTAAGCTAAGTGGTTTAGGATTTATGCAATCCGTGGGGACGTTGCAGTCCTACCTCAAGCTGAATCAACTTAGCGAGTATTCAACTGGCGACATTGGATGGATCACGGGAATGTACATATTTCTCAGCTACTTCTTCAACATCCAAGTCGGACCAATTTGTGACCATTACGGGCCAATGGTTGTGGGTCCCATTGGCGTGATTATGACAGTTGCATCATTCCTCCTCCTTGCAGAATGCAACACATACTGGCAACTCATGCTCTGTCTGGGTATCTTTGGTAGCTTGGGAGGTGCGGTAATTGCCACAGTAGCCATGTCTGTCATTGGGAAGCTATTCACTCGCCGCCAAGGCCTGGCCATGGGAGTTGCCCTGACAGGCTCTTCAGTCGGCGCCATCCTGTTCCCGATGCTACTCAGATCGACCCTTGCAAGGCTCGGCTGGCGATGGGCTATCAGAATCCTGGCGTTCACCATCGCAGGTATTATCATTCCAGGTCTTCTTTGCTTTGTACCGTTCGAGAAGCTTACCCGCAGCTTACCGAACCATGCGACCTCGAGGAGTGGTGGCCCTGCGGGTGTCGTTATCAACTTTGCCGCCTTTCGATCGACCCCCTTTTCCTTTGTCACGGGAGGATCATTTCTATTGGAATTCGCAATCTTTGGCATTGCCGGACTTTTACCAACAATCGCCACCAACACGGGCTTCAGTCCAGAGGATGGATATACACTGCTGTCCATCCTTGGCGTCGGCTCATGCATTGGGCGGATCCTCCCCGGGCTTTTCGGTGACCTCGTCGGCCCCTTTAACGTCATCCTGATCATGACGGCAACAACTCTGCTGTTTATGGCAACATTATTTATTCCCTTTGCCAACAAGTCCGAGTCTGTGCTATATGCCTTCTCTGCCTTGTGGGGATTTGGTTCTGGGTCGTTTCTTTCAGTTACTCCCGGTAAGATGCGAAGACTCAATGATCCCACTTGAAACTAACCACTTTTTAGTTTGCGTAGGCAAGACGTGCGAGGCTAGGGATTATGGGAGGTTTTATGGTTAGTGCCGTTACATATTCACCCCTATCGATACTGACCAGGCTTTAGGAACGTGGACATTCTTTGTGAGCTTCTCGGTGCTGCTGGCCATCCCCCTGAGTGGTCTTTTGCTCGATAGCATGGGAACTCAGGCCCTTGCGGGGTTGTTGACCGCCGTCGTATTCCTTGGGGGTGTTTGCTATGTGGCCGCACGAGCGTTGATGGTTGGCAAATTGCTTTCACCAAAGATTAAGATGTAGTCTTGGGCTCGCGATGTGCTCTTGGACCATCTTTTTTCAGCTGGATGAGATATTAAAGGCAGTGTTCTACATTCTTTGATTCTATTGCTACTTTGACTTGTTTCTATCTACTGCCAGCATTTATAATACACCCCAGTCCCTTTTACCTCTTTCGGTACCAGATCCGGGACTGCCTCGTGTTTCTAATCTTGCGCTGCAACTGGAACACGCCGTACATGAGCGCCTCCGCGGTTGGAGGACAGCCCGGTACGTAAATATCAACAGGGAGAATTCGATCGACACCCCTGAGAACACTGTAGCTATAGTGATAGTACCCTCCACCATTGGCGCAAGACCCCATGCTGATGACCCATCGAGGCTCAGGCATCTGGTCATAGCACAGTCGAACCGCCGTGGCCATTTTATTGGTAACTGTTCCCGCCACTATCATGACGTCTGATTGTCGGGGTGAGGCGCGGAAGATGATTCCGAGGCGGTCTTGGTCGTATCGGGGCATCGAGACGTGCATCATTTCGATGCCGCAGCAGGCGAGGCCAAAAGTCAATGGCCAAAAGGAGCCATTGCGAGCCCAGGCAGCTATTGAGTCGAGACTTGTTCTACCATAATAATTAGCTATATACCTGACAAGAGGATGGAACGCGTACAGGGCATATTCCACAAGCCCCTGTGGTTTGACATCGGCCAAGACACCTGGGTGTTCCGACGACGACTTTTGCCGTTGCTGCTGCGAGCCAAGGCAGACCAATGCTCGGTCAGCTCTTTTCGAGGGTTTTGGAACAATCAAAGAAGTCGTCGAGGCCAATGGCCGGAGTGCAGCTGTGCAATGGTGTGTAAGTCAGTGATACACATGACCAAGCCAGCTGAGATGGGACTTACATCGGACAACTGGTAATCGAACCATGGTCAATCCAGGCCCCCAATCTCGATACAATGAGAATACCTGCAAGAAAGAGAAATCATTGGACTGGGTCCGCAACATCCGACCCTTGGTTATATATGATCGGGTTCCGTGTAGGTCCCGGGCCGGGAAATAACCACATGGCTCCACTTAAATGATGCCAACCTCGGAGAAAACACACATTGTCATCTTGCACCTCCTTTTGGTCTCGAATGGCAATTCCCCGATTCGTAAATGGCGGAACCCAAGGCTTCTGATTGCCCGGTCTGTCGGCGTCCTATTGCTTCCGCTTACCAGGAGCGCCAGAATGCGTGTCCCTTTTGCCAGCGCTGTTTCGGGAGAGTCGATGTTGCTCGGCGCCATTCCCGGTCCTGTCCGGCACGGGGAAACCGGCCTCTACCGAATGCAAAGCGCGGTAGAAGACTGCGAGCCTGCGATACGTGTTCTAGGGTAAAGGTTTCTTGCAACTCGGAGCTACCGTGTGCGCGTTGCGCCTCTCGGGGCATCCCTTGCAAATACAGCTCACTCTGCCATGACCCTTCCCATCGACCCCGGCCGCCAACTACTGGCCACGCCGAGTCCCCTCGAGATAACCGTCTAAGCTTGCCGTTCCTGCTTCGAGCAAGCGATCCGAAAAAGGACTCAATGGTTCATGTCATGGCAACAGAACCCGAAAGGGACTCAGAAACGCTTCGAGTATGGAGACACCAGAATCTGCCCGCCACGGATTGGCTTTCCGAAACAATCGACCCAAGCTTTCTTCTTCTAGACTTTTCTGGCATGATTTCTGACGCTACCGAGAGCTGTCGGGATATTCAAGAGGGTTCCGATCCCTTGTCAATTCGACTAGACCCCTTTGATATTCCAACGGACACCTTCTCAGCACGAATAAACACCCTAACATCGCATCTCCAGGCTCTGGTTGTCCGTAAGCCGCATCTGAAGGAAAGCTTCGAGCGCAGCTGTCAGAGAGGCTTCTTCACATCCAGACATTTCCAAAATATCCTCACAGCTTACTTTCGCCTCCGCCATTACCACGTCACCTTTATCCACTGGCCGACGTTTGATCCAGAAAAGATCAGCCTCCACCTATTGCTGGCTGTGATAATGATGGGCGCCACTGGTTTACAGCACCGAGATTATGATCAAGATCCCATCGTCACAGCTCCGTTGCTTGAGCTGGCAGAAGTCTACATCTTCGCCGAGTTGAAGAAATGGGTCAAGAGGGCTGCTGATCTGGCCAGCTCGCCTGAAGGAATTGAGATTTGTCAAGCAGCTGTCTTGTTTGTTGCCCTTCAGAACAACACCAACAGTGTAGAAACGCGTCAAAGGATCGGTACCAAGAGAAACCCAATGCTCATAGCCCTCTTGCGGACAAGTGGGTTGGTTGGCTTCAAGCATCGTATACCGCCGCACGAGACTACCTGGTCACAGTTTCTGCACCAAGAGATCTGCATCAAAGTTGTATCATGGGCTTTTATGAACGACAATATCTTGGCAATGTTTTGCAACCACCCTCCTGTCATGACTGTCAAGGAAATGTCTGGCCATCTCCCCTGCCCCATGTGGCTCTGGGAGGCAGAGCCAGAAGAATTCGAGGCACGAAAACACGAGCTGCAAGTCGATTCCTACCCTTCGTGTTTTAGTGAGGCCGTCTCAGGCCTTCTGGGTGATCAGTGGACAGACTCAATAGCAGCGTCGTTTGCAAAACTGGATGTTCTCCATCTCCACCTTCTCATCTTCGGTAAGTCAAGCCGCGGAACCCTGATCCTTCTAGGCACTGAAATACTGACACTACATCTACCAAAGCCCTCCAGCCAGCCATATTTCACTATCGAACGTCCATGCTACCACCCAGTTCTTCCGACATTCTGCTGCGCGCGATAGATCGCTGGAGCTTACTCTGGGCTGCCGCTTACGAACGTATTCCGGTGGATGAGAGGAAGTGGATTGGTCTTGCGAGGTATGCGCCTGAGCTAGCCGTCCTATCCAGGCGGATCATCCAGGTTACTGGAACCGAAGGCGGAAAGGAGTCGAGGTATCTGCAGGGCACTGCAAGCTACAACACGGCCGATTTGCACCAATTTATCCGGCAATACGGCCTGGAGGACAAGTTCTGATAGACAAGGCCACGACAGAGCTTGGTTGAAAACAGGATTGAACATGTTTGTTACTTGTACACTTGTTTTTATACAATTCCTGCATTTCATTGGAATTCTAGCCAACCCAAGTTGTCCATATCTTGGCTCAACCATATCCCAAGCGCAGAATCAATATTCAACGGGTCGAGCTGTGCAAGATCGAGAGACGCCATCTGTTGCTGATCTTGAGCCGTCGGCGACGCCATGTTCTGAAAAGTACGATGAAAGCCTGCGAAGCCCGTTAGTATGGCTCTTACAAGATCTTTGCAACTCGAAGTACCTTGGGACAGTGAAAGATCAATTCGACTTCTCAGTTCTTGCAGAGTCAAGATGGCCCGGTCTGCTGCCGGGATCTGCGCCTTGTAATACTCAAGTATAACCAGGCAATGGTTCCAAGCCATATCGAAGGAAGCTAGAGTTGCGGCATCGACGGCAGGGCAGATTCGGGCGGCTACGATAGTGACGGCCGAAGCAAATGTGACTACAACTCGGTCAGCCAATTTCGAATGTTCCTGACAATCCAGATCTCTCACAGTATACTGAATGCCAGGCCGAGCTTCTGTAGGTAATTTCGAGATTGGCGTGGATGTTTTCGATCATCTGGAGTGCTGTCGAGACGCAAAGATTGCAGAATCGTCTGACTAGGCTCATATCGACAGTCTCGATGCCCAGAGACGAGGACGAGGACAGAAACTTGGAGGGGAACTTGGTGGTGAGGAGAAGGAGCGGTCTCAACAAGAGCACTCGAGTATATAGACTTCTGTCCCCAAGGTTAAATCCAGCGTTTCTAACAGTAAGGAAATGACCATACCTGCAGTGTAGTATCTGCTTTTGAATTACGACGCTCACTTCTTGTTGTCTCGCCATCGGCCCTGGTTCGGCTTCAAGACGCAGATACGCCGGGATGGATTCGGAAAATTCGTCGATGCGCCTGTTGAGAGTCAAGACATCCGAGATGATCTGCTGCACGCTAAAGTCCTTTTCAGTCATGGTATCAACGCTCTTGCTTGGGTGCGGAGCGTTAAAGTTGAGAAGAATGTCGTCGAGAATGAGGAACAATTTAGATGACCAGACAAGCAATCCTAGTCGAGACGGTATGCCTTGCGGCTGTGTCCCTTCATCGTCGAGAGACAAGTACTCATCATCGATCAGAGATGGGAACGGGACATTCCAGCTGGTCGATATCATGGCGGGTCTCCCAAAAGTCATGCTCAGAAGCCTATAAAGTATTAGATCTCATCATGCAAAGAGAATGATTCCAATGGCGATCATACTTGTCTAGAACCAGGCATGTATGCCAGACTCTGCGTCTCATTTCCCGGCTCATCTGACTCTGCTTCTGATTGGGTGACTCGACGTGTAAACCCACGGATTGAGCAACTCGAATTGCCATGCCAACGACGTTCCAACAGCGAGTGGCTTGCTGGGTAGATTGAAGATAGACACCGGTCAAGAGGAGCATCTGAACCTGAGGTAGCGACATGGAGTCGAGCACCTCAAACCGGTAAATCGACCTCGACCGTTGATAAAACGTCTGCGCAAGCGATGCCCTATTCGAGGCCGGGACAGATTCGCTAAACTTGCATCCGATGGCCAAGACAAGATTCAACGTCGAAGAAAAGATAGCATCATCCATCTCAGCTCTAGGATTGGGCATCTCGCTCTCCTCCGCAGACCATAGCAGGCCATACTTTTTCATGAAAGACGTCTTGTGCAGCACCGGAAAGACGGGGTGCACAAACTCCCAGAAACACCGGATAAAGTCGTCAGTAGTTCGACGAGGTGGGAAGACAGATGCAGCGGGGTCCTTGTCGCGTATGGCCTCTGGGATGGCGATGGATGTCGGTTGACCATCTGGCTGTTGTTCTAGTTCAGGCTCAAGACTCGTAGCTTCATCGGGACGTGCAGTTTGTTTGTGGGCGAATTGTACAAATGCAATTGTTGAAGACGGTCCGTACAAGCACTCGCTGTCGGTTGTTGAAGAGACGGTTGCTAGTCCATCTACGTTGCTTGCATATCGTGATGTGTTTGGTGAGTATCCAGCTGTTGAGGCGCCCTGGGTGTCGGGGGAGGCCTGATTGAAGGACGCATCATTCTGAGAAATTGCGCGATGCTCAACTAAGTCCTGTATCAATACTAGTTCAATGAAGTGAGTAGGTCCATATGCATCGCCTCGCAATCAAGACTTACTTGAGCTTCTCCGTCGAGTCTCGTTCCTGCACTGTTCAAGCCGCTGGAGCCTCTCCTCCAGACTGGAGATGTAGCTTGTGAGATGTCAGCAAGATTGAAAAACAAAATGGAGCGAAAGTTGTATACCTCGCTGAAGCACTGAAGCTTTCATAGATACAATCAGCCCCGACACCTCGCCTATGGCATGCCGAACAAGCCGGTCGATTCCCGTCACATCGCGTCTTGCGATCCTGGCAGCTCTTGCAGGCAGTCTGGATCCTGCGACGCTTTCGCTTCGTCCCTCTCTGACTTCTCGGGGGCGTAGCTGGCAAGGCCGACGCTGAGTGGTCTTGTTCCATAGTCAAGGATTAGGGCAGAAGATGCCGAGTCAAGAGTAAGGGGGAAGCTTTTGATGACGAGGTACCCCAGATCCGAAAAGCTGGGGCCCCGCTTCTTCTTTTGCACTAGACCGGTTCATGACTCGGCAACTCGACGCCCATAAGAGCTATTCCCGATTGGAGAGGCATTTGTGCAGGATCAGCACGCATAACTTATTAATCGAGTCATTCCTATTTGACTCATGGGCATGACATCCACTTCTTTCCCGCTTTTAAACGGCGAGATAATTATACAGACAGGTACTCTGCAGACACTTTGGAATTATGCAATATGACCTTGTAGACATCAATCTCAGACTATGATAACTAATACAAGCTCATTCTTCTGATCCCATCAGCTCAAGGCCTCCAGCGGAAGGCAGGATGCTTCCAATCCAGGTCTTCAACCTCTTCCTGGGACATGCCCGCCAGCTCTTCCTCCACGTTCCACCCATCCCGCTTCTTGTTGTCCCTCCACATCCAAAGCAGAGTCAGGATACTAAGAACAAGAATGGTGCCAGAAGTCGCCAAGTTCAGGCCGTTGCCGATATGATAATCGGGTGCATCCCACGGAAGAAACGACCAGCTAGAGACAAGACCACCAATATTGCCCAACATGACATTCATACCGATGGCCGCGCTGCGGGCCGTGTCGCTCACCACGTTTGCCGACACCTGCGCGTTGCTAAGGGCGCCGTGTGAGAACATGGATGAGGCGATGAGGAAGGTCGCGCCGTATCGGACTGTCGAGTCCTTTGAACCGAGGAACATGGCGTAGCCGATCATGCACATGGGTGCCGTGATAATGAAGAAGATTTGCCGCTTGTCCATGCGCCAGCTGAGGTACGGGAAGAAGAGTGTAAAGAATGCACCGACTGCGTACGGAGGCACGGTATAAAGCTGCTGCTGAATCGTCGTCTTGTCCATGTAGATACTCTTGATGATGGTCGGCGCAAAGAATGAGAGGCCTTGGACTGTGATATTGGTGAGAAGAAAGATGAACGAGGTGCTGAGTGTAACGGGGGAGAGGATGCCTCGTCGCAGTTTGGTTTTATCCATCTTGTCGAGAACTGCCGTGGTTCCAACACGTTCAGACTTGAGCCGAGCAATGGCGAGCTCTTTCTCCTCCTGGGTTAGCCATCGAGCCGTGGCTGGGCGATCAGTTAGGGTCACAAAGGCGATCAGAGCGAGGCCAATCGTAATGATTCCTTCGATGGCGAAAATCATTCGCCAACGGTGCAGACCGGCGAATGAGTCGAGGCTGAGAATTGCTGAAGCCAAGAGGCCGCCAAAGGCACCAGCGAGAGGTGCCATCACGATATACAATGAGAGACGAAAGACCAATTCGGCGCGACGATACCATCGAGAGAGGTAGTACGCAATACCAGGCATCATACCCGCCTCAAAAACACCCAAGAGGAAGCGCACGCCGGCAGCTTGGGGGATCGTCTTGACAAAAGCGGTGCCGAGAGAGGAGATGCCGAAGAGAAGCGTAATGGCCGGGAGAAACCAGCCAGGACCGATCCATTTGCAAAGGATATTGGAAGGAATTTCGAAGATGATGTAAGAGATGTAGAATGTGGTGATGACGATGTTGTAGTCGTAGCCCTTCATCCCAAGGTCGACATCGAATCCAGCAATCTTCGCATTGCCTGAGGAGGAAAGTTAGGTACGCATTCAGGTCACCAATTGCAGTGAGACTGACCGATATTTGCTCGGTCGATGAAGCAGAACAAGTACAGAATCGCAACCGTCGGGATGATGTAGAGATCGATCTTTAGACACAATCGTCGCTCGGCCACGGGGTCGTACTGGACAAGGGATTCGCCGTATCTAGGACATGGTCAGTTCAGCACCAAATGGCACAAGAGGGGATCCGCACTTGTTGGTAGCAGCCTGGCCCCGCTCAGCGGCGTGCTGAAGCGTCGAGTCATTGAGGCCCTCTATCGTGTCGTGGTTATCGACGTGCTCTGTGCTGGCCTTCATGGCGACGAGCTCAAGATTGAAGATGTGAGGAGTGGAGTGGATGGACGATCATCAACGGGGGGAGCAGGGAGCATAGCATTTATACCAACCTCCCTGTCCTGCGCAGGACCATCCGTGTCTCACTTGTCGATAACTAAATCTTGGCAATCTCGACTCGAGCACAGGCAACGCAACGCAACGCAACGCAACTTTCCCCGGGTTTCCCGGGGTCATTTCCCGGGGTAAGGGCATGGGGAAGCGGGGAACTTGGGGCACTGGTCCAGACCGTTATCAAGCAAGGTCTCGGCTGGTATAGCCCTGTATCCGTGCCCGTCAATTGGCTGACCTCTGTCCCTGTCCTGACTGCCGCCTCCGAGGAACCAGCTCCGAGGAGCTGTCGTGTCGGAGCTCAGCCAGTCAGCGTAACCATCACGGGCCTCTAGCAGCACCCCGCGACTCAAAATTAAGCTTAACCAATTATGCTACAGGTGTTGCAATCTGGCGCTGATCGGCAGCGACTTTCGTCTCCAAGACCCCGTTCCCGAATGCGTCGGATGCCGGGTGGCACATCCTGCTTGAGCTGGCATCACAGGGTTCCACAGCATCCACGCCGATGGGCCTGTCAAGCCATTAATTGCATCATGAAGATCAGGATGAAGAACCTTGTCGCCAGTCAATTCATGTCAATATTATTTAACAAGAGACAAGAATTGCAGCAGTAAACCACCTCTATTCTCTGCTTGGCACAACTCCCCCTTACTATTTGAAACATGGAACCATATACACTAGCCCAGCCAACAGGTGTAGCTTTCGACGAAAATGTGAGCGAATTCTTTAAAGACTTCTACCGAGTATCCGACACTCCGGGCCTCACGACCCAATACGTCAACATGTTCACCAAGGATGCCACGTTCATCCTAGGTTCAAACTCGAGCCAAGGCTCGGAAGGTGACACTTGTATCTTGGTGGCGATGCTCAGCTCAGTCCCTAATCTGCGGCAGGAATCGCATCCATGAGAGAAGCCATGTGGAACGCTGTTGCGTCACGGACGCATAAACTTGGCAAGATATTCCCATTCGGTGACGACTCAAGCGAAGTTATGTTGTACGGATCTGTGGATCTGACTCTCAAAAATGGAGACACAAAGCAGCTCGACTGGGCGGCAAGGGCACAACTCTCCCGAGATGAAGGGGGGTACAAGATGAAGTTTTATCAAGTCTACTTGGTAAGTGTATCAATCAGTTATGACAACCTTTAACTCACTCTTCCCCAGGACACGGGTGCAACAGCCGCATATAAAAAGTCGTAGAGTATCGACAACAGCCCACAACTATTGTGGCCACGGCAGCTGCTCAAGTTGAAGATCTCATGTAATCAAGAGGAAGCTTGTTCCGAGCTGGGCATCAGAACAACAACATTTGGTCTAATGACTGCCTATGTATCACCGCCATTCATATGCCCTGACATTTGCACATTTCCCAAATATCGCACGTGATATTAAGCCTATGCAGGCCCCCATCCGGGCCGCTCGTTGGAGAACGCCTCGGCGGCTGTATCGCCCGTGCGCAGGTACAGTACTCGGTGTCTTATAATGGATCGGACCCTTTCTTCACAGCCATGGTGTTTAGCGCCCGGCTCAGGCCAGCCCAAGGATCTAGGCTACTGCTGAAGTGTAAAAAGTAATTTCCATTGCCCACTTTTTATCACACGTCAGGAAGATGAAGCTCCTGCGGCTGACCCGACAACTTTGAGCTGGATACGCGAATGCTGTGTTGAAGGGGTGAGTAAACTCACCACGACTACTTATTTTACATATTGTTTCTTGTTTTCCTGAGAGCATGTTGCCATAAGCTGCCAGGACTTGACATTTTTTGACACTAGATCATGATCATTATCTCTGGCATCTCTCATCTGTCTACTTCCCCCCTTCGGTGTCGTAGTCATGGTCTAGACGTTGACACATTCTTCTATGCTGAAGATGGTACTCGCTGCCTCGGTTCCTATACCCTCGGCTGTATCTTGATGAGATTTCTCGTGCAAATTTCATAGCTCCCTATCCCCTTCCTGGACATATTCAAGCCATGTGCCGGTTCCTCAGCTACAAAGCGCGGTAGAAGCCCAGTTAAGTTTATGAAATTGGGGCCATTGCTTGTCTGAACCCTGGAAGTTACAGCTGAGCCCGTCCTGGATTTCAGATAGCTCATACAGATTGTGGCCACGAACCAGTAAATATCCCGTCATCTTAAACGATGAAGACTTGGGCAAATCCGTTTTCAACACCCTGATTTATTTCTCTCACGACCTAAAGCCATGCCAAAAAGTTTACACCATATAGCATTAGTAAGGCGACATGCAAAGCTGTAGTTTTCTTGGTTCTATATGAAAAAATAGCTGGCACTCTCATTTGTGTTTAGGTGCCGTGCCATTGGGCCACGCAACGGCAGTGATTATTGGATGAAAGTCCTGCAGGCAGTATCGTCAAACTGCCCACCTGGGAGTCTGGACAGGCAAAAAGGAATGATCACGGCAGGGATCGAACCTGCAATCTTCTGATTCGTAGTCAGACGCCTTGCCATTGGGCCACGCAACCTTGGTGTTGTCTCCGGGCTGATATTGGGTCTCATGCGAGATTTGGCGGCGTGGGCCTGATTGTTAGCCTTGTACTCCGTATCCACTCTGTAACCACTCGAGTGAGAGACCTTTTAGACCTGAACGCTGTATTGTGGGTATTGAGGCGCTCTTAAGGCTTCAGGACTTCGTAAAGCGAATCTGACAAGGCTGATATCCCTAGTTCAATTGCAAGTGTGAGATCTAAGTATAGCTCGTTGTCATATCCACGGTATTGGCTTTTGTATGTAGCGAAGAGTACAGTACGTGATTTACTTTTGGGGCTTTGATATGCTTTGAGAATTTATCAAACTCAATCTTGTTGCTACATAAGATAGTATAATAGCTGAGCGCATAGTGTTACGCATCTATACATCCAACTCCATTCAAGTCAAGCAGCTCCTCGTCCATGTTTCTACACGCCCACTCGGCGGTATCTCCACTAGGGGGTGTGACTACAACATTCTCTGCTCGGATGTTGTCGCAAGACTATACTGGTTAGCTCATATCCTGGAAACTTTCAGGTTGAATTTACTCACCCCCTCGGAACTACAGATGAGTGAACCCACAACAGGGTCATTTTTGCTAGAGACGGTACCGGAAAAGTCCTTGAAGAGAATGTCTGTAAGGATGACCTTGGACGGATCAGCCTCGCACTCGGCAGCGCTCACTGCACCGTAGCACTGGTCAATCTTGATAGCGCCGTCATTGTTGTCGTTGAAGAATTTCTCATATGTCACGTTTCGGACCCGCCCTTCGCCTCCTCCGCCAATCCAGCCCTCGGGCTTCTTCACGTCAGCACCGGGCCAGACCTTGAGGCGGGCACCGTCGGTGGCATTGCTCATCGAAATATTGTAGATGTAGAGGTTCTCCACCACGTCGAAAACCCCGGAATACTGGCCCAGAGAACCCACAGAGATGCCGTGGGAAGAGTTACAGACGAGTCCCTGGACGATGATGTTGGTGCTGTTGGGTTTGAACGACACACAGTCATCATCGTGGTCAATGTACGAGTTTTGGATGACAATATTGTCTGAGCGGTAAGTGTCCCAGCCATCGAGGTTCTTGGCAAAGTTTTTGGACTCTGAGCGGGAGAAAATGTCAATGTCTGAGATGAGAATATCGGAACTATTGGCGATGAGGTTGTGCCACTATTTCCGGGTCAGAACGTCATCCTTCACCAGGTCATAAAACAACCTACGTTGGGTGACTGGCGTAGTTTGAGTCCAGTAATCGAGCCGCCTTTCCATCCATCTGCCACAAACAGAAGAGGACGGTGCACCTTTGAATCAGCTGCGTGGGCATCATACCAAGGCTGGCCGTTGCCGTCAATGGTTCCTTTGCCAGCTCCGTAAAGATTGATATCCTTTCCGCCCCACAACCACCAGGATGCGCCGTCCTGGAAAGGGAACTGAAAGTTCTTTGCTTGCCAGCGGTCAATGTCATCGCAAAATTTGACGGTGCCGGTCAAGGCCACGTCGATGTGCTTGAGGAAGCGCAGGTCCAGCGGAGTGCAGATATTGTACTCCTTGTCGAGAACGACAGTGCCACCGTTGTTGCACTTTTTGAAAGCGCGGAGGATCTTGGATGCATCATCACCGCCCTTTTTACCAGGCTTGACGAAGCACGTCTTCTTCCTCCGGGAGGCTGAGGCTGGGAAGGGCTTGTATGGTTGAAGGGGAGTTGGTTCATAGTGGGGACGCTTTGGGGGACGACCAGCATCGATGACCTCGAATAGAGCCAGCAGAGCGATGATTGCAGGTCTCAGAAGCATTCTGGGCTATTGGTTTGGTTTGGCTATTGAAGGATCAGATAATCTTGGCTCTCGTCGCTGTTCTCCACAAAATATCTCCTGCTTCTTTGAGCCATCAGATGCCTCTTATACCGGACAATCCCAGGCAGTCTGAGCAATATCTCGGGCTAGTTTTTCCCATCAAAGAGCAATAATCAACCGTATCTTCCATGGTCCACTTCTCCCGGCACCGGTAGAATAGAGTTAATTTCTCGGCAGTCCCACTAGTCTACAAAGTCGGACCATGTCTATGCCATCCCCATGTTTTCCCCAGCGTTGACACTTGAAAAAGAGTGAGGAGCCTAGAGCTTCCCCGCGCCCAAGTGTCGATCCCCCAACTGCAGCTGTGCGCAGCTCGGTCGTGTTATTCCACCAATGACAGGCATAACTCGCTTACATACGAGTTGACTGCTGGGTTTAAGGTTGGGAAATGGGATAAGGTGTGGTATGAGCTTTGCCAATGACCCCGGTTTGACAGCGGGAATAGGAAATGGAAGGATTCAGGCTAAAACTCAGCAGATTATCACCATCTCGTCCTGCTGGCTTGCCTGCATGTGATCTCGAAGCGGGGAGGAGAAACGAGATGCTCGCCCGACTGATTGATGGAGGAAATCTCCAAGATGGAATGAGCCGATCCGGGGTGCCCATGGACCGGGTAATTCCCGCGCCAGTCAAGAGAATACCGATCCATGTTGCTGCCAAGCCTGTCTCAGCGGGGGTCTGCTCTGCCTCCCCCAATCTCACTTTATTCCCAATCTTGAACGGTATCGGAGTCTAGGGTCTTGGATCATATCTCGATGTTATTGGCGGTTGAGCAGCGGTCTGGTTCCGGGTGCAACGTCGTGCCCACCTTGCGAGGCCGGATAACCGAGTCCAAGCATTTGGGCAACGCCTTTTGAATCAGATCTGTGGATAAAAGGTCCATGGATGATGGCTGTCTCCATTTTTCAGAGTGGTCGCATTAAACCAAGCTGTCTCCTCAGGGCCCTCCTGAGATTTTGTCTCTGACCACTTTGTTCACATTCTTTCCCTTCGTCTAGAGCACAACACGACGTGTGACACAATCAAGATGGTTTCTAAGAAGCTGTACAACTGGTGAGTCGATACCCGAAAGCTGCCCTGTGGTGGTGTCAGAGGTCATCGCCGGCTTTGGCAGTCGGAGGCTATTTCCGCCGCCGATCTGTGCTTTGACCAATCGGCATACCCTTCTGCACTTCCGAATAACCTCACAACTTTTGAATATCGTCAATTGTACTAAAAAAGAGCAGGTATTGTGCCATGGTAGCTGCACTATGCATGGTGCTCTACGGTTACGATGCCAGTGTGTTTAACTCACTCCAAGGATCCGACAACTGGTTCGAGTGGGTAAACATGGACCAAGAAGAAGACACGTACATGCTCGGATTGAGTAAGTTGTAGATTCGAGACCAGTGATCGGCCATGCTGACATTCCCAAGTCAACACCAGCTACACCATTGGCGCTATCGTCTCCGGCTTCTTCATGGGCGGTCCCCTGGCCGACTACCTCGGACGCCGCTACGGCATGTTTGTCGGCTGCTTCATCACAATCATTGCGACGTTCATGCAAACCTTTACCCCCCACCACAAGATTGGCGTCTTCATCGCCGGCCGCGTCCTCATTGGTATTGGCCAAGGTCTCGCCCTCACGGCCGCCCCGGTCTACATCGGAGAAGTCGCACCGGCCAGCATCCGAGGAAAAGTCATGACGATCTGGCAAATGAACTACTCGGTGGGATCCTTCATTGCGTACTGGATCAACTATGCTTGCTCTGAAAACCGTGAGGGCATGGGACAGTGGGATTGGAAGATGGTTGTCATCTTCCAGATCATGGTTCCCGCCATTGTGTGCTTGGCTGTGCTGTTCATCCCCGAGACTCCTCGCTGGCACATCCAGAAGAACGGTAATGTCGAAGGTGCTCGGGCTGCGTTGATGAGGATCCGAGAAACTGAGCAGGAAGTTGAAGAAGAACTCCTCGCCATTCGCGGTGCCATTGAGTACGAGAAGGAGGCTATCAGTGGCGTGTCGTACGCCGCCTTGATCCGCGATCCTTCTGTCCGGAAACGTCTCGTCCTCGCCTGTCTGCTCAACGTCGGCCAGCAGCTGACTGGTCAGGGCACTCTCAACTCTTACTCTACCACCATCTACAAGGCGGTCTGGGACTCCAAGAAGACTATCAACCTCATCAATGCGCTCAACGCGACGTTTGGCATCATCTTTACTCTCAACGCCATGTGGACATCAGATCGCTATGGTCGACGCTGGCTCTTTATGGTGGGTGCCGTTGGAATGGCGACGTGCATGCTAATCGTCCCCGTGGTTGGTCTGACGACGCCGACTTCCGCGGACGGCGTCAAGTCAGAGTCGGTAGGAATCGCCATTGTGTTCCTCTTCTTCCTCTTCGCATTCTTCTACAAACCCTCGTGGGGAGCCACAGTCTGGATGTGGACTGCCGAGGTCTTCTCCATGAACATCCGAGCCCAAGCTGTGGGCATGTGCTCTCAGATGCAAAATGTCGCCAATACCATCTTCCAGCAGTTCTTCCCAACCTTCTTCCGCAATGAAGGCCTGCGCTGCTTGTTCTTCTTTATGGCCATCAACATCTGCCTCGCAGCTTATGTTTACTTCTTCATCCCGGAGACGAAGCAGGTGCCATTGGAGGAGATTGATACTCTGTTTGGTGGTGCTTCTCACGCAGCCAAGGGTGGTGACATGCTTGAGGAGAAGGCTGTTGTAGAGAGTGCGGCTCATCCGACGGGTGTTGAGATTGAGGATGGTGGCCGAGTGAGCCAGAGCAACGCCCAGAAGCAAACTGTTTAAGCTTTGGAGATTGGTATAGAGGCTATTATCTAGCGGGAGGAGAGAAAGCGTGCGCAAGGCTTCGACAAAGGCAGTGCATTAGGATTGACATAGCCAAATCAAATAATTCTAATGAAAATCACATAAATAAAAACATAGTTTCAAGACACCTTTAAGATCTCTGTCTTTCTGAATGACTTTACTTACCCGCGGAAAGCCTAGAGCTCCCTGGTTTCCAACTGATCTTCTCCACTGATCCTCCTTCGCTTGCCCATAGATCTCGTTTGGGTCGACTTACCAAGATGTCGTTCCTTGTGTCTATCCCTGACTTGGTATTGGTCATGTCACTGCCGGCACTACCTTCCTATCAATAGTAACCATTTTCAATTCACTTACTGCTATTGACAGGAGAATCTGAATGCTCGTGGTGTGAGTGGCATCAGACTTTCTGCTTGGAGGGAAGACATAGGGGCAGGACAGCAGTTGATAGCAACTGCCAGAGTTAAACCACCGCTTACCAGTGGTATGTTGAACTTAGTACTTTTAAGAGGTCATGTGGCATCATTCTGCGAAAGCTGGATTCCATGAGATCATTGCTACGCTGTCCGGACTGTATTTAATCGGGCCAAGGAAGGGCTATAGCGTGGTTACAATACACGCGAGGGATATGCAAGACATCATCGAAACTTTCCCGTAGTACGACAAAGTCTTGGCGATTCGTCCATTCAGCAGGGTCCAATGACCTTTTCAAATGTAATGGCGAATCACAAGGGTCAGAGACCAAGTAGTTAAAAGACCCCTATCCGATGGGACATATTACCAGGCTATCGGAATTCCCGAGCGTCCACTTACCAGCACATAAGTCCGACTAAGTCCCCGACGCCACAATCCATGGCTGGAAGGATTTTCCGTGTGTCGTTCGATATATTTGGGTCTACTGCTATATGTCCTAGTATTTGTGATGTAGGTAATACTTTAGTAGAAATTGATGTAACGTTGGAGAGGTCATCGAATGATGATCAGATCGACAGTGCCGAACTACTTGTTCTAGGCTTAGTATATAAAGATCCTCAGATCCCCTAAAACTATATCGCAATCTTTGAGCTTGAATTTCAAAACGCATGTAACCGCACCGTATTGCGAGGTCATCAATAGGAAAATCCACCAAGTCGGCAGAGAAGGAAGCATGATCTACAACTTGGCAAGGAAACTCACGGAGCCACAGACCTATCAATCTCTTGCGGGTCTCCTTTAAAGGACTTGTCATCAGTACCAACACATTCAGGTCGCGTTTGAAGTCGACATCGACGGAGTTAACAACTCTCCACCCGACAACACTGCCGGCCTTGGCGCTCTCGGTTACGGGGAGGCAAACTTCGGATGCTCTCTTCCTCGGAACTGGCTTGTTCCCAGAAATGCGCAACCGATGTCCTGTCATAAATAACCCCGCAGCCCGGACAAGGTACTCGATTTGATCTAGCAGCATCGTAAATTGACGCGTAACCAATCTCGTGGGATTACCGACGTTGGCACATGCAGGGAGGGATGCACGACCATGGGAATGCATGCTCTGACGTCTTGTCATGATATGACGGGCAGAAGAAACATCCAGATGAGGACTGACAAAGCCCAAAACGCATCAACGAGCATATTCGGGACCACAGATCGGAATCTCCGAAATCACGCAGCAAAGGCTGAAACGATCAATATCCCGTGCGACATGATACTGCATCCGAGAACCTCCGGGCGAATATGTACTGTTTCTTGAAGCGAAAGCGTTTCTAGCGACCCAAAACTCTCAGCTGACTCCGAATCTTTCGGAGGTCCTGGCACAGCCCCGTAACCCAACGGAATGCGCCTGTCTTCAGTCTCAAATGCAACAATCAAGGGCTTACCAGGCATTTTAGAGACGGCAAAGTAAGAGTAAGTTAGGGGCTACAATATGACAAAACTCTGCGGATGGCGAAAGGAAGGAGGCAGCCCAATTAACCTTACACCGATGATAGCTTCGGCGATTCCTGCTTCGGTCAGCGATATTTCGCCTGCAAGTGGTAAAAAGACCCAAGTTGCAGCAAGGCTGATAGATTCTGGCAGATCGGTTGATCAATCTCGTGTTCATCACCAGAGTTGCCATGATCTTATCGGATTAAACATCGATCGGGCTAGGGTGATGCCAAGGCTCGGCGCTCTAGGCGGGGTGGGAGCATGGCTGAAGCCCAGACTTTTGACAAGCGCTTCTAGAATACGATCAGCAGCGTATGCACAGCCCCGGACGGATAATACCTAACCATCTTAACCGCTACCTCGGAGATCCCACGGTTGGTGAGGGGCTGGGGTGGCTGTGTTCAGTGTGTTGAAGCTCTATGAGGAAGGACCAGACAGTCACTTGAAGATGTAGCTCTGGATCCCCCGGATGCGAGGTGGCCATTTGAGGCAGCCCACGCAGCAGACCAAATGCTGAAGTCATTCGTTTGAGTTTGATATGTAACATCAACTGCATCCAAAGTCGTGACACGTGGTGTAGATTATGCGGAGCTGAGACAGGCAACATGCTGCGAGCACTACCTAAGGTGTTCCCAACCTCAATACTTTTTTCTGAGTGTATCTAGTAGCCATCATCATGACCGTTGCCCAGCCATTCCTGATCAAGAATGGGAACCTTGACAGATTCGGAAGACTCCGTCTCGAAAAAGTCGACAGTTCAAAGCCACCGCAAATCACAGCAAATTTTGTTAACCATTATCACTAATGGGCGCTGCAGGGAAGCCCTACAGGGATACAGCAAAACCCAAGTCAGCCTGAGAAACAGCCTCGGAAAATACAGCCAATCACAGAGTTTCACCAATGTGCATGGCCATGCTGCGAGCTTAACACCGACAAGCTTACGCCCCCGCACCAAGCCCAATGTGACAAGGCCTGGCGCTCAAGACTCGGGACTCGGGCTAATCAGGGTCCTTTTGATGGGCCTGCTACTTCAGATTGCAGAGAGCCACAGCAACAGAGAAACGCCCAATGATGTCGGCCCCATGACAATCAGCGCAGAAAGGGTCAATGCTACAGCATCGGTATGCGCCTTTACATCAGTCTGGCGGATCAGTCTGACAATGGATGGAAGCCAGAGAAGGGAGGCACTGCACTGCTCTGCGCCACCGGAGCCGTGATCTGGCCTTAGTGTCTAATCAGCTTCGCATCTTGCAGCCGCGCTGGTCTAGCTCGCGGTGGCCTAGAACCAAAAAAGAGTCACCTAATTTGTTTTTGTCTTGCCAACAGACCGTCAGCCGCCCGGCCGACACGCTGCAGATGGCCAAAGCACGCAGTACTGTAATGTGGAAGTTTAGTGGGTGTTAAAAGGACGGGCATTCCCTGGGCACTTGAAACCCAGTCTGTCATCAACAGAGTCTCATCCATCCTGCGCAGGGCTCATCACAACTGCGGCCGACACCATCATCAGTCGAATTCGCCTTCATCACGGACCTAATTTCCTGGTTACCTCCAAGGCTTCAGCATTTCTCTCAATCGGATTCGAAGACGTCGTTGACTGAAAGTGACCTCATTGCCACTTTGACCCTGCTTTAGTGGTCGATCCCCACCCTTCACGGAACTCGCGACATCATCACCTCTCTCGGACTGTAAGGATCATTGCCAGGGTGCTATTCCCTAAACACACACACCACCAGCAAAGGAGCCTCACAAGCACCCGCCCACACTAAGACTAGGCCAGGTTGCTTGGTGCGCCTTGTGGGGTCTCGTCACACCCGTCATCGTTAGGTGTGATTTCATTTCACAGCAAGTGCAACAGGGAATTAATAAAGCCCGGAATCTCCCACCCCGTCTTGGAGCAATCAACATCAGCAATTCGCAGCCACTTTTCTTATTGTCCTGCATCGCGATATCAGCTTCTTATCTTTGACGCGCATTTGTCATCCTTGCTTTAATTGCTTGACTACTTCGACACACGCGCTTTGCGCATTGCACCCCCGACCTTACAACAGACAGACACCCATACCCCAGTCAGCATGAGACCCGACTTCGCCGTTCTGTACCTCTCGCTGTTGGCCTCAGCGGCCGCATCCGTCATCAACGGCCCCCGCCATATCAAGCGCATCGAGTACGAGCCCAGCGCCGATGAGCCCGAGCTGTACAAGCGTCGTGGCGGCGGCGGAGGTGGTGGACGCGGTGGCGGTGGTGGCGGCAGCAGCAGCGGAGGAAGCTCTGGCGGCCGGTCCGGAGGAAGTTCAGGAGGTGGGCGCTCCGGCAGTGGAAGCGGAAGCAGTTCTGGTGGATCAAGAGGCTCATCTCGTTCAGGTTCTTCAAGTTCAAGCTCCGGTTCACGAGGGAACCGCGGTGGATCGTAAGTCACCCTCACACTCCAGTTCGCGACATACCCAGCAGTTGCTAACTCTCTATCCTCCAGATCCTCCTCCTCAAATGCCGGCGGCGGCTCACGAGGCGGCAGCGGTCCCCAGCCCAACTTCGCCGGCGGTCGATACTACCCCGGTGGTGCCCAGACTCCATACAAGGCCGGCAACAAGAGTCCTGTACGCAGCATCGCGCCCTTCGTCCTTGTCGGTGGCGCTCTAGCCTTCTGGCCCGGCGTGTGGCTCTACGGTGCCTACATGTACCCGTACACCAACCAATACCACTACCACAACGATACAAGCGACGAGGACGAGACACGTGATGTCATCTGCGGCTGCGCCCGATACGCTGTCTGCGGTTGCGACGACAACAACGACACGGCATACTACGACGAGCTTATCGGAAACGGCAGCTGGGAAGCACTCAACAAGTCGATTGTTAACGTCGCCAAGGTGAACGGAACCATGACCATCCTGATCAACGGCACCCTGCCCAACGGCACCACTGTTCCCGAAGAGGACAGCTTCGCAGGCCCAGGAATGAGGACCATGATCGAAAACCTCGGCTACTGGCCAGCCGTTGCCAGTGTGATGCTGGCTGTATTCCTCGTCTAATTTCACTGTGGAACCTTTCTCCGTACATATTCCGTCTTACTTTCTTGTACTTTTTTTATGACCCTTTCACGACTTCTTGATGCGGCCGGCTACGAAACCCTCCGGCCTCGGTGGATTATGATGATCTGGCGTTGAGAAACTGCGGCGTTGATACCATGATAGGGGGGTTTAGGCGGTCTTCTTGCGCCGAATGTGCGACTTTGTTACTTAGAATTGGGCGGCTCATTGATCCAAAATTTGGGCGGCTTTCGTCTTGTGATGCATACATATTTACATATTAAGCTACGTTTTCGAGATTCTTCTACAGGCAAGTGAACATGTTTGAGCACCCGGGAGCTCAGTTTCCACACCTAATTTCAGTGTCATCAAAGCTCCAGTCATCATGGACAAAAGGCCCGGCCGAACCCCGACCTGGGCACTACTCATTGGACGCACCCGAGGCATAATAAACATCTCACCAGCTCAGCGGGTTAATGCAGCTCCTTGGTCCAGACCAAGGCATACTACGTTTATGAGCGGCCGTATAGTGCCATGGCGTGTTTTCCCATGGTGCGCTACAAGAGGACCAGTAAACGAGGCAGACAACAGTAACATGTCATATCCAAGCGACAATAGCCTCTCGAGCGGCCATGTTTCTTGACTGATTCGAATCCCTGCATCTTGGTGTTCTCAAACAGGAACTGGCCGAACTGGCTGCGCCTCTGCGTCATGTCGGATTCTTTTCCTCGGTAACAGATCAGATCAATAATGCGGGTTCCCGGGCCGTGCTTTGACGGAATTCAACGACATTGCATTTGTGATTTGAGCTTGGTGAGTTGGGTTCTTCCTCGTCCGTCCGAACCTCGCCGCGGTGGCTATTGGGTGGCCGTACCTCGGTGTAAGATTCGCCCGCTCCCAGTTTCCCTCGAGCTTGACCCTGTCGCGAGCTTCAGAGGGTGCCATAGGTTGTTGTCTATAGCAGAATCCATGCTGGATCAACGGTGTCAGCACTCCGTCATAGAGCGCACGCAGCACTCAAATCATGCGGCTCAACATGCAAGTAAGCTGGTTGAGCCAAGTCGAGAATATTTCACGGGTTGAATGGGTGTACACATGGCATGAATGACATATTTGCTACGAAATTGGTCGAAATGTTGGTACTGGATACATGATCTGTCAAAGCATTGCTGCAACGTCGACGCACATTCTAGTGAAGCATGGAAGAGCGAAACCGCGAGCTATGTCGGGAGCACATGATGACGTTCGTGTACAATTATCACTTGGCTTCTTGAAAATTCTGGCTAGAAAGTTATAATATCGCCGAAGGGATAGTGCTTTTCTCTTGTCGATTGACGTCCTGTGAGTCTGGCAGCTTGAGTAACATCCTCAACTTGGCAGAATAGCTACCCGGGAGAGAGACGACTTAAAGTTTCCGTTCGCGTTGCTAGCAGTGACATTGAAGTTACATGCACAGAATATGTTTTTAAGTGTTGAAATATAAGTTAGATTGAACAGAAATTAAGGTAATTAATTGTAGTGTCGCGTTGTTAGGCTTCATGAGATTGAATCGGCAAATACTCGTTCAAGCCACTTGGGCGTTGAAAGAGACGGCGAAAGAACCATCCGTCAAAATAGTCTGCTAGAGCACAGCAGCCATGCTTCATTCTATCTCTGACTCTAATCCTTATGAAAGGCACCTAAATATGTGCTCGACTTACGATAAGCCGCGGCGTCGGGCAGTGAATCATTGACGCTCACAATTATGTATATAAGAGTTAACGCATCTGCTGGTCTCTAACCTTGTCCTTTTTTTTTATGTTACTCATGATTCCATCTTGGCTCACGAACAATCTTTAAGCACTACATACTTCGGTGTCTGGCCCGGTTCATGTCATTGTCCCGTATGTGTCCGCCTCCTCATCTGGGGATGTTCGAGTTAACTGGATCACTTACTAGTCGCATCAGGAGTTTTCGGTGCTACAAATCAAAGCAGACACTGTATAAATCATTGTCCCTCAATCGCGACAAACTCTTTCGCTGATTGAGACCAAATGTGAGTTTCGTGATCGTCTCCTGTCGCGCTTTTGGTGTTGAGCCGGAGGAACGCCACACTCAAACGCTGCCCCACCGAAGCCAATCGCACGGACCCCGCCCCCTTCCATCCTGTCAAGATTATTGGCTGACTCAGCGCTTTCAGGCCGTTGCCCATCTCCGAGCCGCAACCGTGATCGTGAGCGCGGCGTGAATCAAACCCAAACTCAACGACTTTTCCAATCGACGACGACATCCCCACGCGCCGCTCGCGACCCGTCGATCGACGCGCGTGCACGATTCCCGCGAGAAAAGAATGGTATAGACGTCGCTCACCTGCTGCGGCTTCCAAGCAGTCGTGAGGGGAGATTGCGACACCACCACTATGGCTGAGGAGAACGAGTTCTCGTCCTTCGACGAGAACGCCTGGAAGGCCCAGGATGCCGCTGACAACCGTGAGATCGCCAAGCTGCTAGAACAGAGCCAAGAAGGCGGCAACGGCGGCCTCAAGCTTGATGATACGCCTTTCGATCAATCGGGGAAGGCCGACGACGCCGAAGACTTCGAAGACATTAGCGATGACGATCTGCCGGAAGAGGAGGAGCCCAGTGCTGGCGTCTCCATGGAGATGCCAGGCCTAACTGATGATGGAGGAACTAGCAACGATGCAGACGACCTGTTTGGAGAGGGACCGTCCTCACCCGATCCGATCCTTGGCCCTTCATCTCCCGCACCTCACGTTCGCGATGCCGACACTGGCGACGATACCCAGCCAATCGATGCTAGCCTCAGCTTCCCCGGTATCAACTTTGACCCTGAACCTCATCTCGACGGCGCGAACCAAGACCCCGATATCCCCGCCCCCGCCGAAACTGTCGAAGACCTTCTCAAGGCAACCTGGCCTGCCTTCAAGAAGGGCCACATTCTGACGTGGAGCGAACTCCTCCCAGCGAAGAAGGCTATCTGGAAAGAGAAGAAGCCTCTCAAGAAACCAAAACAGCTGGTCACCAGTAAACTCACTCTTGATCTCGCCCCCGATCAGGAGAAGCTCTTCCGTATCCCTGGACCTGCAACGGCGGCTCGGAAGGCGAGACAGCAAGAGGAAAGGGGCCTGGTGCTGTGTGGTGAAGACCAGTCAGACCGAGCCGAAGATACTGTCCAGTTCGATATCGATCAAGAGTCTGATTCCGAAACGATAGCCGGCTTCAGCCTCCGCGACATCGAGCTTGCTTGTGAAGATTGGAGCGTCCACATCACCTCTGTGGAAACCGACTTCAAGGCCCGGCAATCTGCGGAGCAGGAATTGCTACAGGCACGCAAGCGTGCGTTTGAGGAGCAGGATGATGAATGGGATGCGGAGTTTCTGATGGACCTCGGAGATGATGCGCCACACCCGAAGAAACGCAAGACCATTAAGCTCGGCCTGCCTGAGATTCCTCGTTATGCGGCTCCATCTTTCGACAATTTCGAGGATGCAACGCGCCGAGGCGCTAAACGCGTGCACCTGGATGCTAACGACCCCTACCTTCTTTTGGAACCTCAAGAGCTCCAGAGAAGTGCGAAACGTCCTCGTCAAGACAACAAACTCAAGCGTATGGCTAATGGCAACTTGGGTCGCGATGTCTCGCAACGATTTAATATTTCCAACGACGAAGCATACGAGGCGCTCAAGGAGAATCACCAGAGCAAGGTTCGCGCTACCCTCGGCAACATCTCTGTCGAGCACAGTATGCCCGCCATCAAACTCTCATGGCCGTACTACAAAGTTAAGCTCAGTGGTACGACTGATGAGTATCATCGCCCTCGCTTTAGGTACAAGAAGTTTGCTGGCCATATCATCAAGTTTGACAAGCCCAACCACCACAAGCGAAAGCAGATGAAGGGCAAGGCGCACGAAGTTTTCTTGAAGTCCAAGGATCTAAGCATTAACGACAACTCGGTCGCCGTTCTCTACGAATACTGCGAGCAACGGCCACGAGTTCTAAGCAACTTTGGTATGGGCAACCGTCTCATCAACTATTATCGCCGAAAGGATAACAACGATGATGAGCAACTACCCAAGCAAGAGCTCGGCGAGTATCGCATGCTTCTCCCTGAGGATCGATCACCCTTTTCGCTCTTTGGCACGGTTGATCCTGGTGAGACAGTTCCTACATTGCACAATGAGATGTACCGCGCTCCAGTTTTCAAGCACAATCCACGAGGCAGCGATTTTCTGGTTGTCCGCAGCACTACTGGAGAGCAGGGATCGAAATGGTTCATTCACAAGATCGACCACCTCTATGTCGTTGGACAGCAATTCCCTTCAGTTGAAGTTCCCGGGCCCCATAGTCGCAAGGTCACGAATGCTTCCAAGAACAGGATGAAGATGCTCGCGTTTCGCATGATAAGACATAGCGACACCGACAACTGCCAGCTTTCCGACATTACCAAGCACATTGCCGATTCTACCGACACCCAGAACCGCCAGAAGCTCAAAGAATTCTTGCAGTACGACCGCGAAAGTGGTGAGAAGGGCATGTGGCGTTTGAAACCCGGAGAGATTCTGCCGGACGAGAGCGCGATCCGCTCCATGATCAAACCCGAGGAGGTTTGTCTGCTTGATGCTATGCAGCTCGGTATCAAGGAACTGGAAGACGCCGGCTACGACCCTCGAAATGCCACAATCGAAGACGACATCCAGATGCAGGACGCGGATGGAGAGGACGAGGATGCTGACGAAGAGGGCAGCAGAGTGGCCAAGGGAACGAAAAAGGCGCCCGAGAAACAGGAGGAGACAATCGCCGACAAGATGGCTCCATGGAAGACAACAAAGGCTTTCATTGATGCTTGTGCCCAGAAGGCCATGCTTCAGCTCCACGGTGAAGGAGACCCAACCGGCCACGGCCTCGGCTTCAGCTTCATTCGAACATCAATGAAGGGTGGTTACATCGAGGCAGTTCAAGGGCCACTCGCCACGTCCGCCGATGCTATGGAGCGCGAGAAGCGAGCCAACGGCGGACACGCTTACAACGTCAAGAAGCAACAGGCAATGTATGAAGAGGGAATCAAAGAGATCTGGGAGAAGCAGAAGACCACACTCTCAGATGGTCAGGAGCACGAAGACAAGGATGTTGCGGCGACAGAAGATGAAGATGACAGATTCAACGTTCAGTCCGCGATGACCCCCGCACAGTTCGATGACGGTACCAGCCAAATTAGCGGTTTGACTTCGTCGAGTCGACACCTGCGGCGCGCCATTCGCATCACCCGAGAATTCACACTGCCCGACGGCACTGTCCAGAACCGAACTGAAGTCGTCCACGATCCGGTTGTGATTTCGCAGTACATGAAGAGACGAACAGAAGTGGAACTGGAATCAAGAGAGTACGTGCACCCACCCACCAGCCAATCTATTCAGCAAAGACCCAGCAGGAGGGTTAGGTCGACTAGGCCAATGCGACCATACGGAGTCGGCATCCCTGGCTCGAAGAGGGACATTGTTGGACTGGAGTTCAGGGCACCAGCTTACGTATATCTTTCAACAGCATCTACAACTCCCGGCCTACGGGTAATGCCGACCATGACCGCCTTGCAGGCATTAGGTACGCTCCATCATGAAAGAAATATCCTGACCAAGTGCTAACGGCGATCGCAGAATTAAGAAGGAACTCGAACGACTTGAGAAGAACAAAGCCCGACGACAAGCCCGAGAACAGCAAAAAGAGCTGCACCAGAAGGCCAGTGCCGGAGATGCCGGGTCACCAAGCGTCAACGGTGATAAAGTCACCACTGGCACAACCCGCAAGTGTGCCAATTGTGGCCAAGTCGGACATATCAAGACCAACAAGAAGTATGAATCCCCTTTTAGAACCCCTTGTTTGCCCCCCTCCGTCGCCACATTTTGATTGGTGGGCTTCTGTCGAAGGAGAGAAGAAGCGAGGAAGAGCTCGAAAGACATGCCTCCAGCGCCTTATGGAGCAAAGTGATCGAGAGGCGCACAAGCGCATCAAGTTGAAGGACCGCCAAGACAGAGTTGCCGCTCGGCAACAAGAGCAGGTGAACAAAGCGGCGAAGAAGAGAGAAGAGGCGGAGCGCCGCGCAGAGGAAGCTCGGCAGTTGCAAGAAGAAAGAGCAGCTGAAAAGAAGATCAAGGAAGAGCTTCAACGCCGGGCGAGAGAACAGAAAGCCAAGAAGGCGCTGGCGGAACGCGAACGCCAAGAGCTCAAACGCCTTCGACAAGAACGAACAAGACCCAAATGGCGTTTTGGGACTTCTTGGTGATGATAGGCGTCCACCCTCTCTCACCATTAACGGCGCCAACCCCACTGCACAGCTCATTTTCCTTATACTTGAAACGTCTCTTGAAAACACTTTACTAACTGGTCGTCCAAGGTTATGTCCTCTGCTTAACGGTACGATGAAAGCGGACAACGGTGCAGCCGAGCACGGAGGCTTTGGTAATTACAATGCCCCGGCGGGTAATGCTGGGTCACCGAGCTAGTGGAGACGTATCCGGGCTTGATATGGTTGACGCGATCTCGAGTGGACGGTACCGAGATACTTGCCCACGAGCATCTTGGCTGGTTGTTGTACGCAACACTGCTACGACAACTGTGCGAGACGAAGGGAACGGGGAGACTCTCAAGGGGGAGGAGTGGAACGCCTGAGTCATGAAGGGTTGGCAACGCGGGAGGAGATGGACGATTCTGTTCTGCGAGCTTTCTACTTTTGGGTTATTGGGTCTGAGGGATTGGGGAAGGTACGGATCACTCGTTGCTCACAGCGAAAAGCGCACAAGGCACCAAGCTTGCCGAGTGCTACGGTTGAATGCATTTAGACGGAGTTGGGGATATGGTTGCTTAAGGGAAAAAGCAAAGGCATGAGCAGAGGCTCTCCGCAACCAGACGACGAGACTGCAACGTCAGTTCTTGAATTAAAATTATTAATATTCTTCGACAAGAATGTGTGCTTGCGCGCTCGACTTCGGTTAACGGCAGGGCCGACACGAGTTTGCTCAACTGACGGATTGTGACGGTTAGTTGACGGAGATGGACGACGCCCGCCCACTGCAACCTCTACGGGCGCGAGGTTGGGAAACTGAGGCTGTGCTTGCGAGGTGATGTGATGTCCTCGGATGCGGTGAAGATCCAAACAGCCAACAAGTTGGTGGTGCAAAGGTCTCTGCATCGAGGGTTGGGCCTCTCAGGACTCAGAAGCTCAACAAGGCGGGCTAATCCACCAAATTAGCCCCATTTGAGTACCCACAGAAACCGGTAGAAACGGGTTAATTGGCCCGCGAAGGGTGGATGTGCATGACCTGGAACCCGCGTGAGGCTGCCATGCATAATTGTATTTTTAGAAACGCCGGGTCCCGTAGAATGGGGCCCGGCGCCGGCATGAGATATGACTACGGCCGGGGAGACGGGAATGGCTGTACGAAGGTGAACGGGAGGGAGGAAAAACGTGGACGCGGATGGGTGTTGGCGCGGTGACGGGGCGTGGAGGGGGGGATCTGGGAGGCGTAGTTGACGGTGAAGAGTCAATGTCTGATAGTCATGAACTTGACCCTTATCAGGGACATTTGAGCTGGAGCTCCCCAAACGGAGCTTGAGCTCAACGGTTACGACCCGAGAGACATGGAGGTACGCAGGAACGCATTCTTACAGGCTGCGAACGTCAGAGTGCGTGCAGCAAGACGGCGGCCCAACAAGGGCCGGCCTGTTCGGGGCAGTGATGAGCAGATGCGGGCAAAATGACCCAGAGATGCAGCAGAAGGGTGGTGAATACGAAAGTCGATGCAGCGGAAAGGGTGGGAAGCAGGAGGAGGCTCAGCTCGCCGTGGGGTCAGGGGTTTGAAACATGGACAATCAAGATGGCGGATCTCGCTCCGGACGCGCCTTTGCCCAGCTCGGTAGAGTAGCAGATCAGCAGGAACGCACAAGCTCGAGGGACAGGGCGAAAGGAGCATGAGGGCACGGGTCAAGGCGTCGATGTTGCCTGCTGTCATGACATCGAGTGGTCTGTGATTTGGCGGGCCTAGCTCGAGGGACGGCTTGACCAGACGGGGAACTCGAGCCAGGGGCTGGCCTGGGCTCTCGGGATATTTGCGCTGGAAGCTTGATTCACGACTGGTTTCAGATACACAGGAACAACACTGCAAGCGAGGATGCCTGAGAGAAGCGAATAGAGAACAAAGCGAGGGTGTCCCTTTCATCCTCGGCCAACAACAGGGGGAAACCAGTGACAGTGACGCAACCAGACCTGACAAACTGTCAAAATCCAGGGTCTCTCCTTGTCCTGATTTGCGTTGTTCCATGTGCCAAGACAGGCATCCCGGGTGGCTGGGCGATGGAGACTTGGAGTCCGAGAATTGGCGACGAGTGAATGAAACGTGGTACGGCTCATGACAGCGACGGATGGTGAAGAAGTGAAGAAGTTGATGAGGTTAGGTGGTGGCTGGACAGCTGGTAGTGCTGCATTAGGGCCCTGAAGGTTGACGCCTTTTAGGGGGTCATCCCTGCCCGCGGCCCACTGGAGCACTTGCTTGTAGCGGCGGGCCCTGCTCTGCCGTGAGGTGGCCCACTGCGCAAAATGCCCCCAAACCGCCTGCGCATCCACCCGGTCGGTGAAGCCCCCTCAAAAGTCGCCGAGGGCCGTCCACTCACAGGCGCCTTAGCTAAGCATGAGTTTTTTTTCCCGCCTTCCATGCTGCCTTCTTTTTCTCCTGGCCATCCCCCGAGTGAACACGATCCGTCTATTATTAGAAGCCATCCCAACCCATCCACAAACGCCAGATTCAGCCCCATCGACGTCTATCGATTATCGACCGTTGACTAGGTCCGAGGGGCATGATAGACCTGCCATCCATTCGCGCATCACAGCCGACCAGTCGCGATCCGAGCGCAAGTGCAAGCGCCAGCTGCCGCCAGCACCAACTGCCTCTGTCCCTCTCCCGCTCCCCCCCATCCCATCTGCCTCCCCTTCAGAGCACTGCACCGCACTGCATCGCATTGCATCGCGTCGCGCGGCATCTTGGTTCTTGATACAGAGACCCTTGGCCCGCTGTCGCTGTCGCCCTCGCCGACGAGTCCCTCCCCGTGAATTTGCACCCAGGGATCACTGATTAAACGCGATTTGCATGCCGTCGTCATCCATCGTCCCTCTCCCACGGAGCCTTTTCCATCCCCTCAGGGCTAAGAGAGGTACCCGGCCAAGCTGAGCTGTGTCTCGACAGGTACCATCGACGCGCTGCTGCACAGGTACCTTTGCACCAGTTTTTGGCCGCTAAGCTACAACGGTCGCAACGGCCTCAGGGTTCCAATTTATCGGCTATTCCCATCTCCCTCGTTCCCAAGGACTTGTCAAATCCTCCACTCCACTCTCTCGTCCTTATCCATCCTTCAACTATCCACGGCCACCCTCGACAGCCGACTCCGTCATCTCACCACTGCTCTTCTCTCTCTGTCGATTTATTTTTTTCGTCCAGTTTCTCGTACTCGCACTTTCATCCGTCGCTTTGCTATTGAAACGTCTCTCGATACCCCCGCTAGACGACGCCGTGCACGACTCTTTGTCTTTGTTCTCGCTCACGACTCAACTCGACTCGGCTCGACTCTACTGGCACGACGCTTTTCGAGCTCCATCGACCAGCTTCACCTGTCGCAATAAGTAGCGCGCTACGCTCATATACGGCGACTGACTTGACGACTTTGGTGGTCCTGACTGACGTCTCGCCGCGTCCCTCCACCACCACTTGATCACCCCGCGTGGAAACGCGATCCGCTACCCTCGAACCCACACACGCAACCGTTCAAGATGGGG
Source organism: Fusarium sp. JS1030 (assembly GCA_000966855.1). Lineage (NCBI taxonomy): Eukaryota > Fungi > Ascomycota > Sordariomycetes > Hypocreales > Nectriaceae > Fusarium > Fusarium sp. JS1030. Next base: position 687,760 of record JWIW01000081.1, on the reverse strand, counting down.
CGAAGAAAGATTGAAATCAAGGCGATCAAGGATGACAGGAATCGTTCTGTGTAAGTTACCCCGGCTGCTGGATAGCAAACTACGGATGCCAATCTGCAGTGCCCTGGAGAGCTCGCGACTGACTTGGCGCGAATAGAACCTTTCTCAAACGAAAAGGCGGTCTTTTCAAGAAGGCACACGAACTTTCCGTCCTCTGCTCTGTCGATGTCGCCGTCTTCATCTTTGGAAACAACAAGAAGCTATACGAGTACTCGTCATCAGATATGCGAGAGCTCATCCACCGATACCAATACGTGAGTTCTTTGGCCACCCCTCCTCTGCGCAGTCGCATTAAGCAGAACTTGAGGACTTGCGGTCGCATCTCCGGCGCGTTATGACATGGTGTACTAACCAGGCGACAGCATGGCGGCCCGAACGAGCACAAGGGCCCATCCGACTTCAACGGCGGAAATGACGAGGAAGAGGAAGAGGAAGGCGAAGGCACCCCTCCCCAAGGCCACGATGGACCCGAGAACCAGATGATGCCTCCTCATTTCCATGGCCAACCACAAGCTCCTTTTCCTCAGATTCGACATCACACGCCTTCGGCATCACCACCCATTGGCAACGGCGGACCCTTCCAACCGCACCCGGGCCACCCCATCCAGCGCGGACATACCCCACAGCCTTCGATCGGCTCACGGCCGACATCTCGAAATGATGTCCGCCGCATGGGCCCCGGCATGATGGCTCAACCTCCGCCTCCGCCTCCCGCTGGGCCTCCGCACCCGGGGATTAGCTACATGCCGACTCCTCCTATCTACAACCCTCATCCTACCGGTAACCTAATGCCTCAACAAGGGCCTCACCCACAATATGCCACGTACCAACCGTACATGGAAGAGCGAAGGTCGCCGATGCCCTCTCCAATGCCCCCCGCTTACAGTTCGCAACCACCCTCGCAAGGCATCCAGGCTCCGGCGCGTCCAACACCATCTCCTCAACCAAACCACCAGCAGCTTCCCCCAAACCCTGTCCCACATATCTCGCCGCCTCCACCTCAGCCGCAACAGGTCGAGCGCCGCCTGCAGGATCCTCCGCCTCCTCCGCCTGTGGAACCAAAGACGGAACCCCAAGAACGCCCTCAGCCACCTCTGATGCTCAACACGGACACGGCCATCAAGAAACTACCGCAACGGAAATCTCACAGCATCTTCACTCCTATTGAGGAAAACCGGTCCATTCTGTCCCAGCACCTTGCCTCTTTTGCCGCCGAACCCGTGAAATCGGAGTCTGCGGCTGCTGCCGCTGCCGCCAACGCGGCCAGCGCCGCTAATCGCTCGCAGTCTGTGGATGTGGCTGTGCTTAACCGGGTTGGTGACACCTCCAAGCCGTCGCCTCACCTGCCCCAGCGTGCCCACACACAAGCCGATGAAAAGTCGCGAACTGTTTCCCTGTCATCAATACCAGAGACCACGTTGACGCCGCCTTCGCGATCCAACAGTGTGAAGGTTGGCGGTGGCCCTGGCGGAGCACGACCTCGTGGCCCTCGTTTGACGGTACAGATTCCTGATGGCGGTTCGGAAGCGGGAGGAAGCGCAACAGGAGAGTCAAACTCTCCGCGCAATCCGGCCGAGAGCACCACACAAGCACCTCAACGCCACAATTCCCAATCATCGCTTGTCTTGCCCCCGCCTTCACCGTCTGCGTCAGCTCTACTCTCGGCCGGAGCCACCGGCCCACCGAATCCCTTTGCCAGGCCGCCGCCTCAGCAGAACGTGAATGGCGAAACGCCCGTCTCTGCACTGCCATCACGCTTCCTTACGAACGAGTTCCTACCGAGTCCGAGTAGCTTCTACCCAGACTGGAATTTCAGGGGTGGTGATAGCAACACCCTTCCTAGTCCACTAAACTTTGCGACTCCAGTTGTTGGATCTGGGCCAAGCTTTCTAAGAGATGACAACTTGAACTCAACTTCCAACGCCACGTCGAACGCAAATGGGCCGTCCAATCCCAACTTGAACGTCAGTATAAGCAACACGACGGCGACCAAACGAAAAACGCCCGAGTTGGGCGCAACAGCCCAGAGCGAGGCGGCCGAGGAGTCAACAGACCCAAAGAGGGTCAAGGTTGGTTGATCAGAGTCTCAGTCGCTGGGCCCTGCATTCTCCCAGCCTTTAATCCCTCACGTAAAAGTGCTTTCTGCGATACGCAATAATCAACGCGACATGACGGGCTGGACTTTGCGTGTCGCTCATGATGGTGTAGAGCGCTGCATCTAATCTCTTTATGAGTATCGAGCCAACATTTTGGGCCATTCTTGTCTCGTCATTTCCTTCATCCGTCAATGTCCCGCCACTTTCCTATGACTTATGCGGCACTGTTTCTTGACACATTGGGAGGCGTTCTTGACAGACGGGTAACCTTTCCGATTCGGTTTTCTTCACTTCGTATACCTTTGGGCTTGTAGCCCTGTTTAGTCTCTGGGGGTTTCTGCTGGACGGTAGGCTTGGGGCGACATGGTTACAACGTGTGTTATTTGACGTGATAGGATGTGGTAAATCCTCACGCTGAGGCCCCGATGGCGATATTTGATGGGTTTCGTGCGACTTTTTGTTCAGTTATTTTATGTGGAGTTATATAGATGATACCGGCGACGTGAACACGTTGATCAAGTCAATATACTACATGATCGAGATTGGATAGTGAAGCATTGTGATATCTATTCAAAGCACGCTGTTCGATATCTAACTAGTCATCTGCAAATCAGTGTATCATTATTCGTATATCTTATCACCACAACCATCATTATGTGCTCCGAAATCACGCGTAGTTCAACACTCCCTTGAGAATCCACTGCACATCGGTTAGCGTCCTGTTAATTTGAACAGACTCAGCAACTTACCAGCTCCCCGTTGCCGACTTGGCTCGCCACGCGGTCAACCTCGACCTCGTCCGGCATCACCATCCTCTTGCCATCCTTCTCGACCCACCATACCTCCTTATCCGCCACCGTCTTGACCTTTTCATTCTCGGGCCAAGGACTCGTTGAAACTAGATGCGCCTCGACGAACTTCCGCATATTAGCGCGCGCGCGATCCTGGCCCTTCTCGCCCTCGTACGCATCCACGCCGAGGGCATCGTAGTCTGCGGGCTTTTCCCAGGGTTTGCGCGGGAGTGAGTCGACGGCCGAGTTGAGCGGCGCAAGAACAGTGGTATTTGTGTTGAGGTCGGAGAGGCGGTCGTCGGTAGAGGGATGCATGCGGGCGAAGGAGGAGAAGGAGGAGAGGGCGCGCTGGGTGCCGAGGATATCGCCGAGGGCGACGGACGGTTGGTTGATGGGTGTGTCGGAGCCGGGCATGATGGGGAGATGGCCCTTGAGAGGGTGTGGCATCGAGTTCTCTTGGAGAGGCGCTTGGGGGAGGTGGGAGGAGGTTGTGAGGCTGAATAGGGCTGTTAGGATGAGGAGAGGTTTCATGATGGCCGTCGTGGTTGATGATGTTGCATGTGGGCTGCTGCAGGGCGGTACGTCATGAGGGGAGTTCTAGATCAAGACGTTGGTAACGTGACTGATCACGGGACATGAGACACTCAACTCAGGATGTTTGTTGCAATCTACCTACCCATTCTGCTGATTAACATACAAGGGTAGGGAATTTTCATGTACATATTTAGATGTAGAAGGATTATCGTTGTGCTTAAACACGCTGCCACTTAAAAAGGTTACCATATAACGCCTCCCGATGTACTGTCTTGTTCGCATCAGCTGAAGAGCTAACACCGCAAAAGGATTCACTCTCTGACATGCAGGTCGCGTCGGCACTAATCTTCCATCCTCGAAGGACCAAAAGACAAGCCGCTGCTGCGAGGTACATGAACCCTGCAAAAAGCTGTGTCCCTAAGTATGACCTAGTCCCAGCGACGATCTGAAGCCCGATGGGTTCGCTAAACATGGCTGGTAGCACGATGCTCGGCCATAAGATACTCATACCTGAGGGCACGTCGCGCAGGCAAATAACCTCGGCCATCAGAGGGACGATGGTCGCCCAGAATGTTCTGCCTACCAGGCCTTCGAGTACCAAGTATGAGATAAAAGCTGCATATGACTTGGCAGTAACCCACATGGCCAGCGTTAGGATGCCTGCGATCACGGTCACAAACCCGGCCATGTTGATCCTTCCTAGCTGGTCACTGAAATATCCAACTAGTGGCCGGCCTACTCCCGGTCCGAGGTTGAAGATGGCGCTGGCCAAGGCACCTTGCGACAAGTTGAGGCCGATGTGGGTAGCGTAGCTCGCGAGACTAAAGACCAACACCACATATCCTAGCATACTAAAGCAAGAGAATGCCAGCAGAAGAAAGTACTCGTTTCTTTGCAACAAGGAAGCGACGAAAGCCAACTGCCTTGTCCCGACGGCTTTGTTTCGATCCCTGATGAGAACAACACAGACGGTATTTATATCTAAGAACGTCTCTATAAAACCATTCCAATAAAGTAAAGCGAGTCTCCATCTATCTTAAGATTATTTTTCTCAAAATCTTTACCAAAGATAGGCGTCGATTCACAATCAACATCAAATTCCTTCACTTGCGAGTTAGATTAGTTCTGCCTAAATATCAACCAGCAGTTCGTGATAGCTTCCGATCCCCAAAATTATGGATACTATGATAGATATGTTGAAATCTCTTGATTCTGCTTCTGCAATTCCTCCATGATCTCGCCCCAAAGCTGCGCACTTCGAGCCCTTCCTTCGGTGGATGTCACAAGGAGGCTTGGTCTGCTAAGCGTCAGAACAGTCTATTACCGCAATCTTCAATGACTTACGTTGAAATCCTATCATTCGTCCAGAATCTCCCATGAGCGCTTTCTTCAAGCAGAATTCCGCTGACCAACGTTCTGCTGCCTTCTTCCGGAGACCTTGCGTACAAGGCCTTCCATACGGCATCGATCTTCCGCATAGCCCAGGGGGCATCGCGTGCGATGTCGCTTTTGCAGAGGCCGGGACAGACTGAGACAACAATGACCTCGCCAGACGAGACCTTTGCCGCTAGTTCGCTAACAACGTACATCTCTAGGAGTTTGGTGATGCTGTATTGCTTCAACATGTTGAAGTTGTCGGCGTTGTTGACCTTTTTGAGCAGGTTTGAATCACTTTGAACGCTCGCAACATCGACGTCGCCGTGTCCATTGCTGGTAACTAATTCTAGATGTGTGGGATAGCCCGAAGACTTTGCGGTTTGCCTGAGCTTTGGGAGAAGCAAGACAGCGAGGTATGCCGTCGAGAGAACGTTTGTTTGCAGCGAAGACTCCCACTGGTCGTCACTAGTATTGTAGGCGATGGGCGCAATACCAGCATTCAAGACGGCAGCATGGATTTTTGGGAACTTGTTAGAGACCTGGTGGGCAAACGCTTCGACGGATGAAAACCGCATCATGTCGAGCTCGACAAGCTCGACGAGGTCGGGCGTGAAGCGAGAACCCAGGGCATTCTGGATCCTCTTCTTTGCTGCTTCACCTCTTTGGATTGATCGAACGCCGAGTATGATTTTCGCGGCCCCCAGCTTGGCCAACTTCAGTGCTGCTTCGAAGCCAATACCGGTGTTTGCGCCGGTGATGAGGATGATTTTGCCGGTGAATGGGGTAGTGGGATCACTGGGTGGGTTCTTAACGGCCCAGCAGAAATATCCCAAAGATGATTGGGCGGGAGTGTTTGCAAATGTGTCGCCTTTGCTCATGTTGATGTCGAGTTCGTCAGAGCAATGGCAAATGGCAAATGGCAGGGCTGGTGGGACAAAACTCGAGGCTGGAAGGCAAATGCAATTATGATGATGGTAAGGCTGGTAAGGCTACTAACCATTAACATTCAGTAGGAATCTTGATGCTCTTTATATAATTTCAACAAAGGATTATCGATAGCTACCAAAGTCCGCTCAACCTGTCTAGGGGCTTACGCCATTCTCTGTCATTGTCGGCGGAGTTTGATACAGTGACAACTTTTTTGTTTTATTCAACAAATAAATCATTGTATCAAATTTGATATTTGGCCGCAATGGCGGACTTTGCATTTGTCCCGCTCCGCAAAGGAGGCATTCAGGCTCTGCGGTGTCATCTTGCCGGAATTCCGCCCACCATCAACTTCGCAGGATTGCTATCCAACGAATCAGAAGCGTACATACCGTGATAAAAGGAACATCCGCGACTCTAGCTTTCTTATCCGATTCTTGGACAATACGGATTTAGTTTAATGGGCGGTATCGCGCCGGCCAAGTCAATGGCGTCAAGTTGACTTTGTATCAGTGTTTCATGTTTGGATATACTCTTGGTCTCTCTCTGGCCAACTCCTTGCAAGGTTGTGATGTTGAGGTAGCTCCCGGGACACACTACGACGCAAAGGTTCCTTTATCAAACTGCCGATTTGCAATGAGTCCGTTTTGGCGAATAAGAATTGAGGTTTGTGGTCTCGAGTCTGTCGTCAATGTCCAGAGGCACCTAGGAAATGCCATCGAGCCGGGCGAGCCGCCATGAGACATGATAGCAGGGTCTGAGACAAACATGGTGTCTTGGGAGTATTTGACTTGTGTGGGACATTCGTAAAGAAACGCTGTATCAAATAATAAAAATCGTTGCTTCTATGTGCTTACTCCCAATGCCAGTTCGGCATTCAATGTCCAAGAGTTGTCGTCGTTTATTCACACGTGAAAGTCGCCCGCTGAGTCAGCGTCCCCGGGCCTGGCACCTGCGGAGGTGAGATCATCGGTCCATGGCCCAAGATGGCCAAAACAGAATAAGCGACTGGCACTCTGGGCGGATGGACGACCTCAGTGGCGGAGGCTCAGTCTCATCTTTCGGGGTCAGATGATGCACGTGCAGAATCTGGGGAAAGCCAAAGTGTCCCCCCGTGGAGAAGATGCTTGCCGGAGCTGGGGAAGGCTGTGAGAAAGTATCACTTTCACGTGCTTTTCACGTCAAGGGCAAAGTTTTTGAGGGCCAGATGATCAACTGTCGCAAGCCTCATGGGCGCTACCTTACTCGTACCGGCGTGATCGAAAAGGGCCTCGAGCAAGACGTGGCGAATAAGAGGTGCATCTCGCACGTCAGGAACAGACAAAGTCGGGGACCCTAGCGCATTGAAGGGCTCAAAGGGTCATGGGCGTCATGGACCAGCATTGATCGAGACGTGGGCGAGTTTCACTTGGTCGCGACGATTCATGTGCCTCTCGTGAACAATGGGGACTGGGGACTGGCATGTGAAAGCCATGAAAGCCTCAAGAGCGAGCAAATGGTCAGCAAGAGCAGCAGCCAATAAAGACATTGTTCGGGACTGCGGCTACTAAACAGCATCATGTGACCAGCTCTGGCAAAACTTCCTGAGCGGTCCGCAGCGGTCCGGTCACATGGCCGAGGCCTCGGTGACTTGTCCGGCTCGTGTGGGGTTTGGGGGAAGACGGAGATTATTGGTCCAGACTTTAGACGTCATCAAAGGGAAGATGGAGAGGCTGCGTGAGGAGAATGGACGTGGAGAGGCTCTTTTCACATGCTTTGATGTCAAAAGCACAAGGCAGAGGATATAACCTGGTCTAGCCAACAGCGTACAACACCACGTGCAACTCCCTCGACGAGCCTCGTTTGCCGTCTTCCACCGCCAATGCTTTCAGAGCTCGGGAATGAGAGCAGCGAGCTGGGACTGTCTCGGTCCTCCAAGTCAGGGATCCCCTAGTTCCCCCCACAAAACTGCCATCCCCCATCTCTTCTCCTCGCTTTTGAAGCGGGGACCTCGGCACACCGCACGCGAGACGACGGACCGTGGCTAGCCAGTCAGGCGATTCCGCTTTTCTGGGAGAGCCAAGAGTCGCAGCGAAGAGCGGAGGAGCAACAAGAGGTCATCGGTGGGTTGCCCGGGGCGAATTGGTGGCCGGAGAGAGGGAGTTGCGGCGATTCGGCATAGCTTGCGGCGAGAGGACCAGAGAGGTGATCCAGCTGAGGGCGAGGGGGATTGATCCAGTCGGAGGGCTTGTATTTGTATTCTCAATGCCTCGATTCTTTTGACTCGAGACTCTCCCAAGTCAACTTACTCGTGTGCGTGTCCGTTGCTGCAATCACGTCCAGTCCATTTTGAGGTGAGTCCCGAATCAAGGTCCTCCAACTGCTCCCCCAAACATGCGCCGTGGCGGGGGTGGATTTCCAGCGGTCTCAGGCGCTAATGCCCAGTGGGCAATGTATCCGCTTCCGGGGAGCAAGCCTGCTGAGAAAACACCGGCAGCTGATTTGCGCCCTCGAGACTCCCCGCAAACCTGACGGAGACGGGGATGGAACGGCTGGTTGTGCCGTCCATGGCAGCAGGGTCTTTTTTTACCGAGAAGAACTGCAGAAATTCATGAGGACGCATTGGCTAACGTGACAAGAGAAAGGACGCTGTACCGGGTACTCGGATCTGTCCAAAAAGAGGCTACTCTTCTAAGTTCCTGTACTTCAGGTATAACCTCCGACCGCAGACCCCACCCTGGTCGTTGACGCTGTTTCCCCATAAACTCGAAGGGTGGCCCGCGCCTTCCTTCTGTCTGTCGCCTGTCGCTGTCGCACGCTCTCACGCACTTGCTTGCGCCTTCCCCCATCGCTCGACCTCGGCTTGTTCCTGCCTCCTCGGCCTTGTTGGCGTCGCATCCATTCCGCGCCAGACTTTTAATAAGACTCGGCCTTGATCCTCCTCGTCCAACTTTGGCTTATTTTTCCTCTCTCCATCCTCATCGTTTTTTCTCTTGACGTGGGAATCACTTCTTCCTCGTCTCTCCATCCTCCCGATTTCCTTTTGCATCACGTCATCACCGCCTTCTTCCTCCCATCCCCTCCGGCACACTCTCTTCACACACACAACAATGGCTCCTCGAGTGATTGTCGTGGGCGGCGGCCGTAAGTTCTCTCCCAATCGTCCTTGAGTCGCTATTCGCGACAGTGTCAATCGCTCTGGCTAACGCCCATCCTCAGTTTCCGGTCTGTCTGCTGCGCACACCATTTACCTGGCTGGTGGCAACGTCGTTGTCCTCGACAAGCAGGGTAAGTCGCTTTCACATGAAGATCTCACTACCGGCTCTAGGCGCATTCTGAGCACCTTAGTCCGCGCCGACTCTGTTCAACCATCTCACTTGGCGCTTGCGCTCGCTCTGGCGTGTGACCTCGCTGACACGTGCTTCCCATGCAGGTTTCTTTGGCGGCAACTCTACCAAGGCCACTTCCGGTATCAACGGTGCCCTCACCCGGACACAAGTCGAGAGCGGTATTCCCGATAGCGTCAAGCAGTTCTACGATGATACCCTCAAGTCGGCCCGTGACAAGGCCCGTCCCGACCTGATCAAGGTCCTTACCTACAAGTCCGCTGCTGCCGTTGAGTGGCTTCAGGATGAGTTCAACCTCGATCTCACTCTCGTCTCGCGCCTGGGGTACGTTCAATCCACACGTCGTGACTACGCAGGAAGACAGTCCAAGCTAACAATCACAACAGTGGTCACTCCCAGCCCCGAACCCACCGAGGACACGACGCCAAGTTCCCCGGTATGGCCATCACCTACGCTCTGATGCAGCGCCTCGAGGAGCTTGCTGAGAACGAGCCCGAGCGTGTCGAGATCGTCAAGAAGGCCCGCGTCACCGAGCTGAACAAGGAGGGCAACAAGGTCACTGGTGTCAAGTACGAGTATGACGGCGAGATCATCTCCATTGACGGCCCCGTCGTCCTCGCAACCGGTGGTTACGCTGCCGATTTCTCCGATTCCTCCCTGCTCAAGAAGCACCGACCTGATACCTACGGACTCGCCACAACAAACGGTACACACGCTACTGGTGATGGCCAGAAGATGGTCATGGCCATCGGCGGCAACGGCATCGACATGGACAAGGTTCAGGTCCACCCTACTGGTCTCGTTGACCCCAAGGACCCCGGCTCCAAGTGGAAGTTCCTCGCTGCTGAGGCTCTCCGTGGTGAGGGTGGTCTGCTCCTCAACGCCGACGGAGACCGATTCTGCGACGAGCTCGGTCACCGTGACTACGTCTCGGGCATGATGTGGGATGAGAAGAAGAAGGACAAGTTCCCAATCCGACTTGTTCTCAACTCCAAGGCCTCCAAGGTCCTCGACTTCCACACCCGCCACTACTCTGGCCGTGGTCTCATGAAGAAGATGACCGGTAAGGAGCTCGCCAAGGAGATTGGCTGCACTCCCGAGCACCTCCAGAAGACCTTCACCACCTACAACGCTATCGCCGATGGCAAGCAGAAGGACCCTTGGGGCAAGAAGTTCTTCCACAACCTGCCCCTCGATGTCGATGACGACTTCCATGTTGCCGTCATGGAGCCCGTTCTCCACTTCACCATGGGTGGTATCGAGATCAACGACAAGGCCGAGGTCCTCAACCAGGAGAAGCAGCCCTTCGAGGGTCTCTACGCTTGCGGTGAGCTGGCTGGTGGTGTTCACGGTGCCAACCGTCTGGGTGGTTCGTCGCTACTTGGCTGCGTTGTCTACGGCCGTGTTGCTGGTGACACTGCCAGCAACTACCTCTTCCGAAAGGCTCTTCAGGGCAGTGCTGGCGCCGCTCAGCGTGTTGGCCAGATCTCCCTGCACCTCGACCCCTCAGTCCCCAACCAGGTGACTGTCTCATGGGGCGGCGCTGCTCCCTCCAGCTCCGGATCCGGATCCCCCTCGGCCATTGCTGAGCAGGCCACCGCCGCTGCTGGCCCTACTCCCGTGAAGGAGGACGGCGCCAAGGCATCCAAGCCCAACGACCCCAAGTCCTTCAAGGTGCCCGAGAAGGAGTTCACCATGGAGGAGATCGCCCAGCACAACACCAAGGACAACGTCTGGGTTGTTGTCAAGGGTGTCGTGATGGACCTCAGCAACTGGCTTGAGGAGCACCCCGGTGGCGTCCAGGCTATCCTGAACTTTATGGGTCGCGATGCTACCGAGGAGTTCGAGATGCTGCACGACGACGAGGTCATTCCCAAGTACGCTCCCCAGCAAGTCATTGGCCGCGTCAAGGGCCAGGACGTTACTCTGGAGCCTTAGAAAGGGAGATGATGTACGTCGAGTGTAACGATGGTGACGCGGCAAAGAGGAAGCCGTAATGACTTGAGTTCTGTGCGAGAGTTTGTAGCTCATACTGAAAAGGGGCTATGACATTAAGGCGTCAAGGATTTTGTATTGATATGGCGGGATGCATGCAGCTTGTTGCAATCTACTTTGATACTCTTTATGAAGACACCTTTTAGACTTCTATTGTATAATGACCTGCAAACATGGTGACGTGAATAATTGATGATTGTGATCAACACAAAGTACCTCGTGTCGGCAAGCGGCGATCCTATCGACATGTGGTTGTTCAAGGCCGTATGTACAACCAGGAGCGGGAACTATGCCACAGGGTCGTCAACAACTCAGGGGAGCAAGGGACCTGCATGTTCTCTGTTAATGTCGGAGCGGATCTTCGGGCTGTACAAGTTACGGATGAGAACACAAGCGAATGCGAAGGGGTTTCCAGAAGCGCATGCTGGTCGTTCAACACTGTGGTATGTAGTTGCGAGAGTCTGGTACAAAGAGGGCAGGCAGGCTATATGTTTGCATCTCTGGGTCTATCATGGACTTCACAATCGCCCCTGCTTTTCTTCAGTTCGGGAGGATCGTAGGCCTGCATTGTGTCACTTCGGCCCGGCTTGAGCTGCAGATCCATTGCTTGCGCCCTGCGATCAAGATTGCGCAGGTGCCTGTCAATGTTTCATGCTATGAATCGGCCTAAACGGCTTGGCTCATTGGCAACAGACGGTTCTGTCGCGTCTGCAGGTTGGTCTCAATCTGGACCTAGGTCGAATGGGCCCAAGTCCGGCCATGGAGGGCCAAGGAAGGAGTCGGGCCGTATCAACAAGGACGCATGGGAAGGGAGCCCCTAAGTTCACTGTGGTAACATGAGCCGGATTGATAGTACGTATGGATGGGAAAATAAGGGCAACGCTTGTGATGCAGCGGAATGCTGTTCCGGTCGTGCGGGATGGATGACCAGCCGGTAGAAGACACGCAGAACATCGCATGCCAATGCCAGTGAACTGGGGACCCGGTTGATGGATCGTGACTTGTAAGTTTGTCGCGTTCCCTTTCTAATCTCAGGGTTTTGGAGTCTAGGAAATGTGGTTGTGCTGGTTCAGATGGTCCGTGATAATGGCCTCGAAGGCGTAGATGTAGGGTAACACTCACATCTTCACCACAACAGTATGGATGTTAAAAGAGAGAATTATGTGGCTATTAAAATGGCGTTCTATATACTTCAATAAGCTATTATTTGAGAGAGTTTGCACATATGTTGGCGTGATTATTCTCCACTGCAATGATGCAGCAAGAGATGAACTTGTTAAACAAGCCCGTGGTGGTGGTGTTGTTTCGGGCCGGCTTCTATCACAGCGCGGGGCGGGATGTAAACTTTGTATGCAAGACAAGTCTCAGTTGCAAATGTCAAACTTGAAAGGGGAATTCTTGGCGCGGGAGGCTATAGAATTGCAAAAAGGCGTCGGCAATGCAATGTGGCTATCGGTAGTGTACTGGAAAGCAAAGGCCATGTGAAGCATCGAGTTTGAAGCTCAAGGTGGCTGTAGCAACTTAGGCACGACTACTGACGGGGCTAAAGTGGTTACGTCAATGCATACGCAGGGGAGACGGAAAAACGTGGGTGTCCACGCGAACAAGAGGGAGCAGAAAGCAACCCCAAGACAAGGACCAGCTGGTCTGTCGTCTCAAGGTCTCAGTTGAAGGGTGGCTCTGATTCCAACTTGCCGGGTTCACATTCTGGGCAGTTCGTTAGCTGTCAAAAGCTACCAAGGTACAGTACTGTAACACACCAAAACCAACCCAACCCTTGCTGGGCCCCGTCGGCTGCACCCCGCAAATGGTAACTCAAGGGCAGTTTGGATGGAACGGGTACCGGCCTACAACTAGAGCGAGAACCACGGAGAGACGCGCGCACTGTGGGCGTCCCCTTTGGGACTCTTCCTGCGCGCTGCAAAAGACTGGACCCAGCCACAAAGGCGTCGGCAGCCAAGCAGGACGCAGCCCTCAAGTCGCATGACCTGTTCCTTCGAACGAGACAAAGTTACTGAGCCAAGGGCCAGAGCATTGTTGGTTGTGATGCGATTTGCGCCAAGCTCTGGATGACACGATGCTGATGTTTGCCGGCAGAGACAAAGCCCATCTCCTTGTTCCTCGACTTTTACAACGACAACCGGAGCTGAGCTTTGTCTTGAAACTCGAGGGCGCGGCCTTGGGTGACACACCGTGTTCGGGTCCCGAGCGCAAACAGTAGGCCAGAGCGTTGATGGATTTGCTCGCTTGTCGATGCTCACTCAGCGGAAGAGTCTTGGTATTTTTGATAACATGGCGTTTTTTTTGCTGACGCCCTTTTCCTTTCATCTCGTAATGAGGCCACATTGACGAGTCTTTCCATCTTGCAGGACGCCGGTCGGGGTCCTGATGCTCGCGCGCGCTTCTCCAAGCGAGAGGCTTGAAGGCTGGTTTACTCGCTCATTATTAACAAGGATTGCCTTTCAGCTGCTTGATGATGGAGCAAGCTAGACGGACGGAGTACTTTGCAGTGCTAACAGGAATGACACTCAGCTTTGCTGCCTCCTTTCCTGCCAAGCTAGGTCATTTGTCATATTCCTCGAGGTTTCACAGCTCTCTCTTGTCTCTTCACCCGCTGTCGGCGTACCTCTCGCATCACAAAATCAAATCATGCAGCGAGGTACCGGTACGGAGGATGCCTGGCCCATCCCTTGCTGGTGTCATTGTCTGGGGGAGCCCGGGGACTGTGCCGGCAATGCAACAGCCGCACGTAGCCACAGGTATCCTCCCACCTGAACATGGCGTCAGGGAACGCTTCTGGGCCGTACGTCCAGACCAACGCACCGTGGAGAGCGGGTATCCCGGGGTACCCGCTGCATGACGGGGGCGCCGTTGCGAGCTTGGCCGGCCAAGTGCGGCATACAGTGTTCGGACTGTTTATTCCTAGCGTGATGATTAACAAGATCCGTCGTCTTGAAGCAATTTGCACCAGATCATATCACCGACTCCCCGGCCTCTGTCTCCCTGGAGTTGAAGCCTGGTCTGTTGTTAACGCCTTGGGATCCCGACTCTGTATCCGGAATCCCGGAATCTCGGTATGCAGTTTGATCCCTGGCCCGCGACATTTGCGGATTTTCAAAGACCTCCCTCGCCCTTGGGTCCGTCGAGTTTCGGCATCCGAAGATCAGTTACTCTTTGAGAGAGGTCGCTGTGAGTTGTAAGAGTTGCTGACAGCGGGATGCTGTATCCAAAGTGGATTTTTGCGGGCCGCTTGATCGCCCTCTAGCTATCCGCAGTTATCTGAGAAGTTTCCGTGTTTCTCTCTCTCTGGCTGATCGGATGGGGGCAGTGTCGAGGTGACTCAGTTTCAGATTCGGGGCGCTCAGACGCTCGAGGTTGCCGTCAAATATCCCCTGAGGGGGCTGTAGTTGATGCAGTGATATGTGAACAATGTCGAAATCCGTGGGAGATTTGATGCTTGTGCAATGACAGACTCCAGAGGACGGATAGGAAGACGAGACGGCCCAAGAATGATGGAATCATCTCAAATTCGATAGTGGTCAAGCCGCACTGTGCCTCGCTTAGCTCAGCCAGTCTGGGCTCTGCTTGCCGCGAGTTCCAGCGGGCGCTCACTGGCCCAAGCACAGACGGAACCCGCTAAAGCGCTCCCTGGACTTGTCGAGGTGTTAGTGGCTGCAGCGGGCCAATGAGGCCAGACCAGCTAGAAGCGGGCTAGCCACCCCCCGGCGCCGATCCCTGCCGCTTTTGCCTCTTGACTCTCACCATTCACTCGCCCCTCTCTCGCGCTCTCTCTTTAACTCGAGCCGTTTCTTGGCCTTATTCATCGTGTCTGGAGGGGAACCTTTTTCTCTCTCGTTTATTCCGCTTTGGACTCTCTGGAGACTCTCTGTGTCACCAGCCAAACAGGCACCTCTTTGGCCTCTGCTTGTGCGACGTGCCCTTCTCCTGTTGAGGCCTAGCCAGGCATTGACTTCCACCAGCCTGTGCCGTTCCTGGCGAGGTACAGTACCTTAGTGGGACAGTGCGAAGACGGCTGCCACACTCGACCGTCTCCCAACGCTGGGCCACGGCGAGCAGCGCCCGCCCCCCCCAATCCATATTACCCACACGGAATCGCCCAATGTCCCCCGTTGATCTCAACCCCTTCAACCTCCACCAAAATCTCGCCGACCCGGAGCCTTTCGCTCTCGACACTGCTGACACTGGATTGACGTCTTCAACACCGACACCATGGCCATTGCCATGGGCTGGCAGAAACCCGACAATGTCGCGGGCTCGTCGGCGCCGGCCATCATGGTTGGCCTCTTTGTGGCCTCGGGCGGCTTGCTGTTCGGCTACGATACTGGGTAAGACCACCATTTTCTTGGGACCTCGCGAGACGGGTTTTTGGACGTGGGATGCATCACGGGATCACGAATCGCTCGACACGACACGGCACCGACATCGACATCGACGACGACGATTAGTTCGAAGGAGGAGGATATGCTTGGGGTGGTTCGGTCGATTCTCACGATGCTATTTCGACGATGCGATGGTCGCAGGCGGAGCCTGGTGTGACAACGATGACGACGCCTCTATCACCGCACCTCCATCCACGATTGAAGAGAGAAGGAAAACCGCGTTGAAGGAGTGCAAGGGATACCGATATTTGAAACGACATGCGAAATCCAAGCGACGCCCGTTTACAAACCGTTTACGACCGATTCATCCTCCAAATGCGTCGCCGCCTCATCGACCAACCCGTCTCGTCGCGTCACCTCATCCGACTGCATGCAAAGGCTAACCACTTTTGTCCTCGTATAGGGCCATAAACGGCATCATTGCCATGACAGAGTTCAAAGAGCAGTTTGGAAAGCACACAAACTGCTTCGATGAGAACGACAACGTCGACATATGCACACAAGACTCCTCAATTATCGTCGCCATCCTCAGCGCCGGAACCGCCCTCGGCGCCCTGCTTGCCGCTCCCACCGGCGATGCCCTCGGTCGCCGCAAGAGTCTCCTTGTAGCCGTTGGTATTTTCTGTATCGGCTCCATCTTTCAAGTATGCGCTCAAGATATTCAAATGTTGCTGGCTGGACGGTACGTGCTCACCTGGGCCCCGCTGAGAGAATTATATCACTGACGATCACGCAGATTCCTCGCCGGCGTCGGCGTCGGCCTCATTTCCGTCCTTGTTCCTTTGTATCAATCCGAAATGGCCCCCAAATGGGTACGAGGTAGTCTCGTATGCGCTTACCAATTATCCATCACTTTTGGCCTACTCTCCGCTTCTATTGTCAACATCCTCACCTCCAATCTCAAAAGCTCATCTGCATACCGCATTCCTCTCGCTCTACAGATCGTACCAGCCCTCATCCTCACTGCCGGTCTATTATTATTACCAGAAACACCTCGTTTCCTTGTTAAGAAAGGACAACTTGACGCTGCCGGCCTCTCACTCAGTCGATTACGAAGATTAGACATCACCCACCCAGCACTCGTTGATGAGCTCCAGGAGATTGTCGCAAATCACCGATACGAGCTAACGTTAGGACCCGACAGTTACAAAGACATCTTTGTCGGATCACCTCACCTTGGACGACGCACCTTTACCGGCTGTGGCCTGCAGATGCTCCAACAACTCACAGGGATCAACTTTATAATGTATTACAGCACAAGCTTTTTTGATGGTGCTGGCGTCGAGAGCCCGTATACGAAATCCCTCATCATCAACGTTATCAACGTCGTCTGTACTATTCCAGGCATATTGGTCATTGAGCACTGGGGTCGACGGAAACTGCTCATGATTGGAGCAGTCGGCATGGCTGCTTGTCAGCTCCTCATGGCATCTTTCAACACAGCGACAGGTCCCAACTTTGAGAAAGCAGCGCAAACCATCCTCATCGTGTTCTGCGCCATCAACATTGCCTTCTTTGCTGCATCTTGGGGACCCGTGGTCTGGGTCGTTACCTCCGAGATCTACCCCCTCAAAGTACGAGCTAAGGCCATGTCTGTTTCGACAGCGTCGAACTGGATCCTGAATTTCGCGATCGCTTACAGCACTCCCTTCATGGTGGGCACTGGCCCTGGAAATGCTGCCTTTGGCCCCAAGATCTTTTTCATCTGGGGCGCTTTCTGTATCCTCGCCGTCTTCTTTGTGTGGTGTATGGTGTACGAGACGAGCAAGATCAGTCTGGAACAGATTGATGAAATGTACGAGCGTGTCAACCACGCCTGGAACAGCAAGTCGTTCCAGCCAAGCTGGAGTTTCCAGCAGATGCTCAACGACGGTTGGTCACCCAGTGCCCAACCGCCTCCTGATCACGAACTACAAGCGACAACGTCTGCGTCAAGCGCAGACACTACCCTCGGCGATGGGGAATCAGGGTCAATAACTGTGAGCAGCAACACCAACAATAACACATCACACAACAACAGCAATGAGCAGAACAAAGGTCCTCCGACCATGGCCAATGTCGACTTTAGCTACTAGGCTTCATCTGCTATTTGTTTGCTTGTTTATACCATGTGTTTTTCACCCTCATCACATAGGGAATCAGCGACGGAGTTCACGACGAGGGGGAGTTATGTGGGGTTATGCGTTTATTTGTCCTGACTTGTGGTTTCTTTGTCCTTGTCATTTGTGTTTTATGAACGGGATCAAATCACCCCCAGCTGGGGTCAAGGTTAACTAAGGGATATCGGACATGGGAAAGGGGCTGGATACCAAACTCGCCTCTTCGGCTTTCGGGTTTACTATCGTTTCAAGGAGTGTTATGCCGTCGATGAATGGGAGCCCGGATACCCTGTGGGCAGCGACTAATTGTCGAGAGAAGCGAGGTGACGGCGCACGGCCAGGGATTTTCTTGGGTTTCAGACAAGACAGAGGGTTATTGGAATGATTACCTGTCAAAATACAAGCGATTGCATACTATATTTGTTTCTAGAACGACGGCCGTGATGTATTGTCGTTTGGATACTGGCGCTAGGTTGCGGTTGAGGGAATCTGTCATGTCATGCTTGAACATGGAGGACTCCTTGACACTGTTGGATTGTCGGACAAGAGGTCATTTGGAGACCATGCTGGCTTGGGATCGAGTCAATACTTTGACCCCGTGGTATACTACTCAACTCCACGATCACTGCTCTCTTGCGGTGACTCTACTCTTGGGCTGTGAACATGAGACCTGTTTTAAGTATAAAAGCTGCCTATTGCCGGGCTCTTCTCCCTTTGAAGCCTTCATTTATTACAGCTCCAGCTACCAATACAACAACCCCGACCTTGCTCTCTCTCTCTCATCTCATCTCAGATCATCAACTTCAATTTTCCCGCCTACTGCGGAACGGTGCGTCTACCCAAGACTCCCGCTTGAAGCCCTCCCTCGTCTGAGGTCTCCTCAGGTCTCTCCATGGTGCAGAGCTGACACGTATTATCGCGATCAGCACTTTTAAAAATGGCCGGTGCAGGTGACGCCTGGGACAGAGTCCATCCTGAGCTCATTGATCTGATGTTTCGGCATCAAGTCGTTCCTGATCAGGATGTCACTGAGGAGACACTGGCCCGGACTATCTTCCTCGCCATCGAACTGGCAGATCCATTCGAGCAAGCTGATATCGTCTCGAGGATTGTTAGCGAGGAAGAAGTGGCGCGCCAGCGACTCCAGAACCCCGACGTTCGCAATATTGGGCACCGCATTGCGCTCGATGCTGCCGAGAGACGTGCCGCCCTCCGCGCAACGCCCGAGCCCGAGCGACAGGTTGAGCAGCAACAAGGACCAAACTTAGGGGAATGTCTCATTTGTGGCGAGCAGGGACACATCACTACACCATGCCGCCATGCCTACTGCCTCCCCTGTCTTCGTGAGTCGATTCGTCTAGGACTTCAATCAGAGAACGACTTCCCGCCCCGGTGTTGCGAACACTTTACCGAAGAGACGATCAGACTTGCGCAGCGTCCGGCGCTGGTCCACCTCTTCCGCCAACTGGAAGAAGAAGTTCAAGTGCCTGTTCCAGATCGGCTCTACTGCCATGACAGGAGTTGCGCCACGTTCATCCCTCCTGGAGGTCGTGGAGAATGTCCGGCCTGTCGGCTCAGAACCTGCGAGAGGTGCCAAGCGAGGGCTCACGAGGGCGAATGCGACCAGGGAGAAATCGTCGAGAACGTATGGGAGACGATGGACCGGAACCAGTCGGTCAACTGTCCAGGATGCGGGAGGATGATCCAACTCTTGGAAGCGTGTAACCACATGACGCGAGTTATTCTTTAACCCATTTTCTTCTTTTTATATAATATTAACGGCGATATAGATGCTTCTGCAGCGCGCACTTCTGCTTCGTCTGCGGAGAGAGGTGGAAGACCTGCGAGTGTCCGCTGTATGGAGGCCATCACCAGATGGTTCCGATACGGCTCCGACCCGGGCTGAAGCCGGAGCAGTTTCGGCGGGAGCGGCAGCAGGTGGAGCGTGCGGAGCCGGTCGCGGCGGAAAACCTCCGGATTCCACAGCTGCGCCCGAGGCCCGGGGAACAAGCCTTTAACGCGGGCAATGTGGCAAGGAGAGGGAGGATTCGGCCTTTGCACCGACCTGGGGACCTGAGATTGCCTATATTAGGGCCCCAAGGAGAGGCAGAGGCAGAGCCTCTACAGCATGCCCTACTTCCAGGGAGGGACGACGATTGGCGGCTCCCGAACCAGGCTGTTGCCGGAATAGCCCCTAGAAATGATGAGTTAATTCCTGGACAGCAGCAGGGAATCATCCCCAATCCTCAGCCTGCGGACCACCGTCTCGTCGGGCGCAACGAGCCGGATCGCGAGAGACCCGGCGAGTTCAACTTGCCGCTGCGACGACGTGCGAGGAGTCCACCCCGGGATCCGGGGCCTGCGAGACACCAAGAACAACCGTTCGCAGGCAGATTCGCCGAGATCAATAATCTTCTGGAGGAGCAGTGGGTACCACCCGAGGCTGGATTTGTCCCCAGGGGGGTACGTGGATGGTGGAGGGACCAGGAGAATGAAAATGTAGGTGAACTCATATATGTACACCAGATTGGATACGTTCCAAATCTGGTCTTTGTCATGAATGATCTGTTGGTCGCACTTATATAGAGGAAGAAGCCTAAGATACGGGAAAAAGGCGACACAGTGGTGGGCACCGTCACCACCACCACCACCACCATCGGAGGCATCCCATCACGGAAGACATCACCGGAATCGACGCACTGGCCATCCTGGAGGACGAACGGAGACATGCTAACTTTGAGATGAGATCCTCCCACTGCTCAGCTTGCTAACGTTCTGCTGCAGCTTATAGTAAGGATTCAAGTGTTGGGGCGAGCCAACAATATGTTACTGCGGGACACCATCGTGCAAACCCGCAGGGCCCGCCGCACTGGCGGCCAGAGAGAGATCCAGGACGCCGAAGAAGAGTTGCGGTGGAGGGAGGACAGATGGATTGAGATTGGCAGCCTCCTGGACGAGCTGCGACAGATTGTCCCAGTTGGGTAACTCTTATCCTTAAAAATGCCATGAGACGAGGACTATGCCGTTCGACAGATACGATGATAATTTCACTGAAGATCGGGTGGGCTTCCTAGACTTTGTCGGGAGGAGGCTTTTGAAGTTTTGGAGTATTGGGCGTTAAGCTTTGCGAAGGTGTTATGGTGAAGAATTTGTGTGGATGAATGGGATTCATATGCACAGACATTGCAAGTTCTGCAAGATTTCAGTATTTTAAAAAACAAAGTAGTCAATTGATATCTTCAAGACTGATCTCCAGGATCAGTCGACTGCAGTTAGTTCAACGGGCCAGACTTACCTCTCCATCGTGATTGCGCGTATAAGTCCAACAGACCGGCTGTAGCTGCTCGACTTAGTTGATGGCGCAATTAGAGCAGAATCCACCAGTGACTGGAACAGCGTCAATAAAAAGCTCCTGGCAGCCAACCTCCTTTATCAAGACGAGGGTCTTGTCAAAGGTGACGAGGTGCTCCGTCATGGAGCGTGGGATTCTGGAAGCGGGATTCTCACGGACGCCGGAACAGTAGATTATCTGGGCTCGAAAGAGATTGTTGCAGCCGTTGACGCGGCATTGGATGAGCTTGACGTAGCACATGATTGTGTCGTTTGAGGTGGGAGAATGTGATTTCTGGGAGAGTGTTAGCAGATGTTGCAAGTTAGTAGTAAACTTGAATGCAGGTTGCTGAAGATGGTGGAATCCAACGGAAGGAAAGTGGAGATTTAGTCTTTTATACAATGTCATTGTTAAAAGAAGCCATAGTTGTGAAAGGAGTGTTCACTCAATGCAAGTGGACAGGGTCTGGTAGTTGAGACTGCACAAGGTAACTCTGGTGAACAAAGGGTTCCAAAAGAACACATCTGCAATAAGTCATTGTATCATGCATTGCACAAAAGCTAGGGCGTAACAAGTGACCAAAACAAAGAAATACTACCAAGAGACAAATGTTCCTCTGGGACCATCTCAAAAAACGATTCTTGGTTTAGATTCATATTGATTCCTCATAAGTGTTCCCACTGGCGTTGATTCTAATGCACAGTTGACGATGCTCTAAGTGACGATATACAAAAAGATTCAGCCTATCTATTTCCCTTACTGTCTCTTTTCCGTCTAATTTGACCCCTTGCCTAGACTCTTCTTGATCTCTGCTACCACGGCAGCCGTCACCTCCTTTGTGGTCGAGCTGCCGCCCAGATCCTGTGTGGTGACTCCGGAAGCACACACAGTCTCCACGACCTGCATTAACTTTGTGGATGCATCCTCCTCACCCAGCCAGGCCAGCATCTCGGCGGCTGTCCAGAAGGTTGCCACGGGATTGGCAACGCCCTTGCCTGTGATGTCAAAGGCAGAGCCGTGAATAGGCTCGAACATGGAAGGATTTTGGCGGGTAGGGTCAAGATTGCTGGTGGGTGCAATGCCGATTGAGCCAGCAAGGGCAGCAGCCAAGTCTGAAAGAATATCGGCGTGCTAGAGTTTTTCATGTCAGCTTGAGTCTAGTATAAACCCAGTTAGGTTGCTTACCAGGTTAGACGCGACAATAGTATCCAAGCTCTCGGGCTTCAACACCATGCGCGTTGTCATGGCATCGACCAGCATCTTATCCACCGTCACGTCCGGGAAGTCTTTGCCGACATCGGCAGCAACCTCATCCCATAGAACCATGCCGTTGCGCTGAGCATTGCTCTTGGTAACAACAGTCAAGAGTTTGCGAGGTCGCTTCTGGGCAGTCTCAAAGGCGAAACGCATAAGTCTAGAGATTCCGTGACGGGTGAAGATGGCGACTTCTGTGGCTGTCTCCCAAGGTTGACCACGGTGTGAGCGACCACCTTGGCCGGCGTACTCGCCCTCGCTGTTCTCACGAATGATGACCCAGTCAAGGTCTCCAGTCTTGCAGTTGCGCAGGGGAGACTGAGTGCCCTTGAGTACTCGTGTGGGCCGCACGTTGGCGTATTGCTGGAAAGGCTGGCAGATGGCGAGGCGAAGACTCCAAAGTGAGATGTGATCGGGAACATCTGCAAGACATGAGTGTAATTCATGCATGAGAAGTGAATAAACTTACCAGGTGCGCCTACGGCACCGAATAGGATAGCGTCATGCTTCTTGAGCTGCTCCAGTCCACCATCAGGGATATACTTTCCAGTCTTCTTGTATGAGTCTGAGCTCCAGTCGTAGTGGGTAAAGTCCAGCTCAAAGGTCTGAAGAGTATCGGCCAGAGCATTCAAGGCCTCGATACCAGCTGATACGACCTCGGGGCCGATTCCATCAGCAGGGATGGAGGCGATGCTGTAGGCCTTTTTGGCGGCGACTGCGCTGGGAGACATGACGGTGGCTATTGTGATAAGTGATGAGGAGTCGGGGTTGAGTTGCGGTGAGGATGCAACAATGACAATTTGAAGATGAGCTCTTTTGTAATTGTAGCTTCTTCCAGGACTCCTCCGAGGGCGGACATATGTCGGTCGATGCCAAGCAACCATTCGGTTGGTTGTAGGCGAGCTGATCAAGTGGAGCGGACGTTGAAAGCGCCGCGGACAAAGAAATGACCGCCCTCATCAGCTCATCCGGCTGAGACCGTCACTAGTCGTCACACTTATCCGGGTCTGGAGCAGGGTTATCCGTTTGAAGATGCGGGGAAGATCTCAGATCCCACGGAGGTTGAACTGCGTGAGAGGCATTTGCTCAGTCAGAGCATCTGAAATTGACAAAATGTTAGCTACCTAGTTTAATTCTGTGACTCTAAATAACTCAACTTCACTTTTGATCAGTGAAGCTCAATCAATTCACCAGCAACATGATCGATCCCAGCGCAATTGAGGCCGTATTGGCCATCTTTCTACCCCTGATCCACGCTCACAAAAAAACAAGCTCAAGACCCTTCGTGCTGGGTCTGTCGGGCTTGCAGGGGAGTGGCAAGTCGACATGGGCTGCAGCCCTCTCCAAGGCCCTGACCACTCAGCACAACCTCAAGACTCGCATGCTATCCCTGGACGACCTCTACTACGACCACCCAGAGCTTGTAGCTATTCGAGAAGCCAACCCGGGCAATGGATTGCTTCAGACCCGAGGACAACCTGGAACCCACGATGAGACTTTGGCAAAGGAGTTCTTTAGCCAACTCCTCGGCCAACAGGATAACGGCAAGGCTTCTGTCAAGTGGCCAGCATATGACAAGAGTCTTCACGGTGGCCAGGGAGGCAGGGTTCCTGTGGAGAAGTGGGAAGAGGTACCCCTGGACCAAGGGCTCGACGTGCTCATCTTTGAAGGCTGGTGCCTTGGTTTCCAGCCCCTGACCAACGAAGGGGTCACCAAAAAGTGGGAGCAAGTCAAAGCCTCTGCTGCCACGGCAACCCAGCAGTCAGATGATTGGTCCCTTGTCAACACGCTGGCGAGTCACGACCTGAGCCATCTCCTCCTCATCAACGAAAACCTCCAGAGATACTGCGAAACCTTTACTGGACCCCAGCACTTTGATGGATTCCTCCACTTGAGCACAGATAAACTTGTCAACGTCTACGAGTGGAGGGTTGGCCAGGAGAGGGCGCTGAGGCAGCACAAACCAGGCATGTCGGATGAGCAGGTGATCCAGTTCGTGCGGGGCTACATGCCGGCTTATGAGCTGTTCCTAGATGGGCTTCAGCAGAAGAATTTCTTCGGTGAGAGTGGGGATAGTTCTGGATCAAAGAAGCATGTGCAGGTTGTTTTGAACAGAGGGAGGGATGTGGTGGAGGTCAAGGAGGTGCAGTAAGCTAGACAACCAGTGATACACCTAGACATTTAGAAGAGTCCCCGCTCAAGTATGAATTTTCTTTCCAACATGGGTTATCCTAAGATCTTGCCGAGTTGTGCTAGCCAGTTTGTATGAACTCTTTCCACTAGACTGCAACAACTAGCCGGGGGATCAATAAGCAGTTTCTGACAGCTCCAAATTACCCAAACGAAGTCACCGAAGCTGCAAATGATCAACAATGTCACTGCTACTGCAACCCTGGCTGCGGATGTCGGCCGAGGCGTCCCCGCTGCGCTTCCGCTCTTACATGGCGTCTAGCGGTGATTTCAATGTCCGCCGCTAACGACGTCAAGGTTCAGACCACGAGGTCTCGACGTTTTGGTCTGAACTTGGGGAAAATCTGGGGCCCCAGAAGGGGGACAAACTTGGAGAAGCACCGTCTGTCACCGTAGCATGGGTTCCCTGAGATATAAGATGTCATGCCAGCCGCAGTCTTGGCCAACACTGGACACCCAAGCTTCAGATCTTCTCTTACCATTGATCAATCTTCACACAAGTCAATTCATCTCTTCATCATGGCAGTTGATTCAAAGCGTGGAAGCATTGAGCGCAAGCCAGACGAGAATTTTGTCGAGATGTCGGTTGGCGAGAAGGGCGGTGTTCTTGGCGATGCTGAGGCAGACTATTCGGGTGCTGTCAAGAAGACGGATCCTGAAGAGATTCGTCTTGTGCGGAAGCTTGACTTCCGTATCATGCCTACTCTGTGGGCCATGTACTTCCTGAATTACGTGAGTTCTATTTGAAGTACCGTTTGATATCTTTGTTAACGTGAACTTTACAGTTGGATCGAAACGCCATTGCCCAGGCGCGTCTGAATGGACTTGAAGACCATCTCGGACTCCGGGGAACTCAGTACAACACGTGTATCTCGATTCTGTTTGTTGGGTAAGTTGGCACAACGGAACAAGATGCTCTTCAAAGGCTAACAGTTAGCAGCTACCTGCTCATGCAAATCCCCTCCAACATGCTCATCTCGTCGAAACGCGTCCGTCCTTCTATCTACATGTCCATCTGTATGATGGCTTGGGCTGTCGTATCTGCATGCACCGCTCTCGCCAAGAACTATACCGGCCTTGTCCTTCTTCGATTCTTCCTCGGCGTCACAGAGGCACCCTTCTATCCTGGCGCTCTCTACCTCCTCTCGATCTTTTATACCCGAAAGGAGATTGCTACTCGACTGTCGATTCTATACTCGGGCAATATTTTTGCCACGTCCTTCTCCGGTCTCATTGCGGCTGCAACCTTTGGAACCATCGATGGACACCACGGACTCAAGGGATGGCAGTGGCTTTTCATCATTGAAGGAATTTTGACCTTCACTGTTGGAATTATTGGCATGTTTACGCTTGCTGATAGTCCATTGACCACACGGTGGTTGACTCAGGAGGAGAGACAGCTCGCCCACGACCGCATGCTTCGCGATACTGTTGGGCTTGAAGAGAGCAAGGGAGCTCGAGCTGGATTCGCCCAGGCTGTTCGGGATCCCCGTCTCTGGCTGCTTTGCTTTATCCAGAACATGCATCTTTCTGCTTGCTCCTTCAACAATTTCTTCCCGACTGTTGTTGGCTCCCTGGGATTCAACAGCACCATCACTCTGGTCCTTACTTGTCCTCCATACCTTATCTCTGGCTTCTTTGGTTACGCGGCTGGTCTTTCCTCTGGACGGTACAACGAAAGAACCTGGCATATCACTGCTTGCATGGGCATGGCACTTGTCGGCTTCATCATCTCATGCTCAACTCTTAACACGCCTGCCCGATACATATCCTGCTTCATGTTCGCTAGCGGCGCATACGCTGTTAACTCGATGATTTTGGGATGGGTATCAGCTACATTGGGATCAACTCCCGAGAAGAAGTCTGTGAGCTTGTCGATTGTCAACGTCGTCGCCAATGCTTCTTACATCTACACGGCGTATCTGTACCCCAAGAACGATGGTCCCCGCTACTTGATTGGTATGTCGAGCAACGCTGCATTTGCAGTCATGTGCATTGCTTCGACCTGGGTCCTTAGAGTTTGGCTTGTTCGGACTAACAAGAAGCTTGATCGAGAGGGAAACACTGAGGCAACCAGATACGCCTATTAAAAGGGAATGAACAAATGAGCTGGAGTTGGGGAAAGCCCTAAGTCTTGTACTCAGTTGAAAGAGCTGATCTGAAGTTGTCTACTCTCTTCGGTTCTAAAGTAGTTACGAAAAATTGAGCATTCCATAAGACAGAACCATCAGTTCGCACCCGTTGCTTTAAGAGTCTATCGAGAAATGGATAATTCTTTCATTGAGCCAGAAACAAAAGTTTGCGAAGATCACTTTCATTTGGTGTCTCAGAGTGATGTGGCTTGTCACTGAACACCTGTGCCATTGACAGTGAAATCAATTTCTGAGTAGCCGTGTCTGGTCCAATCATGTTTGGCGGTAGACGGAGAATGCGCAGTGGCAGAGTTTTAGTAATTGAACAAGGGCACTTTATCTACTTCCTACAGGAGAGGAACACTTGTAAACATTACCTCGCGACTATTAGAATACAAGCCAACGCTATCGCAAGTAGTTCCAGGTTGGGTCAATATTGGCATCAAACTCCGCAGCCACAAGGAAAGGATTGTCAATGGCACTGAAGGAACTTGCAAATAACTGATCATACCACATGATTGACTCTTGACCCTCAACAGGTATGGAATCTAGATTTGAATCTGGCTGGCCCGGCACCATTGGAAACGATGCCGTCTCGTGAGTATTGTTTAAACGTGAAACGCTCGATAATCCTAACTGTGCATCAGAACCGTTGAGTGGAGTAGTACTTCCCGGCTGATGTTGCTGTGGCTGTCTCTGCTGCCATGGCGTGTGTCCCGTTGAAGGTCCAAAAGAGTGTATACGATCGTGGCGAGACCTGGAGGCATTTGAGTTTGGGGGTTGTTCTGGAACGGCGGATAAATCTCTTGTATGAAAAGAGCTGGCGTCACTCGATCGACCCGTTGCATGCTGCCCCCACGCAGGCAATGTCCCTCGGGATCGTGTAGGCGTATCGTTCGAGTTTTGTGGTGCAAGTGTCCGCGAAAGACCCTGGACGGAGATGGAAGCATCGGTGGGCGACTCGAGGGATGGGTTTTGAGGGTGAGAGAGTTCTTGGACGGCAGAAATCAGCTCCTCGATGGCCTCGAGACAATACTCGGGCCATGAAGTGTCCCTCGTGGCCAAGTGGCTGAGTGTGTCCTTTCCAGCAGCGACGTGCCTTTAAGTTAAGGTTAGATCTCTGGAAAATTAGAAGTGCAGTGATGGGGTGGGATACCTCATTGCGCTCTCTAGCGGAACCTGACGCTCGAAAGCTGCGTGGATGAGAACAAAAGCGCTGATCCAGACAGCCCACGTGAAAGAGGGCCACAGAAGAGGAGTTTGCAGTCTCCGCCGAGTCGAATCGGCTATTAGTGGCTGCCGGTTTCTGTGTTTCTTGAGGAGGATGAAGATGGACTTTGCTGCTGAGATGCACGCCTGGAAGGCAGACGAGTAAGAAGAAGAAGGGTATTCTGACGCGAGCCCAGGTCGGTTCAGACAGATTGCCGATTCGTGCTTTAGAATTAAGAGCATTAGTCGGTGATTTGGAGAAATAGTCGGCGTAGATTCTGCTCCATCGGATGAATCGTATGCTAGGTCATCCTCTTCCACCGCATCCTGGATGTCATTGGACCACTTTGCAAGTTCGGTTTGCACAAATGCTGTCCGGTCTGCCGTATCTTGGCGCTTGAGGATGGATTTGTTACGGAGTTCGAGAATTAGACCTCGTATTCGACCGTGCTTAGCGACAAACGTAAGTAGTTGCAACTTCTCTACGCCCTCTTCAACACCAGCTGTGGTAGCATGTCGCTCCTCTCCTGGGTAACAAACGTCCAGGTCGTCATCCTGGATGTCAAGGGGCAAGCCAAGAGATTGGGACAACAGCCTCTCCAGAGTATAGATACACCAGAATACTCGACGGCGCACAGAGCCCTCCTCAGCGGTGAAGAAGGGATATTTGGTTGGACAGCGATGAAGGCCCATGTGGAAGGCCATGCGGACAATCAGTCCTCCTAGACGAGATGCGGCATTGAGGCAGAGCATCGACGTAAGAAATAGCTGAATAGCCAGAGCTGCCTGGGTTGATCGAATGGAAGCCGGCTGGCTGAGTGCAAACTGCGAGTTTGCTACTGCATCGTCGACGCTCTCAAAGGCGAAGTGTTTTGGAATGGGCTTCTGAAATGCGGTCCCTTGCCGACTGTCCGCCAAAGAGATGGATAGTATAGATCTTAGAATAACTCGGTTCAAGGAGCTCATTGACGAAAGCTCATTCTTTGAAGCATCTTCGAATAACCGAAGGATCTCTGGGCCCTGGAGAAAGGGAAGAACCGGATGCCATGACTCGAAGTAGCTCTTGGACCATTCGACAAAATCCTCAAAGCTTGGGAGGCAATCGGCTGAGTCGCTGCAAACTTCATTACTCTTCCATAACAATTGTTGGTGGTTTCTTCTGACAGAAGCGCCTTGGCGAAGCTGGTCGTCCTCCCCGGGTATGAGGGTACTGAGAGCAGAGGACTCGGTTGTTCTTGAGGCAAATCTCGTTGCCAATCTCAGATGGACGGTGCGAATGTAGTGTATCCCGCTGCTGCTACCGACGAAACGAGCAGCATCATGCTCGCCCGTGTCGCGCATCAATCCATATTCGCGAGCCGGCTGCGATCCCGATGCCGAACGCTTCCGTTTCCGAGTCTCGGGAGGGTACCCTGGGGTTGAACATGTCTCTGAAGTGTTGTGGGGTGACTGCTGGGAAGTCATCACGATTTGAGCCGGTATCGGGCCATTGCCCGAGTCTCGATGCTCCAAGGAAACAATTAGTCGCGTTAGAGAGTCGAAGAAGGACAAGGGGGTTGTTGGTTACAGGAGGCAAAAGTGTTAGCGCTGGGTCGGACAAAGAAACCTCCGAGGCGGGGTCAAGAATGTTCGCTCGCTGTGGAGCCTCCCTCCCTGAACCAAACCTGCCCCGGATCAACGACATAATCGGCATAAAGAGCGTTAGCCGTTGCGTGAGTGCATATGGCCAATAATGAAGTTTCAGATGGAGAGGCTGAGAGGTCGCTAAATCCCATTGCCTGCAGTCACTGCCGGCACAGAAAGCGCAAGGTGAGGCGAAGCTTCAACAGACCCATAGACCATCAGACTCACATGCTTTGTTCTATAGTGCGATAGACAATTGTTGGTCATAAGTTTCTTGACTCAAAGATAGCATAACTGACCTTTGAGTCATTGCCCAGACCTCATTGCCTCCAGTGCAGTCATGATCCATCCAAGTGCCATTATCCAGAACAGAACAAAAGGCACGCTGCTGAACAACGCCAGGAAATCATCCAACTAACTCGGCCTCATAGGGGAATTCCTATCGGGTTCATCACTCGGCTAGAAGCTCGCCTTGCCGAGACTGAACAAGCCCTCTTTCAAGTCCTCCAATCCCTTCAGGATAAGCCAGATGATACACCACTTTCACTCAAAGCCTCATCACAACGAAAAAGCGATCGAATAGAAGAATGGGATGCTCTGCCCTTGAAATCTATGAATGATATAAAGACCTGGTTCCAGACAAAGGCAGAGATCGACAATTCCAGTTTAGGGGCTCCAGGGGTGGATCTGGCAGACGACCATCACGCTAACCCACCAATGCAAAGAACGCCTGGTATAGAGTTCCCCATGCCAGTTGCAGAAACTCATATTTCCGAAAGGACGGCATCACCTTTGCTGCAAGCTGATGATAATGGACTATTGGATGGTGCCTGGGAGGCTGCCTCAACAATGACTACCCTGAGCAAGGCCAAAGACTTGGAGCAGAGGCATCCTCACATGTACTTTTAGCTCTCCTAAGTCTATCACAGATGAGGCGCTGGTCACTAAATGAGGCTTAACTAAATTGACGTAAATGAGAGGGTGAATCTATCAGGCCTCTCCACCTCGCCGATGGCGCTCAGAATCCAGTATTTCGGCGTCTATCATTTCCTGTGCTAGGTTCAAGTCCGTAAGGTCCAGTTGAACAGTGCTCTTATGGAAGATTCTCGTGGATTCTTCTAGTGCGTCGAAAAAGTCCATGCCGTGAGCTAGGTTGATGTAGATGCCTCGCCTGTTGAACCCTCTAGCGACGCTAACACGGCGGAGATACGTATGCGCACCTCCCTTGATGGTGGCCGTTGGGAGATTATAGTTTACAACCATTGTGACCGACTCAATGCCAGTCCCATTGATCTCTATACTGCTCACGAGAACTTTTATCCGTCTTGCGTTGAGGTCTGTGAGGCGTCGTGGGCGCTTACTCTTTTCTCGAGTTTGTGTGATAAGCTTAGCGGAAATACCCCAGTCGTAGCGCATGTCGCTATATAATTTGTAAGCCGTGTCAGGGGACTATCAATTATTAGATGATTTGCAATAATTATAGTTAGCTCTGCTGGGTAATTGATACCTGGACAAAAATAACCAACTGGCCGACCGTGTGTATCGAGTAGAGGTCACGGATAACCTTGAACTTTTCTTGTATATCCATGCGACGAACGTCGATGTACATCTAAGCTATGCGCTTCACCACCGTATAGTTGCTAGCATAATCAGCCAGCGAGAAATTTGGAATGAAGTTGTCTATCTGTTGTTTGAGGTGTGAATGATGCCAAGTTGTAAGCATTAGGACCTGCTGGTCTACCCTAGCTTCCTAGATCCACTTGGTTAGCCAACATAACACAGGTCTATCCCTTGGAGATCATTCTTGACATACGGTGCGAGTAGTTGAAGTACGCTGCTTCAACACTGGCTCCCTTGTCTACTGGCTTCTGGCCAGGAAATGCATCCTCCCTGGACAGATAGCGACTTAGAGACTCCTGTGAAGGGAACGGGAGCGTCTATAAAAAGTTAATATGCCATGAGTCCCAAAGACCAAAGATCGGCTGCCCGATAATCGACCTTGCCATCCTTTTCAGCACCAGACATCGGCAGCTCGGGGGCCATGCACGCTATTGCGCCTTTGGACTTAGATAGGAGGACCATAGAGGAGGCAAGGCGCTTAGAGATGCCAAAGTCGCTGATCTTGACCCACCACTTCGGAGATTGGGTTTTGATGAGGATGTTCTCGACAAGTATTAGATCGGGAACAAGTGATAGAGTTAGACGACTGGGACTTACACCGGGCTTGATATCCCTATGCGTGAAGTTTTCACGGTGCATAAAGTCCAGGCCTTCAAGCACCTGGCGGATCACAGCCTGGGGATCGGGTTCTGCCATACCTCCGTGTTGGTCGACATAATGCTGTAGATCTCCAAAATGGAGGTGTTCCATCGCTATACAGAGGCCATGGTCGAATCCATACCACCCAATCATCTTGAAAAAACACTCGGAATACTACGCGTTGGTATAGCCGTGATTAATTCTCTGTCAGGTAGCCCGTACTTCTTTGGAGCAGACTCACCCAACTCTGGGAAAACTTGGCACTAGTTTCCAGCTCGTACATGCAGTCGGCTTGCCAGTTGGAATCTTGGATGACCTTGACAGGACGCGTATAGTCCTTGCGTTTGCCATAGACATAGGTTTGAAGGAGTACTCTCCCGCCGCCGCCGCCTGCGCCGAGCTCCCCCTTGTTCTGCCAGTGTTCGACTTGCTTGGTAGGTCAAGAATCGTGCCCGTCGTCCGAATCATCGTAGTGGCGGATGGTGAAGCCGTTCTCGAAGTATGTCGTGAGCCTCTTGCCATGGACGAGGTTGGGGAAACGAATGGTAGACATGGACGATGCTACGAATGCTGCGGTGACGAAGCTTTCTGGGGCCCAGGCCTTTTTCGGATCAATAAACGACTAGATGACTATTCGGAGGTACTTTTAAGCTAAAGTGGAGGTTTTCGACCGGATTCTTTTGTGAAATAGACATGGACGACAAACCCGGCTGCAACGCATTTCGCGAGCCGCCAGGAAAACGAGGCCCTCCAAGGAGATCCTTGGACGAGGATCAGCATAAGCTGACCTGTAACTGCAGAAACGCTAGGACTTATTAGGAGTCTCGGCGGCTAAAAATAACCAACAGTTGATGGATCAGGCTGTGGGCTGAACTCGAGCTGAACTCCAGCCCTCACGCCACTCATCCTCCATCCGCCAAGCCCCTCAGACCTGAGTTTCTGTAAACCACCGCCAACCCACATAATGTCGGGTGTTGAGCTTGGCCTAGCCCTTGCGGGCCTTGTGCCTGCGTGTTACGAGGTCGGCAAGAAACTGGTCAAGACATGCCGAGCGGTAAGAAGCGCCTCTTCCGCCCTAAGCGACCGGGCCAATGTCATCGAACAGTACTGGCTGCGCGTCGAAATCCAGCTCCCATTCGTTCGGGACATGGAGAACTACCTGGATGATCGACAATGTGAGGTGCAGTACCAGGCCTTAGAGTTTCTCCTGGAGAAATTGAGGGCAGTCGACTTCAAGCTAAAGGGTCTGATGAAAGCATCGACATCGAGTGACGGCTCAACTGCGGTTGAGTATACGAAGGGCAAATTTGCTATTCATAAGAGCAGTCTCAGTGAAGCAATTGCCGAGCTTGACAATCGACAGCGGAACTCTGAGGCGACCTGGTTGCTTATGGCTGTTCATCGTGACACTGGGATCAACGACTAAATTAAAGCAGCATCACGGACGCTGTTATCCCCAGCAACCGCGGTCGGGCCAACTCCAATTGATACCGCGAAGAAACTACACCGGGCACTTATGTCCGATGGTAATTCTGCCACTGTTTTTGACTCCAGAGGGCTTGTCCAAGAGAGCGTCACATCTATCCCATTAGCACTGCCAAGATAGCGCGGCGGCGGGACAGAGATGGCACTCAAGTCCTCCTCGACCCTGTTACGTCTGCTGCAGGAATGTACGCAAGCACTCTAAAAGATGTTCTGAACTTGGCACAGAAGCTAAAATACGCCGATCCATTCATTTTTGGCTTGTTAGCTTGCAATTTTGAAGGACGAGGATGGGGCCGGAGATGGTGGTATTGCCGCCCAAATTTCCAACAGCTTGTTTTTCATCTTTCGCATCCCACCAAAACAAACACAGATCCAGAGCGTGCGTGGTAGGCTTCTCCAAGGGCGAGCTGGTGAGCACGACTCACTTTCGGATCGATTTATGCTGGCCTAGCAGCTCGCTACAGCGGTTTTCTACGTTCATTTCTACGAATTCGTCCACCAGAATATCCGCCCCGAGACTATCCTTATCATAGGCAACAAAACCCATAGGGATACAGTCGAGGAACGTATACTTCCCACAGAAACAGCTGTTCTTGTAGGCTTTGACGTGGTTCGCAACGTTGATGGAAAAACAAGCCGTAGCGGTGATGATGATTGGGAGAAGGATATCTATCGACATCCTAATCGGCAAGGCCGGTCGCCCCAGGTTGACTACGAAATGAGACATGACATTTACAGCCTAGGTGTTTGTCTCCTCGAGATTGGGTTATGGGAGAGTTTTGTCACATATGAGATTGGCAAGCAGTCTGAAGGGCCGCAAACCCTTCGTTTCGGCCCAGGACTCAACCGAAACGGCTTGAGCGGCCCTCAGTTTCTCACAAATTTTCAACTTTTCAAAGAGCACCTCTTGTCTCTGGTAAGAGGAAGACTAAGGCGCCAGATGGGCACCAAGTACTGCGGAGTGGTGGAGACATGCCTGACGTGCTTGGATGAGGCCCATGTTGATTTTGGGGATGAGAAGGAGTTTCAGGATGAAGATGGTGTTATCGTGGGAGCTACATATATACAGAAGGTCATGGCAAAACTGAGCGAGATAGTTGTCTAGAACTGCCGGCCCCACATAAGAGTCGAAATATCGAACTCGTCATTCTTCAGCCGTATTCTGCACAGCCGCCGTTGATTGTAATTTGGCCCAGCAGGACAACTGAATAAGCTTATGAAATGTGGCTTAGGAGCTGAGCTTTTCATAGATCGGTGAATTGAAGGGGCACACCGGTGTCGATCCTACGTCAAAGGCTGCGGCTGTAATAAATCTGCCAAGAAAATGAGCCACCAACATGCACATAAGCAGTCTCACTTTATATATCACGTTACCCCCGGATGTTGGGAGCCGTGTTTTCATCATACGAGCTCGATTTTTATACTTCAAGCTGAAACTCACAAATCGGTTTCTTTCTCACCAAGACAAAAAAGACTTTGCATTTTT
This sequence comes from Fusarium sp. JS1030, assembly GCA_000966855.1. NCBI lineage: Eukaryota > Fungi > Ascomycota > Sordariomycetes > Hypocreales > Nectriaceae > Fusarium > Fusarium sp. JS1030. The sequence goes on along the minus strand of JWIW01000081.1, from coordinate 653,207 downwards.
ATCAAGTCCGCAGCATGGTTTCCATCACGAAAGAGTGCAAATCAACACGAAAGGAGACAATCGCAGTGCATCATCATTGTCCGGAGCGACCGTACATCGCCATCACTGTCCCGGAAGATTCAAAGTCTGTTACATCTGTTGAGTTCACAGTCGTTTCCCGAGACCAAGGTAACCATGCCAGGACTTTCACATTCACTGGATGAATTCTCATTACATTTTAGGATGGGTCAGCAATGACAAAAGCGCGTCCTTCACCTGGTTCGTCGCCAAAGCCAACCGCCCTGGAGGTCGACCCAATTTACGCGTTGAGTCTTTGGGAAATAATCGAGTGGCCAACACAGAGTTCCATGAACAAACCTGGAAGTTGAATCTTCGATGCAGGCCCAGGCGCAAAGCATGGATTCAGAGCCTGCTACCGGGCGACAAAGTCCAGCTGATTCCCAAAGCGACCTTCCAAGGCTGGGTTAACATCGTCCGGGAGGGAAGCTTGAAGCTGACGTTTGAATCTACCGAAGGCCAAGCCAGTGCGAATGAAGCTGCCAAGCAAGATAATAGTAGACATTACAAGCGACAACTCGAGGATGATGAGATTCGACTGCTGGTCGTGAAGCCTGGCTTATTCGGTGAACCAATTAGGGCCAAATTCCTTTACACAAACTTGGGAGAGAAGCCAGAGTTTGAAGCTCTCTCCTATTGCTGGGGAGACGCCCCGGAAGAAGCTGAAATTTTGATGAGTTCCGAGAAGGGCGATGTTGATGCCACCCCTTTCAGGGTTAGGTCATCATTGGCCGCGGCACTGCAAAGACTAAGATATGAAACAAGAACTTTGACAGTCTGGGTCGATGCAGTATGCATCTACCAGAACGATCGCGATGAAAGATCCCGACAAGTCGCCATGATGCGAAGAATCTATGCCGCAGCCACCTCGGTTCGCGTGTGGCTAGAAGACGAAAGTACGGGAACCCAGACAGCTTTACACGTAATTCACGACATCTACAACTATAATTATCCATCATGCCCTGGAGGTGATAGTTGTGTTTGCTCTGGAACCAAACACTATCACACCAGGTGTGAGATAGAAACCAGAGTTCGCGATTTCCCAGGAACTTCTTTTCGGGCGATGCATTCAGTCTTTGCCCTCCACCGGGCCAACTTTACAGCTGACCAGCATGACATTTCAGGTGGTGTGGGCAACACGCAGCTGTCGCATCTGATGAGTTCGCTGTTTCTTAACCCCTGGTTTGCACGCGTCTGGGTGATTCAAGAGGCAACTTTGGCACAAGAAGCATTTGTACACTGTGGTCAAGAGGTGGTCGACTGGAAAGAGATCATCTCCATCAACCAGTGGCTAACAGACCCTGGCTACTTCAAGCAGCAACCCCATATTGAAGGGACCACTCTCATGCCTCCGATATGGGAGACCCTTCGTCAAGAGCGAATAGCCCGAGAAGGCTCCTTGGTATCCAGTAGTTCAGGCGAGCAGGTCCCATTTACCGGAGGCCGCGAGATTTTGGATGTGTTGCTGGACGGCATGGACCTGAAGGCGTCTGATTCTCGGGACAAGCTGTACGCGCTGCTACCCTTTGGAAAAGAAACCAGTATCGTTGAAAGGCTAGACAAAGCGATTCAGCCGGACTACAATAAATCTCCAGATACAGTCTTTGCAGACTTTACGCGGTGGTGGATACAGCAGCATCAATCCCTGGCCATTTTGTCGACCATTCACAGCGATCCCTCGCGGGCTTGGAGGCGTGATGCAACATTTCCTGAGGCTTGCGGATCGCTGAAGCATCCTACCTGGGCACTTCCGGAAAGAGGTGTCACTGAGCTGGCTCGGGCGAACCTTGAGAATCATTTCAATTTCAGAGTAACGGAAGAAACAGTTCCCGTCGTATCATCCGCAGACTCCGCAGATCCCTTGGTCCTTCAACTCCAGGGGCTCAAAGTTGCAGAGATAAGCATCCTCCAGCATCCTACACTCAAGACTCTTGGATGGACTGTCACAGGAAGCAAGAATCCAACTTCCGATATCGCAGAAGTTTTCGATCGCATGTTCAACACCTATGGTTGGACAGAGTCCCGTATCCCAGGGACAGCCCACCATCGGTCCAAACATGGATATCGAGCTGAGTACATGGACCATCTCAAAGCTCACTGGGGATACTTCCCTGGGCCTTTACTACTAGCTGTGGGAGTTGAAAATGACGCGGCCCAGTGGTTCGAAACTCGCGAGGTACCGCCTTGTCTTGATCCTTGCTTCTTTGTTGCCTCCAATGGGATGTATGGCTTATGTCCTTGGAGAGCGAAGAAAGGCGACACGATTGCCCTCCTTTACGGTGGAAAAGTTCCGTTCTTATTGCGTCCTACAACGCAGGAAACTCCAAGATCGGACACTGCTTGCTTTGAGTTGGTTGGGGAGTGCTATGTCAATGGAATAATGGATGGGGATTATCTGAAGAGTGAGAATGCTAAAACATCCACGCCAATAACATTCGCCTTGGTCTAGCTAGATACAATAATGGATGAGCTATAACACCTGCAGCTGATGTTAAAATACGTGCATAAGGGCTCGAATATTATCCGTGGAAACCCCCCTTCCGGCCACCTATGTTAAGGAGAGGAGCGGTGGAGTTAAAAGGTTTCAAATGAGGAACCACAGCTCAAGTCCTTTCCCTGCTTTCTTTTACTAATTGTACAAGCAGAGTCGCTAACTTTTAGTCACTGAGTACGACCGATTAGACGGTAGGTTTTATTCACTTTGTTGCATACACAGCCTTAAACTATAGCTTTCGTCCCGGAATTCAGAGCTTTCAGTCATTTGAAACTGTCAAGCTAGCTTAAATATGCAGACACATTAGGTACGTAACTCTCTAGCAATTATGGTTTACCAGACACGCAATGTATTAATACAGGTAAAATAGTATATATATCAAGGTCCACCTCTAGAAAGCGTATTAAGTTTATATAGTGCATCTGGACTTTTTTCCAATTATGATCCAACCCATTTCAGTCCTGTTTCACATTGACACATGAACCATACTACTGAACATATTCCACAGCCACTTAGTAGGCGGCGAGCATGGCAAGAGCCGCAACACCGACGGCGGCGGAGAATCCGACGTTCTTGGCGGCACCGTTGACAACAACTCCGGTGGGGGTCGAGATAGGCTAGAGTAGCACGGGTTAGCTACTACAGGAACAGAGAGAGCCAGATCAAACATACAGTAGAGCCGATGGTTCCGATGGAGCCGCCGGTGGTGGGCTTGGTGCCGGAGGAGTCGGTCTCGGTAGCAGCAGGGGCCTCAGCGTCGTCGGTGGCAGCGGAGGTGGCCAGAGTGGTGGGCTTGGCAGCGCCAGTGGTAGCATCGGTGGTCTTTTCCTCACCGGCCTCGGTCTCCTCAGCACCAGCGGCAGTAGAGGTCTGCTCGGCAGGGGCGGTAGAGTCATCGTCGGCGGGGGCAGTAGACTCGGCCTCCTCAGCGGTAGTGCCAGCCTCCTCTTCGGCAGCGGTGGTAGCAGGCTCCTCAGGGGCGGCGGTGGTTTGCTCCTCCTCCTCGGCAGTAGAGGCAGGCTCCTCCTCAGCAGCAGTGGTAGAGGGAGTTGAAGATGAGCCGGAAGGCAGGGGAGTAGGCGAAAGACCACACTCTTCGGCGGCACTGGTCACTCCATTGCGGTAGTATTGCCAGATGTCGAAGGTGTTGGCGCACTCCATGCAGCGGCCATAGCGCTCATTCCACTCATCATTGTCACAGTATCCCTCCTCGCGGCCGAGCGTGATGAGAAGACCTGTAATGGACAATGTCAGTCTCCAATTGTTGATAGCATCATATGTCTATGACTTACCGCAGTCCTCGTGGCACTGGTACCGGGGGGTGCCAGGCTCCTGACGCTTCTCAAGAGCCGGGACAGTGTCGGGGAACTCGAAGCGAGGGTGAATGGAGGCGGCCGCGAGGGTGGCAGAAGCCAAAACAGCGTAGGTAGCGAGCGAAGGCATCTTGATTGAAAACGAAGGGATGCAAGTCGGGGAAGTTGACTGAATTGCTTGGACTGTAACGATAGACTGAGGAACTGGAAGGCGGATGAGGTAGACTTTAGAGACCGGTGGTCACCTGCTATATATGCTGCAGACCAACCCCTGGGACTTGTGAGTTATCGCAGCTTAGCGCCAGGGGTCTGAACAACCGGCATGCTGGCTAATCCAGTCTTCGGTAGCTCATCGGACTGCATCGTATCCCACTTCAACCGCTTCGCCGACATAGGACTTGGCATTGCCTGATTTCCAGCCGGGCAGGCCCCTGTCATCACATCGTCCTTAACCTCTTGCGGCACCCAAGCCCGTCCAAGCCGCCAGCAGTGGGGGAGTCCCGAGCCTCCGGAAGGGTGGTATGCGCTCAGGCCTCCCCGGCCCACGAGCTTAACTGCAGTGGATACGGTCCTGCTTATCAGATCATCTGATAATCTGATAATCTAATCAAGCCAACGGGCACCCAAAAAAAGAGCCAAGCGGCCGAATCCAGTTTCGGACGCACTACGACTCTGAAGTCGACAATCTGCAGGGTTCTTTTGGCTTCTCGTAGCCCCAATCGCTCAAGTCTTTGGGGTCAGCTGCATCGCATAAAATTAAGTCGCGCATACATGCAGCGAAAGAGAGGCTGGCCTTGGCCCCAACTGCGCTGATTATATCTTGTGAGTTGTTGCCGTTTCTAAATGCTTGCGTGTGCGTCTAATATCCCACCCGTGTTTAATCTCCTCCTTTTTTGCATTACTGCTTCACAAGTTTCACAACCCGGCAACATGCTCAAGAATCTGCTCCTCCTTGGACTGGCGTCCTTCGCCGTCGCCCAGTCCGAAGGCGAATCTCAGGCAGACGAGTCGTCGGCCAGTGTCACCGATGATGAGATGGGCCCGGCGGCCTTCATGTGGCCGCCGGACAGAGTCTGGTCTGGAGATATGGACAACCAGGCTCCTTGCGGCTCGCGTGCATCTCCTGGTAACCGAACCGATTTTCCCATAAGTAGGTTATTTCGACTCGCCTTGCATTTTTTATGAAACTGACATAGTAATTAGCTGGTGGTGCCGTTTCTCTCGTCGCTCAGGATGATTACTACAACACAAAGATTAGCATCTCATACTCTGACGGTTAGTAGTTTCTCTTTAAGGGCTAGGAACTCTTCTCTGACTAAGACGACGAATACAGACCCCGAGTCCAACGACGACTTTGAAACCTTGATTGAGTCCAAGAGCATTTCTGATCTGAACCCTGGCCACACCTGCGTGGAACTCGACAAGCTCTCTTCGTCAGTCAAGGCTGGTGACAAGGCAACTCTGCAAGTCATCTACCGCGCCGACTGGGACGCTCCTCACAACCAGACCTTCTACGCCTGTGCGGACATTACTTTCGTGGAGGAGTCGAACTTCAACTTCAAGATCCCCTGCTTCAACGCCACCGAGCCTGGAGAGGATGATAAGGAGGCCGGTGCCACTACCAACCCTACTGCTACTGCTACCCATAGATCGACTTCGTCTCATGGCTCGGATAGCTCGAGCGACGAGTCTTCTTCTGACTCTAGCAGCTCTGGTGGTTCTAGCAAGCTCAGCGGCGGTGCTATTGCCGGTATTGTCATTGGCGCTGTTGCTGGTGCTGCGCTTATCTTGGGTGCTGCTTTCTTCCTCTGGCGTCGTCGTCAACAGAAACAGCGTGCGGAGCGCCTCAGGGTTATGGAGAACCGTGCTCGAGGTGACGACATCCCCTTGCCCAAGCGTTCTGGATCTCAGACCAGCGGCGTCTAAGCGGTTACGATACGGTAACCAGTGAACTGCAAGGACTTCACGATTATACCCGACAAGTGACGAAGGAGGATATCACGGGATGGAGGAACGAATTAATGGATTCTGCCTGATTAGGGAGAGTCGGACGGTTATGTTAGTATCTAGTTTATGAAGATGATGAATGAGATATATGCATTCTTTACATTATTCTGTATTCAAGAGTACCATAAACTATGAACAAAGGCGAACAAGAAACTTCTTGCTGCGGAAAAGCAGCACAGGGTTTCCCTTCATTCTTTCTCGTAGACAAACCATCAATACGAGTCAGCCCTTTCGTGCACTCGGACATCATTGTAACCATGCCAACCACACAGCACCAGCCACCTTCAACAAGATTCACCCATAGCCTATCTCTATCTCAGCTACCGTTCCCTGCCACATGCTCGTAGATTCGGCCGCGGCGTTAGGCGAGCTGTCAGGTCACATCCACAGACCAAGTGGACCGGAAATGTGACAGAACGGATGGCGACAGTGGGGGGCACCAACACCACGTTGAGGATCGATAACCCCGTCGGGAGATCCGCCAAATCCGGAAGGATCGGATATAACGGTGAGGCTTGGAGCTTTGTTTAAGCACCAATTAGCGTCATTCTGCAAGAGATCGTGATTAGAGGTGACCTTCGGGCAGATCACTGGGGATGATGGATGCCAGCCAAGGGTAGACTAGGCGATTCGTTTGAATTTGATTCTTGACGACTTTCGCTTCGCCGACGGGTGATTCAAGGTACAAGGAATGATTTCAAAGCCGACATTCCTCCCTCCCTTGCCAAAACATGTGATTCTCTTAATTGATGCCTGGTGTGTTGGCCCAGACAATACCAAGGGTCCAGAACCGGCAGACCCCCATGTTCGCCGTTACGTATTGGTCGTCCAACTCGAGTCTATTTGCCACTTCACCTGAAAGTTGCAGCTCGGCAGCCAACGATTCATTGACTAGCATTCGCCAAGATCCGAGTCTGCGCTTGGCCCGATGCTGCAAGCCAACCATCAGCGAATCCACTCATGGATCCCACTCTCCAACGGTCGAATGCTGCGATGCGACCTGCCTGATGGGGCATTAGGCTTGTCCAAGGACTAGCCCTCGACAAAAGAGGGTTTGCAAGGGTTTTTCTTGGTGGGCCAGGTCGTAAAACCAGGGCCATCTTATCAGATGATCAGATAAGATAAAAAGGACCCTTGCCAAAAACGGCCGGCCTGCCATTTCCAGCATCATTAAAGCAGGGGGCCAAATTAACTCAAAGCTCCTGCCAGGAACTCGGTATTTGCTAGTCTCCGATCAATCGATGCTCCAACGTGCACGACCGATAGCGCGAAGTAGCGAGAGACCATGATCCCCGTGCCACATGGTCCCTTTGCCTGGCCGTCCCTCTCCACAATCGACGGTTATTGTCCAAAAGTTCCTGCAAACGGGCCGAGGGGGCGGCCAAGCATCAAGGAACAGAGGGGCCAACGCTGCGGCCTTGTTTCTGTGTCGGGCGAGTCGGAAGCCCGACTTCGGCCGTGATGAAATTGCAATCTTGGTTACCATGCTTGATCAAATTATATCGCTGGCTGAATATTGGTAGCATCTAGGGTAGATGTAAGGTCACCACAACTACACTCGCGATGGCAACAACATTGTAGCAGGAGTATACTGTTGCGTAGTTGATGTAGTAGAAGCACGATCTAGAGAAACAGGTAGCAATTCCAAGTAATATTTCTATTCTTTACCGTCGTATCGTTCGTGCCGCTCATCCGTTAGTGCGCCTCTATTGCTGCTCAGTCGACATGTTGTGCAGGACCCTGCATAAACCCCAGAAAACACACGGCCCATACTTGACGACCAATTCACGATGATACTCAAGTAATACTCATTCACTGAAGGATTCATATGAATTACGACTTCACATCTCAGGCTGATACAAGAAGCTATCTACGTCCAGCTGCTCCGCCAAATCTAGCAATTCTCCAGGAGTAAGTCCAGCCATGGCATTGGCCGCAAAAAGGTCCCATCCTGTCTCGTCTGGTATATTCTCTTGAAGAGCTTGCCCATTTTCTCCATTTTCCTGCACATCATCATTCATCTCATCGGGCAGCTGAGGAGTGTCAATGTCGCTGGCCGGTGTCAGGGCAGAGAGCTTTTGCTCTAGCTGTTCCAGCTCGACCTTCCGGAGCGGAGCAATCAAGCTTCCCTTGGCGATCAGCGTGTCAAGAACGTATCGGACATCGTCGCGCCAGGAATAATCTGGGAGGAGTGACGGGCAGATGATGGGGATGAGGTGGAGGAGAAACGCCGAGGATGATGCGTATTCGATTTGGAAGGGTAAGAAAGCCTCTGTGAATGCTTGTTAATGGCGTTATGGTCGATTCATGTTAAGGGTATCTTACCGATGAGATCCTCATCTGCCAAAGCGCGCAGCGTCCTCAAGATGGCTTGGGCCGAGTCGACGCATGACTGTATTAATGATGAGACGGGAGGAGACAATGTCAGGCCGCGAGCAACTTGTGTCTTGGACTGCTCGATATGCATGTGCAATGCGCACATTATTTGAGGTCTTGTGGTAAGAACTACGCACTGCGGAATGGGTTAGCTATCAACTAGACTGAAACTCCATGATTGTTGTAGCTCACGTGGTGGTACTGAAGCAGCAGCCTCGTAGCGGTTCGCGATGCCTTGCTTATAGAATCGCGGAAATGATTGTTGATAATTGTGTTGAGGTCTCGGTTCAGCTCAGCCAAGTTCCTCAGGATGGATTGAGTGTCAGAAATAAGAGTTCCGTCGTAGTCCTTGCCCACGCCATAAACCGCTTCGAACGAATTAGCATCTATGAAAATTTTGAGACAAGGCGAGCAACCTACTTCCAAGCAGACGCGCAATTAAACGGGCTAATTGCACATGAAGAGTCAAGCTGAGAGCGTTGAGAGAATTATCCGCTTGAGAAGGTAGCTTGTTTGTGATGTCTTCATCACGGATGGAGCTCGTTGCGCCGATCAGGGCAGCAAACTCCTGATCGAGCATGTAGACAACCCAGAATATTTTGTGGCAGCGCTTGGAATGTTGAGCGCCGACAGCTTCTTCCGGCATGTGCCTGTGGAAACCTGACAGAACACAGATGCGGAGGGCTTGTCCAATCTGGAAATTTGTTAGCGGTGGCTCGTCGCAACGACAATATTTGGAGCAGTTCCTACGTGTTGGAAGGCTGCGACTCTCATATCAATGGATTGGAAGTAAATCGCCGCCAATGTGAGGGCCTGGGCAGAGAGAACCGGGTCCAAAGCAATCCCTGCCAGTTCGGGCATTAGAGGCATGGCTCTAGCAGCGTACTGATAACCGGGAGGGCTTCCATCGATGCTCTTGCCGCTTAGGAAGGCCTTTCCAAACGCTAGCATTAGCAAATACTGCGCATACCATAGTCTACAAGCTGTCGCCTTGGCCGGGGCATCCTCGTAAAGCTCTCTGAAGTGATGCATGAATTCTCCCTCATCAATGAGAGATGCCAGTGGGCCGAGGTAGAATCTGGCCGTCTGGATGAGAAAAAGGGCGTAATCAGATGGAGGCAGATTTGACACGTCCGGCTGTTCATCGGGCATCAAAGGCCTCCATTGGAGACGGAAAGCGACTCCGTCAAGATGCCATGGCGGAGGGTCGTTGTTGGCCTCTGGAAGATGCTTGCCGACTAGAGCCAAGACTCGTCGACAAAAAGCCCATGACGAAGCTGGGCCCATGTACCCTGAGGCGTGGTGTTAATATTAGGGCCATTTTTAAGAGCATTGAGACTTACAGTATCTACCAAGGGCTCGTCCGAACACATAGTCATTGTCGACAAGGGGATTTTGGCGAAAAGCAGGCTCGAGGACATCATTGGATATGGTGTCTGGTTCCTGACTGTCATTTTCGATATGCTCTCCTTCAGGTGTACCTAGTGTCAAGCCTTGTAAGATATCGAAGTCAGCACAAGGTTGCATTGATGGAGACGATAAGCGACCTACCCTCCTCCGGGTCTACCTGGCCGGAGAGGACGGAGCCCTCGGGTGGAACCACGGTCAAGGACCCATAATCGGAGACGGAAGAGTGTCTTGGGCGGGGCCGGCGCTGACCCGCAGTGTCACGGAGAGATCCGGGGGTCGGAAGGCCCTCCTGCCGGCTTTCTAGAGCCCGGAGGTAACTGTGTGGCGGAGAGGAATGAGACAACAAGCCACAGACGAGGTAGGGCAACGTCTCACAACATACCTTTCAGGAACCGACACTTTCTTTTCTTCAACTTCGTATATGCATCTCTCATTCTTTCGACCACACCGTGCACAGGGCTGGGCCCCCGAGCACTTGACCTTCATGGAGCGACATCGTTTACAACTTGCACATTGTCAGCTGATGGAGAAACGGGTTGAGACGGGACAAGGCTCGGTGGGGAACGGGCAACGCACGCCTTGGGGCATTTCTTGATTATTCTGAACTGGTCCTGATGGTTGGGCATTGCAACTTCGGAACGAGCATGCGCTGGGGGTGTGGGCTGGGCGGCGGGTGAGAGAGGGCGGAGGGAGGCAACACAATTGTCGGGGGAAGATTCCGACTTATCATGTTTTGATGGAACCACCTTCCGGCCCCGATTAGGCAAAGCTAACCTTGCGGCTTATCAGCGGCTTTCCCGCAGGGGTCTGCGCTATCGGACGCTGGCTTTGTCACCTGTCGGAACGCCGCTCCGACGCCTTATCGCCGTCTTTTCGTACGTCCAATATAGCCGTTTTGGGAAAGTCGGTATAATAGCCCCGACATGCCCACCTTAGAATCTGCTTGCCATGCGCTATCGTTGAAGCGACCGCGGAGGCTTACCAGTTGAGACAACAAGAGCAGATTGTTTATTGGACGAGACTTGGTCCTGTCAGTGAGGCTGCACAACGATCTAGCGCCACACACACCACCATGCTCACCAGGGGCCGCTCCATCCTTGCACAGAGGTCAGTATTGGTGGTGACACATTTTGCCAAGACTTGGATCATATGGTTATGGAAACTGACATTGACGCATCTAGACCATTGAGGTTGCTGCAAGCCCAACCGTGCAGGATGACGCCCTCGGCACTCAGGATGAACTCTTCTGCCGCCGCAGCAGCAGCCAAGCCGGCATTCTCAGCCGTTCAACAGGTGACCAACTTTGAAGAGACGATAGCCAATCGCCCCGAGTTCGATCACTCGGGCACCCCCATCGAGATCACAAAGTCCCCCGATCCGTCCTGGTCCTTTGGCGAAGGCGTCCGCACCGGCCCTCGGCCCGCTACCGAGGAGAAGGTTCACCACGAGATCGACCCCTACTCTCCGGCTCGATCTGTCGCCCAAAACTACCGTCTTTTAATCTCCGGAATAGCTCCTCGTCCTATTGGCTTCATCAGCACTCTGTCTGCAGATGGAAAGACAAAGAACCTCGCGCCGTTTAGCTACTTTCAGGTCGTGGATCATGATCCCCCCATGTTCATCGTCAGCTTCTCTTCGCGCTTTGGGCCCGTTAAAGATACATACCGAAACCTGAAAGAAACAGGTGAATGTGTAATCAACACTGTTTCAGAAAACATGATTGAGGCGGTTAGCGCTTCGTCAATTGATGCCCCCTATGGCCTCTCTGAATGGGATGTCACGGGCCTGACGGAAGCCCCCACAACCACGGTCAAACCATCGCGGGTAAAAGAGTCGGTGCTATCCATCGAGGGCAAGATTGTCGATATAAAAGAATTTGAGGGCCACAAGCCTGGTATGAGCAGTGCCGCAATCTGCTTGATTAAAGCGACGCGATTCTGGGTGCAAGAGGATGCAGCGAACGAAGACTTTAGCCACATCGAGCTTGATAAGCTACGGCCGATTGCTCAACTGGGCGGCATGTCATATGGACGGATCTCATCCACTTTTGAGCTGCCTCGAACTAGGTGGCAAGATGAACAGCCCAAGAGTGAGCTGTTAACCAAACTCGAGCAAGAAAAGCAAGATTCCTAGGACAAGGAGAGTTTGAGGGCATGTTAGTACCTAAATAAGTGATGAAGTCGAGATGTACGAGATATGTTCGAAAGATAGACAGAAGAACTCAGATAGAACGCCACCTAGAAACACTGTATTTGCAGTCGATGTATTTTCACGAGCCTATATCTCTGTTGCGATGTGGTTCAAACCTCATCGTAAGATTCTTCCATCTGGTTAAACTATTAGCAATAGGTCACCGAGCTGGCATTGGATACATGAAAATCAATACCATCATGTCAATTATTATTTATGCTTCATCTATCTCTAACCAAATATCCTTCGCCGGAGTTCCTGCCTCATCGCCTGCGCCATATGCTGAGTTCTCTCAACAGCGCCTCGGTTCTCAACCGCTCGTCGGTACAGATATCCGATACACTCCTGAACAGAGCCCCAAGGTAGGCACTTGAAGATGCGTGGCGTCTCAGGCGTAAGCTTGCACTCATCGGCAGCCTGTTCATAATCCTGGAGCAGCTTGCAGCTCAACTCATCGGCCATTCCCATAATCTGAGCACACTTCATCGGCACCGTGGGCAGACCAGCAGCAACACGTTGCTGATGAGTCCGAAGAGCTTTCTCAGCACTATCGGCGTTGTGGGTTGCCAGAACCAGAGCTGCGTCGGGAAACTTGACATTGGCGGCCTTCTGGGGAATTCTTCGCGAGATGAACATGTCGGCAATGTCATCGTATGAACGATCTGTTTCTTCTTTGGTATCATGGATTAGAGATCGGACCTCATTCTCGATGTATGCACCCCGGACTAGCTTAACACCTGCTGTCCAGCCCTCTTGGGCAGCTAGGGTAATATGTCGCTCCGCGTTAGCCCTTGCACCCTTGAGATAGGCCTGAATGGTATTGTAGACCAGAGCGTTTCCGTTTCGGTTGTGTTCTCGCATGAGGACGATGGTCCAGTCGTCCAGAGTATTCTGCAGAGCCTGTTGCTCAGCATCAATCCAGAGCTGGCAGCCTCTTTTCCTCGCCTCGTTGCAGATCTCGTTTAGTGCGTCGTGCAAGTACTTGGGCATCAGCTTGCCAGCTTGCATCGCATCCACGGCAATGGGGCCAGCGCCAGTTACTCTGAGATGTTGTTAGCTTCAGATTGTGGTGGGATAAGCATAGCCCTTACTTGATAGCCAGGAGGTCACCCCTTTCAATCATGTTGAGCGTTTCAATATTTCCCTTTTTCCACTGGTCGATGATCTGATAACACTCGACAGGGTACTCCTCGACACCGGTTTGCGGAAGCTCAACGTTGGGATCCAACACGACCTCCTTCGAATACCCAAGAATGATGCCATGGTATCCCAAACGCTTGATGTACTTGACTGTACTAGAGACCTCGGGGATGCTATTCCCCGCGCAAAAGTGGTCATAGATTGTCCACTTCAACACCTTGTTGAGAACAGGGTTCTTATCTGGATTCAGAATGGCCGAGTTGGACTGTGTGATAATAGCCAAAAAGGCCAGAGAAGGCTTCAACAGCCAACTCGTAGCCATGACCTTCGTCAGGGCGACAGACCGCAGCAGCACCCCAGTTGGCAGCTTGGCGAGGGGTGACGACTCCTCCACAGTCGCAACCCGAGCGGGCTTGATCGCCGTCTTAATTGCTGCATCCGTGATAAGCCGCCTGGCCTGTGGTTGGTCAAAGAAGCGAGAAGATATGGGCAGCAACCGCCCGCGGCCGTATAAGATACTCCTGGACAACATGATAAGGACAGACTCGCTGGATGTGACTGCTTAGTTTTTCTGACAAGGCATCGTCGCAAGCTTATGAACACTGTTCACACCCGTTATATCAATGACACTATTTGCCCATCTCCACAAGCACGGAAATGACCCAATGCAGACCTCCACATTCCCCCCTCCTCAGAAACTCTCATGTTCGTCATGGCAAAGCCCGCGAATAGACGAAAGCCGGCACGGATTCCCGACGTTCCTATCTCGGAGCTGGCTTGAACTATCCCACCTGGCCTCGCAATGTGGCGGATGCGGGGAGGAGGGGGAGAGCGCCAGAGACGGTCACGAGGACATTGTCATGCAGTGACGTCGATCTAGATGATAAGCGATGAGACAGTTGCGGGCCAATCGATCAGTGACAAGAGAAACAGGTGGGAGGAGATGGGGCGGATAGGCTAGTGTCGGCGATGATTTCTCGTCGAGTTGTCGGCTTGGCTGTCGGCGCGACTTGTATCGTCGGGACGGGCTCCCGACTTTCTGTCCAACCACTATCATAAGAAGTGATAAGTAATCTTGCAAACTCTGGGCTGAAAATAGCCGGAATAGGTTCACTATCGCATTTCTCTCTTCTCTTTGGTTGGCGCTTCAAAGAAATCATTCGACAATCATGCAGAGATGTCTATTGGCTCAACCGCAGCCCCTGGCTGGCCTACGCGCTGCCCGTCGATGTGGTGCCACCGCACTATCGGCCAAGAGATCTCTGAGTCTTTGGAACCCTCCAAAGTTCGAGAATGAGAAAATGGTATGATTGATCTTATCATGAGCCGGGTACATTTATTGGTGGGCTAACAGTACTGGCCAGTTTGATTACGCCAAGGGCTCCCCTGAGCGAGCTGAGCTCACGGAAAGCATCAAGAAGCTCAAGAGCACATTCCCTGTCAACATCCCTATCCAAATCAGCGGTGAAACCGTAAGTTAACACGTCTTGCAATGTGTGTCTTGAATACTAATGTCTTCCAGGTCGCTAGCAAGCAGACTCGCAAGCAGCAGAACCCCTGCAACCACCAAGAAGTCGTTGCAGAGTACGCAACCGCTACGCCTGACCAAGTCAATGCCGCTATCGATGCTGCACTCAAGGCGAAGCCAGCTTGGGAGGCTTTGCCTTTCGAGGACCGAGCCGCAATCTTTCTTCGTGCTTCTGAGCTAGTGACGGGAAAGTACCGATCCGACATTGTCGCCGCTACGATGCTTGGTATGGGTAAGAACATCTGGCAGGCTGAAATTGATGCCCCCGCCGAGACAGCAGACTTCTTCCGTCATTACATCGATGAGGCGTGGAAGCTGTATGCTCAACAGCCCAAGGTCCAGACCCCGGGTATCTGGAATAAAATGGAGTATCGACCACTAGAAGGCTTCGTATACGCCGTCTCACCTTTCAACTTTACTGCTCTTGGCGCCACTCTTGTTGGGCCAGCTGCTTTGCTAGGCAACGTGGTGGTCTGGAAGCCCTCCGACTCAGCTATCCACGCCAGTTGGTTGCTGCACCAGATCCTTTTGGAAGCTGGCCTTCCCAAGGACGTTATTCAATTCCTTCCTGGTCACCCCGAGGAAGTTACCGACGCCATTTTGAAGCGACCCGAGTTCGGAGCTCTGACTTTCATTGGTTCTACAAAGGTATTCAAGGGTCTGCAGAAAAAGATTGGCAACGGCATCGGAGACGAGATCTATAATTCCTACCCCCGAGTTGTCGGAGAGACCGGCGGAAAGAACTGGGGCATCGTCCACCCGTCAGCAGACGTCAAGAGCGCTGCATTGAACACTGTTCGAGCCGCCTTTGAGTATCAAGGCCAAAAGTGTTCGGCCAACTCACGGGTCTACGTTTCCGAATCAGTATGGCCAGAGTTCAAGAAGCATCTCCAAGAGCAGGTTTCCGCTCTCAAGGTAGGAGACGTCGAAAACTACGAAAATTTCATCAACCCTGTCATCCACGAAGCTTCATTCGACAAGCTCAACAGGGTCATCGAGGACGCAAAGAACGATCCCGAGCTTGAGCTAGTTGTCGGCGGCAAGGCTTCC
This sequence comes from Fusarium sp. JS1030, assembly GCA_000966855.1. NCBI lineage: Eukaryota > Fungi > Ascomycota > Sordariomycetes > Hypocreales > Nectriaceae > Fusarium > Fusarium sp. JS1030. The sequence continues at coordinate 637,642 of JWIW01000081.1, read as the reverse complement.
AAGGACAAGGGCTACTACGTACACCCAACCGTTTATCAAACCACCAACCCGCGTCACGAGATCATGACCCAGGAGCTCTTTGGTCCTATCCTTGGCATCTACGTTTTCCCCGACAACGCTTGGGAAGAGACTTTGAAGACGCTTGATACCACATCTCGATATGCCCTTACTGGCAGTATCTTCGCCAAGGACCCTTATGTTCTGCGTCATGCCCAAAATGCCCTAAAACACGCCGCAGGTATGCTCTACCTGAATACCAAGTGCACCGGAGCGGTTGTGGCTCAGCAGCCCTTCGGTGGTTCCCGCGATTCGGGCACTAACGACAAGACTGGAACGATGGCCCATCTACAACGATTCGTAAGCACGAGGACCATCAAGGAGGAGTTTGTTCCACTGGAAAAGGTCTTGTATCCCTCGAATGAATGAGGCTTGAAAATAGATTTCATCTAGAGGCAATAGAGTGTTTTCAGTCAACCACCTTGCCACTATAGCTTTGGGTCATGAAGAGGTAAACAGATTTTAATGATTATTCTGTAGTCCATTACAAGTAAAAGCTTGACCGATGTACATGATTCGACACACGCATTGGGCCAGTTTCGTTAAAGTTTTAATATCCTAATGCCTAATCAACTATAGGTAGTGCAGATAAGACTGAGGCTCAAGCTGCATGTCCGGGTCCTGTATATTAACTACGGCCAAGCTCAACTAGGCTGCCTGATCTCAGGCAATCAAGGCCACGTTGTCGGCAAAGAGAGCACCGGTAGGCCAAAAAGAAAAGCATAATGGGGTGAACCGGGATCGAACCGGTGACCTTCAGATAATATTGAATGAAGTCTAACTTCAGTCTGACGCGCTCCCAACTACGCCACCGCCCCGATGGGATGAATTCGCCACGACGTATCTGGTGCCATTCGCGTGGCGCGATCTATTCGGGTACTTTCTTGGGGACACCAACATTGCTATAGAGATCAGGACCACGGAGTTGGATCTTGTAAGCAAGGAGTATGCCTTCACCAGTAGGAACAGGAAGGAAGCGTGCTAAGTCTCTTGGGTAAAGGAGGGAAGGAGGAGACAGGTATGACCCGAGGACAGAGTATACTTGACCATGCCCAATATTCAACAGCCATGCTGCCTGTCGCCATTACTGGAGTGGTTCATAGAGTGCATTGATTTAACCCCTAATTTGCCACCCCTTAGACGGCCACTCCGTCGAAGCGAGGAAAAAAAGCCGTGAAGGAGTGGATTTGATAGCCTGGGCCAGCCCGTTCATCCCAAAGTATCCGCATACCTACTCGCCCAGGCCACCTTGTTCCAAGCATCGTGGCAGGTGTCAACACCAAGAGGTTCTGCAAGGTCCTGGCAGATATAGAACTTGGCAAAGATTTCATGGTGTGGCCCATTCTACAAAAATGACTCTAGGCAAAAGTATATCCTCTTTTCCCGTTTGCTGTCTTTTCTTTTCCGCTCTCGACATGGGGTGTCATGGCCATCACACAGACCACTCGGACTGGGAATTCCGTTGTGGACCACCGTCTAGAACGCCGCCAAGAACGCGCTACGCGTAAACCAAGGCCAGATGCAGTAAGGTTTCTGCACCACCATCTACACCCTTGCAACGGCTCCTGCAGTCATCAGGGTTTGGGCGCGTCGCCCCCGCGTTCCCCAGATTCTTTACCCCAGATATGCCTCACCCACATCCTGTTCTAGACGAATGAGTGGCTCAACTTGGAGGACAGCAACGCCTGCTCTCCCTTTACCTATCTCCACATGCCCGCAGGTGGATATGCCGACTTTTGTTGATGGTAACCTATCCCGATCTCTAGTCCCCCGACAGATAGCCAGCGAGCAACATGTCGCTATCGCGCCCTCTCGGACTCGTTAGCAAGAGGGCCGAGAGCGGCTATGACGCCAGCGATGTCCTGGTGATTGTAAATGCCTCCCACCACAAGTCCAATGTTTCATGGCACTAATATCGTCCAGACTTGTTCCCTGCTGGCTCTATACAACAGCTGCGAACTCCTCGCCATCATCTTTACCACCTTCAAACAACGTCATGGTCTCTACTTCTGGAGTCTGCTGCTCGCAACCTTTGGCGTGATTCCCTATGTCACTGGGTGGCTATTCGATTATCTCGACCTCCTCCAGAGCATCGCTGGAAGGGTTCTGAACAACATCGGTTGGGTTCTACTCATCACCGGCCAATCTGTCGTTTTATACTCCCGACTTCACCTCGTCCTAAATGACCCAGCCATACTCCGCGGCATCCGATACATCATCATCGCGAATGCCTGTATCTGGCATACCACGATGACTGTTCTAGTTTTCGTCATGACCTCTGGGCCGAGCAGGAAGGGAAGCCATACTCCGCCTGTATACTACGCCATCGAAAAGACCCAGTTAACGTGCTTCTGCGTGCAGGAGTTCATCCTCTCTGGGTTATACATCTGGAAGATTATGGACATTTTACGAACCTCGCTTGACCGGAAACGACGTTTCATGTGGCATCTCTTCTTCTGTAACATCATCATCGTCATTATGGACATCGCACTGCTGGTCGTGATATTTACGGACCACTTTCTGATCGAGCAAGGAATAAAGGTAGTGATATATTCTCTGAAGCTCAAACTGGAGTTTGCCACCTTGAGAAACCTCGTCGACTTTGTCAAACGCGGCGGGGGCTCGCAGGATACCCAGCCTAATATTAGTTGTTAAATATTGCTAGATAATTCCATTACGCTAAAACCACGGCGCGCCACTTAGTTAAGTAACGCAATATAATTCCTCTTCTTATAGGCCTACTATTTAGATGACTGAATATTTCCTAGACCTAACAGCTCCTGGGCATTCCTGAAAGCAATTCGTTCCCACTGTGCTTCGGTGACAAGATCACTTTTTCTCAAATTCTCCATAAATTCTCGGCCTTTCACATTGGATCCCATTGGATAGTCAACACTAAATATGACTCTCTCAATCTTCGTCACACGAAGGACAGTAGCCATTGGAGATAGGTCGTACGAGCCGCTGGTAGTAATCCAGATGTTAGAGTTCCATACCTCATCAAACCCGCGCTTTCTCGTCTCGCGATTGGGCCAGAGCTTGGTGAAGCCCACGATACGATCCAACATAAAAGGAAGAAACTCTCCCGTGTGGCCGATGATGATTTTGAGGCGCGGAAAGTTATCGAAAAGCCCAGAAGCAAACAGGCGCAAGAGATGGAGTCCATTGATGTAGTGGAACCCACCACACCATTGACTTAGTGCCGTGGCCACATCTTCATGATACGGTCCATCAAAAAGTTGCTCTTTCACTGGTCCGCTGGGAGTCGTGGGATGAAGATAAATGGGCACGTCAAGCTGCTGTGCCGCCTCGAAAACCGCATGGTACTTTTCTGTGTCGTAGAAAGTCCCATCGGGAAGATGTGTTGGAATAAGAGCTCCAGCAAACTTCAGGTCGTTCACACATCGCCTGAGCTCTGTCGCAGCCACCAAGGGATCGTACATCGAGAGGATGCCAAAGGCAGCGAAATGAGTAGGATATGGTTTTATCCTCTCATACAATTCGCTATTAATGGAATGACAAACGGAAGCGCTGGCATTTGCGGCCATGTGCGAAATGACGGTAAAGCCAATGGAATTGTCCTTCATTTGCTTCAAGCGATATTCGCCAATCTCTCTGAGATCAACCTTCGTACCATCTCTTATCCCAGGCGGCTTGGCTGGATTATTCCCATCGTCTGGTAGATGATCAGAGAGGAAATGCTCCTCGATCGCAATAAGTGAAAATATTTCTGCCATCCTCCACGGTACTTGTGATAAGACGATAAACTGAGGTCCCGGCGGTAGGTGTAGTCTTAGATGCGGTGTGTCAGGGTTGAAATGATGAATTTGTGGAATTTGAATCGTAGGACTGCGGTAAGCTCCTCTAAATATACTTCTTGGATCTGCAGAGTCTCCCGAGCCTCCGGGTGACCTTCCATGAAGAGCACGCTGTAGTCTTCATGCAGTCGGACTTAACGGACTCATCCCACACCGGAGAGACCATTGAGCTTACAAATTGCTAGACCCCGCTTCTGAGCCACAATTGTGGAATTTCCAGCTCCTTGTGACTTCTGCCGTGACGGCATTTGTTCTAGACCCGCACTCACAACTCAGTCTTTCTCCAAAGTGCTGCTGGACACGATCATTGGTTCTATCTGAATGCTTTATTCCCATCAAGGGTAGAGTAGATCATTGGTTTATATGATTTGTTGGGTGCAAGAACACAAGTCTTTCACATCTGCCTTGATTCACACATCTGATCTCCCCTTGGACTAGGGACTGGACACTCCTACAAATCTCCGCCTATCCCAACTACTTCATCACACGAAAGACACGTTGATTCTTGGCACTATCTGATTTTCTAGGTATCCAGCTTCTACTACAACAAAGAACACAGTGATTCTTGGTACAACATTTCATGACGTCCTGTTCCAGAATCTACCATGGAATTTCACCCCTGGTATACGGTTGGAATCCCAGCGAATTGACAAAATCGGGCACGTCAATATTAAGGAATTTGCCATTATCCTCCTGACAGATACTAGAGACGAGTTCAAAAACTCCTTTAGCACTGGCTTCTACCTCGAGATCAGCTTCTGCGCCACCAAGGTCGGTGCGGATCCACTGCTTCATGTTAGCACTGTTCTGGTTTTAGACAAAGCAAACGGGGAAAACCTACCCCTGGAGATATAGCAACCACGGTAAAGCCATCTTCAGCGAGTTGCAAGGCGTATTGAACAGTTAACATATTCAACGCAGCTTTAGAAACGTTATATGCAGGGAAAGGTGCGGCTCTATATTTTCCTGCCAACCCAATAGATCCAAGCCCTGACGAGCTAGTCGAATGAGCTGACTCTTCCATGGCACTCGGACGAAGGTAGGGAGACATACATATTAATTATCTTTTTCAGAGATCCATCTTCTAGGAGAGGAAGAAAGGTTTTAGTGACAAAGTGGACACCGGCCACGTTTGTCTTGAACGTGTGGTCAAGATCGACCTTTTGAGGCGGTAAGCATCAGCACGAAAAATAAGTAAATATTCAGTGACTCACATTGCCTGAATACCTCCTTGTGTAAAATTTTGAATTCCTGCGCAGTTGATAAGCACATCTAAGCCTCGACTTCCCAGCAGTATTTTGACAGCTTGGGAGGCTTGGAGAACATGCTTTTCATCTGTGACGTCCAAATGAACACTGTGCATACGACCTGGACTGTTCAGTGATAATTCTTCCAGTGATGTTGTATGAGTGCGAAAGGCAGCAACAACAGTGTGCACCTCGGAGGGAGGTTTGGCCGCCAATAGCTTGCAAATTGCTAGACCTAGTCCCCGAGATGAACCTGTGATAAGGTATGTAGCCATGTTAGACTACTGTCGGAATTTGATTCTTGATTTTGATAAAACGGGAGTGTTTTCATCTCGCGAGTTAGCACGCGCCCTAGATATCGTTTTAAGCCTTTGATACAATGAAGGCCGGCCCGGTGGCCGGACATTCGCGATACGGACTTATGATAACCCCGGGTCAGTCTCCGGGGGTTTACTGTCTGGCGTGGTCTGCTAGCAATGTGTTATGGGTCTCGGCCTCTGCTGGCGCAATACGGGAGATTTGAAGTCGGTCGATGAACCTTGGTGAATTGAGGACGCCCCAAGCTACGATATGGTGAAGGCTTGCATCCTGAAATCCTAGGTATACGTCCTTTTCGAACTTCATAAGTCGGAGAGGACGTTGAAATACTATAAGTCGATGGCTGACGACATACTCTTAAATTCCAATTATAACAAGTAGCCGTTGGCAGCATGTTGAGCAACCACGAATGCGACCACAACGAGGTGTAATGAATGTGTTGTCAAGTAATTTTACGATGTCAGAAGTCGTTTGTAACGTTCGACGAGCCCACAGGCTCAATGCTGAACCCTCTGCACCAGGCAATTGCATATTGCAAAGGACAGTTCAAGGCTTCCTACAAGGCCACCAGTATCTACAAAACTCGTGGGGGTGTCCTGGATTCCCTTCATCGCGTTGAATTTCACGGAGAACCATAATCCGTTGGCAGAAATTGGGACAAGACTGAATCAGCAGGAGGAGCATTGGGGAAAACCGGTCATACCGTAATCGACAAGAAACTCCAAGTCAACGTGCCTGAATGATTTCCACCAATGAGGTACGGGTGGAGATGCAGCAGCAACATGCATAAGTTAAGCTTATTTAGCTCGCTTCGTGCCAAGGCGTAGACCTTGGAAACCTTGAACGCGGCTTTCGGTACTATCTTGAAGTTAAATCCGAAGGTCCGTGATACCGAAACTGTATCACACTTGATGTCTCCTCGTAGCCAGCTCTTGCTTCTGTATCAAGTGATATCATGCTCAATTCTACGCGCTGGCCGTAGCCGTGATGTATCACAGCCACGAGCTACTTAACTGTTGCTAAAGGAGGCTAAAGGAGCAGAAGTCAGTTTTGTCTGCGTTCTAATATCATGTGTTGGTCATACAACATGACCTCTCATTCAATGTCGAGTGTTTAAGTGATATTTTCTTCCCTCCCAGCCTCCCTGTCTAAGTGCTACGCGAATTTGCTTCTTGACACGCGTCAACCAGCTTCGGGGCCCGCCTAATAGTTTCCCTAATATCTGCCGCCAATTCTGCCGGCACTTCATGTGCGGGAAAATGTCCGCCTCTCTTATGCCATTTGTCAAACACCACAGGGCCAAGAGTTCTGCCCCAGCACATCGGAGGCAGTGCGACATCCTTCGGAAAGTATGAAATGCCTAACTGTACAGTAGGTATCCATTCAATGTACTCCGTCAGCGGAGCGGGGTGATCCCGCTCGTAGTAGATTTGGACATTCGCATGTGCCCCTGCTGTTGAGAATTGGTATATTGATACCCAGTCCAAGATCTCATCGTCTGTCCAGCGGTAGTCATCAGTCCAGTTATGAAGCTTTTCCCAAGTCCATGTTAGTAGCGCGATGGGTGAGTCGGACAGTGCGATGCCGATGGTTGCCGGCGTGTTGCTTTGCAAGGAGCTGTAGCCCGTGTAATCTCTTGCAAAGGAAACACTGCGCTCCAGGCCTGCTCTCTCTTCTTGACTGAGAGGCAACAGGGATCTGAAAAATTGAACAGGGTTTTTGAGAATAGAAGGTGGATTGGCCCACACAAAGTTCAAATGAGATGCAAGACAATGCTTGGGATACTGAAGACCAATGTAGCGTGTGATCGGGAAACCAAAGTCACCCCCCTGTGTGACTAGAACAGAGTTATTGAGTGTAACGGGCGGTCAGGAATGTTCGGCTTACCATATTTATCGTACCCTAGCCTGGCCATCAAATTGTGAAGAGCTTCAGCATACTGGGGCGGTCGAAACCCTGCTGTGTCAATCCCCGGCGAGAAGCCAAAATTGGGGAGCGAAGGAACCACCACGTCAAACACCAGGCCGTTTTCCTCATTAACCAACAATGGCAGTAGCTTCTCCGCCTCGATGAAGCTTCCAGGCCCTGTGTATCATTAAGATATAAGCTCCAAGTCGGAATATTTCAAGTTTGGCAGAACTTACACCCATGACAGAAAAGCAGTGGCACGCTTCGAGCATTCCCACTCTTCACGTGAACGAAATGTAAATCAACGCTACCGAAGCCTGCAACCTCCACCGAAGTCATGAATTGTGGTAGTTTATTGAGCCTTCTTTCAGTGGCTCTCCAATCATATCGAGTGCGCCAATGCTTCACGAGCCGTTCGACAGTGCTGATAGGTGGTCCATATTTCCAGTCATCTAGCAAAGGAGATGAAGGTGGGAGACTTGTCGATTCAAGTCGATCTCGCAGCCGAGCGAGTGCCTGGTCTGGCACGTTGATTGTGAATGGTATAATCGACATACTTGGGTCGGGGCACTAGGGTCCAAAGGTGCTGCAGAAGACACATCATGCAACAGAGCAGCAAATTTAAACTGCTACGAAATTGCCTTGATCCAGGAGTTAGCTCGCTCTTCGACGGACTTAGCATCCTTAACTCCAGATAGATTGCGAGTCTGCCTCGGCATTGGCTAATGAGAGACCATCTGAACTCAACTTACTGACCGAGTCACTTAGAGTGCATAGCCTAACTACAAGGATACCCCGGGTTCCAACCATTCTGAGGTCCTCTCAGGCGGTAGATTCCCACGTCTAGACTAAATTGCTTGTCATCCATGGCATTGTTACAACACCCATCCAACAATTCTGCAGCATGTTTCCGGCACAAAATGAGGGAGCAGATTTCATGGGCTCATGAGTAAAAACTCTACACTGCGGCAAGTGAAACTTTACTGTTAAGTGCAAAAAATGATACAGGGCTGCGTTCAAGGTACTACAAATAGCTCTCCCTGGAAAATAGGCTCTCAACGCTCAGATCCTTGGCAAATCCCAATTCTTCTAGTGTCTCCTGCCACAAAGCCTTCGACAAATACTCTCCTCCACTTGTGTATGAGAATGGAGCGTATCTGTATGTGTTTGTCTCAGTGCGCAAGCAAAGCGAATGAGCTGGAACAAGTGACTCACGGTTTGATGTCCCAGTCACTGACGAAGCTACCGTGACTGGTTTTGCCAAAAGACAGAAGAGCGTGGAGATAAATGCTGGCTCCAGATTGAAGAGAGCGAGCCATAACCTTGAGCAAAATTCTGGTTAAGACCCAATTGAGCCATCCTCTCTGCCGATCATTTTGGGCTATACCAGTCCCAGAGGTGAGACCAGGGTTGCAGACATTGATGATGACTTCTTCGGGTTTGATCTCTTTTGACAGACGGGACACAAAGGTCATTAGTAAAAGCTTCGTGTTGGCATATTGAGGTAGCTCCTGGTAGGGATTGGGGTTGTCCATGGTTGCGATGATCGAGTTGGTTTCCGTGAAGGTGCTTTGATACATTGTATCAGACCCCACGATGGAGAGTACAGGTGGTTCGGTCAAGCTGCTCGATTTTCCCTTGGAGATGAGAACTGGCAATATTATCAAAACCATGAGAACTGTCGAGAGATAATTGGTTTGAAAGACCAATTCGTGACCTGTTTTCTCGATGCGCCTCATATCGCTATTCATAAGACCGGCATTGAGGATCATGAAGTCGATTCTGTCGAGCTGTTGGCATTTGGCTCGGAATTCGATTATAGATTCATAATCAGTCAAGTCGACAATGAAGACATCAATGACGGCCGAAGGAAACTCATCGCGTAACTCTGAAGCCACGACATTTCCTTTTGTTTGAGAACGAACGCCAATGATCAATCTGGACAGGTGAAGTCTGAGCAACTGGCGACTTGCTTCGAGTCCCAAGCCGCTATTGGCGCCTGTGATGATAGCGGTCCTTCCAGCCAGATCGGTTCCTTGCGGCAGAGGCTTCGGGCCAACGACAAGCTGTTTGTAGAGCGTGCAAAGACCACTCGCCTCCCAGGCGGCGGTGCGGAAGAGCTCATGAGACATGAGAGTGGCAGAAAAAGGCAAAACACAACGATACTCAGTGGGAAGAGTAGCTGAAAGACGACGTACACCATCGGTAAGTTTCATACGTGCTCGACCGCGAACGGCCTTCGGGCCTACGACTAAATCCGTGTTCCGGACGCGAACCGCCGGACAACTTTGGGACAAGCCACATCATGCGTGCCTGGACTTCGGAGTTAATTGGTCCGAGATGACGATTCATCAGCAATTGGATCTGCAGTTAATGGTTCATGCTGCGCGGATCATGACGGAGAAGGATATGGATATAGATGTGGGATGTGGGATGTGGGATGTGGGATTTTAAAGAAACACCAAAAGTGTACGTGGGCGAGGGTCCCGGCAGTTGCCCGGCAGTTGTCCGAATGATATTACAAGGGGAAATCGCCGTATCACGATTAGGACAAAACTCCTAGCTGTGTTACATTTGACCACTTTCTGCGGAAAGATGACGCGTCGAAACAGGTTCTTGATCATCTTAGAATCTTGTATGACGCGTAATGCGAAGAAGTTGGCGATTGAATTGCGTTTGAATCCAATTTAGATGTGTTAATATGTGTGTTTACCAAATATATAAATTGCCATTGGTCGGCTACGTATCGTTTGTCATTCAAGAGCTGAAGAGCAAGTGAATTTTCAACTTCCCAGAAGCACTTGATTTGGTCTGAAGATCCTCTAATCCCTCAAACCGTCAAACCTGAGTCGTACAGAGTATCCTTCTCTGGTCCGTCCCACTCCGTCTACCTAAATATCACCAACCAATATGGCTCGCCTTATCAATATCCTCGGGCTCACTGCTGCCACCCTTGCCCTCAGTGCTGCCAATCCAGACACTTACGAATACATTGTTGTTGGTTCCGGCCCTGGTGGCGGGCCTCTAGCTGCCAATCTTGCCAGGAGTGGTTACTCTGTGCTCCTCATCGAAGCCGGGAACGATCAATTCGACAATGAGAATTCGCGTATTGTGTATAATAACACTGGGGCGATCAACGACGAGCGTACGACATGGGACTTTTTCGTTTCCCGAGATACCCCTGACATCGACTCAGAGTACTTGTTTACGACCTGGCGCCAGGCCGATGGTGAATATTATGTTGGGTTAGACCCGCCAGAGGGAGCAGAGCGTCTAGGTGTATACTACCCGCGAGGGGGCACCCTTGGAGGCTCTGCTATGATCAATGCAGCTTCATTGGCTCTGCCAGCCGACGTCGATTGGCAGATGATTGCTGATATAACGGGCGACGATGCATGGACCTACGAGAACATGCGAAAGCATTTCATTCGACTCGAGAGAAACAACTACCTCCCTAACGGAAGTGACCCTACTCACGGATTCAATGGGTATATTTACACTTCTCAGGAGCACCCAGATTGGGCACGGAATCAGTCACACCTGGCAACCTTGGCGACTTTGTTCTCGGAAGCCCTGGGAGACGACACTTCGACAACGACGCTGTATGATCTGCTGGCTCGCGATATTAACGCATACGACCCTAAACGTGACCAGACTGTTGGAGTTTATACACCACACTCACATTCGCGAGACGGTGTCAGATCAAGCCCTCTCAACTATATTCGCGCGACATTAGCAAGTGGCCGAACGTATCCATTGACCGTACTACAAGACACGCTGGCTACCAAAGTGCTGTTTGCGGAAGCCAATCCTCAGGATATGCCAAAGGCCATTGGCGTTGAGTATCTTCAAGGCCGCAGCGTATACGCTGCTGATCGTCGTCGCCAAGCCAACTCGACTGGTGTTCCGGGGAGAGCCTTTGCCTCCAAGGAAGTGATTATTTCCGGTGGAGTGTTCAACAGTCCGCAACTACTGAAGCTAAGCGGTATTGGTCCCGCTGCTGAGCTTACAGACCTCGGTCTTCCTGTTGTGAAAGATCTACCTGGTGTTGGTATGAACTTGAAGGATAACTATGAGGCTGCTCTCTATGGGACATTCTCGAGTCCTGTTACTGGCTTCTTTGATATGTTCTATCAGACTTCGGTGGCGCTTTACGGACGGGATATCCAGTTCTACTGTGGCAGCATGATGTTCATTGGCTTCTGGCCAGGCATGCCTGGTTGGAATGAAAACCAATTTGAATGCGGGTTTATGCAACTCCATCCCCGAAATATGAACGGTACCGTCAAGCTCCGATCGACGGACCCGACGGACACACCAGATATCCACCTCGGCTACTTTCAGCAAGGAAATGACGATGACCTTGAGTCGATTGTTGAAGCGATTAACTTTGCTCGCGATCGGTTCCGCGAGATAAATGGTACCGTCTTTACCGAATTCCGCCCCTGTGCTGTCGGCGTCGATTGCACGGATGATTGGCAGAGAAGCTATCTGCGTGGCCAAACTTGGTCTCACCATGCTTCAGGAACCTGTTCTATTGGACCAGACGATGATCCCTTCGCTGTACTCGACTCTCAGTTCCGCGTCAGGGGTGTTGATAACCTTCGCGTTGTCGATGCATCCAGTTTTCCTGTCCAGCCCGGGGCAGTGCCGGTTCTGGCCACTTTTATTATTGGAGAGAAAGCATACACCGACATCGTGTCTCAAGCCCGTGCAAAAGAATAGTTCTCACAACATATCAATGGGGGTTCTCTCGATCCTTGGTGTGGCTGGCTGACGAATGCCTTGTGCTTCATGCAGGGTGCCGATACAGGGTCTCTTAGGAGGGCTAGATGCTCCTCTGGTACGGAACATGGAACAAGGAAATGAGAACCTGGAAAGGTAACAAGGTTAAACTGAAGCTAGAGGGGATACCGAAACTCCCATCACGGTATTTATATCGAAATGTATAGTTTACATCAGTGGATACTTCACAGCCAATCAAGACGCGAGGATGTGATTCAATGGACCCCTAACTAGGAGCAATTGTGGTACTAGGACACCTACGTCTCCGTTACGGTTTCGAGGTAACTAATGCCGCCACCCACATGCTCAAGGGCCAAATACCAGAGCCCGAATCTCAACACTTTCCCGAGGCTCATTTGATGCATCAGTACGAGGGTCGTCAAATGCACTGTGCGGCACTCGTCCATAAACTCCAGATCCAGCCCGGAGCGACTCGCTGTCGAAGCACTCTAAAAAGATGCATTCGTCGTTTGTCATGCCACTCCAGTAATACCAATCCTGTCCCGGGTTGTATGCAATCGAAGCTGTTTGGCCGATGTACCCATCCAAGTGGTGGTGCGTGACGGGAATGAAGTCGCCTTCGGCCAGGGTCGCCGAGGAAAAGACTGCACGGGATTCCGGTTCAGAGGCCTCCATACGTTCACCAGACGATACCGTCCCTTGAGCAGCGTATCGGCCGTAGTGGGGTAGTACATTCGAATGCGCTTTTCCACCGACACTGCCGTTTGGTCGATGTGAGCCTTTTGTACGGGCGAGCGACGTGCCGCGGGGTCCGCCCGTCGGAGCGTGTGATCAAATATGTACACGCTGTGCGTGCCAGGGATTTTGGAGAGCAGGAGCTGCTCCATCTCTTTGTAGTACCTCTGCATGGCTGGCTCGTCGGCTAGATTGCTCAAGTTCGATATGGGCTCCCCCTGGAACAGCTGAAAGCCATCATGATCCAGAGTAAATTGGTCTTCTCGGCCACGAACATCCTGAATAAGGACTTCGCATGCTATATCGCCGTAGTTTCTCTCGGGCTTCCCAGGTGGCGGGACATCCACGTAGTCAAAGGGTGCTGAGCCATCTTCTGGTGCCAGGTAGAAGTTGATCGATGCGGTCACATCGCCTGCAGGAACGTGTGCTTTAGACATGACAGGCTTATGGGAGCTGTATCAGGCGGCTTCGTTTACTCAACAATTTGAGTGTGACCTCGAGGCTACGCCATCGCCACTGCTGGTTGTAGGATAAGTCACATCTTATATTGCAGGCAACTGACGAAGCAGAAATACCTCTTGAGTTGCACTGCTTATTGAAGCTTTACGACCATTGCGAGAGGGGAAAGAGACTCGGGGAGTCTCGCCCCTAACGCCTGGCAATACCTTGTTACAAAACGTATCTATCTAGATCAGGTAAGTCATATAGGAGGGCCTCTTGGACCCCCCCACATTGAAATACCTAGCATTTCGGCTCTAGCGAGAATATATCCCTAGAAGATGTCCTGCTAGCCTTGAATCTAGCCTGTAATACCCGATTTACAGGGTATTTTAACAAGGCGGGGGGGAGGGGTCCAAAATCAAGGGGGGTCCAAGAAGCCCCTACTTAACTTACACCAAACCTATCGATTTCGGACTCGGGCCGAGGGTCGGAGGACGATTTTTCAGCTGTCATTCGCCAGAATTCAACACAGCCCGTTTTCATGAGACGCTGTTTAGAGAGCGATACTCCCCGCTACCTCCAAGTAGATACAAGTTTTTAGCAGATCGCCGATCCATCCGCCAGATTGCGTAAGCTGAACTGCTTTTGATGCTAGATGCATTATCTCCATCCTGCGTCTAGAATTCCAGACGTGTCACACAATCATGCTCATTCCACCCAATATCGTGACACGATCACGGGTCCGAGAGCCTCGTCGCGTGTGAACATCTTTGAACCGCCTGTTTACAAACATCTCATACAGCTTTCGAAGATGGATCCTCGATTCGCTTGTCAGCATCGAGGGTGTTCCAAGTCGTATCTACGCAAGGAACATCTAAACAGGCACGAGAAGACCCACATAGATGCTCGGCCCTTCCGATGTTACCTTTGCGACTCGTCTTTCAAGAGAAGGTCTGTTTGCGTTACGTTACCTCTTCATGGAAAGCCATCTCATATACCTCTACCAGTGACATTCTCAGTAGACACATTGCTCTCAGCCATGGTCAATCCCATAACCAGGAGCAGCACGAGCCTGCTGGTGCGTCTGAAGATGCCACTGCCATACTTGAACAGACACAAGTCGAGAACCCGACCCCCCTGGAAGATGGGAGAGCTTCATCGTCTACTTCTACAGCAATCGATGACCGAGACAATTTGCAAGATGCCCTTCTTGAAGCATATTCCCGCCGATTCCACTCACACTGGCCCATCCTAGACCGTCGCACACTACGCATTCCTTCACAATTGCCCGAACTCACGGAAGCCGTTCAGGTCGCAGGCTTGATGATGGAAGGCGATCCTATGCGGGAAAAAGAAATCAAGGCCAGACACGAGGCACTGCTCCAGTTCGTCAACAGAAACCTTGTAAGTCCTTCTGTCTATTATTGCCGTGTCTGGGCAGCCAAGAAGTTTATCTGGAAACAGTTTGATGACATTCAACAAAATGTCGAGTATCTACGACCTAGGCCTGATCATTTACCATGGTTCCAAGCCTTATTCATCCCCATCGCCCTCTGCACGTACCGCGGCCGTGAATACTTTGCTCCGCTTATGATGAATACGAAGCATCTATATCGTCTTTGCAACAGTGCAGGCTTATATTCCCAACGCAGTATTGAAGCTAGTAGCGCATCAGCCAATATCCAACAGCAATTCCAAGTGTATGTGAGAGATGCAGAGCAGGGAAGCAAGCCATCTGACGCGCCATATGAATAGGTTAGCTTTGTTGACTTTTAAACTCTTCCTTCACGTCAACGGAGTGATCGCAACGCACTTCCCCCAATTCAAATACTTCGAATACTTCGATCCTCGAGTTTTAGACGTCTCGACACCGCGCAACGCTAACGAGCGAGAGTTCACGACTTCCCAGACTCAAACGAAGAGTTCCTCCACAATAGCAAACCTATTCCGCACCGAGTCGACGATTCCAAAGGCCCATCTAATATCGCGTCTTGTGGCATGGGATCTTTCCCTGGGTTTAAGCCTCGGATGTTTCATGGCAAGAGATTGTAATGAGGACTATCCCGCCTTGATGAAAAGAGTTGGACCATATTTATTCTGGCACCTTAAAGACGATGAATAACTCCCGGATCCAGACAAGAAGAAACAGTTCTCACGTGAGAATCTGCAAAGCCTACTAAGAATTCTTTCGCCGTCTCTCAGACACCAAATTTTCCTTGCTGTAACTTAAAGGACCTAAGCAACCCCCTGAAGTTGGGCTATGACGATAAAAACGCCAAACTCAATCCCTCTGTTCCACGATGCTACCCTGGGTAGTTCTTCCGTTAGGTCCAGGAGCCTACTTGGGTATGTGTATGAACCGTAGTGACTATCCAAGGGGGCGTACACAAGACAGCGCGTTTTCCCGGTGGAGTAGACGAGTATACACTTCATCTATGTAGTACACGTATCCATGTCCCCAGCGTCCAAGCGATTGCCCTCGAGAATCCTAGGTACTTCCCAAACACACCCTGCGCCCTAGACCGCCTACGCCCTACGTCCCACGCCCTACGCCCTACGCCCCATGCTTGACGCCCTACGCTCTGCTGTGACGGGGGCCGCGGGTTGCGCGAACCCATATACGGCAATGCTGGTCTCCGCCGTAACGCCGGCGTGATGAGTCAAGTTCGGAGTTTAAACAACCGCATGCGGCATCGCCATCGTAGCCCTCGTAACTTGAGGTTCTGTACTGGTCAGGAAAGTGATGGGCCGACGCGTTATAAGATGCATCTGTATTCGTATTTGCGACTCGCTCCGCACTACGCCTTTCAGCTGCTTGCCGGACAACCTGAGTGATATAGATGTTCACTAGGAGACAGCCGACATGACCGCTGTCTCGATGGAAAATATTCCCGTAACAAAAGAAGGCTTCAAATGGACACCAGACGCAGGGTTCACTCAAGGTTCGCTCCTCGTGATTTTGACTATGGACGGCCCACGTCCCGAGATTGGCTTAATGGCTGACCAAGATGAGGTTTGCCAACACCGGCTGTCGTCGCGCCCAACGCAACAGAAGACCTTTCAACTGAGTATGATGTGATTGTGATCGGTGCTGGCTTCGCTGGACTTGCCTCAGCGCGGGACCTTGCCTTGAAAGGACACAAAGTCCTGATTGTCGAGGCACGAGACCGCATCGGAGGCCGTACCTGGACTGCACACACCGACCAGGGCAAGCTTGAGATTGGTGGCACATGGGTGCACTGGGTACAACCACACGTATACTCTGAGTTGCGGAAATATGGCCTCGACAAATTTCTGGTCACTGACTCGCACCCTGAGGGGTGTGAGGTTATGTCAAAGCCGAACCGTGCTGAGCCAGCATCTACTGTCCCATCCGAAAGAGCTGAGAAAGAGTTTCGGCAAATGGAAGCTCTTTTAGCCAAGTTCATGGACATTGACCAACATGGGGGGAAATCAGTGATACCTTTCCCTTTCGACGTCGGAGCTAGCGTCGCCGCAAACCCCGATTATCTTGTCATTGATCGGCTCAGTATTGCCGATCGTGTGGAACAGCTTGAGGATATCTCTGATGGGGAACGAGCAGCGCTCAAAGATTACGCGGCGTCTTTTTTCGGCACCCTCCCAGAGGCGGGATCGTTCACCGAAGTCCTCCACACCTTCGCGCTCTCACACTTCAATCCACAGATGATTGAAGAGTCAACGATGAAGTTCAAGATTGCTGCTGGAACCACTGCATTGGCTCTCGCTATTTTGGATGACTACGAGGGAGATCGACTGCTGTCTTCTCCTGTCACCAAAATCACGCAAGACGGAGGTCCTTACCCGATCACCATATCTACCAAATCAGGCCTCAAGTTCAAGGCGAAGAAGGCTATTTCTACGATCCCCATGAACATACTGTCATCCATAGAGTTTCAACCTCCCTTGAGCGATTTGCAAAGAGGAGCAATTACTACAGGCATCACGCCGGCTAGGACTGATAAGCTGCTTTGCAAAACCTCACTGGACCTGTCCACGGGATTTAGCATTTCATGTGAGGGTGGTGACATGCCCTTCTCTAGCGGGTTTGTTGATGGCAAAGATGAAGACCAGACTCTTGTGTTATTGGCTCATCCCGATGTCAGTCTGGGAGGGACGTCTGACATCATTAAGATGGTAGAGACTCTCAGGCCTGGGGGTCTTCCGGTCACGTCGGCATATGCTAGCCTTTGGTCGGAAGATCCCTTTGCTGGCGGCGTCATGCCGGTAAGAGGACCTGGTTACGTCGAAAAATACCACGAGGAGTTACAAAAGGGGCATGGTGACTTGTACTTCTGCGGCTCGGATTTTGCTGATGGGTGGCGAGGCTTCATGGATGGAGCGTTTGAAAGTGCCTATACAGTGACAAGGAGGGTCTTACGCTCCCTGAGATAGATTCGTTGTAGCCGAGAGTGACACAACCCAAGGTGCTTGATGCAAGCGAATATGTGCAACGAATGAGGTTAGAATAAAGTCTGATCCAACCTGTTGGTACTATGTGACGTATCATTCAGTATCATTCAGGATGCTCCGTTAGTACAAAATGAGTAGGAGCGATATTCCGCGAAGACTTCCGAGGCACCCACAGATCGATCGAACTAATCACTGCAGCTTTGTGGATGGTACGGTCTATGTGTTATACTACTGACGCTGGCCGGGTGGGCGTGGCGCCTCTTAATCGTACGCCTCATTGTGCAGCCATTCGATTCCCAGCGTCCGATTGGGCAAACGCAGGAGCGATACTCCCCGAACTTAAGGGGAGTCTTTCCAAACACGGGGAAATCAGGCGTCACTTATCTCTGCAAGTGATCCAGGGGCTTAAGAAAGGAAGATAAAACGTCTGCTCTCCCGGTATTGTATTCCTCTTCGTCGGTATACTTTTCCAACTCTGAGTTTTGCCACACAATTGTATTTCATTCCATCATGGCTGTCCGCTTTCAAGTGGCCTGCCTGTGCGCTGCTGTATCACAAGAGGTTCAACTCAGAAACAAGTCGGGTTCGGATGCGGTGCCTCTATCTCTTTGCCATTGCGATACATGCCGACACACCTCAGGGCTTTTATGCACCTCATATTATCCCATAACCACGCCTGAAATATCCAGCAACGTCCGGATATACCATTCCAGTGGCGCCTCGACTCGTTATTTTTGTGGTACATGTGGATGTCACGTCTTCCAGTCAAAGCAAGCAGGAGAAGGTGAATTGGAATGGGGTGTGGCTACTGGAACAGTGATGTGTCTGTCGGGTCAGGCTTCGGCTCCAGCGAGCTATTCCTCACATCAGCATATTGCTGACACTAAGGATGGTGGTCTCTCGATTTGGATGAGGGAACTTGGCAATCCATCAGATGATCATGAATCCTCAACATACGAAAACTCGGCGGATGAAACACTCCAAGCTTCATGCGCCTGCGGCAATGTCAAATTTCACGTCACCCGTCCCAACGACAGCAGCCGTGTTCCAAAGCGCAACTTTCCTGATCTCATGTTTGCCGACAAAACCACCCCAGATGAGTTCAAACAAAATCTCGGAGACGAAAAATGGTGGATCCAGGATGCTGGACAGAAATATCTCGCTGGAACTTGTGCTTGCCGCTCTTGCCGCCTCGTCTCTGGTTATGAGATCCAGACTTGGGCATTCGTGCCTCGCACCAACATCTTTTTCCATGCCCCAGACGCTGACGGAGAGCGCATCATTCCGTTGGATTTCAACACCTTGCCGCCTGGAATTTTGACGACTTACACGTCATCGTCAAACGTTGGTCGTGAGTTCTGTGGAACTTGCGGCGCCTCCGTTTTTTGGCATCAAAAAGACCCCGACGATGTTATCGACATCAGCGTTGGCCTTCTGAGAGCGCCTGAAGGGGCCAGAGCGGAAAACTGGCTGAAATGGTGGCGAGGAAGGGTCAGTTTTGTGGAGGATGTTGATTATAAGAGAGATGGCTTAGAAGCAAAGACTGCCTCGCAGCTGATCCACATGCTTGAGAAGGGCATGCAAGAAGCACAAGATCCGCTATGAAAGCTGGAATTGCATGGATTAAACTGTACGTTATGCTTTCTTTATAATACATTTAACATGGGACCAGAACGGTTCGGCAATGTTGTCGACCATGTGTCTTCCTGCGGTGCCGTTTCCAGTACATCCTAACTAATCGTGTAAATCGTACCGCACGTGGCCCTCTTTAGAGTTGGGGAAGGCGGCTTATTGACTTGTGCAGCGAAGATTGATACCACATCATTGCTTGTATCCTGTCCTGGTTATATGTGGATAAATTCAAGTGTCTTGTTGGAAACCACCGGAGACCTGAATTCCGAAAGGTCACATGCTACAGGTCGGTCCCTTGTCCGAGCTCTCCTCACCCCCACTGAACTCCGCTAATAGATTAAAGGAATATGATTTCATCAAGCCAGATCAGGGTCAAGCATCGTCCACGCAGGGACATGATTGATGATTCTCAAAGAATTGATCTGATCTGGCGGCCGCTTTGAGCTCTGTCAAGGGAGAAGCCCGGTGCTTGTAACATGCCACAGCTGAAGAGACTTGGATCGGCTGGGATACCCCGTCCGTCTAGCCAACCAGAAAACGCAATGGTTCGGAATTCAGCGGCCGACAACTCTAAAATCTACGGCGCCTTTTCCTTGCCAATCCATCAGTTTCATGCTGACTAGGATTAGAGCATGACTCGTTAGTCTCGTTATTATGGAAGCCATTCAACACAAGCGCATACTATGCCCAGACTAGGCAGCTCGACTGGATCATGGTCATAGCCTTGTTGGAGTCAGGTTGATCATCTCCGCACCCAGGCCAGGAATTACTTCACAGCATCTGGCGAGAGGCGCGCCTTTTCCGGCAGACAATATAGCCAAGAGCAGCTGTAATTTCACCACCTACACTCAACATGGCATGAGCTCTTAGAGAAGAACAGAGTAGTATGAGCAACCACAGGTGATATAGGCACATCATCGACCTACTCGAGCTTCCGGTCTCCTTACTCCCAATGCGTCCCCTCAACTCCATGACTGCGGCTCATGGTACTGTGATTCTATACTGCCGGGGACCCCAGCTCTGGACTTGGCTGCAGCAATTGGCCCTACCCCATCTTCCTTGGTTTGTGTCGTCCCCGGATCCCCCACCTCCGCAATCCTTCCCCGCGGTGGAACCATCACTCCGCAGTCTGGACTAAGGAGAAGAGGAGAGTGGAGCGCTAGTATGGTCTCATCGAGGCCATAGAGTGTTGCATCAGGTTCCCGAAAGCTTGACACGGACGCGCTGTCATGATAACACATATATAAGCCCTAATGATCCTTCCACTCCCCTGCATCATTGTTCCTCCCCCATCACGACACTAACCATCCATTCGCATTCTTGATTACTTCACTCGATCCCAAGATGGAGCAAGAGAAGACCTCTCCATACAACGGCGACTCCTCTCACAGCGAGAAGAAGTCTCCCGATCCTCTCGGACAGCGTCGCGCATCTCAGGCCTCTGAGGTCATTCACAGCGAGGCTCCGGTCTGGGAACTGCGACAGACATACACCAAGAGTGGTATCGCCGGACTCTTGTCTTCACGATATGTCTTTCTCTGCGCACTCTTCGCTACCCTCGGTGGCCTGCTATTCGGCTATGATCAGGGTGTTGTCTCCATTACCCTCGTCATGCCGCAGTTTCTGGACGAGTTCCCCGAGGTGTCTGAGAAGGCCTCTGGAGCTGGCTTCAAGAAGGGACTGATGACGGCAGTTCTTGAGCTTGGAGCATTTCTGGGTACCATGACTCCGATGGGTAAAGTGACGTGAAAATGACTAATATCTCTATAGGAGCCATGAATCAAGGTTGGATCGCCGACAAGATCTCGCGCAAGTGGAGTATCTTTGTTGCCAGCTGGGTCTTCCTGGTTGGAGCAGCTTTGCAGACAGGCTCTGTCAACTTTGCAATGCTGACCGTCGCGCGATTCGTTGGAGGCATTGGTGTCGGCATGTGAGTCTCCTTAACCCCATAGATCAAATATCCAGTTCCAACGGTTTGCCTTAGGCTTGCCATGGTGGCGCCGCTCTACATCTCCGAGATCGCACCCCCCGAGATCCGAGGCACCTTGCTCGTCCTACAAGAACTTTGCATCGTCACCGGCATCGTCATCGCATTCTACATTACCTACGCGACCCGCCATATCCAAAGCCACTGGTCTTGGCGCTTGCCGTTCCTCCTCCAGATGATCCCCGCCGTCATCCTCGCTGCCGGAATATTCATCCTTCCATACTCTCCACGCTGGCTTTCGCAGCAGGGACGCGACGAGGAAGCTCTTCAGACGCTGGCCAAGATCAGACAGCTCCCTGCCACCGACAATCGAGTTATGAGGGAGTGGTGCGAAATTCGAGCTGAAGTGGCGTATCGCAAGGAGGTTACAGAGAAGAAACATCCCAAGCTCTTGCAGCCAGGTCTTGGAAATGCCATCAAACTACAGGTCTCTCTGTACGCCGATTGCTGGAAGATGCCCATCTACAAGAGAACACAGGTGGCTGTTGGACTGATGTTCTTTCAACAATTCGTGGGAATCAACGCTTTGATCGTACGTATCAGCTTCATCTATCTATGATATTCATCAGCTAACTTTGTGTATAGTACTACTCACCGACCCTCTTTGCTACGATGGGCTTGGACTACGAGATGCAACTCACCATGTCAGGCGTCCTAAACGTGTGCCAGGTTGTCGCTTGTATCTGGTCCCTCTGGGGAATGGACCGCTTTGGACGTCGCAAACTCCTTCTCGGAGGCGGCGTCTGCATGTTCCTTTCTCATTTCATTATCTCCATCTTGGTCGGCAAGTACAGTGGCCGTTGGGCTGATAACACTGCTGCCGGTTGGGCCAGCGTCGCCTTCCTCCTCTTCTTCATGTTGACATTTGGAGCTACTTGGGGTCCAATTCCCTGGGCTATGCCTGCTGAGATCTTTCCGTCGTCGCTGCGAGCCAAGGGTTGTGCCTTCGGTACCATGTCTAACTGGGGAAATAACTTCATCATTGTGAGCATTCGTTCCAGTTGTGTTCCAAGGGTCCCCAACTAACAGCTTTACAGGGCTTGATTACACCTCCAATGATTCAGAACATTGGTTTCGGAACCTACGTTTTCTTCTGTACCTTCTGTGCTATCTCTCTGGTCTGGGTCTACTTCCTCGTTCCTGAGACCAACGGTCGTACACTGGAGCAGATGGATTCGGTGTTCAAGGACAAGATTACCGGTGAGGAACGAGAGAGGAGGGATGCCATTGAGGCCGTTTTCTTGCGAGAGATCTCCACTGGTTCAGAGTGAAGGACGGGGTCGATATAGTTCCCTGCTTTTTGGCTCTCCATAACTTGAGGGGACGATTACAATCTTGGTTGTTTCTAGTTGTAAATTTCGCGCCAAACGGGTTTCAAGCCTTCGAGAAATATAGTACATATGTTGAGAGAATAGAGACTAGGCTCCAAGCGTCAACAGCTTGTTTCTCAACTCGCACCTAACAATGGTGGCTGATAAATGTATAAATTCACTATCTATGCTAGTCTTCCCCCTCTTCAGAAAACAAGAGACTGGCTAGGTTTATTCTGTAATAGTCTAAGAATTCCTAGTGTCTGTTATCGTCTGTGGTAAACTGTGGGAACGTCACAGCCACTGGTTCGGTCTGCTCGTCCAAAGCATGCGCAAACACACCAAAAAGAGGGCCCGTCATTTCTCGTGCCGCCAGTTTCCATGTTTCAATAGACCCGACCTCAACCCAGTTCTCATCACCGCTTGCCTCCATTTCAGGAGTTCCTTGTGTCAAAAACGTCCACTTATTCGGGCTTGCGACAATCCTGAACTGCAATTTCTGGGTTTTGACGTCTACTGAGGCTTGACCAAGCAGCTCATTGTCCATGTCCAAACTCATAGCTCGACAAGTTACCTCGCTAGTGATAGAGCTGTAGCTCATCGAGACATGTCGTAGATGGTCCTTGTATAGAGCCAATCCGGCTTCAATCCCCTTCTGTAAATTGGTAATATCCAGAGCCGCCGTTGCAACAGACTTGAGTGATAACTGTCTCCGACCCAAAAACGTAGAAGTTCCGGTTGGGGTTGACAGGTTGCTGAGGCTCGGGCGCAAAATCAGGGAGCTACCGTTGTCCTCGGGAACATGATACTTGGAGAGGTCGGGGGTCCTGATGAAAAGATTTCCCACGTTGTCAGGGGCAATAAACCCAGGAAGGCCATCAGCAGCCTTGATAGGCTTCGCCAGAAACTTCATCGTCGGTTGAATGATCTTGGGCCATCCGCCTTCTGGCCACCCAACAGGCGCAAGAAAACTCTCCCTTCCAAGAGGAGCCACAAAATTGTCCTTCCCAAGTGGCTCCCCTTCGTTCTCATTTCGCACGCCCAGAGCTACCACCCACCACTGGCCATCCCCGTCTTGAAATAATTCGCCATGTCCAAGGTTCTGGATGTATTCGTCTGTACCATCCGCGGTCAGGATAGGGTTTCCCTTGTAGTCTTCGTATGGGCCCCAAATATCCTCCGATCTGGAAATGCAGAGCATGTGGTGTTCAAAAGTGCCTCCCTCGGCAACCACCAAATAGTACCATTTGCCGATCTTGTAAATATGCGGCCCCTCGGTGTCATATTTCGCGTGGCCACCCCAAATCTCTCGTTCCTCTGAAAGTTGCTTTCCAGTATCGACGTCGATCTCAAACTGTTTTATTGTGCAGCTCGGTTGCCTTGACCGGTCAATTGTGTAGCAACCCTGGAAGTACACACGGCCGTCATCGTCAAAGAAGAGACTTGGGTCAATACCGTAGAAAGGAATGTAAACGGGGTCACTCCAGTCGCCAGCCCAGATATCTTTACAGGATATAATGAAATTCTGCGGTTTGAAAGGCTGTTTGAACTCCAAGAAGTTCGTGCATATGACGTAGAATCTTCCCTTGTGATGGCGAATGGTTGGCGCAAAGAGTCCGGCTGCTCCAACCATGAAGTGGCCAGTATCAAGAGGCATCTTGACCATGCTGGCTCCTTTCAAACTCAACTGTTCTGGGCGATTGATAGCATTACCTGAAGTAAATATTAGCAATGGAGGGGTGCTGCGGTCTCTGCTACTTGCCTATATGCGTCCATGTTCGAAGGTCTCGTGAAGCATATATCGGTATGCCTGGAAAGACATGAAATGAAGAATTGGCGAGATAGAATATGCCATCAACAAAGACGACGGAAGGGTCCGGTGAGAACCCAGGGATGATAGGGTTGCGATACTCAACCAGCTGGTCGGTGGGCATTGTGTCCATGTGGTTGAAGATGATCAACAATGGGCCGAGCAAACACGAGCTAAGAATCAAGTAGGCCATTCCCAGCTAACTGGCCATAACCTCGTTATATATAGAATCGAAGATTGGATACCCCATTGATCCACTTCTGATGTCAACCAATGCATGCATGGCTCCGTGTGTGGGGAAATTGGGGCAAGAGGTTCACTGAAATACTCCGCGGACAAATACGGATTTAACCCAGAAAAATGAAAACTATTTACCCGTTGGCTCCTGTTAAGCAAAACTAGGATGCGTGCTGAGTTCATCGGATACTCGGGAATCTAGCCTTGCAATTATGTCGATAATGGTTGGCAACAGAGATCGAGCTCGACTGAAAATGGTCACATTCTCGTTCTGGTGTGCAATCTCCAGTAGGATAACCCCTACTTGGCGAAGTTTCTCGACCTATTCAAAGGCGTCAGTAATTACTGACAAACTAGCCGAGGTACTTACCAATGGTTCCCCGTTGGCTTGCAAAGCCTGGAAGGGGATACTTGCTACGGCCGAGGCCAGATCACTAGCTACCTCAAGCTTCCGCAGGTCCAGCATACTAGGGTCGCTGATAAGTCCTAGCAATGCACACAGACCTTTGTTCGCGGCCCGCTGCAATAGTGTGAGCCTAAGACAGTGATAAGTCACAACAATATCTGCTCTTTGCTGCCAAAATGTCCGTCGTTGGAAGTCGGTCGCTTCTTCGCTATTTGCAATATGATTCTCGGGATTCCGAAGCCAGGCAGGAAGCAAATCGACAATTCCACAGAAATTCATGTATGAATGCATTATCCTCTTTTGCATGGGATCTTGGGTATCTGGTTCAAACATGGAGGGTCCATTCGAACGGGAGAGCAGCCTCATGTCGACAATGATATCCGTTGCGGTCTTCCACAGTCGTTGACACAGGTAGAAGCCTTCGTGAACTTGCTGTTCATACGGGGGCTCAAAGGGACTCTCTTCTTCTGCTAGCAAACTGAAATCATTGTCAATTTTGACCGGTAAGTAAGTCTCGTCTAAGCATATGTCGTGAAATGACAGAGGCCTGTTGTTTAGAATCGACGCCGACATGTCACTCGTACGGAGCATTCCAAAGATGTTCCTCCGTAACTTTGACTCGAGAGGATCCAGACTCCGGTACGAGTCTTCATCGTAAAGGCGCATATCCATGGCTAAGCGAATACCTTGGCCCATCACTAGCCACGATGCACGCGTCTTGCCAAGGTGGTGAAGTGCTGCTGAGTGACACATGCGGATTACAAGTGAGCTTGAATTCGCGTGGCTGATATCCCAGTCTTCGCAACAGGTCAGCATATCGCGAGATGCTGTCAGGAAAGCCATGATCAACGCTTCTCCCCGACTTGCTTCCACAGTCTGGCGTATTCGGCAAGAAACGCAGGCAAAGACTGCCGTTAGGTGTGCAAAGTCTCGCATAACAGAAGCTTGTAATGATAGGTCCGGAGAAACCTCATTGCTGCTGGCAAATTTCTGGAAGAGGTGTTGCGAGGATGGTTCTAGGAGTCGAGAGTTTCGTCTGAGGGTCGGCGGGTGCACGACTGGGATTGACGGGAAGAACGATAGCATGCACGTGTTAATGTATTCCTTGACCATATCCCCCAACTGTTGCGCCTGAGATTTTAGCTCTGTCATGAGAGCCTCGTGTATTTGTTGAGCTCGGCCATGGGGTTGGGATGTCGGCGAGGTGCTGGTGGTATCTTCTTGGGGGAATGGCCCAGCGACCGGAGGGCTTTGGATGAGACATTGGGCCGGAGCAGGCGAGGCTAGTGATGACGGTACTTGAGCCGACAAGTTCGGCTCGGCCTGTATGTTCGTCGGTTCCAAAATTGTAGAGGAGTCTGGATCATCCTTGTCCTTCCTAGACTCGGTGGCTGATGACGTCCGCGGCTTCGGCCCGCGCTTCTTCCTTTGTGAACTGTACTCGCACGCCAATTCCGAGGCTCGGCAGTTTCCACACCCTGGCCGCCCGGTATCACACCTGACCTTGCGACGCCGACATGGCTCACATGCTTGGCGGGCATGTCGAGTCCGCATTTTGGTCAAAGCAAAAGTGGATTGGAGATGATGAAAGAGAAGAGTTACTCCGAGCGCCGGAGTTTTTAGTGGTACGACTATTATTCCGGACCTGTGGGGCAAAAGTCCCGTGTAAGAGACATTGAAGGAACTGAAACGGAAGGCAAGCACTGGTTTAGAGACATCAAGTTATTTAAGGAATGTATTGGTTAGAATAAAAAATATTTACATCGAGAACGTTACCAAAGCCTTATAAAAGAAGTTGAAATGCCAAAAACGCCCAAGAGAATGCTAACCCATATGCCCTCATAATATGCACCCAAATCTATGCCAAAGCTCTATTCCGCTCGTGTCTAATTGTCGCTAAAGTCAAATGCTACCTTACTTGGGGCAGACGGGCTTCTTCTGACCGCAAGCGTCCTTCTTGCAGCAGCCGCGGAAGCCGTTGGAGCAAGACTGGAAGAAACCGGTTCCCTGGGGGCAGACGGTGGGATCGCGGGCGGCGACGGTCTTGACATCAGGGCAGACGGGCGTCTTCTGACTGCAGGCATCGCCCTTGCAGCAGCCGCGGAAACCGTTGGAGCAGGACTGGAAGAAGCCAGTTCCGGGAGCGCAGACGGTGGGATCACGGGCCCGGGTGGTCATGGTCTTGACTGGTTCATAAGTGCCGGTCTTGTAATCGGAGCACCAGGTGCCAGAGCAAGCATCAGTCTTGCAGCAGCCGCGGAAGCCATTCTTGGCGCAGACCTGGAAGAAGCCAGTGCCGGTGGGACATTCGCCCTCGCGAGTGGGCACGGGGTTCTTGGTCTCGGGCTTGGGCTCCGGGACCGGGGCCGGGGTATCGGTGCCACCGGGGGTCTTGCTGCCGACGGGCTCGCAGGTCTTGAGCTTGAAGTCGGGACACCAGGCGATGGCGCAGGGATCGGAGCTGCAGTAGCCACGGAAGCCGTTGGTGCCGCAGACGTAGTAGCCTCCGGTGCCGGGGCACTCGGCGCGCTTCTCAATGGTAGGTCCGGCAGAGGCGAGGCCGGCAATAGCGACAAGAGCAACGATGACGGAATGCATTTTGGATGTGTTTGTTGTTTATATGAGAAACAGGGAAAGAATAGCTATTGTGGTGTGAGGCTGGTGAGAAGCGAAAGTCGGAAGGAAATAAAAGACCCGACAAAGGAAATAAGGAAATAAGAGAAAAAGGAAAATAAGGAAATTGGTTTGAAGGCCTTGGATTGATGTTGTTTTTTGTGATGATGAGAAAAGAAAAGACACGATATCGAGGTGCCATGGCCTCTTTCTTATAGACATCGAGTTCGTCTACAACCTCAAGCTAGAGGCCATCGTCCTCGAGCCAAAAACGCATGCTTCGGCCGCCCGTCTAGCAACGGAGGGGGCTATGGCACCTCAGCCCGGATGGTGAGCTAAAACAGCCTAGGATGGCTTGCTGCGCTTACATCAACGGCGTGTCAGCTCTCTGACGGTCCACTAAGAATAGAGAGCGCTCCGCCTCCACGGCAAGCCCATCAGACGAAAACTGGTCTAGCTTCGTTTAAGCTTAAGGCTTGAGTGTTGTTAGTCGGAGACGGTCTTTGCACTGCAGCACAGCTTCGCCCGTCGGCCCAGCCCTATGCCGTGGGCTAGGTCCGTAGACGGTAACGTCGCAACCCAATTGAGCATCTAGACCGTCCTGTGGCTGTAGCTCTCTGTTGGTTCCAATGCTAGCTGAGAAAGATGAAGCTGAGCTGAGCAGCATCGAGGCTTCCTGAACAATAAATCCACGGCAAATCCCGAAACTACGTGGGAAGTCTCGAGTCTTGTGTGTGCATCCTCATAGTCTGGCCCCCGGCAAATGCCTTTGGAGGGCTACAGTACAAGTCAATGGAGCTCGGGATAGGTTCCTCATCTTACACCATCGGTAACGTTACTGCCTTCAATTCTGTCATCATGAAGCCAAGTGCACGTAAGGCCAACACAGCTACCAACAACGACCAGGCTTGAGGCCTCCTCAGAACAATAGATTACCATGACTAAAACACGACGAATGGCAGTCTTGGACAATCACTTTCACCTCTCGCCCTGCATATCCCCGAGTCCATTAGCGTCGGAGCTACACCACATGGTGGGCGGAGCATGCAAAAACTATTGGGCTGAGCAAACGGCATGGCGCCCCCCGGTTCATCGCCGACCACCGGGTCATCGGGCTCCCGTGACCAACATCTTGATTCTGTTGCTTCTTCCCCGCCTTTCTCGTCACACTCTGAATACAGTCAGCGCTGCGAAAGTCGGTAAATGAGAACAGAGCCCCCAACGACGTGGCTGGTCCTTAGGTAACTCACAATGCGCACTGTTAAACGTTGGAACTTTCCGCAGTAAGCGGGCAGATGACGGGCTTGCTTCGTTGTGGAGACAAAACCCTGGAGCCCGATGAGATCTCCCCTGGAGATCGGCATAGCCAGCCGAAATTATCACGTCTAAATTTAGTAGGAAGTTACGATTTCAAATAGTCAAGGGTCGGAATAGTTTTGTGATGCTGCATGATTCGTTTACAAGGAGTACAGCTTCCCCTCAAGCTCTCTCAATCCACCAGCCGCCTCTTGCAGAACATTCACCACATCGACAAGAAACATCCCCTGCAGTTCCTCATTCTCCAAGTCATTCTCCCCAAGCCCAAAGTCACATCCCAAGCACTTCCTGATGATGGTCGAATATCGCGGGCCCATCTGGTCCCGAAGCTGGGGGCTCTGCGCCAGCTTCTCCGCGGCGTGATAATCAGCTTGTTTTGTCACAGGCAGCTTGCTCAGAGCACCACTGCGAAGTAGCTTCCAAGGCTTGCTATACCCTAGTTCCAGCAGCACTAGGCCAAAGCTGAAAAGAACTCCGTTCCGTACGGCTTCCTTGACGGCCATGTATTGCTGGCTGGACGATAGGCAAGGATCCACAGCCTTTCCCTTGCCCTTCATATCCGCCTTTGAGAATTCCACTTTGAAATAAGGAGATGTCAGGCTGAGGTTACTCGAATCCTCCAACCAGTCTTTGATACCAAAGAATCGAACGTGGCTGCTCTGCCATGTCTCGGGCAGCCATGGAGTTGAGTGATACTGTAGGACCGCGCAAGCCAACGAGCTCGCAATATCAGCCCTGGCGCTTCTTGGTAGGTACAAATTATCCTCCGCAACCCAGGAAATCATTTCCGCGAGGCTCATCTGTGCATCCGCTGGAAATGGCTGAGATGCTGGCAGGTAGAAACGATGGAGTCCGCTGTGTTGTATGTAGCCCACACAAGTTGGGTCACAAAATGACTCGCGAGATGAGTGGGTTGTCTGAAAGTGCCGACAAACATCTTCGACAATGTCTAGATTCATCAATTGAGTCTCAACAGTTGGAACGGAATCTTGTTCACTCTGGGGCGCAACTTCTGTGTCATTGGATTCCAACGAAAGTGTTTGGAAACGTACCACCTTTCCCGCACTGACCACACTCGACGTTTTAGACAACTTGGGTCTTTTTTTAAGCTTGTTGGGAATTTTTTGAAGCACCGACTTAAGTTTCAAGGACTGCGAGTGCGTCTTTAAGGTATCAACGACCGTTGACCAAGCCTTGTCAGATTCCAGTTCCGCCACAGTCGGCGGGATGGATGGCAGCTGGCATGCCTGCTTCTCATTGAGACATTCGATCTCAAGCCAAAGAGGAGCCATCTCTGTCTCCGCAGGAGTAACCACGGCTTCAAATATCACGCCTTTCCCGGACTGAAACGGGTTTTCTCTGCCCTGGACTGTAATGTTGGCCGCATGCCGTTGATGCATGGCACATGACCACCTGAATGCGAAGGTTTCGTACAGGCTGGCCGACGCCGCTCTAATCTGTCGATACATATCGAGGCTGTTCCAGTAGCTTGGTTTTGACCGAGCTGCTGTGTATTCCAAAGTACATTTCTCCACATCGGGGTCTTTGAGCTCGTCTATGATCCGGGCTGTAAGTTGATTGAAGTCGGTTGTGAATTTTCGGAGATCGTTGATGGCCTCTTGGACGTCATCCTTTTTAAAACACAGCCTGAACTGTTTCCGAAGTTGCTTGGCTGATTCCATAGACAAAGTCTGCCGATCTCTATCAGATTTCTGGGCTCGATTCGATAGGTTTAGATAGGCTGTTCAGAGTAGGTGAAAACCTAAGGAAAGACTTAGGATGAAAGACGTACCTGAGCCGTCTTCGGGGAAGAGGTCGCGCGAAAAGACTCAACCTCGGAGCAAATCGCCTGAAGGGAGTGATTAATCTCACTTGAAGTATCTTTCCAACTATCAAAAGCATCATGTAAAGCTTCGGCTCTTATTGATGTGCCTTTTCCATGGATCCTATGATCTTCCCAATGTTGAGTTTCCCCCGAGAGAAGGCTTCTAGCCTTCTCGGGGTCGTTGGTCACGGCTGTGAGCAATTTGATGACATCACTTCTGTATATAGTTTTCTGGGCGTTGAGAATGGTATCTAGCCGAGTTAGTTCTCGTGAGTGCTGTCGAAAAGCGAAGGTCTTCGAGACCCGGTGGTATCGATCGTAGGCCTCGAGAACGATTGGAATAGCTCCAAGCACGACGCCGACAATCTCGAACCCGCTCATAGCGAGAGATAGCTTCAAGCAAAAGACGAACCGATCTTAGTTCTCACTTGTTGACAGCAGATCTATCACCCCCGCAATGAGGGATTTCCTGAGGTACAATCAAATGTGCACATTCAGGCTCTCTCTCAGCTTCATGCAGGCCACACTCTGGGCCTGACGTGTCGTTGACTCAGACGCTCATACCCCGCAGTATCTCTTAGGGCACATGGTCGTAAGATAACTTAAGATCGTTGTTCCGCTGCTCTTGATAAACTACAATGAAGATGTCAATTATGATAACTGCTTTAGTGCCATCTTCTATGTCCTTTTGCACTTATATCCTTTTTTATATGTTTAAATTTATCTCTTAAACTTGAGTATTTTTAAGACTTTCTTTGAACCTCTGCATGGGGCGCGCGGTGTTATCCTGCATCTCTCGTTGCTGCATGTTGGAAGCCTCATCTCCTCTTCATCACCGCTGTCAACCACCTCATCATCAACGCCATTAAACCCTATGCTTTGGCGCATCTCCGCCCCCTTGTTCAGCTATATCTTTGTTGAACATCAAAGAATGGACAGCCTTGCTTCACAGCGGATTCCGTTGTATGCATCCAACCTCAACGTACAGAGCTGGCTCCCGGAACCATCGAAAGATCCTAACCCTCGGCTTGCAGGCGCGCTTTTTGAAGCAGCCCTAGCCTTATTCACTCACCTTGCTCGTTTCTTTTCAGACCAACGGCTTGACTCAACCTTCTCTATCGACTCAAGGCACTTGCTTCGAGAAGTTGAGCGACTCTTTCTTTGGGGTGACGGATACTCAGTCAGTAGCGGCCAACTGGACGACATTTTGTCAAAATCTAGCGAGCTGCGGCACAGTGTGTTTTCATCATTGTACGAGCTTGGTGTCACCTTGAAAAACACGGCTCTCCGAACGTATCCCTCCCTAGACTACCATGATACGAGCCACTTGGATGATCTGATTAGGGAGTTACACAGCTTGCTAGAGCAAACCTCGTTTCTCCTCTATGGCTCGGATGGTCTGGACGACCATGATACCATATCCGACAGTGGCTCCTCCAGCAATGAGTTGGTTGAGTGCTTCGATGATATCTCAGTCTACATCGATTGCTTGATGGACTTGTCTCAGGCGCTCGAATCTCCGGCTCTTGATCCTGAACCAACCGACGCCAATGTTCTAGCCAGCCAAAATCTCGAGACTTTTGACGTGTCTCCTCACGCTCTAGCATTTTGCCGCAAGATCCGCGATCGTTTTCCCAAGACCGAGAAACGGCTTGTTGAAAGGTTAGGCGAGGCAAATGCAGTTCGCGCCTCCATCTTAAAAGAGACTCGTGAGCGCATGGAGACAGGTGAACATGTCGCTGCCATGATATTCGAAGAGTCGGGCTGGGATATTGACAACCCGGAAGAGTCTTGCTTTCAAAGCGAACCGCTCTTCTCAGACAGCCAGCCTAAGGCGACTGAGACCACCCGCTCGACGGTTCCCCCGGACTCCGTATTCGACTCGTCTAATCCTGACTGTCTGAGACAGCCTTCTTCTCCCCAAACCCCCATCGAGCAAGTTGCTCATGTCCCGCCTAGTAACGCATCCATCCGGTCTTTCGCATCTTTCACGTCTTTCTCCACAAGTGCCTCTGCAATCACCGAAGGAAGGCCGCGGGTACCACCGCTTCCTGAGGAGGCCCTCGAAGGAAAGTCCTTCTCATGCGTAGCCTGCCATCGAGAAATTCGAGGGGGTATTTCTCGAAAGGACTGGAAGTAAGTGGGGTCTATAGCCACCCTAATAATGGTCTCGCTGACTCGTTTCGATCCAGGAGGCATATCTTCGAAGACCTCAGCCCATACGTGTGTACTCTACCAGGCTGCACTTTGGATACCAAGCTGCACAGCTCGACCCGAGCTTGGATCCAGCATGAGGCTGGGCATCGACCACAAGACTGGCAGGGTTCCGAATGCCCCTTTTGCGATAAAGAGTCTTCTTCAGCGTCGTCGTCGTCGTACTACAAGCACGTCCCCATCCACCTTCGGGAGATTTCGCTCGCTGCACTACCGCAAAGCTCAGAGTCAGACGTCGAAGACTTAAGTTCAGAAAGCGATGACTTAACTGATATTCCAGGCCCTGATACCGACGGAGAAAAAGTTTCTGACATCCCCGAAGGTAGCGAGTCTAGGCTCTACATGGCATTTGAGGAGATCCCTCGAGTGTATGACAACGGTGCCAAAGCTCATATGGCATGGGAGCAGTCAAAGTTGACTGAAGAAACATCAAATCCCCCAGAAATGCAAACGGACATAGACCCCAGCGATTCACCCCGTTGGAGAGGTCGCCAAATCAATGTCAAATCCGTTGCCGTCGAAATCCGCAATTCATACACCCGGTCATCCTTTGATGGCAGCACTTATCTTCCGCTTGACCATCTTACCGACATTCTTAGCCCAGGCATTGTTTGGCAATTGTTGTCTCAAACCTTCAGTGACAGGGTGGCTACTCTTCTGAAATCCGAGGTCCTCGGCAGCCAAGGCTCCCAAGCCAACTCGGGGTCGGCGCTGCCACGTCGTCGCAGAATATTCGCGATTTTGGTTCTGATTCAATCGATGCAGAGATTACAAGACTTTGTTATCGCAGATGTTGACGACACACGCCTTCCGTTCATGCTTGAACCTGAAGGAGACGGATTACTCCGTGACAACAAGGGACTCAAGCTTCCAAAGCGTTTTTCTGAGTGGCCAAACGCCACTGCCAAGGCCTTTTATTCTGACCAATACAGCATTCATCTTCCCTTTTTTCAGTTCCCAACAGACGAGAGCCTATGCGTTTACAATCTTCAGCCTCGAGTGTCCCTGCCATTTGCTCACTACGATCGGGATGATGATAGTTATTGGGATATGAGGAGGGTCCACGTCCATTCTGCACACCACGACTACGGTCGAGATACCAAGGTATCGTTACCTATTCCCCTCAAATAGCCATCTTTTCTACGAGACAAAGATCACGGCTGCTAATCCACGTCTAGGGGGAACAGCTTCGAGAATTCTTTCTCAGGCGGACAGATATTTCAGAGATGGAGGATTACCTCTATCAACGTGCACATTCAAACTTAGCCATGGGGAGGGAAGAATTGTTTTCCGGCCATCTTCTTCCGCCACAGCTAGCGTTTAAGCTCAGCGCCGACTACTATCTACTATTCCCATGGGGAACCGGGAACTTGCATCAGTTCTTTGAGAAGCAACAAGCCGATCCGAATAATCGAGACCAGGTGCGCTGGTTCCTTAGTCAATGTTGGGGACTTACTCGCTGTTTACGCGAGATCCATCACTACGAGGAAGTAAGACCTAGCAACACAAGTTCTAGTCGGTATGGCCATATCAAACCAGAAAATATTCTCTGGTTTGAAGACTACAAGGGTCAACGTAATTATCTTGCCATCCCTAGTTTTGTGCTACCTCAAAAACACCTCAACCATCCTCCAAAGTACGGGGCACCTGAGATGCATCTTGGAGCCGAAAGGTCTGCAAAATATGATGTATGGTCCTTGGGATGCGTGCTTCTTGAGTTCGTCTCTTGGTTTCTGCTTGATCATGAGCAAACATTTAACGTGTTCACAACGGAACGCAGAAACGAAAAGCCATCCATTAGAGGAGGACCGAGTAGAGTCATGTACTCTTCAGAAGATACATTCTTCTTCTTAGTGATGCCGGATCCATCGCTTTCCACCGTCAACTTACTAGGAAAGGAAGCAGAAGTGAAGCAGTCGGTAACAAAGGTGAAACTTCACTACTCGTTGATGGATCCTGACAGGGTACGATATTAAACGCCTATAGTGGATCGACAAACTACATCGGACGAAGCACTGCAGCAATATTCTACACGAACTGCTGAATCTGATTCGGTACAACATGCTAGTCCCCAACTCTGAACGTCGCTGGAGCAGTGAGTTGGTCGACGACCAGCTTCAGGGTTTATATCACAAAGTGTCCCACAGTTCTCCCGACAACGAAGCTCTATGGGGGCATTGCCAGTGTGCTACTACTCCATTAGTAGTATGTTCTATCTCTATGGCCACTATGTCAATCAAGCTTATGACAATTATCAGGAGGAGTTACATTCTAGAGGGAAGTTTTCTAACGAAGGCAAGGACCAGACGAATACTGGGTTGCCGGGGGCTGATCGTATTCAAGTGAGACAAACTTTGACAAGTATGGGTTAGTTACCGCCCTCCTCTCGTTTTATAAAGCAGTAACTAACCCACAAGACTCAGATTTCCAAGGACAGACAATAGGTAACGAGGTTCTAGAGCAGAGACAAGGACAGGAACAAAGTCGAAGTTGGCTCAGGAAGAGATTTCGGTCCGTACTGGGAGATGAATAGTACGGGCACTAATAAAAGAAATGGATCACGGGATCATTGACAATGAAGGGCTGTGACATGAGACTGTCTGACTTAACTACTACGTCAGACTTTCAGATGGGAAATGTAAGAGGAGAATGTGACTGTTTCACAGATTCCAGGCTATTTTACAGTCTACCAAATAAATGAAAAAGGTCCGTTCAGGTATTGGACCAGTCTATCATTAACCCATCCCAGCGTGTACCCTCGAGCGATTAGAATTTGTAGATCTGGTCTTTCCGGAAGCCCAGCTGGTTCAAGATGCCAGGCGAATTCCGCTTCCCCACAAGAGAGGCCTCCATCGCGGGAGGGCCACAGACAAACACCTTTGTGTCTTGTTGTGTCGGCGAAGGAACAATCTCTTTAAGTAGCTCCTCCGTCACATAACCCTTTCGAAAGGGCGATCCCTCTTTGGGATGGCTGACAGTGTAGATAGCCTTGAACCGGTCGGGGAACTCTTTCGTGAATTGCTCGAACTCTTGCTTGAGCAAGACATCCTCGTCGCTGTTGACACCGAATACAAGAGTCATTGACGTTTTATCGTTCGGGTTTCGGAGGATTCCTTGTGCTAGTTGGTAGATGGGTGTGATTCCGGCGCCGCCTGCGATGAGGGTGATGTGTTTGTAGCTGTTGGGCTTCCAGTTGTAGCCCCTAATTGCAGCCGCGAAGAAGAGCTTGTCTCCTGGGTTGAGGGAGTGGAGGTAGCCGCTAGCCCTGCCGTTAGGGTATTTCTTGACGAGGAGTTCTAGGTATCCAGGTTCGTCTGTAGTGTGTTGGTAAGTTATGTCGCAGGAGTTAGTGAAGCTGGTTTACCTGAGGCAGAGACTGGTGTATAAGGTCGCGGGACGGGAAGCCAGCCCCCTTGAGGCCATGAGATGGTCAATAGAGCAGCTACATCATGTTATTAAATGCGTCTTAACAATATCTTAAGTATATGTACTCACAT
Organism: Fusarium sp. JS1030; assembly: GCA_000966855.1. NCBI lineage: Eukaryota > Fungi > Ascomycota > Sordariomycetes > Hypocreales > Nectriaceae > Fusarium > Fusarium sp. JS1030. The sequence goes on along the minus strand of JWIW01000081.1, from coordinate 601,093 downwards.
GTGAGAGGAAGTCCGCTAATGGCAGTCTCCTGGGGAAGCTTGAAGCGCAACCGCTTAGTGTTGTGATTGACAAGCTCAGAACTTTCAAGAGGCAAAGAAACAAAAGCAGGTCCACCTTTGAAGACCTTTGTAGGAGCATTCGACTCGGCGGAGGCATTCCCAAACAACAGCTTAGCCAGGATACCAGCGCCAATGCCACCGGCAGCCAATGTGGCAATGACAGGCGCGGGACGAGCAGAGCGGACGGCGAGAGGAAGAGACATGGTGAGGTCAATTGAATTAGTATAGTATGAGGTAGAAATCTGCATTCCTTTGGGAGCAATTGGTCTTTATTTATCTTTCTATAGGTTCTCGGTTGAGAGTGACCTGATTCCGGTCTTCACGGTCTTTTCCGGACAAGTGCCAAATGTCCGGGACCGAAAAAGCCATGATAAACCCGGAGACGGCCACAGCCGCCCGTAAATCGCCGGCAAACCCTGAAGAAGGATTTTGACGTTTCGAGATTTGCCCTCTAAATTGCCGTAAGCAAATGGGACACGTCGTCATCGTCGGTGGTCGGTAACTATGTGCGCCGACTTGAAAGGATCGGTGCGAAGCTGACGGCGACCCATATCCGCCACCACCGTTGGTGTTCCGTGCCGCTATGTAAGCACTCCGCGATGACATGAGATCGGACTCGGATCCGGTGCAAAGTGCATTGCAGCCTGGTAGGGCTAGGGGTGATTCTCCTTCGGATATACTCCGTTCTTCCGAGTGATACCCTTCAACCACTGCCATGAGCTAAGCCGAAGTTGAGTAACATCGCCAGCTGCCTACCCGTGAATAGCATCAAGAACGTCAACCACACCACCGCAAGGCCACCTATCGCTCCAGTCACCAAGTTCATTGACGTTACAAGTCTGATCATGTTCAAAAGTTCTCATATTGATACAATCCATTACATGTGCCCGCTCCATCATTATACAAATCCCAATCCCTACCCAACGCCGTCCCACCCATCATGATGAAGATGGCAGCAATTCTAATTTCTTATCCACATCCTTGGCAACCTCAATCGCCTGCGCCAGCACATCCTTCTCATGTCTCGAAAGCTCCTTGGCGTCAAATCCAGCCATGCAGCTCATGTCCTTCTTGCTCCGGCCCTTGTGCCACGTCTGGTCAATCATCCAGTGCGTCGGCACCTCGAACTCCTCTTGGTTGACGGCCTTGTTCTTGAGCAGACCGCCATTGTACCAGAGTAGCTTGTCCGTCTGGTCCACATGGGCAATGACGAAGCTGCAGACGCGAATCTCCTCGCTCTCTTGCTCGGCCGTGTCGTCGTTGACCTCGTCCTTTTCGGCGTCGTACCGCTTTGCCTTCTTTTCGGCCTTGGCCGCTTCAGTCTCTTTTATCGCCTCCTTCTCCATCTTTTCGTCTTTCTCTTTTTGCTTTTTGGCTTCCTCCTCTTCCTGCTTCTTCTTCTCCGCCTCGGCCTCCTCAATCTCAGCCTGCGTCGGTCCTAGCCATCCAACAATACCACCGTAGTGTGGTGAGAAAGAGTATGCAGATCCCGTAGCCTCGAAGCCAATCCACCAGCTTTCCTTGTCGCCGTAGGTGATGGTGTATGTAACTTCATTTCGGACCTTGTCGGAGTTTTGCCAGCCAATGTGAAGTAGACCGATCAGAACGTCAAGCCGGGACTTGTCAACCACAACGAGGCCCGAGTCACCCTCTTCTGAGTATCGCTCGGTCCATACCAGCGACTTGTCCGTTTCCTTGCTGGGATGCTTGATCTGGTCATGCCACCAGTCTTGACGATCGGGAAATCCTCCCTTCCAGAGGAGTCGGTCGTGGAAAAGTAGAGCGCCAGTGTCCTTGAAGCGGTCTTGGCGAAGCAATTGTTGAGGGTCTTGTAAAAACACGGCATCAGCGTCCAGCAGAATAACCTTTTCGTAGCGACTAGCAAGCGCAGCAAAGGGCTTGATGGCCCATCCTCCCTCGGCCAGTTTCAAGGTACTGTCGTCGAAAACCGTGAGAATGTCGAGCATCTCAATCTCGACTCCATTGGCCGCTTCTTGGATCTTCTTCCTCCCAGCGTCCGACAAGTCCTTGTCTCCAGCATATACAATCTGAATCGGCAGAATCGTCTTGTGAACTCGTGTGAGTGATGCGACGAGGTGGCATGCGAATCGGAGCGTCTTTTCGCCGGTAGGGATAACGATTCCAGCCGGTTCCTTCTCGGTGTTTGCAATGCTGGTGTCATTGTGCGAAATGCCAAGTCGATCGTAAATATCAGCAAGCGGCGGCGAGATGCCTTTCTTCGGCTTCAGATAAGGAAACAAGGATTGGACAGCTTTGCTGATGAGTTCTGCTGCTTCTTCCCGCTGCTCCCGGCTCTCGTCCTTTGCTGGAGCCTGAGCATGGCCCTCGACCTCTTCAATCCATGATCGAAGCAACTGCGCCCGCTGTCCCAGCTCCCCAAAGATTTCCTTGTACGAGTCCTTGAGCGGATAATCGATAAAATATTGCGCGCCGAGCTTGATGGGCTCGAGGTTCTGCAGGCTCGGTGCGTCGGGTCGGCTTGGAGGGCTCGAGTTTGCGTGGTCGACGGCGATATCAGCGGACGAAGGCGTAGAAAAAGAAAGATCCCGATAACAGTAGACAAAAACGACAAAGAGCCAGATGAATGCAATTCCCGCTGTGATCTGTATTGATCGCGCAGTCAACTGCAAGGTAGCCGGCACGCGAAACATGGCGACGGAACGAACATGACCTCACGCGACAAACCAAAGAAGCTTCTTGGCCCGGGCAACAAATCTTTATATTTTGCACTCAAACGCTAGGTTCAATCTACTCCTGCGTCCGATCCACGTCACTGCACGGCTTATTCTGGGGCCGTAAGCACGCAAGTAGTGGCGCGGCTCTCCCATGAGGGCTCCATTCACTGCACATCCCCCGTTATCAACGAGTCTAGCAGCCCCAGATGCAGGGATTGCGGCAGTCAATCCCAGCGTGCATCCACTGTCATCACATTCCTCGGGTAAATAATGACTGGATTGTTAACGACGAGTTGTGAAATGCGAATCCTGCTTTATCAACAGTTGACAGCCTCCAAGTGTAAAACTCTCTATCAACCGAGATATGGGAGCCACCAAAACGCCCGTTCCGAAGCCTCAAATGCTCACAGCAAGGGGCAGAGACATGTTTCACCCCCACTTTGCCGCAAACCCAGAGGCCACAACCCGGGCGCTAGGGCCCAATGGGCGCTGTGACGCCTCCCTTCGAACCATTCTAGCGCTCTGTCGGGTGTTCTCTTGGGAGTTTGCGTGGTGAGACGCGCGTCGTGGATCCCAGAGGCTCAGAGCCTGAGGGCGACCGCGTCATGGCCATCGGCTCCTTGGCGATGCCCTACCCGCTCGCCATTTACGGCACAGCCAACCAATCAACTCCAACAACACATTCGGCTCCAATCGTATTCCTCCAGGCTGCCCTGACTATGGTTCCCTGCAATACGGAACGATGCTTGTCGTTCCAGGGTATCGCTCTATTTTAGGCCACTCTGTATCCGTAATAACTTAGGTAAAGCCATACAAAGAATGTGCAAACATTACCTAGTATAAACCATAGGTATGGAGGTGAAAAGGATACGCAATTGTTCTATTGTCCTTACTCAGAATGGAGACACTCTCCGTAACTGTGCTAGTGCCCGTGACCCGATAAGCTGAGCAGTGAATGTGGTGCCGAATCAGGATCAGTATAGTCCCAGTCCTAAATCGTAAATATATTTTGCTGTATAACATTTCATCTCATTCACTGCTTCGATTGTTTTATATAATTAGTGAATGCAAGCATTCAAGATGCATTCAGATCTCTTCCTTTGCCCAACAAGCCAAGCACTCGGCGCCCAGCGACCCCGCCCCCGCTGAACGTCAGAGCCTCAGCGGGCGCATCACTTGACCTCAACTTCATCTCAGCATCAAGCCCACGCTCCTCTATCAAACAAGACTTGAGGGTCCTCATCTCCGTAACACATTCACACCTTCAGAGTAAATTACTCAGGAAACTCACCCGCGCTCTTCATTCTCGCCCTGCCATGCCCAACGATGTCGACAAGTCGCTCCTCGATCGCCTCCAGGCCCTGAGAGGCGGCAGCGCCACCCCAGAGAAACCAGCAGCAACTCAGTAAATAACGTCTCTGTATTCAAATATCGACATGATAACTGACTATTTAACCAGCATAAATGTCGACCTGATCGAGAGGAGAAAAACTCCAACTCGGGAGGACGCTCTTGCATCTCGCCTAAAGTCACTACGGAACCAAGACGATGCCTCACCATCAGCACCCAAACCCTCACCTCAGGCGACCAAGTCACCTCTTCCGGCCCCTCAGCTATCCTCAAGTTCAAGTCCTCTAACCGAGAAGGCACCAAAGGATGAACCTGGCAAGCTAGACGATGAGGATATTGATGCCATGTTCCAGACAGATGACCAGACGCTAGAGGAGCTCTTAGGCGATGTGAAACCAGACGAAGGCTTCCAAGCTGAGCCTAGTGATGCCCAGGTCAAGGCTCTCCTGGAGGAACTTGCCAACTCGATACCCAAGGACACAGAAGGCGATGAAAAAGAGACCACCAAGGACGAGGATAGGGATGATTCTGACGATTCTGACGGCGAGGCAATGACTCGAGACGTGGACGATGTCATCGCTCGGTTCCGCGACGAGGTAGAAGCAGAAGCGGCCCTCAACAAGAACAAGACCCCAGAACCAGAATCCGAGGCCGAGGACGACGGTCAAGAACATAAAGATAACCCATCTAAGGACTCGGATCTCGCCCTCCCCGATATCCCATCCGACCTCGACGACCTACCCTCAGTACCCTCGGCGTCTGCTCGCGCTGGTAGTGCTGATATCGATGACATAACTGCTCGTCTCGCTGCCCTCCAGGCCCCGTCTCCATCCGCCTCAGATTCCCTTGGTCTCCCATCCGTCCCAACATCCAAGCCGTCTGGTATACCCGTCAATCGCCTCACCACACGCACCAAATACACCGATGACGATGTGGATAGCTGGTGTACCGTGTGTCTCGAGGATGCTACTTTGCGCTGTCCCGGCTGCGACGACGACGTCTACTGCACCCGGTGCTGGCATGAGATGCATGTAGGGCCCCAGGCCGGATTCGATGAGCGTAGCCACAAGGCTGTTCAGTTCACCAAGGACAAGAAGACGGAGAAGAGAAAGGTAGCGCTAGGGGCATAATGTTTTCATTTCGAGCCAATCTGCAAAGCCCCTATTCTCAAACCATTCCATCCGGACTCATCAGTCAGTCGTGTGCAAAGTAAAGACAGATACCCAAATATGCCATTGGTCCCTATTGAACTCCATTCCGTATTGCTGCGCTTTCCCAAAATGAAAATACCTCCTCAGTCCAGCTGACAATTGTGACTTTCTTGTTTTACAGATACCAATCAGGCTGGTGTGGATTGTGATCCGTTGCCCGCAGTGTTTGTCGAGTTGCCGTTACCTGAACTGCTAACCTTTCCTCTCACATCCTCCCATGTCGCGCCAAACCGCCTGCCTGTGGTTGCAAGCAGGCTCTCTTCCTCATCGGCCTCAGCCTCCTCATCAATCTGAGAGAGATTGACTCTGGGTGTACGGAAGATAGCCGTGACCAGAACAACGAGGAAGACGGCCAAGAAAGCAAACTGTGCCCAAAAGTCGACGAGGCCAAAGAAGGGCCATGTGATGGTGATCCGGTTCAGGAACGTCGACATCATCGACGGTGTGCAAACATCCTTGGCATGCTTAAACTTGAGCGCCTCAGAACAGGGTCGAATCATGTCTGAATGTCGCTTGCAGTCGGGCTGCGCGCCGGGGTAATCGGGCTCGTTGGTGCAGACGGTCTGGGTGCCGTAAATGGAGTATTGGGGGGCAACCATCATCGCGATTCCGTAGTTGGTAGCCAAGATAATAAGGCCCAACATGACAGTGGCAATGAGCAGAGCCTGGGGAGCAGTTCGACCCTTGCGGATCTGGAAGATGCGAACCCAAAGGAAGCGAATACCAACCGTCGCGACACCTGAAATGGAGCTGCTGAAGAAGAACAGCACAAGCAGAGCCATGAGGATGTAGTCGACTGGGAACGCCTTGGCAGCCTTGACAAAGATGAAGTTGATGGGCTGGAAGACGTGAATCTGGCCCAGGATATAGCCGCACTTTTCTTTGCAGATCGAGTTCTTGGCCTTGTCGATGCCCGTGATGAGCATAGATACCCAGATGAAGACGGAGAGGAGAAGCAGCAGGATTCCGCCGATCAGCTTGATAGGGCGGAAGAAGGCGCAGACCTTGAGCCAAGCCTGATAGATCTTGCTGCGACCTTCTCCCTGAGCCTCTGCCGCCAATCTCTCACGTCGAACAAGTGTCTGTTCCTCCCTAACCAAAGCATCCAGCTCTCGTCGATCCTTTCGAGACATCTCCTCCTGTCGACCGGCGTTGCGCATTTCGATCTGTCGCTGACGTTCACGATTCTGCTCGAGCTGCGAGGCTGTTGTTTCTGATAGCTGGGGTGCAGAAATCGAGGGCGCAGCCTTGATGAAAGAGATCGGGAGCAGAGCCAGACCGGCACCGGTGTAGACAACATAGAGCAGGGTGCCAAGGGTGAGCAACAATCCCAGGGCAAAGGTCAGGGCCTTTTCGCCATGGTTCTGAGCAATGAGCTTCTTGAAGTAGTCCAGATCCCAATGATCCTGAGAGCTGTCACCAGCAGCAGGAACGAAGAATCCCAGCAGGAACAGAACCACGACGAAGGCAACGAAGAAGAGCGTATACTTGGCCGCTGCCAAAAAGCGGCTGCTCAAGGTACGACCCTCCTCCTCGACCTCAATCTCATCGTATTCCTCATGCCAGAAGTAGGCGAAAGGAATGACAATCAGGCACAGCAGAGCATCAAAGCTGTACAGGCTGTAGTAAACGATCTTGAGGGTCAGGATGATACTATCGATACGTTCGGGGGTCGCCCAGTCCTTCTTGGCGCCGAGAGCCGAGGAGGTGGTGGCGGAGATGAGGGCGATATCGACGGGAAGAAGTAGGACGGTCGCGAGCAAAGACGTTAAGCTGACGATAGCAACGATGCTCACGATGGCGGAGCGTTCACGGGGAGTCTGCCATGTGAATGTTGTGATGACAGCGGCGATGAGACAGAGGGCGACGGCGACGGCGTATGCGACCCAGATGAGACTGGTCTGTACGAGGCCGGCGTGGGCCATGATGAAGAGATGGCGGCGATACTTCTATATCAGATGGAGTAAATGAGGATCAACGAGGAGCAATCAGAAGAAGTAATGAAGCCGCTAGAAGAGCGAGTCGCGGCGTGGCTTGTTTTGTTGGCGCTGGCTTGGTTTGTTTGGCAGCTCCGAGGATCCGAGGAAGATCAATCAAACGCCAATAGTGACGTCTCGAGAAGCGAGCTTGAAGTAATACTGTAATTTGTGTAGCGAGAAGCAAAGATGCACTTGGGTCACAGGCAAGGGAAGCTTCGCATGAAAAACAAGATTTCCATGGATCCCCTGGACTTGATTGGAAAAGGCCGAGCTCAAGCTCAAGGCTCCAGATGTTTTTGTGACGCAATGGATACGCTAGCGTTGTGAAGGGACAACCCGTGATGCTCTGGAACCACCCCCAGATTTACTAGGTGCATCTCACTGTCTCACTGCTGATTGGCTGAATCGAGCTCAGATCAGGGGTGCAGCTAGCACCAGCTCGGAGGACGGCACAATGGTTTTCCGCGCTAGAGCTTGAGCTCTTCCTCTTTTGGGCAACATTCAATGAACAAACATCGCGACAACGACAGCAGACATAGCTTCAGCACGCTTTTTTCTGGCCGCGGAAGAATGGTCTGGCAGAAATGCAGGCCTACACTGAGCTTGCGGCTCCCTCAGCCGTCACCCACTCCTTAACCATCTCCCTCACTTCCGCTACAGCTACCAATATTGTTGTCGCAAAGGGTTCTTTGCTTCAAATCTTCACAACCAAAGCCGTATCCGCCGAATTCGACACCCAGAGTCAGCCTGCCAAGTCCGAGCCTGAATTCGATCACCGCGCGAACGATGATGATGGACTTGAGTCTTCGTTTCTCGGTGGCGGCGAGTCAATGCTGGTCCAGACCGATCGCACAAACCGAACCAAGTTAGTGCTCGTCGCAGAGCTACCGCTCGCAGGTACCATCACTGGTATGGCCAAAATCAAGACAAAACAGACAAAGTCCGGTGGCGAGGCTCTTTTACTTGCGTACAAGGCTGCCAAGATGTGCCTGGCAGAGTGGGATCCCAAGAAGAACGCGCTCGAGACCATCTCCATACACTACTACGAAAAGGACGAGCTTCACGGAGCTCCCTGGGAGGTCGCTTTTGACGAGTATGTGAATTTCCTTGAAGCCGACCCGGGCAGCAGATGCGCCGCCTTCCAGTTCGGTTCGCGCAATCTCGCTATCCTCCCGTTCCGACAAGCGGAAGAGGACTTGGAAATGGATGATTGGGATGAAGATCTCGACGGACCGCGGCCCGTCAAGGAGCCCACCGCAGTCGCCAATGGAGATAGCGACAAACTAGAAGCAGCGTATACACCGTCATTTGTCCTCCGTCTCCCACTGCTTGATCCTAGCCTGCTTCATCCAGTGCACTTCGCCTTCCTGCATGAGTATAGAGAACCGACGTTCGGCATCCTGTCGTCCAGCCAGGAGCGTGCGCACTCACTTGGCCAGAAAGACCACCTTACCTACAAGGTCTTCACGCTGGATCTGCAACAACGCGCTTCGACAACCATCCTCTCAGTTACCGATCTCCCGCGCGACCTATGGAAGGTCGTTCCTCTACCGGCGCCCGTTGGCGGCGCCTTGCTGATCGGAGAGAATGAACTGATTCATATTGATCAATCGGGCAAGGCTAATGGCGTCGCTGTCAACTCAATGGCTCGGCAAATCACCTCCTTTAGCCTGACGGATCAGGCCGACCTGAATCTTCGATTGGAGCACTGTGTCATCGAACAGCTGCTCATCGAGAATGGTGAACTGCTTCTAATTCTCAACGACGGCCGACTTGGCATAGTCTCATTCCGAATCGACGGCCGTACCGTGTCTGGCCTCAGTATCAAGATGGTGCCGACGGAAAATGGTGGCAACTTAATCAAGGGACGTGCATCAACAGCCTCAAAACTGGGCAAGAATACTTTCTTTGTTGGCAGTGAGACTAGCGACTCTGTTGTGTTGGGCTGGTCCAGGAAGATGGGACAGGAGAAGCGTCGCAAAACACGCCTTGTCGATGCGGATCTCGCACTTGACGTGGATGAACTCGATCTCGAGGATGAGGATGACGAAGACGATGACCTTTATGGCACTGAGTCTGCCGCTGCAAAGCCAGCTCAAACTCTCAATGGGACGGGCAAGTCGGGCGAACTGAGCTTCCGCATTCATGATACCCTGCTCAGCATTGCCCCTATCCAAGACTTTACCTGCGGGAAAGCGGCTTTCCTACCTGATAGTGAAGAGGCGACGCTGTCTAAAGGTGTCGTTTCCGATCTACAACTTGCATGCGTCGTTGGTCGTGGTAACGCTGGAGCGCTCGCCATTCTTAACCGGCACATTCAACCCAAGATTATCGGCAGATTTGAGTTCCCGGAAGCTCGAGGGTTCTGGACCATGTCGGTCAGGAAGCCAATGCCCAAGGCTTTGGGAGGGAACGTCACCGTTGGCAACGATTATGAGACATTCGGACAGCACGATAAGTACATGATTGTAGCCAAGGTTGACCTCGATGGCTACGAGACGTCCGACGTGTATGCTCTCACTGCAGCCGGATTTGAGACGCTGAAAGAAACCGAGTTCGACCCTGCGGCTGGCTTCACTGTCCAGGCCGGAACGATGGGCAAACAGATGAGGATCATCCAAGTCCTGAAATCCGAAGTTCGATCTTACGACGGAGGTGAGTTCAGGTCTGCCAAAGGTGTTCAGTCACAAACTAACAAGCTTAGATCTTGGTCTCACTCAGATCGTGCCAATGCTTGACGAAGAAACTGGCGCGGAGCCCAGGGTCGTTAGCGCAAGCATCGCCGACCCCTATCTCCTGCTCATCCGTGATGATAGCAGCGTACTAATTGCGCAGATCGACAGCAATAACGAACTCGAAGAGGTTGAAAAGACCGATGCCACTCTACAAAACACAAAATGGCACGCTGGTTGCCTATACGTAGATACAAAGGGCACATTTCAGCCTGCTGCAGGCGACAAGGGTACAGAGATTCAGAAGATCATGATGTTCCTTCTTAGCTCAACGGGAGCCCTACACGTAGGTTTGAAGATCACTCGAAACTTCTTCGGCTAAGGTTATTAGGTTTACGCGCTTCCCGACCTCTCAAAACCAGTATACGTTGCTGAAGGCCTATGTTACGTACCCCCATATCTATCTGCCGATTATACTCTACGTCGAGGTCTGGCACGAGAGAGTCTCCGCGAGATTCTAGTGGCGGACCTTGGAGACGCTATCTCTCAATCACCTTATCTCATTGTGAGTTCGCTTCACATTCTAGCTGGACACTGCTGACGCACACAGCTTCGAAATCAAACCGATGACCTCACCATATACGAGCCCCTGCGGTATCAGCCAGAGGGCACTGAACCTACCCTCTCAGCCACTCTCACCTTCAAGAAGTCTTCCAATACAGTGTTAGCCACGACTCCTGTCGAGATATCGGACGATACCGTCCAGCAGAAGCGCTTTGTGCCTCTAAGACCATGTGCCAACATCAATGGCTACAGCACCGTCTTCCTCTCCGGTCCATCTCCGAGTTTCATCCTCAAGTCCAGCAAAAGTATCCCTCGTGTCATAGGTCTTCAGGGACTAGGTGTCAGAGGTATGAGCACGTTCCACACCGAGGGTTGCGATCGCGGCTTTATCTACGCGGACGACGAGGGCATTGCTCGAGTCACCCAGCTCCCGCCCGATACCAACTTCACTGAGCTTGGTATATCAGTGAAGAAGGTGCCCTTGGGCAGTGATGTTTGCGGGATTGCATATCATCAACCGACTGGCAGCTACATCGCTGGATGTATGATAAACGAGCCATTTGAACTGCCGAGAGATGACGACTATCATAAAGAATGGGCAAAGGAAACACTCACTTTCCCCCCATCACTGTCTCGCGGTGTGCTCAAGCTCATCAGTCCCATCAGCTGGACCGTCATTCACGATCTCGATCTCGAGTCATGCGAGTCCATCGAGTGTATGAAGACCTTGCACCTCGAAGTCTCTGAAGAAACAAAGGAACGACGTTTCTTAGTCACAGTTGGCACTGCCCTGTCCAAAGGTGAAGATCTCCCCATCAGGGGTCGGGTGCATGTTTTCGACATAGTAACCGTCATCCCCGAACCCGGCAAGCCCGAGACGAATAAGCGCCTCAAGGCCATCGCTCGCGAGGACCTCCCCCGTGGCGGCGTAACAGCCATATCAGAGATTGGAACACAAGGTCTGATGCTCGTCGCCCAAGGCCAAAAGTGCATGGTCAGAGGTCTCAAGGAAGACGGATCGCTGCTGCCAGTGGCCTTCCTCGACATGAACTGTCATGTTTCAAGCGCACGCGAGCTCCCAAGGTCAGGCTTATGTCTCATGGCTGATGCTTTCAAGGGAGTCTGGTTCGCAGGTTACACAGAGGAACCTTATACGTTCAAGATCCTAGGCAAGAGCCATGGCCGGCTACCACTTTTAGTAGCCGACTTCCTACCTGATGGCGAGGATCTCGCCATTGTCGCGGCGGATGCTGATGGTGATTTACACATTCTCGACTTTAACCCCGAGCGTAAGTTATCCGCCTATCTTAACACAACACTGTGCTTTTATCTAAACAATGCTAACTGAGCCTCTAGATCCCAAGTCCCTTCAGGGCCACCTGCTCCTCCACCGCACATCCTTCTCTGTCTCCCCCAACCCACCGACGTCAACCATCCTCCTCCCACGCACCTTACCACCAACTCATCCCGCTCCCTCCGACCCCCCTCACATCCTCCTCCTCGCCTCGCCCTCGGGTCACCTCTCAACCCTCGTGCCACTTCCCGAGACAGCCTACCGCCGCCTCCTCTCCGTCACAAACCAGCTCCTCCCGGCCCTGACTCCCCACGGCGGTCTCAACGCCAAGGCCTACAGACTTCCTGACGGAACGCGGCCGGTGGGCGTCGAGACGGCTGCAGGACGCACCATTGTTGACGGAGCTGTGCTTGCGAGATGGGCCGAATTAGGCGCCGCCAAGAGAGCTGAGATTGCTGGCAAGGGTGGATATGACGGTGTCGCGGAGCTGAGGGACGAGCTCGAGGGCGTGTTGGGATGGAGTGGTCTGGCGTACTTTTAAGGATCTTGGGTTGAGTTTGGACAAACGTGTGTGGTGGGGTGTGCACTTGGTATATAGCTAGAATACATCATGGCCGCAGTCATCCACTGCCTCGATATCATTAATCGCAATGGCAAAATTCATGGTTTGAATGGGAGTCCTGCCTTTTGTATTAAGATTGAGTGACTGGTTCCACATATCCTCTGATAACACTATAAAGCTTCAAAAACCATGTCTCGCCCATCTTAAATATGTATCATTCGTGGGTCTACAAACTTCCAAAGCAGGCCAAACTAACCGTACAAGCGCCCAGTTTATTTTCAATAAGCCCAAGTATATCTGTTCTGATGCACATGACGGCGCATCTAAGCACGTCCAACTTCCAATACCTCCCGTATTGTCATCAAGACGCATCTCTGCCAATGTATACATGTCCAATCCCAACAATAATCCGTCTTATTCGTATCGCCAGTATCAAAACGCCAAAATCAAAACAGGGATATGGAAATAATCCAGCTCCGTACGAAAGCCCCTTATCGGACCTCTTCCGCCTTCTTGCGTCGGATACTGCCGAATCGCCGTCGCAGGCCGTCGCTCAGGCGATGTCGGCCCGTTGAGTTGTTGCGGCGCAGATCATTACCGTTAGAAACGCCATCGCCGGCAGAAGCGGGACTCAGTCGTGGATTTTCGCTGAAGCTTCGGTGGTGGCTGAACGGAGGACGCTTGCTGCCGTTCACACCAGATGACAACTCGTACTCGGCGGGCTCCCCACGGCGCAGGCGCTTTTTCTCTTTCAAATCCTTCTCATACGTGTATGAAGGCTCGCCCTTGCCTTTGAGGTCATCAGGGTGGTATTTCTGCTCAAGTTAGCGGACTTTCATTCCAGAAAATGGCTGACAGGAAGAACTCACGACGCCCTCCCAACGCTTGTATGCGCCACCGACAGCATCGGGTTCCCTCATTAGATCTGCGCCCTCTGCGTATTCAATGGTGTTACCCTGGAAATCCTGATCACCACTAGGGATAATAGCAGTGCCCTGAAGTGGCACGTGCCGCTGGAGAGAGTCCTCTAGATACTCTCTTGGCGTAGCACGAATAGCCTCCCTGTTAGAATTTTGGACAGCGGCAACGGGAGAGTACAGCTTGTTTCGGTTGCGACTAGCAAGTGTAGCGTCATAGGGACCACCATGGTGATATGTCCCGCCGATGGTGTCGAGAGCATCAATCGTGTCAGTCATTGGCATCTGCTTGCGTCGCAAGTGGGGTGCGCGATCGGCTGCGCGAGCTTCCTTCCTGAGGATGTCGAGAGGTCGATGAGACATGTCGCCTGGATATCGCTGGTTCAACGATGGCTTGCGCGAGATTTCGCAGTTGCTAGCACTAAAGCTACGGTGATGAGAAGGCTGGGGCCGAGAGCGCGACGGCTGCGGGACTCTAGCGCTGGCCGAACGAGTGACTGAGGAGCTGGGTGGATAACGGCGATGCTGTGACGACCCGGCAGGAGGTGACTCGGGAGGGGACAGGGACTTGGAAGAGCGGTCGCGCTGTGCAGTTGCAGCGTCCGAGAAAGGGTTCGAAGGATGAAAGCTGGAACGAGTTGGACTAGCTGAAGTCGGAGGAGTCGGGTAGCTACGATGCCGGTGGCTACGAGTCGATTTATGCGTATGCCTGCGGTCGTCGGTGGCCTCTTTGTTCAGGCTTGAATTTGAGCATGAGATGGAGATGTTGCGTAGTTGGGCGGATAGGTTATGGGACGCTCCAATGCCAGTGTCTTGGTTTGGTTCGGGAGCAGTCAAGGGATCGAGAATGTAAGCTTGCGCCTATAAGAGTCAATGTTAGGAAATTCAATAATGAAGAGCAGAGGAGCTTGAGATAAGAAATGTAGAGCGAGGTAGCTTTTCTAGGGACGTCATCAAGCTTGCGTGTACTGTGGGCGGATTCGTGATGTATAGAGGCGGAGTTAATGGGCCAGCTTGGCTGTACGACTACGTACAAAGCTGCTTGGCTACTGGCCTGCTGCGTTGGCTTACACCAGGCCAGAAAAGCAGCGCCAAGTAACGTCAAGACATCGGATCCCGGGAGACGGGGATCGGCATTGACGCAACGGATACAATGAGGAAGGGTCCTGTATCCTGCCAGACTGGGTCCCTGACGTTGTCTCTCGATTGGCTTGGGTAAGATGACGTTGGGCAGAAGCGCACGGAACAAAGTGGGCTGCTTTGACCAAGGAACAGAACGGGAAAAGACTGGGTCACACTGCGCTTTCACCACCACAAAGTGTTCAGACTCACCCATTGCTTATCACTGGATTCTTTCATTGTGGCGTCAAGGCTCTGATTTTGAGCAGGGTCGCGGAAGAGGACAGGATCGGTTCGGTTGCGCTGGATCGTTGTTTGATCCAGGAACAGGTTTGTTGCCCAGTTGCGAGCACCGGTAGGTCGGGTCGAGGGTCCAGTCGCAATAATTGAATTGAGTGTCGGCAGTTGGTAAAGGGTCCAGTCAGCGACCAGCGGAAAATTCGTTGGAATGTGCAGAAGCGATGCTTTTCAGCCAAGTTCGTCAAGCTTCGATCGATAGATAAGGACGTTGCGCAGAAAACGGAGGGGGATGGTTGTTTCTGGTGTAAGAGACCAAGATGAAGAACATGGAAGCAAAGGGTCAAGACAAGGTGGGAAGAGGTGCAGGCCCCTTTTGTAACATGGGCAGGCACAATGGAGAAGAAAAAAGAAGCTCTAGGTAAGGTACGGCAGGTACGAGGCGAGGCAAGTAGATCTCGGGGTGGTCTCGTCCGCTCCTTCCTCGTCCATCATGCGTCCACAACCCCATTAGCGGGGGGAAGCTGAACTCCTCGTGACACTATTCGAGCCTTGTCTGCAACCTTCACCCACCGAATCTGTCCACTGCCGTCCACGCCAACAAAGCCCACCCGCTCCATCCGGCTCAAGCTCGACGCTATCCATGCCGCCCCGACGCCCTCCCAGGCACCGTCGTCGCAGTGATCCATACAACCCGTCGTGCCTCATCCGCGGGGAGGGAGGGGGAGGGGCAGATGGGCTACGGTACAAGCAGCAAGAGGCCCGCCCATCACTTGTCACCATGTGCAAGTACCGATACCACTCACACAAGCTTCTCTGGCCCGGATGTCCTGGGACGATGGCCTGTCCATTTTTTTGTCTTTCGGATCGCGGCCGTGCCCGGAACAAACGGTCAAGACGTCGTCAGCTATACGAACATGCCAACGCGCGTTCATCAGCCAGAGACAAGAGTAGCGACCGACACGGAGAACTCGAATCGACTCACGAGTCACAGGTTGACCTGGCAGGGACAAACTAAGCTTGTTCTCTGTCACCTGATTCCGCAAAAATAGGAACGGACCCTGCCAGCGAAGGGTCCAGCCTGCTGCTCGCTACTGCTGGTAGGGACCTTTTAGCCCGGTCGCTGAACGGGTCTGGCCATTTCCACTCCAATGGACGCTGGGCTTCCGTAGCGAATGCCCCCGGAAGGCCGCCGGCAGACGGGCCCAGACGCTTAAACAATGACCTAGAACGAGCACACGGACACGAAGGTCACACACCGCCGATGCAAGCACTTTGCAGCATCACATTGCTGTCCTGCTTGGAGTCTGTGCTTTACCGGCTGCAGGGACTCGAGGACAGGCCGTAATTATGGCCCATCAAGCTGATTACTTCAAACGGTCAGCTACAGGCGTGATTGCGTTGGACAACAAGCTGATGGTCAGGCCCTGGCCATACACACAATTGATCAGCGATGATGCAATGCTACCCTATTGCCAATGCTGGATCGGCGATGCGTGTAGATGAGATGCTACCATCGACGCAATTCCTTCAGGTTCGCCCAGTTACCGGTAGTCGTTTCCTCGGAGGAAGATTCACCCTACGACTAGTGCCTATGAATGCCATGTATCTGGATGGTATGCAATCCGTCACAAGCTATCAATTGAATTGTGGTTGTGGTGGTGAAGATGCACTGGACGCTACCGAGCAATAGCCTGCCACTAACTTCCGGCTTCCACCCTCAGCCCTCGCACTGCACAGGCCCCACTCCTCTGTTTCCTTGAACATCCCCATCAGACCTTCAGAACACGCAAACACAGGAACTGTCTTCCAACGGGGCATTAGTATTGATGATCTGGCCGCCTCGGCATATGGTCTCGACTCGGCACTGGAGGTGAAGCTGTGTGTGCTATTGATACTAGCCGTCAGCACGTCCGCGGCTACAGCTCCCCGCACTCATGGCTCTTGTTGACTATTCGTCGTCAGAGTCTGCGGACGAGAGCTCCGGCTCCGGCTCTCGCCACATCAAGCGCCGGAAGGGAGATGACGGCACAGCGGCCCACTCCTCCCGGACCTCGGGCACACCAGACGGGACTCCGAGCAATTCAACCGCCGATACACGTACTCAATCTCAAGCTAGAGATGTAGGAGCGTCATCTATGCCCCCATTGCCCGACACCTTCCATGACCTATATGCGTCTACGGTTCGACAGAGTGTCGTGGACGATCCTAGCCTACACCAAGGCCGGAAACGCCGTGTTCCTCATGTAGTTGGCAACTGGCCAAGCCACATTTACACCGAATGTGAGTACCAAAGCATTGCATTTGACTGCGGCAACAACTGACACGCTCCAGGGCATCCGTCCACCACCCAGCATGACCTGCTGACAGCTCTCATGGCAGACATTGAAGAACTGGTATCAGGAGAGATCAAGCTTCGCAATTTCTTGACTAGCGATCTGGGCTCGCCTCTACCATTGCACATTAGCCTCTCGCGGCCGTTATCTCTTACTACAGGGAACAAAGATGAGTTCCTAGACAAGGTCACCCAATCGTTCAATGGCAGTGGCATACCTCCCTTTGTTGTTCGGCCCCAAGGACTGGCGTGGTATAGGTCCCCAGACTCAGATCGCACATTTCTCATTCTTCGCGTCGCTAGTGGCCTGAGCAAGGCTGCACACGATAGCGAAGGTGCCGTAAGGCCACCGAATCCAGAACTAACAGCCCTCTTGACACGGAGTAACATTGTTGCAACCCATTTTGACCAGCCAACTCTGTATCAACGCAGTACAAAGGACCCGGTCGGCACTGCCTTTCACATATCTATTGGGTGGACGTTTGATCTTCCGGTAGACGATTTGTCTCTCAGAACGCTACGATTGTTCAAGCAGGCCAAGTTTGCGGACATTCGTGACTGGGAGATTAGCGTTGCAGGCATCAAAGTCAAGATCGGAAACATTGTCCACCACATTGGCTTGAAAGAAAACAGCCGAGGCAGTACGCAAGGCTTCATTCCATTCTTGGGGTCATGACAAAGATGAAATAAAGCTTGAAGCATGTTGTCGCATAGGCTGCCGTCATACGGCCTTTGCAAAGTGCCTTGGCCGACATATATGATGTCGCCTCGAATCCGGATGCGGGTTATTCTGACCACGCGTGCTAGGACCACGAAGCCTGGTTATATCCCGCAGTTCGAAAACGATGGAAGTAATGTTTGGGATTGAGAACCCTGTGTTCTACAGTATTCCGACTGGTTGGGGTGACACCTGCGCTTGCAGGCTTGTGGGTGCCAAAGACAACTGGGGCATCTACGGAAGGACCGGGGGATTGTCTCGGGATGGAAGAGATTCGGCTATCGTTCGAGAAAGAGATGGGACCTTGTTACGTCAGGTTGCCACGGGTTACCGAGGGACAGCTAGATCCTCGGAAAGGTTGAAGAAGCAGTAGCGGAGTTGACCGCTTTGATTCGGACGAAAAACAGAGCTGCATCAGTTGATAGAAATGCGATCCGGGTTCTGTGGGTTATCATGAGGAGCCGGGGAACGCCGTGGAGCCAGGAAGATGCTGGTGGATTCAGCTTTGGGGGTGAAAAGCAAAACAGGGCAACGCAGAAGAAATGGTGATCGAACGAGGAGGATCCCTACCTGAGGGTGTGCAGGTCGAAATGAAGACTGTGACATCATGTTTAATTTATGACGTGATGTGTGCTTCTGTACGAGATGAATTCGGGATGCTGGCAAGAGGGAAAAAGAAAAAATAACCGTGTGGGTGCAATGCTAGTGCAGTCATTTGTGGTGAAGCTATCAGGTGTCCAGGGCCAACTCCAAGAATCGAGAGGCCCCATTCAGGGGAGAGATTTGAAATGTGATTGATGAGACAAGTATGGGCGCCACGTGCTGGGGTGTCAATGGGGTACGGATATAGCTGCGGTAATCTTGAGTGAAAGAATGCAAGATGGACCCCAGTCTCTGATCTAGAGCTTGCCTCATGAGACTTGTTGCAGGTAATCAGGGCGAAATGCAGCTATTCCGTTGGATATATTCTACGGAGTAGCTTCTCACGATACCACTAGCGGCCGTGGGCGGCTCTCGCAGAGGGCACGGACCGCTAGGGCCCTACTCTTGTTGAGGCTGGCTGGCAACTGTGAAAACACCCTAGAAACCAAGGGATTGAGGAAACAAGTTCAACGGCGATCTACTCCCTGGATCCCTGTCGGCAGAAGAGAGGCGAGGCAGCTCAGCCGTTGCGGCCAGGGCCCTCTGCATCTCTCGCCCAACAGCCGGCCGAGAAAGCGTCGATCATGTCGCGCCTAGAGGGTGACAGCTCGGCCTTGGGCTTCTCCAGACACCTGCCTGCACTTACATGCGATGTGCATCCACGCCGCGTACATCAAGTTTTGTTGTTGTTATTGTTTGTACTGTTCACGCTGTTCACTAGACTAGACTAGTGTTGGATTCAACGGCGATGTGGACGAGACACTGTGGAGGCTACTAATGCTTGCGCATCCAATATGGACTGTGGCTTTCGTCAGTAACTAAAGAGGAACAGAGGCCATCAACAGTCTCTGGTGGCTTCACCACGCTGCCAGCCCGAAGAGGCATCCTGCCTGCAGCTCTGCGGAGGAAAGATGATCAAATGGCTGTGGAAAGTACCCATATGGGGAGTGGGAACCATGCTGGTGTCATGTTGCTATGAAAGTTGGCGCTGCAGCCCATTTGTTTACTTTTCTGCTCCATCTTTCCCGTCCACACACGCTCACCTCTGCCCCCCCGCTCACCACCCAACTGCAGTGAGCCAGGTACCTCACACCCCATTCAACCTAACGTGCGCCGTTGTTGCCATTTTCGTTCCAAAACCCGCTGTCAACACCATCACCACCAAAAATCTTTATTTTCCCCTCCTCCTCTCTCTCTTCTCTTTCCTCCTCCGTCTTCTTCTTCTTCTCTTCTCCCCACAGCTTCTTCATTCCAAACCTCGCCCGCTGCTGCTTTTAACGGCCACTGCCGCTTTCGACGCACTTTCGCTATATTCATCATCTTTTCCGTGCCCCGAGCGCGTGCGCCCATAACAGCCCAGCTCTCCACCGCGAGCTTCTTCTCACGCCTGTTTTTCCCCCGCCTCGCCTGAGCGACCGAGACCGACCTGGCCCAAACCCCTCGTCCCCGTCCAAGTCCTACCCCGGGAAATCTTTGACCGCCTCGGAATCCCAACCTCGTGCTGCAAGAGCGCAACTGCCGATCTCGCGTGACTTTACAAAAGCTTCTCAAAACCGGCCTGCCTCTCCGCATCGTCCTACGAAGCCGGAGCGAACCCAAGAGCAGCGGCAAAACACGCAAAACACGCCCAAAACCAAACACACGGAGCATTGGGGAGACGCCGGACAAACAGACTCTGCTCTTGACCCGCCCTCACCGATCGATCGGCCGAGCTCCTAAGCCCCTCCCCGCATCCTCGAAACCTCGAGCTGCCCCCCCCTCACCCACTTTCTAACAACAACGCGCTCTCCCTCGCGCAAAAAATGCCCATGGACATCGACACTACCCGCCGGAATAAGTCGCCTCGGCCTCTTTCAGACTCGGAGCGTGCCCGAGTAGAAGAGTTCATCGACTCGATCCACTACTCGGCTCGGTACTCGGACAGTGAATATGAATATCGACATGTCCAGCTCCCCAAAGCCATGCTCAAGGCCATTCCCAAGGACTACCATGACTCCTCCAAGGGCACTCTTAAGCTCTTGTGGGAGGAGGAATGGCGAGCTCTTGGCATCACACAGGTACGACATCCTCACGCCCTTGTCATTCCGCGTCACTCTCGGCCAAAGAGTGAGGGCAACATGATTGCAGCTGGAGGACTAACAAGCCGTTGTAGAGTCTAGGATGGGAGCACTACGAAGTTCACGAGCCAGAGCCACACATCCTCCTGTTCAAGTAAGTCGTTGAGGCTTATCCTCGATGCTCGGGCTCTTGCTTCTTCCCCCGGGCTTCTTGCTCCCTTGGTGACTAACATGTGCTCACTAGGCGACCACTCAACTTCCAACCGCCTCAGTAATCGACTCAGCTCCACACGACTCAGATTTCGCCCTCAATGTACCATACATATCTACTTCAGAGCGCCCTTCCGTCGGCGCCATACTCAGAGCACGGACGGAGGTTCCCACGTCTCACGATTTTACGGTCTACACGTTAAGATATAAAGAGAAGCAAAAAAGAGACTCTGTTGGTTCAATACGCTCGCAACGTCCCATTCAGTGCCCGATGATCACCTCAGGCCTTGTTGATGCCGCCCTAATTTCACACCGTTCGTTCTTGGTCGACAATTTCAGAGTGGCAATCTTCCCGGTCCCTCGGGCCAGTGTCTTGTGTGTATGACGCATGGGCCATGAGTTGGTTGTCTGGGTGGCAGAGCGGGGAGAGGGGTGGGCGGACAGGATGGATCAGTGATGGAGTCGCGAGTTGGATCCGCTCTGCCCTCTAGGCGCTGAAACATGGGTGTGGTCTAATACGGAGTTGGATCTCGAACGATCCGGAAACGCGCCTGGCGTTTGTCTGGGTTTCTAGAGAGTTTGCTGGTTTTCTAATGATGCTTTTTATTGTCTCTGATTTGGGCTCGGCGGGACGGACGACCAGGGGTTTGCACCTGGGCTGTCACGGTTATAGGTATCCCAAGTGGGCGAGATCTATACGTTACGGAGGGGTGGAGTTGTCGGATGTATCCACTGGCGATGGCATTCTCCATGAGCTGGGATGAAGAGGGTCATCTTGGATGGGCAGAATATCCAAGACTCAGGCAATAAGTCATGGCCAAGGAAACCGAGGTGCAGCCCAGAAAAATCATAGGATTCGGCGTTGCATATTAGACCAATGCAGCAGAGGGGCGAAGAGCTAGTATGTATAATGTGTATAATGGGACAAACCTCAAGGAGACCATTGGCATAAAGTGAAGTGTATGTTGGGCTGCATTCTACTAAGCGCAAGCGAAACACGACATGTAAAGCCCGTGAAACCCGCAGGCATGGCGACTATCATGAAATACTCCACTTGGCTACTTGAACATCCAGAGGATCACACGATTTCAGGAGTCGAGAACTGGGGAATATGAAGGGGTGGCTTTTACTATTCGAGTTGTGGCTGGCGGGTAGGTGCAGCACATTTCGACTCTGAGACAGGTTGATGAAGGTTGCTGACTCATACAATGAGGAGAGAGAAAAGATGAGCAAAAAAGGGAGACGTAGGTAGGCATGTCATCTGGAGGAGATGGTTGGATGAATTGCTCGGCCTGAGAAGGGGAATGCCAGAGGGGAGCATTCCCCTGGAAATGGGGGGAGAGAAGAAGTTGAGGGACACCTTGTCTTAAAATAGGAACCGACAAGTGTGAGGCTAACGATAAATTCCGAGAAAGTTTATCCAGAATGAACTGGTGTTTTGGCAAAGCTTGTTAAATATGGCGGTTGATGTAAATGGTACCCAGCTGATGGATACGTAGATGGCCTTACAGGACCTGGAAGTACTTCAGCCCCCTGTCCGCCACGCGCAACGATGCTGGGCTGATCAGGGACCACTCCGTAACTGGTCGCGGCTGGTTAATGGCCTGATTTGCAGAGCCCTTTTTCTCCATTGGTACAGCCCGGAGGTTTAATGGTGATGCCTAGTTGCGTATGGTTGCTTTCAAATCAATAGCTGCTTGGTAATTGCCACTGGGTTGTTGTGGACAGATCTCACTTTTACTTGATCGACGGGCTTTGTACTTTGTATATCCGCCCTGAAATGCGGAGGAGCGGAGATGATGGGCTTCACTTGATGGCCTTTGTTGTGATGATGACCAGATCAATTCTGCTATACCATTTACTGCATTCTTTGTTACTTCAATACAGTAATTCGAGACTCCCTAGAAGTGTTTGCATCGCTTTAATTGGAGGTTAATTAGAGGCTTGTCTAGCGGATCGGCCGAGTTTACAAACACCAATTGCTTCGCCTCACATTCGTCCGGAACTCGGAGGATTTTGGTTCAATACCAGCCAGCGTGGCATCTTTTTGGGGAATTCCGTACGTGGCTTGAATCCTTCTCACGCGAGCCGTCATTATTTATTTTTAAGCTCTGTATTTCCTTCTAGATTTTCTGCTACCATTCCACTCTTGGTCTCTTTTGACTTGGCTCACCAATATCCTTTTTGAACTATTGTATCCCCGGCCTTCTTTCCTCTGTGTTCGAGACTTGGGCTAGAATTAAAGGTACATGTTACCGTTCGAGGATCAATAGCGCCTTGCCTGATTGGGGAAGGTGTCCATCGCTGCCCGCCGAAGCCGCCGGGGTCTTGTCAACCCACTTGCCTTACTTCATACGTCGCTTCTTCTTTGCCCTCTTCTTCCGCAACAACAATTTTTCTTAGACAAAGCCTCTTGTCTCTTTGATATCGCCTTCACTCGCTGGCGATTCTGATCTCGAGTCCGCAGGGAGAAGCTATTGATTTGCTCTCTTCACCTTCGCTTTCACTACCGAGGACACGTTTGTCAGCCACGCGCCGGCCCGTCGCTGCTGTGCTTCTGCTTCCGCAGCTTGCATTGACTCCTAACCCGAGTTTGCGCAGAACTGAGCAGTCATGAAGTCTGCAAGCAGGCTATTCTATCTCTCCGTCTTTGCCCTTTGGGGCACTCCAGGCTCTTGCGAGAGTTCTGCAGATGATTGCCATGTAAGTCGCCTTGCCACCTTGTCTTGACCCTTTTCTCCCTACTACACCGCCGCGCATAGCCCAACCATGGCCTGACAGTTACTAACCTTATTTGCTACTAGATCTCGCCTAAATCCATCGTTGGCGATGCCTGCGCCTCCTACGCGACCCTCGATAAACTCAATTCCGGAGTCAAGCCCGCCATCGACGATCTCACCCACAACACCGACTTTTTCTCCCACTACCGAGTAAACCTCTTTCACAAGAAGTGCCCCTTTTGGAACGACGAAAATGGAATGTGCGGAAACATCGGATGCGCTGTCGAAACCCTCGACAACGAAGAGGATATCCCCGAGGTCTGGCGCGCTCATGCCCTGGGTAAGCTCGAGGGCCCGCGGGCCAAGCACCCCGGCAAGAGGGCCCAGCACACCGAACGACCGCTCCAGGGCAAGCTAGGCGAGGATGTAGGCGAGAGCTGTGTTTTCGAGTACGACGACGAATGCGACGAGCGAGACTTTTGCGTCCCCGAAGACGAGAGCGCTAGCTCAAAGGGCGACTACGTGAGCTTGGTCAAGAACCCCGAGCGATTCACAGGATACGCAGGCGACGGCGCCAAGCAGGTCTGGGACGCCGTTTATCGCGAAAATTGCTTCCAGAAGAGCTCGTTCCCCAAGTCGGCCGACCTTGGCACCTCCGGGTGGAGCCACGGCCCTGCCGCCCAAGACTTTAAGCAGATTCTCGATGCAGCTGGTCGCCAGGCCCAGCTTGAGGAGCGCCGCCAGCAGAACCCAAACACTCCCTTTGTCGCAAACACTGGCTTCGAGGTGGACGATGAGTGTCTCGAGAAGCGTGTCTTCTACCGGGTCATGTCGGGAATGCACGCCAGCATCAGCACCCATTTGTGCTGGAACTTCCTGAACCAAACCACCGGCGAATGGCACCCTAACCTGGCCTGCTACGAACACCGATTGCACAAGTTCCCCGACCGCATCGGAAACGTTTACTTTAACTACGCACTCATGACCCGCGCCATCGCTAAACTCGGCCCTTACCTTCAGTCTGGGGACTACACCTTCTGCACTGGCGACCCCTCAGGCGATGCGGCTACTCGTGCCAAGGTTCTCGAGGTGACTCAGCAGGCTGCCAGCGTCCCCCAGATCTTTGATGAGAGTCTCATGTTCGTTAACGGCGAGGGTCCTTCCCTGAAGGAGGATTTCCGTAACCGCTTCCGCAATGTCAGCCGTCTGATGGATTGTGTTGGGTGCGACAAGTGCCGTCTCTGGGGCAAGCTCCAGACAGCCGGCTACGGCACCGCTCTCAAGGTGCTCTTCGAGCTCGATAACAACAGCGATGATATCCCTATTCTCAAGCGCACTGAGCTCGTTGCCCTTTTCAACACGTACGCCCGTATCAGCAGCTCCCTCAATGCTATCGGCCAGTTCCGTCAGCTCATGGAGGAGAGGCTTGCGGATGATGAGCTCGACGAAGTATTCAAGAAGGATGCTCACAACGCCGAGGCTGAAGCAAAGGCAGAGAAGAACGAGCAGATTGACGATGCGATGAGGGAGTTTCTTGAGTTGCGGCGTCGCGGCCCTAAGGATGATACTATCCGCGAGCACATTAAGCATGAGCTCGCCCACTTCCGTGCAGCCATAAAAGTGGTCATTCAAGGCTGGCTCCGCACTCCCAAGGCACTGTACGTTCCCCCCCTAGGATTCATGGCAATGACAAGGCGCTAACATTCGACAGTTGGAACGTGTTGAAATCCGAACTCACCCGTCTCTATCGAATGTGGGTTGGTCTCCCCGTCGGACCCCGATGGTGGAAGATCCAGCTTCCTGACCTTGACCGCGACGAGCTGTAGTGCCAAAAGGCAGCGACTATTCCGTCTAGGCAGTCATAGGGTTGTTGTATATACCTTGCACGACAAAGAAGAAGGTTTCGGGTGCATTGGCATGGCTCGGCGTTTGTTTTGTCTTGAACTTTTAGCAAAGCATAGTCTTTAGTTCTCAGCAGAAGTACTTGTACTAGGGCATTTTTGGGCGTTTTGATGAGCGGGATTGGGACAGTTTAGCTTTTGTTTTAGGGGATTACACTACAGCAAATTGGAAGATGCTACTCGTGCGACAGGGTGCAGTGCATGGTGATTCCCGCTTAGAGATGGCTTCGAGTTTACGTGGTTCCAACCCCCACGCCCTGGTCACCTTCCCCTCTGATTCCCGTGTCCCAATATCCGGGCTCCAATGGGATTCAAAAGTGCGCAGACACCTTCCGATGCGCACAGCCAACGCCATGATCTGATCCACGACTCGGGCCCTGTCAAGACCCGACAAAGAGGGACGGTGGCTGACGGAAGGTGTGGTGAGCGACATGAACAGGGGGCGCGGAGAAGACACAGTCGAAAAAGAAAAGAAAACGAGGCAGCCAGGCCTAATGGAGACTGGCCATGGAATATTTTGAGGCCTGCCACAGAGACAGGGATTACGACGGACCGGGGGTTGGGAAGAATGGGAATCTGTGAGGAAAAGGAGAATTTGGATTGATTTTGAGTTTGATGAAGGGGGGTAATGGAGTTGACAAGTGATAGCCCGTCGGCTACATGGCCTGGTTGAGGGCAAGACTGCATCTAGAGTTGCATCATCTAGACAAAACAAGCAGCGTCGGCAGTTGACTTGGGTAGCGCCGAAGAAGCCCGGGGGGACAATGAGACAGCCAGCCACGGGCAGCAAGAGAGAGAGAGAGAAAAAAGCAACGTGTATGTATGCCAGCTCGCTTGCAAGCACCATGTGTTTGTCTGTCACCCCCAATACCACGGTCCTTTTGTCATGGGCCGAATGTGAGTGAGCGCATATCGATGAAACCAGCGGTGTCGAGGAACAGGTTCGAGTTCATGTATGCGCCTTGGACGATCCCAAGACGGTGGTCAGCCTTTGTGTCTGTTGGTACCGCCCGTGTGGGTGGGCAATGAGATAGCCCGTACCAGGCCGTCGGGTTCACTCACCCCCTTTTCTCGCGAGGGCTTACCAACAGGTTGGTTGCAGCCCGAGTCGAGGGGAAGAGATGGTCCCGGGCTGCTGTCCCCGCCCGCCGGGTTGGGTTGGGTCTTGTATGCGGGTGTGCCGTGAGTGCAGTGCAGTGCAGCTGAGTTGTAGTAGGCCAGGAACAGGGCAATGAGACAGGAGGATATGTGATAGATGTGATGGGAATCAGACACTGAATTAGACAACTCGATGGAGAGAGACAGGAATGCCCTCTGCCTCTCTCTCTCACTCAAACTCCAGCTGACTCGCTCGATCCCGCCAGGCTGGTCCCCCCTCCCTCTCGCTTCTGCAGATCACCCGCCAAGATGGAGATGGATGCTTCGATTTCATCACCAACAACGACAACAAGACCCGGCGGTCTGGGCAGCTAAACACGGATCCCGGCGAACTAAATCCATGGGTCGCCTTTTTGTCCTCGACAGAGACAAGGTTGATCCACACGCACCAAAAAGCAAAGCCACCCCGTCGTCTAGCATCTCGCGGAAGCGCATCCGCCCGCGGAGACGGGGCCCAGCCTGCTGGGACTGGAACAGGGACCAGGTGGGAAGAAACAACTCTCGCTCTCTCTCTCTGCAGCTGCCTCGCCGGCGCGGGAGAGAAGAGACGAGATTGTGTGTTGCATGGGGGGTCGGCTTCGCAGTTCCCGGGGACCAGATGCTCGGGTCGGCTTTCTTCGTGTCATCACCATCACTTCTCTACTTGCTTTATATAGACGTTCGGTTCCTCTCTGTCGGTAAGCCTGGCGTCGGGGGGTCCTTGTATATCTATATCCAGTTCAGCTATCTCTTTTTTTTGTTTCTTCTTCTGCGGGCAAGCAATTCTTTTTTTCGTACCTGTTTTGTTCTCCGCTGCTGCCATGGATTCCTTGTCTGGCATTGATGGCTCGCGACCGTCGCCTCCTCGGGCGCGCAAGATGGCTAGACGAGACAGTAGTATCAGCCTTGAAGAGGGACCTGCTATTCCCAAAGAGCGGTATTGTTGCTAGATAATACACCAGTAACTTGTGCCAAGTACTAATCGCGCCTTGTTCTCAGACAAACTCCCCAGACATATCGAGTGTCAACAGACAGAGCCACCTACGACCCAGCAAAGCCGCCTCTCCTCTTCCTCCACCCTCATGAGCTCCAGAGTCCCAGCAAGACACGGGGAACCACCCCAGAAGATGGCTGTCCGTTACTTCCTTCAGAGCCGAGCATTCCGTCCTCGCCGTCAGTGATTACGCCGATGGAGGCTTATCTGCGGTGTGATGAGAGCCACGAGATGGTGTCGGTACGACTCTGTGCTGATGTACCGGCCCATATGGGTCCTCAAGCCACTCCCCCTCCCAAGTCTGACGACGCCCTGCCTGAGTCATCGTCACCAGAGGCCTCTAGTTGGCAGATGATTGACGAGGAAGAAGAACAGTTGAACTTGTCCCTCTTTGTTGCGCCCGAGCCTCAGGACGGTGGAAAGACACCCTGCACTCCCATGCTGCAACCAACCCTAGGACAGCCCGTTGCTTCGTCTCCCACTGTTCCTGTCGACACAGAGATCGAGATCAACAGCGATCCGCCCACGAGCCCCGACTCGGGTATCTCGGACCTCTCGCTGTCTGCTGCCCTATCTACCGGACAGATACGGGGACATCGCCCTTTAGAAGCCGACCCAGACGAGGTCGGCGACCACGAGATCCCGACAGGGCGGTTCTTAAAGTATGTTGTCCTCTTTCCTCATATTAGTTGGTTGATTGACGGTTATGTAGAGACGCTGGAAAGGCAAAGCCCACGAGAGTATTCAAGCCCCTAAAGATAAGACGTTCAAGGACAGAACTCAAGGTGGTGAGGGAGCGGAGGAAGAAGGCCTGACTTGGAGTTTTCTTGATGAGTTTTAAAAGGGGCGACGAGAGGTTTTTGGGTGTTTATGTATGTCGGTTATGTGTAATAGATGATGATTTCCACGTACCGTTCGTTTGTAAATCGAGGTTCGGCCTTGTCGTGATAGTTGAGAGTTACGACTTGATGGTCTTGTTCAAGTCGGCTGGGGATTTATCGCCTTGTTTACGTCGATCGCGACGAGGAAACCGAAAAACACGAATAGGAGCTAGCGACGTCAGCTTTATCTAACGAAACCTCCGAGACGACATACTAGGACAGAGCAGATGCCTAGGCAATGGATCTCAAAACCACCAGCCAGCGCTTTCCCGCTTAGCATGGTATGTTGATGCCTCCAACTGCGGATGGCGCCCAGGAGGATGGTTCCTATCGAAAAGGCGTAGCAAGTGATGGCCATGGGCTTCCCGGCTGCAAAGTAGCCAAGGCCAGTACCGTGGGAACTCTCGTGGTTGATGGTAAAGAGCTGGGCGACCAATGTTCCCACCATGGACATCATCATGGAAGTGCGTAGGTATCCAAGAAAGGTCCTTTCATTTGCTAAAGCAAGCACATTAGCACAAATCTCGGGATGTGTAACATAACGACGTTGCATATGAGATAACCCGCCCTTGTGCAACCGAACTTTCGATCAAAGCTTCCACACATGAGCTAGTCTGAGACAACTGAAGGGGTGGAAATGACCATCATCAGCCACACGTCTGACGTGCTATCAATAGCAAGTCAAAACTATAACAGGAAGATTCCAATTCCTCCAATCTCGCTCGAGTTGAGGGTAGCATTCGATGCACATGACCGAGATAAACCTACCTAGATGATCCCGCGCGGCAGAGAAGTCGACCTCGCAGCTGACCGACGACGCCCAGAATCTGGCAAGCCGCGTCTTGTCGGCCGGCGGGACGGCGGACCCTTCTCCACGTGGCTCCGGGGGGTGGTGGTTATCCGGGATCTGGTCCCGGCCCGAGTCGTCGACCCGTGATTCGGTGCTTGAGGTGGACGCCGGCGGGCACGGCTCTTGGTGGCGTAGGTTGAGGTCTTGGAGGGAGTATTCCGAGTTTGAGCGGCTTATCGTTGGTTGAGACATTGTTTTGGTCTCTGCACGCCGT
The DNA here is from genome assembly GCA_000966855.1 of Fusarium sp. JS1030. Classification (NCBI taxonomy): domain Eukaryota; kingdom Fungi; phylum Ascomycota; class Sordariomycetes; order Hypocreales; family Nectriaceae; genus Fusarium; species Fusarium sp. JS1030. Next base: position 571,773 of record JWIW01000081.1, on the reverse strand, counting down.
GATTGTTGAGACGGCGACGCGATCAGAGTGTCATTAACCGTCAACTTGCATACGCCACTTCTATTTGTAAACAAAGGACATGTATGATGATGCAGAGGAGAAAGGCTAGAGAATTGTCAGAGTTTTGGAGTCAATTGTTGACGATTTGCTGGCTTCGCCGACCAAGAGCGGATGTCGGGGAGGACAAGCTTCGGAAGGCCGATCGTGGACAAGCGCCGAGCCGCGTCTAAGGTGGTTCATTTCACCCATCACGACAACTAGCCAGATGACACAAATAATCAACTGTATGGAATATGAACTACTGTCGTGGTATTTCTTAGCAGCTAATCCAATAGTACTCAGTTTCAATACTGAATCCTCTCTACCATAGTTTGACCGCGGCTCACAATGCTAGGCACTGATCGCAACGCGGATTAGTCTTTCAACTTTAGCCGGTTTCATAAACCATTAACTCTTGTAGCTTTCCCATATTCACTTTTATGACATTTTCTCATCATTGAGCCATTAGTTGTGAGAATGCGACGTTAGAAGTGAGCCGTGTCATGAAGCTGTATACGGACAACATGGCCATGAACTGACAACCACATATTGCAACTTATCTTAGACCTATTCTTAGTACCGAGTTACCAATCTAATGCAGCTTTGTTACGCAAGATTTGCCGAATTATAGCACAACACTTGTAAAGTTTAGCAATCTTCAACGTTGTATGCATACTACCATGTACCTGATCGTGCGTTGGTGTAGAGTACTAGCCTCATGTCCGTATCTCACTCACATGCCGCAACGAGCAACATGAAACACATCAGATTCGACACAAAAGATATCATTTCGGCCGTATTATAAAAATCGCTCCAACCGGCTATGCCGAAACCCTTGACCAAAATCCCGGAACTCCACACCCCAGCACCAGAAATTCCCCGTGTCCCCCGGCTCTCGCTCGCCCCGACTCCGAAGGGAATGCCGGGCCGAAGGGCCGGCACACCTTGTTTTAGCTCGCGGCGACAATGGCCAATCTTCCAGAAGCTGTTATCCCCGACAACCGCTAATACGCGTACAGCAGCTAATCATCTTGCACCCAGGGATTCTGAGGTGTCCCAGCCCCTCGGTGTCGAATGTCAGCTTTACTCGTCTGCTCTCTGGGATCAACGTTATGTGTCAGACGGGCGTCCCTGTCATTCCGTAAATCTTCCAATGTGTCGGTAACAAAAGGATCACCACGGCTGACGGCCGATAAAGGCATGCAACGTGGCACTTGCTGTGAGGATGCTCAAATAACACAAACGACCCCGAACAACCTCCTCAGGATTCACATCTAGACAAGATGCCGAGGGTCGTCGACGTTACTCTCGGCTTATAACCCTCTCCTGGGTCGAAGTGCTTATCTCCTACATAAAACTCCGAGACTTCCAGAAACAGTCTCCATGCCCGGGCCAGCCCAGCCAGCCAGGCAAGGGGCCGCTCTTGCGGTCCGTTTATACCGATGTTCGTTATTCCCCCTTCGGGATCTGCAACTGAGTTGCATCAACTCCACCTTTGTTTGTCTCCTGGGTAAGCGGCTTGCCCAGCCGTCCCTTCTTTGAGGCTTGAACCCTTGCAGCTGAGTAGATTTCCTCATTCTACTAGTCGCTGCCCGCGTCTACCTTCCCCCAGTGAGATTTGGGCTGTCGCCTCATGTCGCGCAAATAACGGATGACCTCCAAGTCCGCTGCATCCTAACTCGTCCACCCCATCCGTATAAGTGAGTTGACCGCCGCGTTTGGTTCTGTGTGTCACCTCTCTTTTTCCCCCTCCCCCTGCTACTGGAAATTGCATACGGCATTTGATCGATATTTCCCAATCGCCAAGCAGGTTTTGTGGAACGAGATCTGATCTTCGCATGCCTTGCCGATATATCGTGAGGATATCAAAACCCACGCAAACAGAGCGGGTCTCATCTCCCAAATCCCTACGTATTAGCAGCTTCCCATTATTAGTTCGAGAACTTCAATATGAACGACTCAAACGCCCCGTCCACTCCAGATACGGAGTTTTCGCCACCGTGCAGTCCTCCGCAGAGGAGCAAGCTCCTCCGAGACACTCGGTCCGCGGCAAAGGAGAAGTTGGCAAAGCTAAGCTTGAAAGAAAAGGCATGCTTGGAACTTGATCATACGAGAAGCTCGTTCTGACTTGTTAGGTATCACTACTTACCGCCGCCGACTTTTGGAGGACAAAAGCCATCCCCGAGAAGGGAATTCCAGCCATCAAGACGACCGACGGACCTAATGGAGCGCGCGGAGGCATATTCGTTGGCGGCACAAAGGTCAGTCACTCAGTTCAACCATGATAACAGGTGCTAAATAGGACAGGCTGCTCTCTTCCCATGCGGCATCTCACTCGCAGCCACCTGGAACAAGGACCTCCTCTATCAAGTCGGACAGCATTTGGCTCTCGAGGCAAAAGCAAGATCGGCCGAGATGCTCCTAGCCCCCACCGTCTGCATGCACCGCCATCCCCTCGGCGGCCGCAACTTTGAGTCTTTCTCTGAGGATCCCCTCCTCACTGGCAAGCTCGCTGCTCAATACATCAAGGGTCTTCAAGACAGGGGGGTAGCGGCAACTATCAAACGTGACAATAAACATGGACACTTGTTATGAGCTGAGTGCTAACTTTGAATAGACTTCGTCGGAAACGAGCAAGAGACCAACAGGTTGACAATAGACTCGCTTGTCACTGAGAGACCCCTTCGAGAGATCTATCTTCGTCCGTTCGAGATTGCGATTCGAGAGGCAAATCCTTGGGCAGTCATGTCTTCGTATAATCTCATCAATGGTGTCCACGCCGACCTGAATAAGCACACACTCAAAGATATTCTGCGAGGAGAATGGAATTATGATGGGTCATTAACACACTCTCAACTGTATGTATCGACTGATGCTGACTTTTCCCAGGACTGTGGTCTCGGATTGGGGCGGCATCAACTCGTCCGTAGAATCCGTGCAGGCTGGATGCGATATTGAGTTCCCGTATTCTTCCAAGTGGCGTTTAGATAAACTTGTTACCGCGGCAAACGAGGGGCGAATTCAAATGGAAGATATCGACCAAGCGGCGGAGAACGTGCTCACTTTGGTTGAGAGACTTAAAGGAAGCGACATGTCCCCCGAAGAACCCGAGCGAGAAGATGACCGAGAAGAGACGAGACAACTGATTCGAGCAGCTGGCCATGAGGGCCTCACACTCCTCAAAAACGATGAGAGTATCCTACCGCTTTGCCCCAAGTCGACCAAGGTTGCCGTTATCGGGCCCAACGCGAACCGGGCCATCGCCGGTGGTGGTGGCAGCGCCAGTCTGAACCCCTACTACAACACGATTCCCCTTGACAGCATCCGCAGAATCGCCCAGAAGAAGGTCTCGTTTGCTCAGGGCTGCTACATCCACAAGTGGCTCCCCGTCGCATCCAACTACTGCACCGACAAGTCGGGCAAGCCAGGTGTCAATATCGACTGGTTCGCCGGTGACAAGTTCGAGGGCAGTCCCATGGTCGTCCAGCGAAGGACTAACACAGACCTCTTCCTCTGGGACTCGGCTCCGCTTAGCCAGGTCGGGCCTGAATGGTCTGCCATTGCCACTACATATCTCACTCCGAAGACGACGGGCAAACACACCATCAGTTTCATGACCGTGGGCCCTGGGAAGCTCTTTGTCAACGGTAAGTTGGTCTTGGATCTGTGGGACTGGACCGAAGAAGGTGAGGCCATGTTTGACGGTTCCGTCGACTACCTCGTCGAAGTTGACATGGAGGCCGACAAGGCCGTCGAGCTCCGTGTGGAGATGACCAACGAACTCCGTCCGATCTCGAAACAGAAGCAGTTCGGCATCACACACAAGTATGGTGGCTGCCGCATTGGATTCAAGGAGCAGGATCGAGTCAACTACATCCAGGAGGCAGTTGAGACAGCCCGAGCAGCCGATGTGGCTGTGGTGATCGTCGGAGTAGACGCCGAGTGGGAATCAGAAGGCTACGACCGCCAGACGATGGATCTGCCTGTTGACGGGAGCCAAGACAAGCTCATCGAGGCCGTTGTCAAGGCGAACCCGCGCACCGTCGTTGTCAACCAGTCTGGCAGCGCTGTCCACATGCCGTGGGCTGACCAGGTGCCCGTCATTATCCAGGGATGGTATCAAGGACAAGAGGCAGGCAATTCCCTCGCTGATGTCTTGTTTGGCATCAAGAACCCGAGCGGCAAACTCCCGGTAAGTGAATATCTCTGCTCCCAGACACAGCAGCTGCTAAGGATATCAGGCCACATTCCCGAGACGCATCGAACATACTCCCGCCTGGCACACCTGGCCCGGCGAGAACGAAAAGGTCCTGTACGGTGAAGGCCTGTACATTGGATACCGACATTACGATCACGCCAAGATCGAGCCTCTGTTCCCTTTCGGCCATGGCCTCTCGTACACAACATTCGAGTACGGTCGCCCAGAGATCTCAACGAAAACGCTTACTCCCAACGGCGTCATCAGTATCACCCTCGCCATCTCAAATATCGGCTCTCGTGCCGGCGCAGAGACTGTCCAGCTCTATATCCACGATGAGAAGAGCCGACTGCCGCGACCAGAGAAGGAGCTGGTGGCATTTGAGAAGATCTTCCTCCAGGCTGAGGAGACGCGGCACATCACCATTGATCTTGACAAATATGCAGTAGGATATTATGACGAGACGATCCCAGGATGGATTGCGGAGGAGGGTACTTTCAAGGTGCTGATTGGGGCATCTAGTGCCGATATTAGGTGAGTCCACTGACGAGCGGATCGAGAACAGAAGCTGACTCCAACAGGCAATTGACCAAGTTCCATGTAGAGGAATCGTTCACCTGGGTGTTTTGATTTGATTGATGCGGGGTGGCGCTTGGGTAATTGGATCGTATTTTCGAAACACATCGTTTCCTGTTGTATTTTCGAGAATGAGCATATCGACCTTGTCTGGACGAGGTTGGCTCCGAGACTAGATAGGTAATTCTGAACGAGTATGGTTTGAGGTCGAGGGGTTCAGCCAAAGGGATGCGTCGATAGTCGGTGTATCTGTCTTGTAAGGTATTCCAGTTGTCTAACGAATCTCTGGCGCCTCGGCTGCAAATGACCCAACAATTCTCCATCGCAGTGTATAGACGACGTGGCACAGTTCCAAGCCAACCACGAATCTCATACCATACCCACGTTAGCCAATTCACTATAGGCGTCTCACCAACTTGTCTCTTGCTCTTGGCATCCAACGGTCTTCGGCCATCATTCAAGTCAATGGCCAGCGAGGCCATGTGGATGCAACCAATCTCTGTTTTCACCTAACATGTTGTCAGACAGAAGACAAACATCAATCGTTGAAGCTAGACATACCTCGTATATAAACATTACACGTGCCGACATGCTCTAGGCCTCGAGGCCAGACACGTCGGCGTTCTGCGTGGTCACGCCCTGCATGCGCCCACGCGTTACATGGCAGGATGCTAGTTTACGCGTTTTTCTTTCCCCGCTTCTTGAGTATCATTTCAGTCGCGCTCTTCCCGCTCCTCGCGAGGCGCCTCGCGAGCCTCACGTCCCTTGCCCTCGGGGCTTCGGCTCCTGCTTCGGCCAGTCCTTCTACCACCAGCGCCTCGTCCGCGGTTAGGCTTGCCAGGCGGGGGTCGTACGAAGGCAAAGTCCACCTGGATGGTCTGCTCGAGAAGCTTCGTGTCGTGCGCGCCGTCAATAGCAGCGCGGGCCTCTTCAAGGGTGGTGTACTCGATGAGCGCGTATCCCTAAGCATCCCCCAAAATCAGCAATCCATTCTTCACGGTACAACGTCTAGGTCAAGCTCACCTTGACATAACCGCTGCGTCGGTCCAGATTCAAGTGCATGTTCTTGATCTCGCCATACTCTCCGAATGTATCTTGTAGTGTCTCCTCATCGGCCTCTTCGTGGACGTTTGTGACAATAATAATCCAGCCCTCGATGGAGCGGACCGCAGTGGCCTTCGTATGGGTCTGCATGTCGGATTCGTTGTGCGCGGGGGGCGGGGGAGAGCCCGTCTCGACATCGACATCCATTTCTACGTCAGCCATCGTGGATATGAAGTGGGGGTTGGTGGTGGTTCGTGGAGGAGAAAATTGAGTATTTGTTGAGTGGTGAAGGGTTGTGGCAGAAGCTTCGGTACGTCAAGTCCAAACGAGAGAGAAATTGATATCACGTGATTTCCATGATGCGCCGCGACAGAGGCATCATCGCTGTGATGAAGCCGCCTCAATCATGAACAATTATTACGCGCCTCGTCACCCAAATTCAGGCAATTGTGCAAATTACATTTAGCCCAGAAGTTGTCATAAGCATCCTCAGGCATTCGCTCTTAACATGGATGTCGTCGGCGTGAGTCACTCGCCGACGGACGAAATAGTGGGGTTCCAAGCGCCCATGGTCTTTGCAATCATCATCAATCTCATTCCATTCCGTCTGCTGTGGTCCTGTGGCCATCCAAGAGCAACCGGTTAACATTCACAATCCATAGAAACAATGCGTTGGTCGCGAACAAATGTTTGTTGTATTGACAACCGACACCGGACGCCGAGTAGAGTCGTAGCGCTTCTTTGCCATTCCTTTTCATTTTGTGTAAGGGGCTCAGCCTATCATGCGACCCGACCTAATCCATCTTCCCATTGCTGAGTGAAGCAACCATCGGTGAACGGTTTCCGCAAGCCAACCTCCCAATACCGCAAATCCTGTCCTAACCAGTCGTTTACGATCCGGGGTTGGGGTTCATCTGTCCGCATCGTCAGTGCCCGCCTTCCTTGGTGGCGAGTGTCGCCGTGTCTGCTCACCTTTCGCTTGCCACCAGTCATGGTAACGTTGACGAATCGTCGGGTGTACTTGAGTCGCTTGAGAGCGCGGCCCTTGGGGACCTTGGTCTTCTCCTGGGGCTCAACCTGTAGGGCGGGATGGTTAGTGATCGGAGTCGTCGGGATCGATGGATTAATCGCAGCGTCGTCGTACCTTAGGAGTCTGAGACTTGACCTTGCCTAGATTCTTGTTAGCGACATCTCGATGGGATTTCTCATCGCGAGAAGGGCGCGCGCAACGTACCGGCACGGGCAAGAGATCCGTGAACTTTACCCATGATGAATGATTTGCTTGGTGGTGATGTGGATGGTGAGTCGTCGGGCTGGAGGCGCGGTAAGATTTTTGGGGAATTTGGCAAATGGTTGTGGGCGGGAGGCGACTCTCACGTGAGCGGGGATGAGATGCCCTGTCGGATAAATTTCGACCGAGGAATGTGGCGGAGCTGATTGAGCCACACGTTTATGTAAGCCAAAAGATCCTCTGCCGCTGCATCTTGCTGTGTGAGCTACCCTAAAGATCAGGAAGGGAGCCGAACCAATAATTCATTCATGGCATTTCTGTGCTTATTGTCATGAAACGGATTTATCTGTCTGACTTTTCCGTGCTGGAAACTCCCATTCAGACCTCAAATAGTCATTGCAATGACGTCATTGACAATAGTTCGCAGGAATAACTGGTCGCTTCGACTGTTGGATACCAAAGCAGGCTGGCACGACTATGCTCCGTAGGTATGAGAGCACGTCAAGACTGTAATCCTTCGGTTCAAGAACGCCCGCATTTGCAAATTGCAAACGATGGATCTCAAGAAACGCTACATGCATTTCTCTCTGTAATCGACATGGACGTTGCTGGCTTTCCCCCCAAACAAGCAGGCTCTACAGTCCGAGTTTCACGCGGACTATAGATTCTCGCATGGGGACGATATGCCGGTATTCTAGCATCTCGGAGAGTTTTTCTTCATTTTAAGTAACATTGCGAATCGGAAACGCTAATTCGGAAGTAAGTTTTCGTCCGTATGCCAGACCGGTCAACTGGCGATAGAATGATAGTTCCCGTTCTTGAGACGGCATGCACGCCCGATGGAGGAATATGCTGAGTTTAGCACCTCAGAATAACATATTTGATCGTTTGATTGCGAGATCCATGTGATGGGACTATCTTTTGCACATCGCAGCTACTTACGAAGCTGAACTAAGTTATTCCACATGCTTGACCGCTCGGACCGTAGTGGATATGCAAAATTCCTTTCTGCAAAGTCTGGCCCCGGACTGTGGCCTCAGTGGTCTTGGCTTCGCATTCGCCGCTCGTATTCCTGCATCGGCAACATGAGAGCTGGTCCCAGCTCACTTTTGTGTAAATATAGCAAATACCCCGCTTCTATGCTTCCCTCGTACGCTTGCACACAGCAAGATGCTGCAAGACACTGTGGACAACTGATTCCGAATGGCCATCTTGGGCCCGCACGATCGTTAGATAAAAACGATTTATCTGCATCTGAAGGGAGGGTTGGTTATCTGCCGATCCTGGGGTTAGGCCCACAGCATCCCCCCAGCTGATTACAACTCCAGTACCACCAACGTCAATATCATCATTTTCCCGAGACTCTAAAGAGCCAAAAACACAGCATGACTAATAAATTTCGATCTCGATATTATGCTTTATTCTAATGTTTACTTCCTCATATTTACCGACTAATTCGAGTAGCATTCATGCCGCGCACCTCGTACCTGATACTTTATGGTAGAAAGACCTCATTTGTGCCTTTACTCGGATGTCGAGAACAACTGTGTCTAATACAGAGTGTTGCATATTCTTTCATATATCTCACATATGTTTAATCAATGAAAAAAGGCTCAGACCCTGTGGTTTGCTTTCAATCGTTCATATTTGACTTTGTCTAAGTACTAGCGATTGGTCAATTCAGGCACTTCAACAGAACTACACCGTTTTTAATCCATTTCGCAACCTCTGTTGTGAGACCTCATGCAGCCGGTGGACATGAAATCCCCCAAAAGCATGGCCCCCAAACGCGAAAATGTGTCGATGATAGGCCATAAGATCCTTCATGCAGCATTGGATCAGTGGCGGGCAAAGTGCACCACACATAACGGCGATACACCAAGAAAGAGCTGGAAGCTGAGGCATAGCCCCTTTGCGATATATCCTGGTCAAGCAGAACCCTCACAGCATCTGCAGCTGACGAATTATGCCCTGGCGGCCGATGCAGAAAAAGAAATGTTGCCCCCGGATTTGGACTCGAGGCGTAACCATCCTGTTCTATCTGCAACTCCCAAAGCCTTGGATAACGGGTTCGGTGGTCACTTCGACATGTCATGGAGAGCGAAGATTATTCCTGTCTATCATTCAGGCCCTTAGGATTACCGCCTTTGACCTTTGGCCAAAATGCGATAGAACGAGACCTTGGCGATAATGACAACGAGACCAACGACCGACGCCTCATCAAACACCTCTTCGGAGACACTGGTAGACATCGATCACTTATCCATCTACGAACAAGATGACAACCTGAAATCACAAGCGCTGTCAACGACTAGTATCGAATGCCACCCAGACCCCACACCCGCGAGACGACCGAAGTCATGGCCCACGTTCAGACGACTAGTCATGGACCTCATAATCACAACCCCAGCAGTCTATTTCTTGGTTTATGCCTCCTGCGTGCTGAATGCTGGTGGAATAGAAGCTGAAGCACATGTTGTACAAAACTTGCGCAGCGCTTCCGCGTATGGACCGACAATCTTCCCCATTGCCTTTGCCGCCGTCTTCGCCAATGCCCTCAAGGCCATAGCCTCATGGAGGTTAGAAAGAGGCATCACTGTGCTAAGCCTTGAGCTCCTCCTGAGCAGCCGCACAGTATTTAGTGCCTTCTCGGCACCATTCTCTATACGCACGTTCAATTGGCTTATGCCAGTGCTTATGATCTTGTGGGCTGTTTCTCCTCTTGGAGGCCAAGCTGCTTTACGCGCCGTCAGCATTGGGCCATCTGGATCCACCAAGCCATGGAATGTGCAATACCTCGAATTCAGATCCCAGTTGCCTCTATCAGTCCATCGGTACAATCCACTAGTTGAGAGAGCCTTACCAGCAGTGTTTGGTGCCTTCTCCACTGAATTGTCTAGTCCACCAGAGATCAAGCATTCCAGCCAGGATGCGTTTGGGAACATAAAGATACCGTTTATTGAACCCTATATAGAATCAGGAGCAGACCAGGACCAAGATGGCTGGTTCAAGGTGGATCCGGAAGGGAACATCACTTACTCAGCTCTTAGCGGACTTCCTTTCGCTTCCTTCAACGGCATGACCGAACGAGCCAATTATTCGTTTGCTTTGGGGACGTCCTATCTTTATACAAACTGCTCAGTCAATGCGGCGATACTACTGGACAAAGAGTGGGAAAGCTACTTAAAGAAGCATCCAGAGTGGAATAACCACCAAACGCTCATCATCCAACCAGGCTCCCAGCCTGTATCAAATGGAAAGCCACCGGAGATCGTCTTTACTTCGTGGACGGAACCGGCTGTTGCTAACGCTACCTGTAGAGTTACAACGTCCTATGTTGAAGTAGACGTTCGGTGTCGCGGATTTACTTGTATTACCTCGCGGATACGGCCTGTTCAAAAGCCGAAGAATGCTACAATCGCAACTGTCTTGGACGGCATGGGCCCATCTGACACACTAGAATTCTCAGACGACCAGGATCATTACTTTTTCGGTAGCTTCATTAATGCAACAACCCTACCCTCGAACGCGCTCTGGACACCGAGGCGATATGCCGGCCCAATCGAATACTATTTCATCAACCCCGACTCGCCCTTTGCCGCCACCTATAACCGAACGCAAGGTTGGCAGTACGATGAGATCTGGCCGGTGGAAGATGCATCATTTTCGAACAGCTTTTCCCAACTGCTCAACACTTTCTGGATAGCCAGCATTGCGCCGTTTACTATCACGGGAGATTCCCGCTCTCGGATGAGTGCGGCCCTTGAGGATCGGTTCCCTGACCAATATGTCACTGGGTTGGAGATTTTGGACCAGCTCGTGCTTCAACCCAAGATTGGGTGGGTATTCACCTTGATCGTTGCCTCACAAGTCATGTTGCTATTTGCAGCGGTAATGGGTGTTCTGAGGCGAGGGCCCGACATCTTGGACCGTGCTTCACTGCTGTTACGAGGCAACCCAAATGCTAGTGTCGGTCATGTTGGATCAATGGAGGATGGATTCGACGTAGCGACAAGGATGAAGGGAGTCTATATCTGCCTGGGAGATGTGACACCGGAGGACGAGGTCGGCCATCTAACTGTTGGGGCACTGCCGGAGCTTATGCCCTTGAATAAACAAGGGAGGGAACGGCTGTATGATTAGCGAGAATGCCGGTCAAGTTGAACTTAGTATATGTAAGCTAATAGTATTACAAGAAGTTGTCGGGCTGTTTTTTCTGGGTTGATGATCATGTAGTGTTGAGTGGATCATGGTAGGGCTTTGGCGCAGAGCCCAACTCTGGAGTTGCTGCACGAGAACCTGGAATAGAACGAAAAATTGTGGAGTCGCTTTGCGGTTTGACAGTAACAAATCGGACGACCAAGGATCCAGACCAAGAGCAGTCGCATCCTTTTCAGAAGCCCTAGTCAAAGGCCTGTGATGAAACACGGCAACTCCAACTACCGAGGTAGAAAGCAGACGAAAAGGCCATTTTATGAAGTCCGTCTGAATCGCCTCTCTCGTGTCCGGCGATGACTTCTTGTTCGTCCTCGCTTGGACACACCGCCCGTATCAGGGCCTCACGATGCACGGACTGCCCCGGATAGATTAGTCTAGCACGAGGTCTGGGCGGGCAACACGAACAGCACAACACGACCGGCGCATGGCATCACATCACATCACCCTGCAGGCCTCTTGCAGCGCCACCAGAAGTAGCTACAGTACATGACCCCTCCCTGGTTAGCTGAGAAACGCTTTTGGACGTCAGTTGCTGTTGCTTTTTCGAATCTGGTATTCGCAGATGGCATGACTGCCCCTCCTTCGGTTCCCCTTCCGCGGTGATCGACAGCATTATTGGGGATGCGACGGGTTCTTCGGGATGAATCGAGAGTTTGGATGACGGGTGATAAGCCTGCCACGTTGTGCTGCAGTCAATCATCCTTTAAACTCCATAATATTGTAGAGCCAACCTCCTCACAGCATCAATGTCTTTGACCAACCTCCGTCATACATTAAATAGGCCATTTAATTGACGGCTGTAAGAGACCAACCACCACATTGTGCAAGCCGTCGAATTGCTAGGCCAAATGTGTGACCTCTATGGTGTCATGCCGATTGTCGCGCCCGTCGAACAAACGAGGTTGGCATAAACGAGTTCCCCATCTGAACCTAAACCCCCAGAGTCTCAAGCCCAAGGACTCGGTACCCGCCTGTGGGCGCCGCTCCTCGTGTATCCCACATTGAGGCGTCTTTTAGAGTCGAGATTTGGAGGGGAAGTGGTCCCGTTCTATTCGTGTACTGGACCTCGCATTCTGGGTGCAAGACGTCAGATCAGAAGCTTCCATGGTTCAAGGTTGACTGATTGGTGGCCCATGATCTCCAAGCAGCCGAGAGCTGGGCTATTTTTGGAGCTTCGCAGGGCGAGCATGGGGGAGTGCCGGGCCCTCCCACCCTCACTGAAGAAGTGCCCGCGGCGCGCCGTAAGGCCACTGCAAAGACCACTGTGGATCGACCGATTATGGCGCTGGGGAGCTGTGCCGTCGGCCAATGGCGAGCTGCGGGTTAATGGGCGACAGCCACACTGTTTCTAGTGCCCACCTCGCCAGTTCGTATTCTCGGCCGACCAAACCCACAACGGATAGACACGACCTTGATTCTTTACGAGCCAGTGCAGATGCGCGCGTTGGATGCGGGAGCTGCTGAGAGTTTTTGGTTCCATCGAGGGCAGCAGAAGCAGCAGCTGGAGCAAGAGGGCCCAATGATTGAAGGGGGATCGTCGGGATGAGGGAGAGACAGCTAATTAAGAGAAGCTATGGACGAGAGATATCAATCAACAGACCCAAGACAGCTCCGTGACACCTCATTGGAAGACATGTAAGTCGCACTGGGAAGCAGCCAGTAATAATAGCCCGGCACCCACGTCAATAATCGTCCAGGGATCATGGCAGGCGTTGTTGGGCTGGCCCATTCGTACAGCGGGAGAAAGGCCTTGGCCTAGTCGGGCGTAGAACAGCCCAAGCCCGATGCCGCCATCTCGCAATCACGCATCCATGATGCGGAGGACCCATACCATGTGGTCCGGCAAGACCGCTGCTCAGCTGGGGGGGTTGTTGGTCTGAGAGATAGCTCCCAGCTGTTGAGGCTAACCCAGAGCATCATGTCAACCAAGAAAAGAACCCCAAAGCTGCAGCTGGGAATGGCCGGGATATCGGGATCTTGCTTGCGTCTACTCGCTTGGCCCTGCAATTATTCTGGATTCTAGCCGAAGAAGGGACAAAGAAAGTAAAAAAAGTCTCACCAGGGCAGAGCGTCAGGAATTTTTGTCCCAGGGACATGCTTCTATTTTCTCTTCTTCTTCGTCCTCCCCTCCCCTCCCATGATCCTTCATCTCCCCCCTGCTTCTCCCTCCTCTATCTCTTACAAGCCAGTCTCGATGCCCCAGTCCTACGTTGCATTGGGATCCCTATTTTCATCTTGAATTCCGTTTCCGTTCCTCGTGCTTCCCGTCCCTCCTCCGTACCTTATTCTTTTTTCCCTTCCCCCCCTCCACGACAACCAGTTTGCGTCTTACACAGACCTCCAAATCACGAGACTTGTCTCGCCCACCGCCTTTACATCCGCATCCGCCCACAACTTTGGATGAACCACCCGGTTCCGTCATTCTTGACCAAATTCCTTCGTTCATCGCTGCTTTCGTTACTTGCCGGATACTCGCCTTGAAGGTGTTTCGCTCGTTTTTTCTCTTGAGAAGGAAAAGAAGGCGGGCCATGAGACGAGACCGGCCATCATAACAACCTCCACAACAACCATCACCAAACCAACATCACCACCCAACATTCCGGGCTCGCGATAGCTCCGTTGCAAAGCACAACATCTGAGCGGTTTCTGGCGGGTTCAGTCACTTTTTATCTGCAAACTCCCGCACCTTTCTCTTGATCACGACAGCGCATCAGCTCCCCAACACTGCTGCGCTTATCTGCAGCGAACCACACCCCACTCACGTCATCTTGTCCGACACAATTGTTGCTGCCCATTGTGGCACGCACACCTTTTCCGACCATTGCTTACGGGCTTCGCATGTTTTGAGGCGTTTTCGCGTGTCGCCAGCGACTCGCTTGAATTCTCAATAGCGCCATCATGCTAGAGACAGTCCAACCTCGGGGGCGCGCGCGCTCCAACAGCTTGCAGCGCATGCTGGATCTGGAAAAGAAGCTCAATGTAAGCTCTCAGGATACGCGAATATTTAGGATCTGAAGCTGATCTCTGCAGTTCCAACGAACACATCAAGGCTCTGTGCCACCATCTCCCGCATGCACAGATAGCAGCTCTGTTCCTCCAAGCCCAGGCTTCCCTCCCCGCCGCTTCGAATTGGTCCCCAAGGATGGCAAAAAGGCTCCTCCTCCGGTTCGAAATTACTCCGCTGTCCCTCCACCTCTTTTCTCTTCGCATACAGCCCCCGCGCGAACAGAGTCGCCAAATATGATTCCCCGCAAACCAGTGGGCCATGGCCCCTCTCGTTCGAGCTCGAGAGAGCATTTCGCAAAAGATCCCACATCAGATAAGCCCGCTCAAAAGACAGTAGCGTTCATGTTCCCTCCGGATGTAGAGGAGCACCGCTCTGTCTGCCAATCTCCGACTTGGGAGGCCTATGACCGACGAAAGAAGGAGAAGAAGGAAGAAAAACGAAAAGAATTGGAGAGGAAGAAGGAAGAAGAGAAGAAGAAGGAAAAAGAAAGGGAGCAGGCCATGAATGAGGCGCTCGAGGAGGCTTGGAAGAACGCACCCAAACCTCGAGGCAGGAAGCTCGTCAAGGCTCATCCGGCACCTCCAACTGCCCTCGCAGCCCAAGGACGAAGCATGACTGCTCCGGTGCAGCCACCTCAAGTGCAGCCTGCTCAGCAAAAGCGGCGATCTCGGTCATCCAGTCTCCTGGGCTTCTCCATTGGTAGAAACAATGACGAGCCTGATGAGCCTCGACGCAGTCGTTCCAGCTCTCTCACCTCCCTCTTCCGGAAGTCGTTTGAGATCCGACGCGCATCCTTCGATGAGACCAGCTCCACTGGTTTCCTCGGCGGCGTCAAGCTTGAGAAGAAGAAGGATGACTTCCACAAGCAGGTTCTCGAGGATCAGGCCAAAGGCAACAGCAAGGTCCATCCAGCTCTGCGAAAGTCATTCCTTGGCCACGGATCCTTCACACCTCTCAAGACAGGTCCTCAGGCCCAAGACAAGGAAAAGGATGCGCAGAAGAGGGCGTATCCCCCCATCTCCATCAACACCGCTGCGGCCAGAGGTCAGTCGATGAAATCGCCCAAGTCGCCCAAGAGAAGGGGTTCGGTCAACATATACCTATGGAGCGCCCGCGCCAGACGGAACTCGGTCAGCGATGAATGTGCGGTGGCCGACGACACTGAAGATGAGGAGGAACAAAAGTGCCAGCGTACACCCGACAGCGAAGTGCTTTATAACAAAGCCCAGGGCCTTAATCGGAGAGGCGGAGTCCATATCAAGAAAGACCAAAACTCGATCCCCGACCTCAAGGCAGCGTCAAAGGAATCCGAGGAGCATAAGAGTTCTACCCAGGGCGAAAGCCATCGACCTCCGTCAACGGCCATCACACAAAGCGACAAGGCCAAGGACGTTCCTCCACTGCAAATCAAGAAGACTGCTTCAACTGCTACCCCCGAGGATAAACTTGCAACAGTCTCAAAGCCACCAGTCGTGCCCTTGGCGAAACCTCAACCCCGACGAGGATCAAGTGCTTCTTCCGCCCTGTCTGTACCCCCTGAGCCCCCACGAAAGAGCTCAAAGAGGAATTCTCTGGTGTTTTTGACTAGGCTCCAAACCCACCAGTCGCCTCAGGATGAGGTATCTAGCCCCAAGAGCGCTAGCACTCCCAAGGAGAAGTCTATGGAATCGAGCAAGTCATCCAAATCATCCAAACACACTCCGCCGAGCATCCGGTACGAACACACTTCTCCCGGTGAACGCCCTAAACCGATTACTGCGGATTCTGCGCCAGTCGTTAGCACCAAGTGGAACCTTAGAGAGGCTGCCAAGTCTGCTTTCAGTCGTGGACACTCGGCGCAAGGATCGGTATCATCGACGGCGAGTGCTACCAGCAAGGAGGGCGGCTCGCCCAATCCTGCAGCAACGTGGCCCAGAGCCGAGCCTCCAAACCACTCGGCGACGAGCCACCAAGCAGCTAGGGGATTGAATATTACGACCGGTTCCTTGGATGCCCAGAATGCGCGACATTCGCCGAAACACCTTTCTCCGTCGGCAGCCATGCCCTCCGGTCGACCCACGACAAGCTCCTCGGAGTCATCCTACTCAGATGCTGTACAGTCTGTATCACCTCTGAGCACACCACACACCACTCCGCCTCAGTCCGAGATGGGCCATTCGCCTAGAATCGCGACCATCAAGCCATCTATGGCGGCAAACCATGGATACCCCCAAGTTAGCCCGTACTGGTCATACACCAACTCGCCGCAACTGGCTCCGAGCGACCGATTCGAACCTTCTGATCTCAGCAGCTCAGAGGCGGAGGTCGATCCCATTCAGGAGGCAGCGAACAGAGTCATGGAAGCGTTCTCGAATGCTAACCTCCGAAACCAACAAAACTTCCCGCGGAAGAGGTCGGGGCTCGACTCTTCTACAGATAACAGCATCGTGTCTACACCAACGCACATACAACCGCCGCTAAGGCACAAGGAGAGGAGCAATAACCGGCTCAGATCCCCGGTCAACCCCCAGAGCCCGCGTCTAAACCGTATCCAGAGCCCGCTGCGAGGTCATAGGCCGACTCTCTCAGACCCTGAGGCTTCGATCAAGACGCTCCGGCGGCAGTCCAACCTGGATCAGCAGCACCCAGGCGAGCCTGTCGCAAAGATGTTTGTGGAGTGCTGCGCTTGCAAGTACTACCATGATATGCCGAGCAAACTGTACGAGGCCATGTCCAACCCTGATGCTGTCCTTTCGTCGACCGAGCAGCTTGGCTTTGCGGGCGCAGTGTCAATGACAGTTCGATGCCCCTGGTGTAAGCACGAGATGAGCACCAAGTGCTGCGCAGGATTCGCAGCTATGGTGTACATCAAGGAGAGATTCCACTGACGTGTCTGAACGTCGATGTTGATTCATTCGCTTTTGAACATGTTCAACTATATGTGTGGACATGATTGCTACTTCATTACCTAGACGACAATATTGCACAACGCAACCCATTCCCTATAGCCAGTGGCTAAATAGGCGCTGAGAAAGAAGAAACAGGGAGACACGACAATCCCATACTGATCTGACACTGTCCTTTTATTGTGTTCTGGCGGAATATAATGGCACACAACTTGGCTAATCGCAGCCAACCACCTAACCTATACTTGAGTCAACTATGTTGCGGAGGAATAGAGGGATTCATGTACCTAGCCTGATGAACTAATATGATGACCTAACGACGACTATGAATCAAACAAGCCAATTTCGCTACTTGACAATGTTACCAGGCTCTGTGGGTTTCGGGTTCCGGACCCTGTTTTTTTTGAGGGTCTCATGATGGTGTTTGGCCGATGGGGACTGACGTCACTTCATGACTTCCGTTTTCGGTGTATGCGAATCACCCCTCCCTCGTTATCGCCTTGAGTGTGGATTCAGTTTTTTTTATTGACTTTACCCTAGAATTCGATAGCGACTTGGCATCTTCTTGTCGTGGGTATTTACAACAGTAGTCAAGGTGCCAAGAGAACCACTTGATGAAACCACCTTCCCGTAGCGGTGTAGATCAAAACTATCTTGTCGGTGAATAACAGTTGAAGATTAGAAACGTGGTGGCGTGCCAGTTGAAAACGGTTTCCGGTGCGAGATTGTTGAGCCCCGGTCGGATCAACACCAAAGGACGGGGATAACACGCGCAATTCATGTGGATGGGTAAATCAGACTCGAAATCTCGTAGGCAGACGACTTCTTTGCTGACGAAATACCCTGGAGCTTGGATGATTTCTTTGTCATTGGGCGTGTTCTGTTTGCTTGGTGTTGCGCAGCGCTGACGTCAGGGCAGACCAGGACTGGGCATGGGCAACTTTGCCAGGTTTTTGGGGTCTGCGATTGATTGTGTGCAAGATGATGATATCAAGGCCTCGCAAACCTACGTCAGTCGGTTTCCAAGTTGCGGAATGAATAATTTCTTGCCCGCTTTCTCCTCATCTCGCTGACTGTTGAATTTGTTCGTGTTTCCTCCTCAATAGCTCAATCAAAGAACATCACCTACACTTCAGCCAACGCTGCTTGACCTGCGCATAACCTCATAAATCTCACCTTAATTCACAACTATCATCATGGGCGAACCAAAGAAGGGAACAATCCTTGCCCGCAACAAGGAGGGCAGCCTCGAGGCATCAGCGCTCCTCTGGCGAGCCCTCACCTCCGACAAGCCTGAGACGGTGTGGAAGTACATCACCAAGGACGCCGTGCTGGCCGAGCCCGATAAGAACGTGTACTCGCCCAAGACGGAGCCGACGCTGGAGGAGTACATCGAGGACGACTTTGAGCCGTGGACGGCCTACAAGATCCACGACGAGCCCGAGTTTGTCGAGATCGACTTGATGAGCTCGGCTCTCGTCTACCGCGTTACAGCGTGGAAGCTCACCAACGGCGAAATGGTGGCCACCGAGGCGTGGTGCTCGAGCGTGTTCCGGCAGACTGCTGGAGGCGACTGGAGGTGCTGCCAGCACCACATGGCTAAAATCTGAAGGAGGGCATCTCTAGTCGACGAGATCATGTTTAGAGGTTGCCGGTTAGTGGAGGATACGAAGCTAGAGGGGGTTGGGGAAGTCGTACAGTAATGTTGGCAGGAAAGGATGTGAAAGACGACGCATCTTGGCTACAAGGGTCCTGAGCCAGATGGAATGGAGATGGGCTGTTGGGTTGCAGTGGGTTGGGGGTTTGGGAAAGGCGAATATTGGCATTTTTGCTTGTCTATGATTTGTATGACCATGTGTAATGATGTTATCTCACCTTGTAAATGAAACAATCTGCTTCCCAATCTCGCACCTCGTCTGGATACGTATACATACCCATATAAAAGTCTCGGCATGCGTGAGATCTTCCAAGCGAGCCTGTCGCCTCTGGGGATTGGTGAGACGCCGGTCTGGAGAGACGCCGGTCTGGCCCAAGACGCAGGAGGGAAGCATTGCCAAGATGTCGACTTTATTTTCTTTTGTGGGTATGCGCCGAGTTTCGATTGTCAATCTCAACTCGACGTTGCCCTCGTGACTTTGCTTTTCCTTCTTGAACCCTTGCTCGCTGTGGTCTCATGGCGCCTATCGTTTCCACAGAGCCTCGGCCTTCCATGTCCGCATTATGTAAAATCCTTGCTCCCCTCCCCGGACGCCCCGAATGCGAACTCCCCTTCGGTCGGTGAGCGAAGAAAGCAAAAACGACGACGAATTGACGCGGTTCGCAGTATTGAGCCCCCTCCCCGCTTGAATTGTGTGCGCCAAGAACCCTATGTGACGCTTCTATGGTGACCTAAAAGGAGGGGGAGGGGCTTGTTTGGTGTGGGAGCGCTCAAATGGGGCAGGGATCGTGGAAAAAGAGAAGAAGGACAAGAAGGATGCTGCTTCTGGATGTGGTCTCGTGCTCGCGGTATGGTATCTAGGTTATCAACGCATGGCCATTGGCGAAGATGAGATGCCAGTTGGGTAGCATGGTGAGATGAAGCTAATATTAGGGTCGATACCAAGACTGCAACCGCACCGTCTCGGCTCCGTTTGACCATTCACTGCGAGACGCATTAATAACGCTCCAAGGCTGCAAAAAAGAAAAACAACAGAGTCGTCTATCCCAATTGACCACTCAGCTCGAGCTGCACCTTGACCATCCTGGACAAGGATTCTGCGCGAGGGCCAATTCGACAAAAAGGCTGTCTCTGCCTCTTTTCTCCTCCGACTCTTGTTTCCTCTTGGCAAGCTGGGCGTTTTTGCCATCCGCCTGCGCAACATCATGTCAAGCCTTGGGAGTGTCTCGAGTGTTTCTTGTCCTTCTTGGCTCTCTTGCCTCGATCAACACATGGCCCCTGCTGCCTGCCTGTGTGCCCCCTCCTCTCAAACTCCCTTCTATCCGGTCGGCCGTCGATAAGCCCAGCCTTTTGGTTCCCGATCCGAGGTTATCATGATCCAGCCTGTCAGTGGTTGGCCAGCGTCCTGCAAAGTTGCTATGATGCTTGCCTCCAACACAGAATGTCTTGGGGCCTCAAATTTTCATATTGAACTGGCCCCCAAATGGCGTCCTTGGCAACGTCTCTGTCAGAATCCTTTCTGATAGCTCTCGCTTCCTGTACTCGGAGCGCGCCGACCGACCGGTCCAGCCAGGCATTGTGCTCCCATTTTATCGGCCGTGGTGTTCCCATTAGTCTGTCATGAGATTGAAGAAAACGACGCCGTAAACGTGAAGAGTTTTCACCAAGTGTGTCACAGCAAGAGACCTATCACAAGTAAAGAGTACTCTTGTGGTGTTACCTTTCCCACACGGGACCGCAAGGCTTTGACCGATGGTACTCGGGTCTAGAGGGAAGTGACAGGCAGCGTGTTCTTCCCACCGCGTGTCTGTCGCTGTCTCTCCGCGATCAAGCTTGAGCCAAGGTCTTGTCAAATGCTTCTTCAACCTCGCACAAGATCTTGGTCTCTTGGCAGCAATGAGGCAAATAATGTGAACTGCCGGTCGCGAGTACCTGCGCGGTGACATCGCGTTCTGGGATGGCCTCTGTTCATCTCCCCGTCGGCTTCTTCATAGTCTCCAGCAGGTTTCCCCGGACCCCTCCCCCAACAGATCCCCGGTCTCTTTTCTGGCGATATGACATCTCCGCCCCGAGGGCATCAGCGGAGGGCACGTGTCCTGTCTCGATTCTCATTCTGTTACGAGTGGCTCCGCCGCGCCCCTCCGCTGCTGGGGTCTTCGCCTTCATCCCTGCAGCGGTATCCTCTGGCATCCACCTACGCTCCTTGGCGTTGACAAGTCTGTGGGGCCGCTGGGCGTTCCGCTCTTGATGCAGCCTCCGACGGGGGGTGGACATTTCCGCTGCGTTGAGTAAGGAATCTATCGCCCCCATCTCCCCGATAGAGATTGTCATCGAGCGACTATGGCTGGCGATAGTGGTCAACTCCGACATCCCGCAGACACGTGTTGAAAAGCTTGTCGACTACCCCCAAAGTCTTGTATCGGCTTGGCTGCTTGGGCATGCCATCGATGGACGAGGGGGAGACGTTGGACGACGTGCGCGGCTAAACTGTGCCTTGATGGATGGCATCTGAGCCAGAAGTGATCGCCTTGCAGAACTCTATCGAGGATTCTGCCTTGCGTTCCAGACATATTTTCCCCCGCAAAAAGTATGCACAGACAGCCGCACGACTGCCTGCCGTGGCACACTCAAGGAGTTGAGGTTCTGCATACACATTGATCGATACAAGCCGGCAAGACCCGATGCGATGGCATAGACGCCGAATCTCCGTGCTGCTGAAGCCATCCAACATCAGCTGCAACCCCCGCAGTGTTTTCAAATAGGATGATGCTGCATTCGTGTGGCTGAGGATTGAGGTCCTCTTGCTTTTGAGGGCCAGACCACGTAGCCCGAGGTCTTGGCTGCATCGACCAAAAAGGGCTTATGGTGATGATGGTTCACCCCAGAATGTTACTGGATGTAGTGGGTGCAAAGGTTGGGGAAACCTTGACGTGGTACCTAGCATTACTCAGACTCCTTGGGAGAGCCAAGGAGTGACATTCACTGCAGGTTGAGTTTGGTGTGAATGAACTCGAACCGAGAGACCACTGTTTCGCAGGTATTCGGCCAACTTCCATCTAACTTGTCAATGGCATTCGGGAACGATATGCGGTAGATTTTGAGGCCGAAACATGCACTGCTCAATCTGAGTCAATGTCATGATTTGCTTCCAACGATATGGTCAGCAAACGGCTCTGAGTGGCTCGCATAAGAGTCTTTCAGCCAACTCCCTTAGCCCTGCTGATAACGTCCGATAATTGACAGCTAGAGCCGCAACTGTCAGAAGGGTGGCTGGCCTAAGATTGCCCAAGAGGCCAATGATACAGAGGTGGGCAGATGTTCCTTACCGTCTCATCTCCGAGCCCCGAGCATCCCAAGTACCGAACGGCGCAGTCAGGGACCCGGCCCGATCAACTCCTACGCCGGATCTCAGTAGTTAGTTGTCGAGTCGCTCACACTCGGGTCTTATGGCGCTCCAAAGCTCTTCCTCAACTCAAACTCAAGGGCCTCTGGGTGTCCCTTCCGCCCCCGGTTTCCCCAGCTTCCCCCAACCTGTTCACATTGGCCGCCGTTCCCGCGGGAAACCCTTCGAACCTCGTGGCCGGTGCCGAACTGCCGTCCGTGGCTGCCCGCAAGGTCCTCTCAAACGCCTCCGTGCTGTACGAGAGCAGCCATTCAATCTATCTCACGGCAACGACGGCAATAACAAGCCACGAAATAGGTGGTGACTGGGATGCTGAGCGAGTTGAAACCTCATCTTGGGACCTGCAGTGCAGATTTTCTTCTTCTCCCCCTCTCTGAAGGGAGCCAGGGCGTGCCGATACCACCATAATCAACGTGCTCGATTGCTCCCACACCCCACAGCTGCAGTGATTGTTGTTGAGAGATTGTTATCGTGGCGCCGACATACCCGGGCTATCCCCCGCAGGAGGAGTCCTATCTCCGCCACGGAGAGCCTCGACTGGACTGAGTGTCTGCTCTGCCGTGGGACCTCCGTGGGGAGGAGCCCGCTGTGTCCGCCCCGAGACCCGCATTCCGGAGAGCGGAGCGGGTTTTGTTGTCCAATGGCGGGCGTTGAGTGACCCCTTGTTGACCTGTAAAAGCCTTGTCTGTACGCGGCATGTAGGAGGACCATCGGGGAACCTGTGAGAGGACGGCATCCGCGTACTAGGCCTGTGGGATAGAAGCATCAGTAAGCGCCCCGTATGAGGGAGAAGTCAGAGTGCCGTAACCCAAGTGGGGAACAAATCCTCCGTTTTGCTGCGGCATACGGCGCCTCTCACTTTTTTGGTCGTTTGGGCGTCAGCGTCTCAGCATACGGCGTCTCTTTTCTCAATGGGGGCTGGCAGGGATCATTGCTTCGTCTCCAGTTGCACGTTTACAACTTCTGCTTCCGGGTCCAACAAAAAACAAAGACTCGAGGGGAGCTAGCGGATGCGCGCGAGTCGCAGATCGTGACCGAGAAGACGCATTGCAACCACAGCGGCCCAAACCTTGCGTTGCGTGCTTGTCGCCGAGACGCCTTCGCGACCCCGATGGCCCTGGGACACCTGAGCAGCCAGCCTCAGACGCGGCTAAGGGCGACGGCGTAGACCGTCCTGGCCAAAGACAGGCACCATAGCAGCGCAGAGTGGGCCACGGACAAAGAGATGTCGGCGATTTAAGCTTATTGTCACGTTGGATGAGATCCAGGGGTGATCTTGGTGGAGGTTCTTACGTACCATGTACCTCGCAGGAGGGGCCGTCTTCTAGAAGGAGTCCGCGAAGGTCACGTGCTAGATAAGGCTATGACAGGAACAGGCAAGGCTTGGCAAGGTTCTGCGGGAAAACACGTGCGAACACTTCGATCTCGGCAGCTTGGCAGTTAGCGCGCTAGCATATCACCATTCTCTCAGCAGAAACGCACCCCTGCGCAACTGCAGCCGCTAATGGCGAGGTACTTGGCCTAGCTAAGACGTCCTAAGACTCTGGGCAAAGATAAGACTCGGTGACTAACAACCGCAGGTCTCGTCGAGTGTGGCAGTGCCTGCACCTTGCCCTTGGCAAGCATCGCACAGGATCGCAGTAAGGCACTTGCTCAAGACCGCTGTCGTGCGTTACGCGTGAACGAGGCCCAGAGAACGAGCGAACTGACACCAGCCAACCACCCGTCGAGATCTGATCACCATCCCGAGATCTCCACGGCAGAAGTCACGAGACAACACCGGGTGCAGGCCCGATGGTCTCGGAAGCCCTTATGATAGCCAGTAACAGCCGACGACGGTTTCAGCAAAAAAGTGGAGGCTCCGAGCCGTCCTGCGACTCGGTCCTCCGTTCTATCCGGCCGGGCACCATCGGGAGGGGTGAGAGAGAGGCTCGCTGACAAGAAGCGGCTCTTTGCCGGTCCCGTTGCAACATCGCAGCAAGAGGGAGATTGACCCTAGCGATCTGGTCGCAGATATTGGGTCCAGAATTCCTTGGACATTGGCACTGGAGATTATCTACTCGATTGACGCCTGAAATCAACAGGCACCTGCAGCAAGCGTGGTGCGACGGCGGCGACCATGACAAGAAGGACGAAGCAACAAACGGAGCTAGCGAGACGGTGATGACGGGCCAACATCCAATGACGTGACACCTGCCTTTCGAAGCACCGTATGCCCAGAAATGCCAATACTAATCCTTCGCCCCAGCAAAGAGGACACATAAAAAACTTGGGAGTGTGTGTGTAGGAAGAGGGAGGGCACGGGGGGAGGGGTGTGTGTGCGGACGTCTGTTACCACCAACGCCGAGGCTCTATCAGCCCGTCTAACGTCGGTTCACCATAGGGTGTCAATGCATCTGGGTGCAGGAGTATGGGATCCACCACCGGTGACGATATTGGAAGCGTTGAAGAGCCTCTCAGAAGCCTCGTGGGCGCGTCAAGCAAGGCGTCAAGCAAGGCGTCGGGGAGGGCTGATGATACACTCTTGGGCGAGCATGGGCGTCTCTTTCGACACGACCTCGGATTCGGTGGCCAAAAGCAACAAGGGCTCTCGTGAGGCCTTCACCCTGGTCTCCCAAGGAATACCAAGACCCGGCCAAGCCCCCCGCTGCCCACTCAGAGAGGCCAATTGATGCCGAGCCCGCCACGCCGCGTCACAGCTGCTACCGACCGGTTGAATGACGTGCGGACGGCGAGGTGCCCGACCGTCGACGACGGTCCAGAAACCCAACACCGTCCAGTACGGCGCAGTGCATCGCCAATCAGCGTCCGCATGCCCCAGATTGCAACACTGGGACCCGGAGCCCTGCACCGGCGCCCCCTCGGACAAGGCCGGCTCTCGAGACGGATGGACCGGGTGGGCAACAACAACAACCAAGGTTCCGTCTTCTTGCCAAGAGACTTGCTCCAGTTCAACCCCCGCCTTTCGAAAGAGAAGCAGCAGCAGAGAAGGAAAAATTGGATCAATCTTGGCATTGTGGGGGTCCGCTGGAGAAGGATGATGGAACCCACACTCCCTTGAGGTTGACCAAGACGATAATCAGCTAGGAACTAGAGCCCGGAGGAGAACCAAGAGAGGGTACGAGGGTGTGATGAGATAGGCAGTCCTCTTCGACGATGCCCAGCCGTCTCGATGGACTGTCTATAAGACTGCCTCATCCCCACCGCAGGATGAGCTTCTCTTCTTCGGAAACCTCTCTCCCCAAGGTTCTTTTGCTTGCTCGACCCCTTCGACGCCAGACGAAAGGCTTCCTGAATCCTCCTCCAGGAATCCCCAGAGATAGGCTTGAGGGTCATCCAGCACCACCCCCCCTTCGAGTCTCTTCAAGAGAAACAACCACAACCACAACACCCAACGAACCGAACCAGTACCAACGGAATATCTTCACGCTGGCGCCCTATACCAGCTTCGACTTCCACCATGGCTAAAAAGGACCAGGCGTCCGAGACTGTCCATGTCTCTGGCCAGAGCAATGAGCCCATGAGCCGGCCTGCTCACGCCCTCACCTTCGACCAGGTTGTTGAGGAGCTCAAGACTGATACTCTCAGCGGTTTGACTGAGGCTGAGGCCAAGCAACGCCATGAGAAGTTTGGTAACAACGACCTCGGCGATGCTGAGGGTGTGCAACCCCTCAAAATCATCATCGCGCAGGTTGCCAACGCCATGACAATGGTGAGTCCTCCTCCATTGGATTCTCCCCCGCATCTCCAAGTTCTGGTTAAGCATATCTCGATGCTTTTTGCCCCCAAGTCTCGGCGTGCGTATTGCCTAATTTGGCATCCACTCTCGTCTCGAGGACATCCCCAATTTTCCTTATCCTTGTTCTGGTGTTGGGTCTCGTAAAAGGTCTTGACTGACGTCTGCCAAGGTGTTGATCCTCGCTATGGCTGTTTCTTTCGGTATCAAGTCTTGGATTGAAGGCGGTGTCGTCGCCTTCATCATTGGTCTGAACGTCACTGTTGGTTTCTTCCAGGAGTACTCTGCCGAGAAGACTATGGATTCGCTCCGGTCCATGTCATCTCCTACTGCCAGCGTCGTCCGAGATGGAGATTCCAAGGTTATCCCCTCTGTCCAGGTCGTGCCCGGTGATCTTGTGGAAATCAAGGTCGGTGACACGATTCCTGCTGACGTCCGGTAAGTGGTACAAACATGCGAAGTTTTCTTGGCATGGTGCGCTGACTGTATTTCCTACAGACTGATCGAGGCTATCAACTTTGAGACCGATGAGGCTATGTTGACTGGTGAGTCTCTGCCTGTTCGAAAGAACGAGGACGAGGTTTTCGACGACAACACTGGCCCCGGTGACCGTATCAACGTTGCCTACAGCTCTTCGACTGTTACTAAGGGTCGCGCTAAGGGTATTGTCTTTGCTACCGCAACCAGCACTGAGATTGGTGCCATTGCCGCTGCTCTTCGAAAGAAGGACAGCAAGGTCCGTCCCGTCAAGCGAAAGCCTGATGGCTCTGCTAAGCCCCACCGATACCTCGAGGCCTACACTCTTACCCTTACTGACGCTATTGGCCGTTTCCTCGGTGTCAACGTCGGCACACCTCTGCAGAAGAAGCTGTCTAGGCTGGCGCTTCTCCTGTTCGGTACCGCCATCATCTGTGCTATCATTGTCCTTGCTGCGAACGAATTCGATGTCTCCCAGCAGGTCATCATCTATGCTGTCGCCACTGGTCTGTCTATGATTCCCGCTAGTTTGGTCGTCGTCTTGACCATTACCATGGCTGCCGGCACCAAGCGAATGGTTGAGCGAAATGTCATTGTTCGAAACCTCAAGTCTCTCGAGGCTCTGGGTGCCGTCACCGATATCTGCTCTGACAAGACTGGTACCCTCACCCAGGGCAAGATGGTTGCCCGTGGCGCTTGGACTCCTGGCAAGGGAACCTACCTTGTCGAGAACACCACTGAGCCCTTCAACCCTACCACTGGCGAAATCCGATGGTCTCGTAGCCAGCCCCATGAGCTTCCTCTGAAGCAGGGCGGCGATGCTTGCGGTGTTGTTTCTCCTATTAACGAGCTTCTGTCTGAGAGCAAGTCTGCTCTGACTTCCTTCCTTGAAGTTGCTTCCCTTGCCAACCTTGCCACCGTCAACGAGAAGAACGGTGAGTGGCACGCTCGTGGTGACCCTACCGAAATCGCCATTCAGGTCTTTGCCTCTCGTTTCGACTGGAACCGTCTCCGCCTCACCAGCCACGATGCTGCCAACCAGTATAGTGAGATCGCCGAGCTGCCTTTCGACTCCGATGTCAAGCGCATGTCTGTGATCATGAAGGACAACCGATCTAGCCAGCTGTACGCCTTTACCAAGGGTGCCGTCGAGCGCGTTCTTGGTGCTTGTGCTACTTACTGCCCCGAGGACAACGAGGACCAGGTCCCCATGACTGAAGACTTCCGCGAGGAGATCCTCCGCAACATGGAGGCTTTCGCCGGTATGGGTCTTCGTGTCCTGGCTCTTGCTTCTAAGCCCTACAACGTTGAGATGAAGAAGGGTGACGACATTGACCGTGCTTCCGTCGAGTGTGACCTTGTCTTCCGTGGTCTCGTTGGTCTGTACGATCCGCCCCGCCCCGAGTCTGCCCCTGCTGTGCGCGAATGCCACGAGGCCGGTATCTCGGTTCACATGCTTACTGGTGACCACCCCGAGACCGCCAAGGCGATTGCCATCGAGGTCGGCATTCTGCCCACCCGCATGGATCTTGTTGCTGTTGAGACGGCTGCCACCATGGTTATGACTGCTACCCAGTTCGATGGTCTTACCGATGACGAAGTCGACCAGCTACCTTTCCTCCCTCTGGTTATTGCTCGATGTGCTCCTCAGACCAAGGTCCGGATGATTGAGGCCCTGCACCGCCGGGAGAAGTTCTGCGCTATGGTATGTACCCTATTCTGATATACAACGATAACATTGTACTGACTAGGACAGACTGGTGATGGTGTCAATGACTCTCCCTCGCTTCGCCGTGCTGATGTCGGTATCGCTATGGGCCAGGCCGGCTCTGATGTCGCCAAGGATGCCTCGGATATCGTTCTCAGTGATGACAACTTCGCTTCCATCGTTGCCGCCATTGAGGAGGGTCGCCGTATCTTTGACAACATCCAGAAGTTCATCCTTCACGTGCTTGCCACCAACGTCGCGCAAGCCCTCGTCTTGCTCGTCGGTCTCGTCTTCAAGGACCGCACCGGTCTCTCCGTGTTCCCTATTGCACCCGTCCAGATTATGTGGATCATCATGGCTACCTCTGGTCTGCCCGACATGGGTCTCGGTTTCGAGCGTGCTGTCGCTGGTATCCTTCGCCGACCTCCCCAGCCCCTCAAGACCGGTGTCTTTACGGTTGAGTTCATCTTCGACATGATCGTCTATGGTCTCTGGATTGCCGCCCTTTGCCTGAGCGCTTTCGTCCTCCGCCTGTACGCCTTTGGTGACGGTGAGCTCGGCACGGACTGCAACGACAAGTACAGCGAGAGCTGCGAGACAGTCTTCAAGGCCCGTGCCACCACCTTTGCCTGCCTCACCTGGTTCTCCCTCTTCCTGGCTTGGGAGATGATTGACAAGCGACGATCTTTCTTCCGCATGCAGCCCGGTTCCAAGCTTTACTTCACCCAGTGGATGCACGATGTCTGGCGCAACCAGTTCCTGTTCTGGGCTATCATGCTCGGCTTCGTTACCCTCTTCCCTCTCCAGTACATCCCCGTCATCAGTGACACAGTCTTCAAGCACAAGGGTATTACCTGGGAATGGGGTATTGTCTTCATCGCTGCCGGTCTCTTCTTTGGTGGTATCGAGCTCTGGAAGTTTGGCAAGCGTGTGTACTACCGTCACGTTGCCCGCAGCAGGGATGGTGTTGACTGGAAGGATATGGACCTGGAGCAGCGAACCTTTGGCGAGTACCTCACCCCAGACTCGAGCGAGGCCAGTGTTCGCCACGACCTCGAGAAGGTGCAGGTTCCTCCTCCCGCTCCTCAGCGCAACCAGGAAAAGAAGGCGTGAGTTAGCTCGCCGAGAAAATGGCTCGAAGGTGTTTGAGAGGTGCAAATGCGAGGCGCCATCTCAATAATGATTCACCTTGAGAGCGGACAGAACAAGGCACAAAGAACCGCAAGGAAGCACCTCGCAGCAGAGACGAGCGAGGTGCCAATTGGAAACAAAAACGGAGAGACAGTGGAAGGGTTCAAAAAGGTGGAGGAGGAGGAAAAACATGAGTTGTGGCTAGAAAAAGCCATGTTCTCTACCGGAAGACCCAAAAAGCCACAAAAAGTCCCTCCGAGGACGTCGGTTGGCCGTGAGAGGAGAGAAGACATGAGAGTGGAGGACTTGTAATGAGGATTATGGATCGGAAGTTCCAGTTCCCGATGAGTACCTACCTGAAGATATTCCCTTGAATAAAGTAAAAGGATAAAAATACCTGAATGCTTCCTTTGACATTATTGTGACGTTGAATTGAATTGAATGTCGAGAAAATGAAGCTCTTGACGTTGTGGCATGAGAAGTTTTAGGGCGGTAATGAGCGGTGTCAGGATGGAGCCCTCCGGAACAGTGCCGCGGACCGCGGTAACGCAAGCGAATCACACAATGCGGGCGGCAATTGAGCAAACAGTTACAGGTTGACAAAGCGCTACTATGTACTGTATTACTGCCCAATGTTTTTCTCTATGCAAGTGTTGTGTGAAACAAACATTCATGTTTCAATTTCGATCGGCGTGCTTACGTAGCTCGGAGCTAGGGGCTGATAGCAGAGCCCAGCTCGTACACGTGCTCCCTTAATACGATCTGCTCGACTAGAATTCTTAAGCGATATGAGTCAGGTCGAATATATACAATTCTGGCCCATGTTTGAACCGTGTTTTGACTTTGTACGGCCCCTGCCCTCTCATCTGCCGCAGATTACCGTGAAACCCAAGGGCCCATCTATGCCGTACCACAGCCCAACCGTACAACGTCAGCCTCCTTTATGCCCGAGACAGCACGTCCGGAGACTCACCGAGATGTGCCGGATGGGCATTCCCCGAGCCGGCTGTCGGCACATCTGGGTCGTACTATGCTTATCTATGAGATCTTGCCTTGGCGTCAAAGCTTGTTTTGGACCAGGGGGTGGTTCGTATGTACGACGTAGTATGTAGATCCAAGGGATAGGGATAGCACGGTATCACAGCCACCGGTGACGAATACGTTGCTACCTCCCTTGAAGGGCCCGGCTCTGCCTTTTCTAGACCTAGGTCTAGAATCCGAGCCCCCCCTCCCTTTCGTCTTAACTTTTCTTGGCTTTGGCGTGTAGTTTTGGTGTCGTCAAGTATCGTCGACATGCCGGCTCTTGACGTTAGCGATTTGAACATTGTCATTTCGGCGCTGGGTACGTCTCTTGATGGTGATTTTAGGAAAATAAATACTGACTAGTGCTTTTAGGCGCCTTCATTGTTCTGTATGGCATCGTCTCGGTCAAGATTAGGCAGTCATGGTACCTTGGAATCGCTCGTGAGTCTGCCTACTGGCCCGTCACTGACAAAGAGAACAACGTTGACTGACCTTCATCGAATAACAGTACCCGCAGTGGTAATTGGAATCGCTCTGGGACCTGTGGCTGCCAGGTTTATCGAAAGTGAGAGATGGGGATCTCGTCAGAAGGGCCAAACTCCAAGCATCACTCTAGTATGCCTCCTCCCACAACAGCCATAAGCCACAAAACTGACAAAAGCAGGGCGTAACTAGAGTCATGATCGGCCTCCAGCTTGTCATGGCAGGCTACCAACTCCCCGCCCGATACTGCCTCAGTCGCCTGCGAGAAATGACCCTCTGCCTCCTCCCCGTCATGACCATCATGTGGCTCTGCACAACACTCTGCGTCCTCGCCACGGTACCCAAACTTACGATCCTATCAGCTATGGTAATCGCGTCGTGCGTCACATGCACAGATCAGGTTCTCTCGCAAGCCATCGCCAAGGGCCCTTTTGCGGATAAGTTTGTGGCACGTCCGTTGAGGGAGATCATCTCGGCCGAAGCTGGAGCAAATGATGGATTCGGGTTCCCGTTCCTGATGTTGGCAGTGTACTTGATGAGATACGGCAGTAATCGGCAGACTACACAAGGAAATGAGGCACGAGGCATGTATGTGGCTGCGAAAGATGAGCCTGTGGAGACCGGAGTCGGAGTTGCACTTAGGGAGTGGTTTCTCGAGACTTGGCTTTACATGATGCTCCTGTCCACATTATATGGGATCGTGGTCGGATATGCCTCTCAGAAGATCATTGGCTTCTGTCTAAGACGGTAACTATTTCCATGAGCGTCACCTCTTACCCTGCTGACCAATTCCAGGAAGTGGATCGACAACGAGTCCTTCCTCCTACTGCCAAGCGCTCTAGGCTTGTTCATTGTTGGAACTACTGGAGCCATTGGTGGCGATGATTCCTTGGCTTGCTTCGCCGCAGGTTGCGCCCTCAACTGGGACGGACAATATCTCCTAGAGACACAGCGGCGCTATGACGAAGTTAACTCGAGCGTCCAAATGCTCCTCAACTTCGGAGGCTTCTTATATATCGGCACGATACTGCCTTGGCCAGCCTTTCAGGATCCCGGAGGAACAGGAATTACCTATGGTCG
Source organism: Fusarium sp. JS1030 (assembly GCA_000966855.1). NCBI lineage: Eukaryota > Fungi > Ascomycota > Sordariomycetes > Hypocreales > Nectriaceae > Fusarium > Fusarium sp. JS1030. The sequence goes on along the minus strand of JWIW01000081.1, from coordinate 539,877 downwards.
ACTCTTTGGTCTCGGTTTCCTAGTTCTCGTCCTACGTCGAATCCCAGCCATCCTCCTTTCTTATAAACTAATGCCAAGAGTGTGCAAAAACTATAAAGAGGCCCTATTTATGGGTTATTTCGGACCTATCGGCGCGGGCGCCGTCTTCTACGTCGAATACACAAGAGAACTATTCCCCGAGATTGGCGAAGGAGATGCAGAAGAGACACATCTGGTGCAGGCAATAGTCCCTGTTGTCTACTGGCTCGTCTTCTTTTCCATCGTGGTTCATGGGTTATCTATCCCAGCACTCGACATCATCTATACATACCTTGGAGTCCAGCCTATCCACGACGACGCCGTCAGGATAAGGCGATGCTCTGTACTGTCCGCGACGCCGGTGAACGGGACCCCGCGCGGCCGAGACTCTTTCCTTGTGTTTAATCGTTTTAGCAGGCCCATCATTGAAGAGGAGGAGTTACCGGTTATTGAGAGTGCTTCTACAGTTGCATCATTGTCGAGTGATGGCTTTGAGAGTACTGATAGTGACGGAGAGAGCGTGCGCAAGAGCACGGTTAGTCATGTGAGCTTGAGAAGAGGAATTTAGAGGTATTAGATTGGGAAGGTTGGATTATAAAGGGAGTTGGCGTTCTTGGACATGAACCTGGTTTCAGCGTGGCTTTCACATCTCCACTCACTTATTCGAATGGCTTGCATTGAAGCGTTTTGGAGTTGTCAAGAGGTTTTCCTTTGTGTAATATTGGCAGCCTTAAAACATCGCACGGCAGCTGTCACTCATTTTTCTCTCTTGATAGGCACGTTAATTAAAAGTTTGTGATTTGGTAGTCTCTTCCTTAATAACCACCATAGTGCCTTCGTCCTCTACCTCTACCGATAAACCCAAGCGTGACATATAAATCCTCTCGCTCGGCCTACCTTTACTGGGAGCGCCTCCATGTCAGAAGTCCTCGCCGTAATGGGCTACAGGGGGGTTATCACAGCGTCAAGGATGTCGAAAACAAGTCCGACTGGGGCATACTGGATCAGATTATAGGTGATGGCGAAGAGGGCGGGATATTTGTGATAATGAAGGGGAGAGGTTGATACCGCTCTTAGCTTGTTGAATCATGTAGCCCATTGTGACAGGGGCAGTGGTGCCACATGCACTAGAGGACCCAAGGAAGCTATGATGTAATCTCGTCCTGTCGCAAGATGGCCAAAACCTCTGTCAATTGCTATCATTCTGAACCTAAGTACTGCAGTCTTCTCCGGATTCTGTTTAGGGAGTACTCTGGGCCTGGTGCAGTGTTCTGAGTAAACTTCTCGGAGGAAAACTACGCAATGGACGGAACTATCTCGGAGCCTTCACTTTGAGCTAATCTTGCCAAGTGTTGACCTTATCTCCCTCGGTCGTCTTGGCAAAGACGTTCGAGAGGAACGGGTGGTTGTCCATTTTAGCCGGGACAATGACCCAGCCAAGCAAAGCCAAGAGCCCAACGGCAGGTTTTGTCCAATGTCACGGTGCATCTCCGATTCGGCATTATATCATTGCGGTTCCTGAATCCTGTCCTCCCCTCCCAAGCCCCCGGTTGCTGGCATCAAAAACTGGAGCAAAGGCGCCCTGCTCAAGCCAATAGACCGTGAGGGAAATATTAGGTTCGAAATATGCTTAAGCTTGTCGCCGATCCGGAGGAGGGCCAAGCATCATGGCGCGCTCCACTCGACGTCATCGGAAGCTTGTGTGAATGACGGCAATGATATCATGGCCCCTCGCTAGAAGCTCCAAACTATCGAATGACAACGCGACGGTGACGAGTCTTGCCTGGTTTTCAAGCGGGTTTGACGTGGACTTGGAGGCTTAGTTGGAGTTTCGCCGTTGGAGATGAGAGAAGGATGATGGAAGTGGCCAGACGAGGGGAGCTTATATAAACCCAACGTCTTGGGTTGAAGCATCCGATATCAGCTACTGGCAATTCACCAAGTCATCTCACAATCAATACTATTCCAAAGAAATTTCGCTACATAACAAGACACAATGGCATCGGATCTCATGGACAAGCTCAAGGAGACACTCCACCCTACTGGTGAAGAGTCCCACGGCGTGCACTTTGGTTCCCAACAAAGCGAGCACAGGGAGACAACGTCCAATACTCGTACCGAGAATCTCGGGTCAACAGGCCGAGAGCAAACACAACAAACCGAGGGTGTCCGCACAGGAGACAACATCGAGTCGTTGGTTGAGAACGTGCCCGGCGTTCCCTCTACTCAGTCCAAGCCAACGTGAGCCCACTCTCAGCCTTTGCCTGTCCATATCACAAGCTAACATGCTGCTCAACAGCGAGACCACCGAAACCCGCCAAGAGAACGTCCACCAGTCCCCGCAGGACCCTTTCAACGCGGCCCATGTCCCTCCCTCCGCACTGAGAGCGCAGGTGGGCGAGCCGAGCATCGAGCACGACTACCCCCAGGACAGCACTACGCAGCGGCATTCGTCCATCAGCCACCAGGAGGCGCATTACAACCTGGGATAATTTATGATGCAACAGTGTTTTAAAACCGCGCTATTCGGATCTGCAATAATGTCAGGGATTGTTGTGCATGGTTGTGAAGAGATCCGGGGATGCGGAGATCCGGATGTATAACATGAGGGGATTCGCAGGGGTGGATCATGCCTGGCGTTGTGTTGGATTTACTAGAATGTAATAAGGAAACGAGTCTCAACGAATGAAGATATTCCACGCCTCGCATTGATTCATGTTATGCGTGATGCTTAAAAGCCAGATTGTCCAAGGAATTTCATGCTTCACACTCGACCCATTATGCAAGATCAAGATTTTCCCATTGATCCGAACTCTAAAGATGCCAAACAACCAAGGCCGAGTATCGAAAGATGTGGAATGGAATGTGGCAGATACTGCGTACCTTGTCCTTGCTTGCGGAAGCTGCATCTTCGAATCTCGCGGTTGAGTGTTGGTGGCATTTGGCTTGGCTCTAAATCTCTCACCTCAGGCCATTTCAGTTCAGGCTCATGTACGGAATATGCAGGAAGGCGTGCGTGCGTGTTGTCTGTGGTGTATGCCCAACTACCTTACTCATCCTGTGTCTGTCTACTAAGACTTTCATGGCTATCGCGGGAACCACGATGGCAGGCCATCAGGGTAAATGATGTGCATCATACGACCGAGACGGCGTATTTACCAGCTTATATAAACAAACAGCAAACCCCAAGCAGCTCAGCTCCAAATAGCTCAGAACTTCATCCGCCTTGCTATGCACGGCAACCAGTGTGTTGCTTCAGGCCCCCTCGCCCAGTAATCGCCCCATCCCAGCGCCTGTAGGGGAAGCGGATCCGCTAATGTCGCCTGAAAGCTTACCACCCGCCCGTCAGGTCCGAAGCCGTCCTCTCCCGGTCCCCCGCGTCCGCATCCGCGATCCCGAGCGCTATTCCCTATCCCGCAGCTCCGCGCCGGTGCTGCTCCGATCCGTCGGCCGCATTGACCTCGAAGAAGAATCACGGTATCTTGGTGATAGAGCTCGGGCTCACGGAGGCGCAAATGTCACGGCACAACAGCAGACGTAAGAATGGCCCGGGATGCAGCCGATGAGGAGATTTCTTGGGCCCGGGATACAAAGCCGGAGAAAACACGTGGGATGCGTCCACGGGGATACAAGACAATACGACTCGTCAATGGGCCATGATCTGAGAGAATATCAGCAGCCACAAGACGCGGGATACCATCCTTCTCGGGATGTTGGACCTTGTTATCGAAGGAGCCGGTTCCACACACCACCGAGTCTCATGCGCCAGACTTCGTCGGTGTGTATTCGATGGGTCAACTTACACGACGACAGTTATGGAGCTGCCGTCACGCGTCGATAGCTTCCCCTGGAGCTCCGAGCTCTCTTATTTTCCCGGTTCTGTTTTTGGCTCTAGGTCTCGTCCCTCACCGACGGTTTGACAGCCGGCGTGTCTTGACCCCACCGGAATTGCCCGTTTCCATTGGGGCGGGTAAATGCCATCTGGCTAAATGCGATCATGCCCTCAGCAGAATTATCAGAGAAGGAAAAGAAGGAAAAACTTCTCTGCAAGCGCTCCCGTCATGAGAAGGCCTCGAGTCAAACTGGGGCCCTCGCCGACCTCCGTAGTGCGGCACTTGAGGTAGCCACCACCACCTCGGTCGAGGGTTGCAGCGAGCATCATGGCTTCTCTATTGGTGAGGGTCTAGATACTCGACCTTTTGCCGCGTCTTGGTATCGCGGGGTCCACGCACCGTGACGTGGGGGGTATCATGGCTTCGTTCTATGAGTGAAGAGAGACGAGAAGAGTTGGTGGGAGAGAGAGGGAGGCCAAAGGAAGCGGGCATGTGATGTCTCGATGCTTGATGCTTGCAGACGCCCCCTCCTCCTCTTCTCGGGTCGTGCCATCACCTCAGTCTATTTGAGCTGCACATCTCGCCCTCATCAGCAGATTCTGCATTTTCCCCGGCCGGATGGAAGCTTGTGCCTGAGACTCTTCAGCTTCAGCCTTGGGAAAAGCAGTTGACACTTTGCGACGACAATTGAAGAGGGTCATCTCCACATTCACCACCCTAGTCTTCTGCCCCTCGATATAAGAGACGGACATCCCACACCGGAGAAAAGCAGGCCACACCTACCTCTCTCTCCCTCCTCATCTCACGTTTCCTCACTTCTGTTCTCTTCAACTCCAACACAGATCCAGACACCGCAACAATGGCCAGCGTATGTAGCTCACCACCCCTCACTACCCCGCCATCATGACGTTGCGACACGACTGACTTTTGGACCCCTCGCAGAACCTCTCCTTCGTCCTCAACAAGCCCGGCGACGTCACCTTCGAGGAGCGCCCCAAGCCCACGCTCCAGGACCCCTACGATGTCCTCGTCGCCATCAACTACACGGGCATCTGCGGCTCCGATGTGCACTACTGGGTCCACGGCTCCATCGGCAAGTTTGTCGTCACCGACCCCATGGTCCTGGGCCACGAGTCGGCCGGCACCATTGTCGAGGTCGGAGCCAAGGTAAAGACGCTGAAGGTCGGTGACCGCGTCGCCCTCGAGCCTGGATACCCCTGCCGACGATGCTCCAACTGCCTCGCCGGCAAGTATAACCTCTGCCCGGACATGGTCTTCGCCGCTACTCCTCCCTACCATGGTACCCTGACCGGATACTGGGTCGCCCCCGCCGATTTCTGCTTCAAGCTCCCCGACAACGTCTCCCAGCAAGAGGGCGCTCTGATCGAGCCCCTCGCCGTCGCCGTCCACATCGTCAAGCAGGCCAAGGTCAAGCCCGGCGACTCGGTCGTTGTCATGGGCGCCGGCCCCGTCGGTCTCCTCTGCGCCGCCGTCGCCCGCGCCTACGGAGCCTCCAAGATTGTCAGCGTCGACATTATCCAGTCCAAGCTCGACTTTGCCAAAGACTTTGCGTCCACCCACATCTACGCCTCGCAGCGCATCTCGCCCGAGGAGAACGCCAAGAACATCCTCGAGGTGGCCGGTCTTCCCGACGGAGCCGACGTCGTCATCGATGCCAGCGGCGCCGAGCCCTCGATCCAGGCCAGCATCCACGTCCTCAAGGTCGGCGGCAGCTACGTGCAGGGCGGCATGGGCAAATCGGACATCACCTTCCCCATCATGGCCATGTGCATCAAGGAGGCTACCGTGAGCGGCTCGTTCCGATACGGCGCCGGCGACTACTCGCTGGCCGTCGAGCTGGTGGCCACGGGCAAGGTCGACGTCAAGAAGCTCGTGACGGGCGTCGTTGAGTTCAAGCAGGCCGAGGAGGCCTTCAAGAAGGTCAAGGAGGGCGAGGCGATCAAGGTCCTGATCAAGGGCCCCAACGAGCAGTAGACGAAGAGAGTCGCAAGTCGGCCTTAACTGTGGACTGAGTGAAATGACGACGAACGCGGAATCAGCAGAACGGATCGGTCAGAGCAGTCAGCGGAGATGGTGGACAAAAGCATAGAGACATGAGAAGAAAAAACCACACGCGACGCGGCCATGAGCCACACAATGTGGCGCGGCCCCAAGCAAACAAAAAAGAAGCCCCCGAAGAAGTCTGCGAGGAGAAAAGAGGCTTTGAGACGGATAGGGCTTGCCGGCGGTAGGGCGGGCGAAAGAGTTGAGGCGTCAAGGTTTGTTGTCATGGATCATGACACTTGACGCAACGAGGAGTCTACGTACCTACAAGCATATATCGAACGCCCATGCTCGTTTCCGGCGAGACAGGGGCCATTTAAATTGATGATGGTCTGTTTCACCAGAGAGGTTCAGTCCGAATTCGTGATTCTCCCTTGTGCTGAAGATGGCGCCATGTCAAGGCAGCAGGACTGAGACATTGTGTCCCCATACCCTCGTACCAAGCGCCAATTCTGCGGAGATAGGCAGCGAGGCTCACAGCATGTCCATTAAAGGATGCGGAGCCTCCACGAGAACTAATAAGCTCTGCCCATCACCCCAGTTCCGAACTGTAATCTCTGGCTGGTCCGTGATAAAGACAACAGGGCCCTCATTCCGCACTCTAGCCTCACAATTCCGCTCAGGCACACCTCAACGGCCTGCAAGGACCCGCTGGCAAGGCTCTCCCCGACAAAGCATGCTCCACCTCCAGTTCAGCTCCGGCTTTCTGTGACGTCCGTTCCAAGCTCGGCGATGAGGCTAATCGCAACCCGGGGGGGAGGGGGCTTAACAATTCCTCAATGAGAAAGCCCCTCGCCCTTGTTTGGGTAACAATATGTGAGGCATCGGAGTTTGTCCAACTTGTAGCCGAATGAGAGACACATAGACGCAAGGAGGGGGGACCACACCCCAGAAATGACTTGGCACATGCCCCAGCACGGGATCGTCCCCCGACATGAATCCTTCGCTGCATGCATCACATCTTGTTGCTGGCAAATCAGATGTGAGGAATTGCCGATGGTCGCTTGATTCATTCCCCTCCTCCTGCTCTGCTTTTTAATCAATATTTTACGGATAGCCTTGTTAAGCTTGTTCGCTTAAGTGTTGACACGATGGTTGATCAACCTTGGCTGAGCAGGAACCAACTGTTTGAGCTAACAGTCTCTAAGCCCTCTTACCAGGAGAGAAGCTGTGTGTGAGTTACGAACTGCGGACAGCGCTTCCACTTCTCTGTTGTAACGAGCCGGGCGAGTTTGTCTTTTATTTTTAAGACTGTGGCTTGAGATGGCGTCGGAAGTCATCAATTATCGAACCTTTAGTCCTGCACCCCGTCAGACGCCATCTCCGCTCTCATCAACGGGTACGGGACCTGTCTCTCCTTCAGCCTTCTTTAGATGCCGACTTGCCGGAGGTTTGAGTAAAACAGCTTGCAGGGGTGGCGGGTTAGACAACGACAAGGGAGCAACCCTGGTCACCTCGGGTCTCGACTATCGAAACTCTGCATCAAAGCGCTTCTGGGTCCGCAGCCGGAGCCTTATACGCACTTCATCGCAACAACAGTCATAACTCATAGAATGGACAGGAAACCAAGCGTATATCTTGTACAACGTTACATGTCAAGCCATTTCCGTTCAAGATTCTAGCCCGCCACATTTTCCACGAGATATGATTTAGAAAGGGGAAGGAAACGCCCCTCCCTGCTCTTGACGCCGCGTTTTCGATGTCGCTCCACTCGCGACAACGCCCGACGGAGCCCGTGATGCTTCGTTAATGGCCAGCCCGGTGCGGCTGAAGGGCGCTAACGCAGCCGTACCGACAGGGTCCCTCAATCTGCCTTGGGGCTGCGCGAGATGCAGAAGGGCGTACAACACGGCCGCGGATGGGCGGTATAGATTTGATTGCTCATCAAGTTTGCAGAGGCGGCTCTGCGCGTGCGCCCGACGTATAAGGCGTTTGTGTCGCCCAGCTTCCTTCTTTCACGCGTGCCCAGAGATTTAACTAGATACTAGTTTTGCACTTTTTTCTCTTGGCTGAGATTTGGCGTTGACGACTTACACGGGACCGAAGAGGACTCATACTCACTCACTCATACAACTCGACCTCACAAACCCATCGCAATGGAGCAACCTCAAGAAAAGCCTAGGGCAAACCATGTCCTCAGAACGCCCTTTTGGGTTATGATCCTCCGTGGTCTTCAATTCTTCATCTCCCTTGTCATCGTCGGTATCTGTGGTCGCATGATGCACGATGCCTACATGGAGGAGCATGGCTTCAACATCGCTATTGTAAGCTTTCACAACTCCCAGAAACCATTAGTCAAACTAACTCAATGTGCTCCTTAGGCCATCCTCACCTGGCTTGCCGTCGCCTATGCCGTCTTCACTGAAAAGATCCCCAGCCTAAACAGCGCCTACCACATCCTCGCAATCATCATCGCCGACGGTCTCCTGGTCATCCTCTGGCTCGCTGCTTGGGCTTCTACAGCTGCCAAGCGCGCCAAGTATGTTGTTCCCGTCAACGTGGACAACTGCTACGATGACGGCAGCAACATCGACAGCAAGTACTGTGATATCGTGTACAAGCGCCATGACGGCCTCGACAAGCGCAGCGATGAGAATGTCATTCTTACCAAGCTTGGCCTGGCCTTGTTCTCCGCCATTGCCGGTCTTGGCGCCCTTGTCTGGTGAGTCTTTTCAGACATGTTGAGCATTTGGGCCATTGACTAACATGTAATCGCAGGGTCCTCTTCATCGCCACTTTCGTCTATACCTTGATCATGTTCCTCCGCGGCCGCAAGGAGGGTCGCTTCCCCATCGGCAGCGGCTCAGTCGCCACCACTCCCAGCAACAACTACCAAATGGAAACCAAGATCTCTGAGACTCAGCCTGCGCTTGCCCCTCAGCCGGGTTACCAGGCCCAGCCCCAGACTCAGCAGTACCAGCAGCCCGCCCCTGGCCAGTTCGCTCCTCAACAACAGCAACAACAGTTCCCTCAAGGTGCTCCCGCTCCCGCTCCCTACCAGCAGGCTCAAAGCCCCTTCCAACAAGCACAGAGCCCTTACCAACAGCAGGGTGCCTATCCTCCTCCCGCCCAGGCCCCTTACTCTCCCCAGGACCAGCAGAACTACGGACAATATCCTCCCCAACAGCCGCAATCTCAACCCCAGACCTATCAGCAACCCGTGCAGCATCAACACACCGGTCAGAGCCAGCCTTATGGAAGTGAGCTGGATGGACAGAGCCAGTACACCACTCCTCCTCCCGCTGCTACGTCGCCGCCTCCCCAGCACTACCAGCAGCCGCAGCCTTATCCTGCGCAGGCTTATCCTCAGCAGTAGTTGATGACAAGACATGTTGATATAGCAACAAGACGGAGTTTACGGCGTGCGGTGTTTTGTACTGGTGTGTTTGATATCCATGGTCGGTAGTGCAAAGAGCTTAGGATCTGGTACATCTCTTATATCTCCCTTGCCACTCATAGTAATAAATGTCACATGGCGTTTCATTCTTTATTGTTCTCGTGCGGAAGCCTTGGAGTGAATACAGTATTCAATCCGTACATCTACTCAGAACCTAAACTTTTTCTATTACTTTCTCTCTTCCACCAACATCACACTCTACACAATTCTCTATCGCGATTGTCGCAACGCTCTGTCTTGTGTAATAACAACACTGGCAGGCTAAGCAGCTAATAGCCGACGGAAACCCCAGCTCAGCTGAATGTTCTATTACAGGTAACGCAGAAACCAAGGTTCTATCCCGAGGGCAAGAACTCGTTGACTTGAGCAATAACGACGGCCGAGGTATAGTAGGCGTCTATGCCAGGCGAATTGCCGTACTACGCAGCTCGAACATTAGAGACACAAATCACAACCAATTATATAGGTCTTGACTTACAGTGTTGAATGCAACAGCAAGTTCTTTGGGAGTCTGAGTGCTGGGCGGGTAGTTGAGCCAAGTCACTGGTCGACACGGATACAGAGGTTTGTCGTCGGACCGTCTCACGCCGATTTTATCAGGGCGCAATCTCTCGTCCTGGCAAGACCAGTCTTCCCAGGCAATCGCCGGACTCGGTGCGTCGGAAACATGCACACAGCCATCGTCCTCGTCGTCACCATCGGAGCGCCAGTCACGTTGGTCCTCCCGCCATTCTGCATCGTCGAGCACCGCGCTGACTCGAGCGCTGCCTAAGATGCGCTTGAGAGCTTGGTAGACAACCATGTCCAGCCCTTTGAGAGAGTGGTGGAGGGTTTCGACGGACGACTTGGAGGTGTGAGGGTAGGCGTGAGTGCAGGTAAACCCCACAAGACCTCCTGGTAGAAGAGTGTTAGGGCATGTGCCAAGGTCTAACGGAAGAACGTACCCGATGATAGGAAGTCTTCGCTTTCGAGCAGTTTCTCGAGGGCGTTGTAGAAGTGGAGTGATTCCTGGTCCAGAGCTGGCAGGTGAGCGGCCATGGAAGCTGGGCCATAGGTTGTCCAAAAGAGGTTGTAGGTCAGGGTCATACGATGACCTTCAGTGACCTCCAAGACTTCGTGCTCGCAGTCGGAAAAGAAGGCGGCCCATTGGACGGTGTTGGTACTCTGAGATGCCCAGTCGAAGACGATCTCGCGACCTCCATGTCGAACTGCAAGTTGGCCGCCTTGGTGTGGAACTTGGAGACAGACGACGAGAGAGCCCATCTGGCTGTCGGATCGTGGAGTGTCGACATGAGGCTTGAACTTGCCAGAAGGGCTTGAGTATACCTGCCGTGTATGTCAGAATTGGGTAAATAATTGACACAAACGATCAGGAGCCTTACGTTCAGTTTGTACAACTCTGCTTTGACACCCAAAGCATTCGTATTCCCCTGCGCGAGAACTTGATTGATAGTATCGACGATACCATGCTCGTACGGGTTGAAGCTAGTGCTGAAGCCAGTCTTGTCCATCTTGCCTGCCTTGCGGTATTCCTCGTCAAGGACTTCCTGGGAACCGACTCCAAAGGTGGCAGGCTGGCAGTCCTTCAACAACAGCTCGAAGGACTCTTTGGAAGCCGCATCATCATCCACGGGCAAGGTGAGCTTACGACACTGGCCTTTTTCATGGCGGTCCCAACGAATTGATAGTGGGCAGTTATCGGATGGGGTGCTAGTAGAAGACTCGGGATTGCTGATGGTGCCTCCGATGGCAAAGACGTCCTTTCCCGCGCGTTGATGCAAGGCGGAGGAGACGGCACGGAGGAGATCCTGGGACGACGGAGTATTATCACCAGAGGCGGACATTTTGCAGATGGTTCAGAGTAGAAGAATTGAAGTGATTGCTGAAATTAAAGAAAACCTGGCATGGCTGCCACTGCCTTATGTACAGGTAAGTACGGGAAGGAGGTACGTTGGGAGCATGTTGGTCCTTCCACATGAACTCGATTCACGATGATACAAAGCTTGGGTCTCAAATCTTGTGCTACAGTCTCGCCTGCGTTTGGTCTTCAAGGTTGTAATGAGGGCATGTGTTAATTAAACGGTTCCAATGAGGGCCCAGTGCTGCCTGGGATGCCTGGTGAGAGCGTGAATCTCGCGGCAATGTCTCTCGGGTAGCTAATTTGTTTGCGTCTTGGCATCGGCACGTCACTCACTTGTTGACCTTGCCTGATGTTGGGTGACATGGCGTTTGTAGGTTTATGATTGCATGACAACTGGGTTCTTGATGAAATTGTCAGTTGGCCATGTTAATTGCATCCTTCATCTCATACCCTGGCCGAAGTTCACCATGTGTAAGTGGAGGCTTCTCAGCAGGCAACCAAAGGCTCCACCAGCCACGAGAAACCCGCGAACGACCACCTACACCTACCCATGAGAAGGAGTTATTTGACATAGTCAAGTCACAATACTCTGCCATGAAATCTTGCATGTAACCCCTCAACGGTGCCGAATATGGAGCCGGCTTGCACAAGGACCAGACACGTTGACAAGCTTACGACACGATGCCAGTCCCCAACCCTTGAGAACATATACCATCATACGACGACATCGACTCCGATACGCACAATATGCAAGACCAATTCTCCATGTTTCCTCTAAATTGCCCAAACTCCATCCACCACCGGATACATGGCGCAACTCGTCTCCCGACCGGCCCCCGAAACGGCAGGCGGTGAGCCAAATTCTGCCACCCATGGGCTCACCTCGCTACCGGCCCGCCAAAGCTCCTCGTCCGATATAGCTTCAGCGCAAGCCCGCGACATCGACGACTCCCCACGACCCTCTGCCCCCAGTAGACGCCCGGATCCGGCTCGAGAGGGCGCCTATTTTATAGTCTGCACAAATCCGAGCTCCGCGAGGGAGTCGAATGGCCGCAATGGCCGCCCAGAACCCGACGGCGCCGGAGGAGAGGCTCGGAGTGCCTTCGAGGAATCCGCTACCGTTGTCTGCTTCGCAGGAGGCTCAGGTTCGGGATATTTTCTACCAGCGAGTTCGGAAGCAGTGCGCCGAGGAGATCAAGGGTTAGTTTTGGCTCTAGAGGGGCATGGCCTGATACCATCCCCCCCCATCTTGAAGCAAAAGAAAACCGGCGCTGACTCTCTTACCAATACAGCCTTTGCCGCCTGCGCCCTCGGCCGAACATTCACAGTATCCTTCGCATGCCGCCCCGAGCACCGCACCATGAACAGCTGCATGAAACTGCACGCGACACAGACCGAGCACGACGCCGCGAGAGAGGAGTGGTTCGCCCTACGGATGGAGCGCCAGCGGGAGCGGGAGCGCAAGGCAAAGATGGCCGCGGCGCAGGAGGAGTTTATGCGCGAGTGGTGGGGGCTGCCCGAGCACGTCCGGCTGTCGAGGCAGAAGGAGATGGAGCAGCGGGGGGAGAGGATACACGGGCTCACGGCAAAGGATCGACCGCCGACCGAGGGACGGTGATACTGATGAAGAGAGGGGGGCTTGCATCTGTGGCGTTCTGGGGGGATATTGACATCTACGCTGCTCTGACACGGGGGGCTTATTGTACAGTTGACGGAGCCATGTAAGAATACAAAAGACGGTATATCAAAAGCAGAGCGATACCGAGAGTGTGGATCAACCTCGCAAGAGCAGATTCGGCTTGAACCAACGCCATGTTATCGTGGCTCACTTGGTTGCCGCCAATCTTGCCGGCATCCTCCTTGTAGCGCCGCGACCAACGACGATCGCCGGGTCCGAGGTTTCGGGTGTCAGTCAAAGAGGGTGTTTTGCATCACCGACCTGACTTTTACTGGTTGATTTCTGGTCGTGGATGTAGGTCCATTGAACCGTGGGGAGTTCCGGCGGTGAACCGTTTGAGGGCCCGACGGGAATAAGAGCGTTTGCAGAACAGGTCTCCATTCTAGCGGGCCTCAAAACTGAACGAGTTTCTCTCAGAAACAATGACGGAATATGATCTGTTTCCCGGCAGATGAAGAGCAAAGAAGCAAGGGCCACTGTTGAAATTAACCCCAAATACTGAGCCAATATCACTCTTGTTCCCGGTAGCACTAACAGACTCTCCCGCCTCTCACAGACGAGAGAAGCATCTCCTATCACACGAATCACACGGACCAACCACCCGGCCGTAAAGTTCTTGACTCTCTTTAAACTGCTGGTGTTTCCATTTCCCGCGTCTCGACCAATGGCGCTGCCCCTCCCCCTCACTTCAGCGCGCCTCGGGTCGAGCGTCTCGGCGCTTAGGGTGCTTGCTGCAGTGTGATGCGCGCGCCGATTGGCTACTGACCCCTGGGGATGCTATTTTTGGGGGCAGGGTTGCTCTAACTGTAAGTGAGGGCAGTTTGCTGCACGTCGAGGGGTATGCGAGCGCTTAAACGCTGTGCGAGACTGAGTCGTCGAGGGGAATATAATATCAGACGGCTGGGTTTGTGTTTTTTCTTGTTGGTTACGCTCTTGTTGTTGTTTGCATCTGCCGGCTCTCCTCTAAATTGCTTGGCATCACGAGAGAATCCCGACATCTTGGACTGAGCCATGAACCGGTAGCAGAGCTCAACCTCATCAGTTCAATACCTTTTTACATCGTCTTGCTAGTCTCGACTTCATTGTTTGTTTATTAGATACCCCGTCTTCGATACCCGATAATACCCAACCCTCTTCTTCTGAGAAGAAGCAGCACCTGTTTGAAACAGATCTTCATTCAACAATGTCGACCCCAACCCCCGGAGGGTTCTCTCTATTCCCGAGCCCCAACTCGTCCAAGCCGCCGCCTGTATCAAGGAACCAGACCCCGAGACCGCGACGCTCAGAGTCCCGCGAGCGCAGAGCACCAACGCCACATGATCGACGGGCTGCTACACCACAACAAGCCATGTCTCCCGAGATTTCACAATCGCCTGAGGCAGCTTCGCCTCCGAGGAATGGACGGCAAACACCCCAGAACCGGTCGCATACTCCGATTGAGTTTGACCCAGTCCGCCAACAACAGCAACAACAGCCTGAACGCCCGCAACCAGTCAAGGTCCAGAGGCCCCGGCCGACAGTTGAGATCCCAGGGCGCTCTGATACTGCCTTTTCTCAAGCCAACACCCTTGTTCGTGCCAGCAGTGAACGTTCCCGGAGTTCAATAGCTAAGCCGCCGTTGGGTGACCCCTCCACTGAGCAACCTATTCGCTCCATCTTCCCGACTTACAACCCGGATGTACCACTGGGCCAGCAGAACTATGTCCCCACCGAGAACCGCCCGGCCCCAATGCCACGGGCTGTCATTAGCAGGCAGACATACTATGAGACTCCGACAACCACAACCCGGAACCCGCCTGTCCGAAGCCCGGTCCCGGTTGTTAGCCCCATGAGCATCCAGTCTACAAGGACCCCTACATGGCCACAAAGGGCAGCCCCTCAAGAACCTCCCCTGGTGCCCACAACCTCCTCCAATGAGCAGCTCAAGAACCTATGGAAGGTTGCCAATGGATGGCAAGCATCTCACTCAGAGGGACGGGTGTATTGTATGAAGTTGAGCCAAGAGAAGGACGCCCCCGTCTATAGTCTCTCATCCGCATCACAACCGTTTTACAACCTCCGCATCGACCCCACCTCAGCCTCAGCCTATGTCACCCTCACAAGACATGATCCTAACAAGCCCTACAAGGCTCCCAAGCCTGATGCCAGCTCCTCAGCGAGCAGCATCATCAGCGGCGTTGTCGGCCACGGCAGTAGCCCAAGCAACAAGGTGACCGACACCAAGCATTGGCAAGAAGCCATCAGCACGACCATTGAAGAGGAGACCCGGAAACATCCTCCCAATGACGGTCTTGTCTCACTTCTCATGCCTACACCTGCCACAAAGATGGCCATCGAGAAGGCGAATGATCCCACCGCCGTCATGATTGCTGAGCGGGAAGCCGCCCGCCTCGTCTGGGATGAGGACAGCTCTCACCACTTCCTCGTACACCCTGCCCTTGCGACTCCTTTCTGCGTCACAATTGAGCGTTCGCCCTCGTGGTCGCGCGTTGAGTACACACTTGAGCACAACGAGTCTCCTCAACATCTTGCCAAGCTCACCCGTGACGGCACTGGTGGCGGCTGGCTTGAGATTGACACGGGCATCGCTTCAAAGATTGAGTCGTACTTTATCGTCGACGTGGCCGTAGCAGCATTGCTACTCGTAGCTTCAGCAGACGAGAAGAACACACCCGCCATGGAAGTTTTCGAGCCCCCGCCACCCCTGCTGCTCACCGCCAAGCAGGAAAGGCGACTAAGCAAGCAGAGCAAGCGCGAGGAGAAGAAGCGACGAAAGATGGAGTCGTTTGAGATTGATGTCGAGAGCCAGGATGAGAGCCTGGGCAAGAGCAAGTCCAAGGAGAAGGAGGACAAGCTACCGTTCCTGATCCGGGTGATTGTCAAGATCGTCAAAGGCTTGTTTGCCTGCTTCATTTGGGTGTTGACGATTGGCTTCAAGTGCTTTGGCGGCGTATTCAAGGCTGCATATAAATGTATAGGGTCCAAGTATTAATGCAATCAGGTAACGATAGAGGCTGGGTCATAATCGGGCAGGGAGCATCTGAAAGGAATCTTTCATATTTTTGTATCATGTATCATTAACCCACGGCGTTAAAAGGGGGGTATCGATTAGCTATGCACTGCAAAGCGAGCCGTAACGAACAATGAAGAATGATGACGGGAAACAAGGAAAGAATTGCTTTTGAGGCTTGCCCAGTTTTTACCGCTTCCGTGTCCGCACCATGATCTTCTTGCCTTTGCGAGTTGTTCCTCCCGACGTCGCTGTCTTTGCCATCTTTGCGCGCTGGATCTCGAGCTCGCTCTCGGCGTCTGTGAGGGCCTTGAGCTTTTTGCGCGCATTCTCGAGTTGGCCTCGTAGACGGCGGAGAGACTTGGCGCGCTCGAGCTCTGGACTATCCTTATCGTCAAGACCCTCGAAGGTCTTGCCGGCTGTATCCTTGTCGTCCTCGTCCACATGTTTTTCTATCGTTTCTTCCCGTTGCTCTTCGTCGTCCATAAAGACGATTTTTCGTGGCGCTTTCGGTTTTAGAGGCGCTGAAAAGTCGAACTCGGAGTCGTCATCGTCGTCTTGCTCTTCCTCCTCATCCTCGTCGAGTTTGTCGAACCCTCGTGTGAGAACCACCTGCTCTTCCAGTCTGGCGACCTCCTTCGCTATCACCTGTCGCATCGTCCGAATGTAGCCAATATCTTGTGTCTTGAGCAGGCGCACGGTATCAACGTCCATGGCTTGGTTTCCGCGATCGCCCTGGACAGTTCCGCTCCAGCTCTTGCCGTCCTTAATCCTGGATCCGGGTCCCTTGCGGGACATCATTCCAAAGTAAAATTCATCCTCGTTACGATCGGCCGCCTTGTCTTTGAGGGCCTTGAGATGCGCCTTCTTCTTGTTGAAGTCCTTGGCTCGGAGCGAGTAATCCTGCCATCGTCAGTAGCTGGTATAGAAGGCGGGGCGAGGATTCGACAAACCTTGTGCTTCTCGAGGAGACCGAGGCGCCGGCGCTCCAGCGGCTGGGCTCGCTCACGGTGAGGCCGCCGTGCGACAGCATTTCGCATGGACGACATCTTGCTAGACTGGAAGCGGGATGCGGAGGGCTAACGGCAATAAACGATTGCAAGGTGAAGAATCAATCGCTGGCGACTACATGAGAGGTTGGAGGCAGGACGAGGCGGCAGAATTTTTCGAATTTTTGGCGGTGAGGGAGTGGCTTGACAGAGGGGCGACGCCACAATTGCCCTGAGTTTCAAGGCCCCATTGCGAGACCCGACGGAACTCTCATTCAACTCCGATTTGCTCAATCGTAAAAAGGTTAATTTTGGCCTTGATCTATCAGATCTCTCGATGCAATACATCTTCAACAAAGAGTGCCTCCCCTCTCAACCATTTTCACGAGCTTCCTCGGATCGGATCCGCAAGGTGACCTTCAGCAAGTAAATGGCTGGCCATGGTCAAACATCTGAGCTCCAGATTTCAGCGGAGGATCATGTGTCAGCGCCAGGTCTGAGACACAGTGCGATGCTCTCGGCTCATCACCCAGCCCGCCCCTGATAATTCATTATCGAGTTGCCCTGCCGCTGTTTATCTGTCTTACCGTAAGCCTTAAGCTCGCTACCGTGCATATCTGTGCTCCTACGACGGCTCTAGCGGTTATTATTAGAACTCTGTTGCCAACCCGTGTCGAGAACCAAGGTGTGAAATGTGGGGGAACGAGAATCAGGAGAATTCATCTCGTCTGCAGCCTGTTCTGTTGGCGTCTGGGATCCCGGCCCCTCCCCTGAGGCCCTGCTTACGGCTCCCGTATAAGATCTGCCCCGGTCCCGATCGCTCCCCGTCCGGCCGCCATCATCTCTCATCGGCATTGAGAAAACACCCATCTCGGCGCTTTCTTTCCGAAATCCCAATGGTTACCTGAGTTGGAGTCGTGCTTCATTCCCTACCTTTTTTCCCTTTCCCTTTTCGTTTTCCTTTTTTAATATTGGGGGGTATTTCTGGAAATCATGGGGGTTGGATTACCTTTTACTGCGTCGAGGGCAATCCTCTCGCTGCTTATTACTTGCGTGGTATTCTACTGCCTTCTGAATGGCTTCACGCCACCACAGAGTCCCAACGGCATACGGTTTATTCCCAGCAGCTATGATTGGAGCAGGCACCCTCTCAAACACCCGCTGCGTGTCAGCAGCATGGCCAGGCCTCCCCGAGGATCCCCTAGCAATCTGCCCAGAATCCAGCATGATTTCTCTGAAAATGAGTTGAAGAAGCGGGATTCCGAGACGATGGAGCAGAGGCGGGCAGAGGTCAAGCAGGCCTTCGAAAAGACGTGGGCCGCATATGAGAAGTATGCGTGGGGTCGGGATGAATTGAAGCCGCTCAGCTTGGAAGGGAGCGATACCTTTAGCGGATGGGCTGCGACCATCGTCGACAACCTTGATACCCTGTGGATCATGGACATGAAGCGCGATTTCTATAAAGCTGTTGACTTTATAGCCCGCCTCGACTGGGATCTCCCGACTAGCGATGGATTCAACGTCTTCGAGACCACCATTAGGCATCTCGGAGGCCTGCTTTCGGCGTATGAGCTCAGCGGAGAGAGCGTCTTGCTGGCCAAGGCGATTGAGCTCGGCGACCTTTTATATGCCACCTTTGACAACCCGGAACGCATGCCGCCGCACACCATCAAATTCCACGAGCTCAAAGGCGGCAGAGGCCATCCAGAGCCGCGACAGAGCACTGCCAGTCTCGGCAGCATGACCATGGAGTTTACCCGCCTGTCGCAGCAAACCGGGAACCCGAAGTACTACGACGCCGTCGACTACATCTCCCGAGCTTTTGAACGAACGCAGAACGAGACTGCTCTTCCCGGTCTATGGCCTCTTCAGATCAATGCGAAGATGGGATTCAGAGTGGACGACACGAGGTTTGGCCTGGGCGCTAACGGCGACTCGCTGTACGAGTATCTCATCAAGGAGTATGTTCTGTTGCAAGGACTCGACCCCAAGTACGAAAAGATGTACCTTCAGGCCGCCGACGCTACGATTAAGCATTTGATGTTCCGACCGAGGTTGCCTGGTCAGGACGACCTGCTTATGCTGGGAGAGGCCAAGGTCCTACCCCGCACCAAGGAGGTGAAATTGAAGACAGATGTCGAGCACCTCACCTGTTTCGCCGGAGGCATGTTTGCCCTCGGCGGCAGAGCCCTTGGACGCGATGACCACGTCGTCATCGGCGACAAGCTGGCTCGCGGGTGCGCCCACGCATACTCTGTCTTCCCCCACGGGCTCATGCCCGAGATTGTCGAGGTCGAGGCCTGCCCGAGCAGGGAGCCATGCGAGTTCATTCCAGCATCAAAGAAGGAACCACTGGGATTCCAGGCCAGGGACAGGCCGTATCTCCTCCGACCGGAAGCTGTCGAGAGTATTTTTGTCTTGTACCGCATCACCGGCAACAGGGAGTTTAGGGACATTGCGTGGAACATGTGGACTTCGATCAAGACGGCCGCCGAGACAAAGGAGGCGTTCGCTGCCGTTGAGGATGTCACCGCTGAGCAGGTCAAGTTGAAGGATTACATGGAGAGCTTCTGGATGGCCGAGACTCTGAAGTATTTTTATCTCATCTTCTCGGATGAGGATGTCATCAGTTTGGATGAATGGGTCTTTAACACAGAGGCCCACCCAATGAGGAGGATGTCGTCTTAAAGCCCATGTTTAGAGTCCTAGTGGTATATACAAAGGGGACATTCAAACCTTATTCCAGTAGCACTATCGCTTTGATCCACAAGGCTAACTCAATAGCCTACTGAACTAGTTTAACAGTGCTATAATACGCGACTAACACCTCACACTAACGCTCAAATATAAATATCCAGTCGCCTGGTTCCTTCTTAGTTCCCAAAACTCAACTTATGCCGCTTCTACCGCTTCGGCGTCCTCATTTTTGCGCTGACAGGAATCATCGTCGATCTGGGCATCCTGCCTTGGTCGGGAGAGTGCGCGCTCCGATGACCAAACGTCGGTAGCCGAGGCCACGTCTCTAGGCTCAGTGAGCCAGATCTCCAGCATGGCGGGTTCTTACAATGTCAGTGCAAGCTATTTGAGTGTTACAGGCTAACTGGGTTACCTGGAGCCTTCTTGTCCTTACTTCCTTTCTGCTTGTTGGAGTGCTTCTGGAGAGACATTCTGCACTTGGAAGACTGAAAATGAATGCTTGATCTGCTATTAAATTGCTTGCTGTGCTGTGCTAGATATTCTACTCGCAGTTGACATCTTGCGCTCCCCTTTTAGGGCCCTGAGAGCCGCTGCTCCTGTCTCTGCTCCTTGAATACTCGTTTGCTCCGAGTCTTTCTGAGTTCTGAGATGGAGCGGATTAGGGTGGTGGCCTCAAAAGAAAGTCCAGCTGCCACACCGCGCTTCAACACGACCCGAGTACCAGTCATTCCAATCGGCCGGCAACCCGAACTCTTTTCGGGATGCTGACGCAGCATCTGGGCAGTCATCATTGTGCCAATGGAAATGGCGTCTCGGGTTCCCATCCGAGGGGAGATTTACGAATGAGGGGTAGCTACAGTAACCTCACCGGGCGGGGAGTGTGCGGGGAAGTTTGTTCCGTCCCGCGTTTACCTACCCACGCGGTGCGCAAAAGAAACGGGACTCCAAAAGCATCTGACAGAAATATTCGCACACTCTGACTGCTTGTAGATCCGTGGTAGTGTTCCACTATTTCCTTCAGCCCCAGCACTTTTCCCCGTACAGAGTCCCGTTTATTTTGCACACCGCGTCGTACCGTGTCATCTCAAAAAACTTTTCCGCCAAAACGTCACAATCCTAGTAGTTGAGTGGTCCAGACAGGAAAAGTGGAGGAGCTAAGCTGTCTCAATTTTTTGAGATAATACGGCACACCTGCTTCGAGAAATGGAAGGCGATCACCTGACCGGACTTCAATATCGCGACTCTCTTGACACGACACACGATCACCGAGCTCATCAGTTAACCGCCGGTCACCTGACCGGTCGCTGTCATCGTTTTGGGTCTGGATGCGTTCAGCAGACACGACTTGCATCGCGAACCATTTGCCTAACCGTGGCCTATGTCCCATGGACCGCCATCCCAACCCGTCACCATCTGGGTGCTCCAGTATAAATATCTAGCTGCTCATGCAGACCCACCAATACTTAATCATCATCAAATGTTCTAGAGTTTACAAACAACTTTCAGTTACCAATGATGAACCTTCCAGGTGCCAAGTCAGGCACGAAAGGTGTCTTGGAGAGTGACGGCCTTTTGGCTGGTCTCTCCTATCTCAACAAAGTACAAACCCTCACCGATCAAACTTGCCAGAAATTCGTGAACTCTGCTGAACATGTTCGACAAAATGGTTCGGGCTTGCTCCTGGTGACAGAATATCCGCAACAGTCTCCAAATGGGCTTGACTGGTCGCCCATTCAAGACATTCGACTTGGTATGGAGCAATGTTGGCAGCGCCTTGTTGAGCTATCTCCCGCCCTGGTCTCCCCCACGGTCAACTCGCTTCTCGGTACTTACACCAACGCAACACATCTCCAAGAAGCAGGTATTTTTGCACTCCGCGATACTTTAACTGGCCCAATGCCCGGTTCCCTCCACAAAATCTTTGCGCTCTGTACCCTCTCTTACGTCCTGTCCTGCTGCTTGAAGAACAAGGGCAAATTGGTTAGACAACAAATTCTGGCCGACGTCGACATCTGGCGGAACGCACTTCAAACCCATCAGGACCGCCAAGCATTCAGCTGCCTTGCCGAAATTTGCTGGTCGGAAGCCCACAATCATCCTTATGTGCTTGAGCCGCATGATCGTGAACCTTCCTCCACATTGCCCCCGCACACTAACGGCGCTCTCAACTCGCTTCCCCACAAAGACTCAGCCGTGGGCTCTACCGATGCTCCCAGCTTTTCTGCTTGGGGTAGTGAGGGGAACTCGGCTGGTTCGATAGGTAACGACTACTGTTATCTACTCGACAATGTGGCCGACCCTTTATGGTCTGCCGCTGCTGAACCTATCGACGTCTCGGCTGGAGAAGCCGACGATGTTCTCCAACTTGTCAGCCCCCCCGGAACGAATCATTCTGAGCAGAGCAACGTGACTAGAATTGAGGAAACACAAATCACGGCGACAGCGACCACTGATGCTCATGTCCTACAGAAAACGGCGGTGATTACTAACATCATATGCTTCTTCGACGACTGTAGCACGTTGATGCATCTCCTCTCTGGTGGCGGCATAACTGCAAAGGACCTGCAGTCATCCCTCTCCTTCAACCAAGAACGCTTTGAAGTCAAGAATCGCATCAAGGACTCGTATCTACGACCCTTGCAAGACGAGCAATCGTCCAGAGATGCTTCTTCAACGGCAATTCTCTTGATTGCTGAGAGATTCGTTGATCTTGGCTACCTGCAGAGCATTGAAGAAGTGGAGACATACCTATGGATTGTCGGAAGGGTAGGAGGTCCAAATAATTGATGACTGCTTCGCACTAACATTGATGATCCATAGGACATACTCCCTAGCCGTGCAGTCTATCATGAGTTCTGTCAAACTTTGCTCAAGTTTTCAGGCGAGGGCGAGTCATCGGCCAGTTCTCCCAGTACGAAACCCAAGAAACGACGGAGAAGCCGGACTATCGCTAGTACACCACATGGGGTGAGGCCGAGTCGGTATGTATCGGAAGTCTTCAAGCACACTCTACTATATCACCAGTGCTGACCTCTTACCTAGAAGGGCCATTGCCTGTCCGATTTGTAGAAGAGAATTCTCTAGGGTATGCAACATGGAGCGGCATGTTAACAGAGTACACCGACCGGAGAGTCGAGTTACCTCTCGGGCCTCGAGCGTTGCAGTTGCAGCTGCGGGGTAGCAAAACACGACACTAGCTAAAATGGATATGTTATGGGTTTTCCTCTCCTTCTTTTTCATCTTTATCTTTTGAACGGTCACTTCGGGTAAGAGCGGTAACAAATAAGCTTTTTAAAGATTGCTTGGAGTCAAGTTGTCGGGAAGGTCGCGACGGAAGCATCGGGCGGGTTATGGGAGTGCATTCGTTTCAGAATTGGCTGGAAAAATAAATATGTTACGGCGATTGGGTAATGTCGCCCACCAAGTTCTTGTAAATACATTAGATTAAAGCAGAATTCGGTATCGGTAGAAGAACGCGACAAGACTGGAAGGCGAGCGCCACGTAGCCACGCGTTGAGGGGATCACGCAGCCCTTCGGTGTTTGATGCCGCGCAAGGGTTGTGATGCCTCTCTGGCAGTTCGGATGGAGTCCGGAGCACCGACCCGCGCATCAAGGTCTTTGCCTTTTGTAGCCTGTCGTATGTGGTCTCGCGCCTGCTACATACTTACCTATAAGAGCGTGAGGCATTCAGGGTCCTTGCCCAAACCCGCTGCTAGCCTGAGGCCCGCACCCGCCTTCACTTGTACGATCTTGGCATCGACCAACACTGGGAGAAATTGCCCACTGCCCTCGGACGCAGCGATTGTATGTCTGGACTATTCCCTTCTACAGGCCTGTCGCCATGTAGCACCATCCCCCAGCTGCAAGGTTGGGTAGGTTTTAAGGCGCGAGCTCAAGAGCCTCACATCGAAGACCCCAGCCAGCCGGGTCTCGGCTCTCCATTCGCTGAGCCTACAGCTCCAGAAAATTACATGTTGAACAACTTTGCTGGAGAGGAATCATCGATTCATGCTCACAACTTGGTTCGGACCCTCCACCAAATACAGGAATTACAACCCCTCCAGAGACTTGGTCTGGCTCGGGCCAATTTTCACACCCAAATCCAGCCTTCTCGGGGCAAATGACGATGACACACACTACTGAACTACCTGGTATGAGCCCTGCTCCTAGCCTGGGACCCTCACCGGACACTGCCGCACACACAAACTGGCTCGAAAGACTTCGAGATACGATGGTGTTTACAGCCGTGGTCCAGTACTTCCAAGAGAGCCGTGATTTCTTGTATGTCTTGTCCGGCCGAGGCATGCTATTGAACGACTCGCGGTCATGCCTCGCCTAGAACCAAGGGCGTTTGCGGGAGAAGAGACACATCCGGTAACAATATCTTGACCGATTAGTTGCTTCTCAGCAACTAAAGATGCCCCGTATCGGGGAATAAATTCTGTCGCCGACACATTTGTCGAAATCGGTTACTTACAAAGTATCGGAGACGTCCAGGACTACATGACGACAATTAGAAAGGTGAGGAAGGAGTGTCAGAGCCCAGTGCCTGCTAACTTTACTGGTTTATAGGAGTTAATTATTAACAAAGCAGCGTACAAAGAGTTCCGCGAATGGGTCCAAGCCTTTCGAGAAAGCGCCCGACCATTTCCTTCATCACCTAATTTTGACAGAGGCAAGGCGTGCGTCCATCCAGCCCTTCTCAACGTAAACAGTAGCGCTAACTGTTCTATATAGACAACGCTTCTCTTGCCCCATTTGCAGTGATACGTCCGACCGAAATTGGAACATCAAACGACATCGAAAGTTGGTGCAAGCGACAAAGATATTAAGAATAAGGATTATAAAAGGCAAAGGATAAATAGTAAAAGGATAGAAGGGCGTCAGGGGAGTTTTCTCCCCAGCGAGGGCAGCATGGAATTACGCCTCCTGGTAACAGGATGCGCAGGCATTCACAATCCTGGAAAGGTCTGGCTATTTGGGTTTGCTTGCTATGAGATGGCGAAAAGACAACGTCTAAAAGGCCTGAAAGAGGGAAAAAGTGTTTAGCGGGTTACATCATGGGAGTGCAAAAGGATAGGAGCTCAGGTTGGGGGTATATATAGGAGAGGATGGGTCGGCAGGCATTATGGTGGACAGCTCTCGGGGCGACTTTTCCTCACTTTATAATATCAGGAATCACAGTCATTTTCTCTATTTATCATGCTTGAAACCGCATTGTTATATTTATAGAAGCGACGAATAACTTATATCGGCAATCCATAGTGCCCTGATGTCAAAGCTGACTGAGCCGACTCCGACAACGAACATTTTAGTTAAGAGCAACAACACAACCAGCAATCGTCCCGACACTCATAAATGTATCCAAAATTTAATCGGTAGTCTTCTGGTTTGCTCTAGAACTTAGTTCATGCCGCGTTTGCAGTATCGCCGTCCTCGTTTTTGTGCTGACGGAAGTCATCGTCGCTTTTGATGGTTTGCCTCTGTCTGGCGAGGGCCTGCTCCGATGACTAGACATCGGGAGCTGAGACAATATCGCGAGGTTCGTTAAGCCAGATCTCAAGCATTTCCGATCCTAGGCGCCGTCAGTTTAGATTTCTTAAGCGTGCCTGGCCAAAATTTCTTACCTTGTTTCTTCTTCTCCTTGCTTCCTTTCTGCTTCTTCTGGCGCTGTTTGGGTGGCATTCTACACTTTGGACTTGACACTGGTGGTGAAAGACTGATTTGCTGATGATTTAATTGTCGGGCTATTCTAACAGTATTCTGCTTTAATCTCACATCTCTCGGTCCGTTTATAAGACAATGAAAGCTTTTGCCATTGTTCTTGCTCCCAGTGCTCATCTACTCATGGGTTTTCTATCGCTCATGAGGGCTCACTTGCTCATCTGCTCATTCGTACCTCCCCTTATCAGCGCCCGTGAGCTCCGGAGCCTCGCATGGTATTGGTCGTGCGGTTCGACGGGGCATTGCTTCGGACGCGTTAAGGCATATTGCGCCTCACATTACATTTGACATGTATCACAGGGCAGATTGAGTGCTTAGCAGCTTGCCTTTATACTTTAACATTGATCACGTTAGCCTTCCTTCAGACGCCGCCGACATCTGCCAATACTCCCACGAAAAGAACGTTCCAATTGCTGAATATGTATTTTTACTAGTTGATAACCGACGTACCTGGCTTATAGTGGTTTCCCGAAGTAGGGCTGCCGAGTAGAACTTTTCGCCGGAAACATTAGAACTGTCCCCAACGAGAAGGTATCAAGTTCTGTCGATGCGCCTCATTAAACCTGAGATACTAAACCTGGAGATCTGGAGGGCCAGCCACTTCTAGAGAGCCGGCCTATATAGATCTAAAGCCGTATATTTCTCGAAACCTCTAGCACGCCTTTTTTCTTCTCTTTTGTGTATTTCCAGTGTTTGCCCGACATCCCGAGATCCGTGAATCATCCATGATTGAAACTACTCGTAAAGATTAATCCAAGAGTAACGGGGCGTGTGACAAGGTATGGTAATAGGCACAATTCCCATTGTTCGGCTGAAGAATATAGCTACGTCAGTCCTTGATTTTGCCTCTCAGTTAAGAGAAGGCCCATTCTAGATAACAACTAGAGGTCAGTTACCACAAGAGTATCTACAAGTTGTTTCCGTCAAAGTTCTAGCATATATAGGCTCTCGACTATCTTTACTTCATATCCCTCTCCACCTTGTGAGCTTTTCTAATCCAATGAAAACTGATGTTCCCTTAATCGCTTCGAGCCTTCGCCGTGAAGCACTGAGAGCCCAGTGGAGACTTAACGTTCGTTTCACAAGCAGATAGAACTCCACGCTTGGGCCTGTATTTCGTTACTAAATTGACCGACCACATTATTTTTGACAGTGAGCCTTAGAGGTAAGTCCTGATTGGTTTCTTTTTCTATTTTCCTCTTCTTCTGTCTTCTTATTTTCCCATCCTCCTATTTAGCCTACTATTCTTCTATCTAGATGGAGCTAAAGCATAGAGGTGTCACAAAACAAAAGAAATGCGGCTCTATAGGGGGTAGATTTTAGGGGGTTAGGTGCTACAGCTAAAGAAAATAGTGGACCTACACTGCCACAGACTTGCACTGACAGGCGGTGCTCAAAAAAACGGGACTCCAAAGGGAGTTGACAAAAACAAGCAAGCTCTTCTGCAGGGTATATAGCGGGATATGTGACCTACCATTTTGGCTATCTAGCCACTTTTTACCTTGATTCTGGGCTGACTCAGCAAGGGTGTGTGTGTCTGTAAATGCATCGCACTCCCTACCTACTGTACATCTGCGGGCAGCGTGTAAGAAACTTTTTTAGCCTTCTTTGCTTCAGTTTTCTACATGGCCGCACTTAGTCAGCAGCTCGGCAGTATTAGACATGAATGTTCGACAATACACAACTGAGCTCTCGAAAATTGATGGCTTTTTTGCCGGTCTATTATACATCGATAAATTCGCACACAATGAGGATGCAAGCAGGTATTCTCCATCCACCTTGCCATGTTTTTCCACGGTCGAAGAAGGTAATCAGCTTTCTAAAAACCTCGACTGGTCACCTCTTTGGCAGATCTGGCTCGGCATGGACCACCACTGGAAGCACTGCGTGCAAAGCGCCCCCAGTCTAAATTTATCCCCAGTTGACCCCATTCTTTCCTCCTACACCAATTCAGCATCATTATATAAGGCTGGGATTTTTGCATTTCGCAACACCTTAACTGGTCCTACACCTAGTTCCCTCGATAAGATTTTTGCTGTTTGTAGCTTATCCTACGTCATCTCATGCTTTTTGCACGAGAGAGGCAAGCTACCCAAACACGACATTCTAGTCGATATTGGCATTTGGCGTAATGCACTGCAGAATTCCGAAGAACGTCGAGCATTCAGCCAGCTTGTAAACATATGTTGGCCAGAAGCCCAAAAGTGTGCTAGCACCGAGGAATCAATAGCACCAAGCATGGACGATGTTATCTATTCACAGGGTTTGGCAAGGGAGGTTATCAACACTCCTAACTCTCAGCAATGGACAACCCAAGAATGTTTCGCCGAATTGCCGACGATTGAAGACTATAGCTTCTTGGACGATGGGTGGCTCAACTCCGAATCTATCGACTTTTTCTCCAGAAGCATCATTGAGCACCCCCAGCAAGCTGATTCTTCAAATCACACAAGCCAGGCCGAAAATAGTAATGCCGATAGCTCTGAGGAATCAACAGCCAATGCTTATGCTCTGCAAAACACCAAGGTTATTGCTAACATTCTGCGCTTCTTGGACGAATGTGGGAATCTAATACATGGTCTCTCTGGGGAAGGGATAACCGCGAAAGGCCTTCACTCGTGTCTCACTTTCACTCAGCAACGATTTGAAACCAAGAATCACATTCAGCGCTCATTCATACGACCCCTTGGAGGCGAGCAGACATTCCAAAACGTCTCTTCGGGAGCAATCCTCACGATCGCCGACAGATTCGTTGATCTCGGCTACTTGCAGAATATCGACGAAGTGAAAACTTACCTATTGGCCGCCGGAAAGGTAGTGTAGCATTATTAGCCAGCTCACCTCTACCTTGCGCTAATAGTATTAACACCCAGATTATACTCCCTGTCGGTGCAGTCTATCTTGAGTTCTGTCAATCGGTACTCAATTTTCCATTCGAGGTCGAGTGGTCAGCCAGTTCTTGTGACAAGAGCACCCAGCGTCGGCGCTCATGCGCCTCCAGGTCGCCAATCCAGGCGAGAAAGAGACAGTAGGTGTCCTAACTCATTGGGCTTCTCCCCGTTTACCTTGCGATAAAACATACTAAGAACTTTTAATAGGAAAATAGTCGCGTGTCAAATCTGCGGAAGAGAGTTTGATAGAGCGTACAATTTGAGACGCCATGTCAACAGAAAACACTGTTCGAGCAACCAAGATGCTAGTCCTGTGCGCAACGCTACAGGGTAGCGCTCGAGAGAGACCTTCATGAGGATGGGGATAGGGATAATAGTGAGGACAGGTCTCTTAGATTTATCAGAGGAGTCTTTTACTACTTTGGGTAATTTTTTCTGAGGGCGCTTTGATTTTTTTGTGGAAATAAGTCAACTCTGTATGGTCCCAGGAAGCCGTTGAAGGATCTCGGTATCGTTTTCGGCTATGAATCTGAATGAGCCTGTCAACGTGAATAACTCTACCCGCTCAATTTGCGTCAATTTTCTCAAAATACATCTATCAGAATCCCTAGAAGGAACTCGTCAGCTGTCAAAAGAAGCGACGAGACTGGAGGGTGAATGCCACGTAGCCACGCGTTGAGGGGATCACGCAGCCCCTCCAGCTTTGATGCCGCGCAAGCGTTGTGAGGCCTCTTGCAGTTCGGACGGAGTACGGAGCACCCACTCGGAGCAGACGGGAGCAGGCGGGAGCAGAGAGCAGCTGAACGAGAGCAACGAGCAATGCGGCGTCGCCACCATCTCACTGCGCCTCTGTGGCTGTCAGCCACGTGTATGCTGAAAATAGCAGCTATTTCCCGAGAAAATTGTTAAGGCCTTCCAATAGCGGCTAGCTCGCTCAGGAACGCCATTCCAGGCTGTTAAGATTGCGACGGGCAAACCCCAGATCGAGAAGGGCAACGCGATTTCCTGGCATGGCACCTTGCCACCCTCTTCGCTCAAAGCCGATGGATGACGATCAACATGTAACGCAAAAAGAGTGGAGCATTCGCAACAGTATTGCCAAGGGGGGAAAGAAATGGCAAAACGATCAACTCTATCGCAAAGCCAATTCGCCAGACAAGGGTTCCAGCCCCTGGGCGGTGATGACATGGCCAGGCATGGCGCAGGCCGAAAGACGGAATGCCGTTCCAAGGCAGGGCAGAGCCACACGGACGGATCGACGCAGGCACGGGGGGAGCTGGACCCAGGAAATAGCGCGCTGTGAATGGCTGCGGAATGGCGAAGACAGGGGGGCTTCTTCATGCAGAGCCACTGCCACATTACGCAGGACCACCAAATGACGGGATGGGCACATGGGGAGAGCGAGCAAACACGGCGAAAGCGAAATGAAACAAGCCGCAGGGTATATCAAGGGCAGAGCATCCCCCTTCAATCTCAATAGTTTCTTTTAGAGTATCGATTCATTTCATTTCATCTCACTCAACAGTCAAAAACCCCAGCTTCCTCTCCTCCTTTTAAGCTTAACCAACACTTGCAACCTCAACTTTACTACAACCACACATCTTCACAACAACCACAACCGCAAACATGCATTTCACCAAGTTCACCATCCTCGCCGCTGCCGGTGTCGTTGCCGCCAACAACGCCTTCCCCCAGATCACAGAAGCCCCCGAGCTCCCTGTCCGCCGTGACATCACCGACGACATTGAGTCCCAGGTCCGCGACAAGGCCGACGACGTCAAGACCTGGGCTGAGGGCCACGCCTCCGACGCCGAGTCATGGGCCAAGGACCACGCTTCCGATGCTGAGACCTGGGCCAAGGACCACGCCTCTGATGTTGAGTCTTGGGCCAAGGATAAGGCCTCAGACGCTAAGACTTGGGGCGACGATGTTGCCTCGCACATCAGCACTGCTGTTGATGGTGCTGAGACTTGGGTCTCCACCAAGGCCGATGCCATCAGCTCCCGTGTCCGCACCGCTGTCGACGATGCGGAGACCAGCGCTAGCAGCTCTAGCGACGACGATGGCAACGCTGCCGTGAGCATCCGAGGCCAGGCTGGTGTTGTCGCCCTCATGGCTGCCCTCGGCGCCACTGCCTTTGGCTTCATCATGGCCTAAGCGCAACAACATAATCTACCCACCTATCATCAAAGACAACACCATTTATACCCTCACACAGCATGGGCACTATTTGATTCACTGGAGTTTTTGGGAACCCAACGCATAGAGCGCGCGCAAAACGATGGAACGTTATTGCCGGGACTGGTAATGGGATTTACGCGGTTTTACGATCGAGCATGCATAGGCAAAGACCTACTTTTTTTAGACGATTCTTCAATTTGAACCTTACATATTCTGTTCATTCAACTGTCTCCTGCTATCGTGATGTTTCTGCAAATCTAAGTCATCAGATTGGTGCATGTTGCTGCCATGGCAACACCTTCTATAGTACAGATTGTTTGCTCAACAATAATGGTACATGTAACACATTCTGACCCAACCTGCAACGCCAAACATGGTACAAGTGAGTCGCGATTTTGTATCCCGGTCGCTACCGACCCAGAGGTTCGGGGTGATTTAGTGATGTGCACATACTGTTTCTCACTTACTTCCCGGGGGCTGGAGCTGCAGCCCATAAGGCGCGAGCTGTTCGTTGGACAACTTGCTTGGTGACTTGACAAACGGATCTTCACCTTTCATTGTTTTGGGGAACGCCATGACATCACGCACGGTCGACGTATCAGTCATGAGTGCAACCAGACGGTCAAAGCCCAGGGCGAAACCAGCATGGGGCGGACAGCCTGAGCGCAGAGCTTCAAACAAATGCGCAAAGTCACCTATGCGCTTGTCCGTCATTTTGAGGATGTCGCGCATGATGAACTCTTGCACGTCGGCGATATGAATACGTTCACTGCCACCGCCGACTTCAACACCGTTGAGGACCAGGTCATAAGCTGCGCTCTTGGCTTCCAGCGGGTCGGTGAATAGGAGCTCTAGGTCGGCCTTGGACAGAGGCGCGGTGAATGGGTGATGCGATGCTGCTATGCCGGCGGCGCCCTCTTGGCCTGGCTCACCCTCTTCCGTGGGTTTGAACATGGGGAAGTCGGTGACCCACACAAACTGGAGAGAGCCTGGGTCACCCAGTCGCGGCTTGGTCATGTATCCAGCTTCCACGAGGGCCTTCCACAGCGCGTTGCGGATCTCGCCAATCTTGGTTGAACCAGAGTAGTATTGACCCTTGGGCTTCTCTCGAGCCTGGAAGACGACCAGGTCGCCGTCGTTGATCTCCTTGCCTTCCGACACGAGGTCCAACACATTTTGAAACTCAAAGCCCAGCGATGAAAAGCCGCTGAGCGGTTTGCTTGAATCGCATACCAAAACTTGGGGCTTTCCATCAGGGTTTTCGCCAAGAGCCGTTGGTAGTTCGTCCATGAACTTTATGACGAACTCGCGAGCCTGCTGCGGGGAGCAACCCTCGAGTGGGAATGTGAATGCCTCAATCAACGGGTTCTCTAGATGAGTGATCATGCTGATGAACTGCTGGTAGGGTTCGAGGTCCGGAAGAGCATGGATCTGAATAGTGTTAGTGCTGTGTAACTGGATATGCTATCTGTAGTCATATACCTTATTGGGGATGCGCAGGTCGGGCTTATCGCTTCCATAAGCAGCAATGCTATCCTGGAACTTGAGTGTCGTAAAGTCGTGCGCAACAGGCTCATCTGGTGTTCGAGGGGTGTCGGGGATCTCGGTCAAGACAGGAACTCGTTCGCCTCGCATATCCTGGTAACTATACGCTGGTCGCAGCGCCTCCAGAGCAGCCAAGACGATGTCGTTGACGTCCTGTCTGACCCTTGGCGCGCCAGCAAAAGACCATTCCATATCCAGCTGAGTAAACTCTGGTTGACGATCGGCTCGCGAGTCCTCATCGCGGTAACATCGTGCCCATTGCATATATCGCGAGACACCACTGGCCATGAGGATCTGTTTGTATTGCTGAGGGCTCTGGTTCAGAGCATACGCCATGCCACGCTGACGGGTTGGCACGAGAAACTCCCTGGCACCTTCAGGTGTTGATTTGAACAGAGTGGGAGTCTCAATATCCGTGAAGCCCTTCTTCAGCAAGCCCTGGTTCAGCTCTGCCTTCAGCCATGACCGGAACTTGAGCCTGGCCTGCAGCTCAGGGTGGAATCGGATCTGGAAGTGTCGTTTCGTCGGGGGGAATTGGACTTCGGGAGTCACAATGAGGTTTTGCGGTACGCTATTAAGGGCTCGGATGTCCTTGAGGTAGACGGTAGTCTTGGACGAGCTCTCATTCAGGGCTTCGCGGCTCGCATCGGTGGCTTCGTTTTGGACGTCGACGAGGACAGGGCTGTTGGCGGGTATTTGGCGGAAGAGGGAGTGAGCGTCGGGGTCGTTGCCGGCATCGGAGCAGATCTGGATGATTTCGCCCGAGGGAGTCGTGAGGTCGGCGAACGAGAGGCTCTTGGAGACGTTTCTCCTCTTTCCTAGAAACCCGACTTGCCTGCCTTGGCTGCCGTATTCAAGGGGAACATCTGCATTGCTGTCTATCGCATGTGAGCCATTGAAGCTTCTTGGGGGCCTAGAAGAGGCGTACACTTATCCCAAGCGTTCAGGATCTCCTCCCGCGCAGGACAAGCGGCGGCTTTGGATGCGACCACGGAGCTCTGGCTGAAGCTTCGGGGGAGGCATTGCCGGGCTCGCAGCAATGCTAGGGAGCTTGCGCAGACCCCGCGTCGCAAAGAAGAGCTACAGCGACCAAGAGGGAGCACCATGATCGTGTAAACAGAGGTGAATTCGCTGTAATTGTGCGAATTGAGTCATTGTCGAGGGGTCGTCTTTGGTGGGCCGATTGAATCGCGAAAAGTGAGGTGAGCTTTCGGTGAGTGGATCCACAAAAGAAATCCACCCCGCCATTGTTCGGTCAGGGACCTCCGACGCCTGTTATGATTGGCTGTTTACCGGACTATCACCAAGCCCTCATAACGAATGTTGAGACATTAGGCTTTCTTGATGATACTATGAGTGGATCTTTCAAAGAAGCAACTATAGACTGCGAGACTGTATCGCATCATTTACTGAAATTACCTTAAAATAGATGAAGGCGAATGAGTATCAGCCACGTGCTGCATGTTTTCCACACCCTCAAGAAGTTGCTTGCACGTCAACACGAATCCCCACCCATGCTCACAGTTGTATTCAATGCAGCGCTGAGCATAATCTGGACTGGTCGTGACGCACCCGTCCTTCAGCATCAGACAGTCCCATCCCTTGGTGAAGGCGTCTTGAAGGCTTCCTCCAACACACTGATCCGTATTTGCTCCCGAAAACAGTAGCGTCCTAATCCCTCGCTCTTGTAGGATCTCCTCAATACCTGTACCACCGCAGAACCCAGACAGTTGGTTTTTTGATATCCAAATGTCGTCTGCCTCGGTCACCTCCACCAGGGGTGAATAGGTTGCGGTGTTCCATTCACCACGCATCAGGACTCGGCCTCCCTCAATAACCGTACCGTCGGGGTTATTCAAAGGTCCAATGTTGGAGCCCAGGTGGCCGATCTTGCGTGGTCCGTCAAAGTTGGTATCGGCCGCGAATCCCTTCACGATAGCCGGCGGCATCCCATTAATATCATCCTGCGTCAAACCCCATTCTAGCCATATAATCGGTATGCCGGCCTTTCTACAAGCAGGAATCGCGTGCTTCACGAGCCTGTCCACGAGGTCCATACCCGCCCCTTCTTTGGGACGGCCAAGTAGAGGGGAGAGAAAGTAGTTCTGTAGGTCGATCACTACCAGAGCTGTCTTTTTCGGATCTATTGCTATGTGCTCTTTGGTTGTGCACAAGGGAATGCGAGGGTATATAAAATGAGATGAAGGTGTGTCTGGGTGCGTCAAGTCGAATCCATTAGCTCTCGAATAAAGCCAGAAGTTCTTCTCGCCGCCGATGATATTGTTTTCATCAGATTTCATGATCGAGTTACAAACGAGATGAAGTTCTTCATTGAATTAGAGCAGCGGGACTTTTCAAAGGATAAGTTACACTCTGTTTAGGTGTGAAGTAAAGAGTGGAAAACCAATAAGTGGAAACTGGCGGAGGAACAAAGAAATCATGGCAAGTAGAAGCCTGAGTACCGATCGAAGTATAAACATCACGTGCAGCATACGAGGGGAAATGAAATACGAGACTAGGCATCTTCTTAATTCTTAACCAGAACTGGTTAAAGTGCGGAGAGCAACATGAACTATCCAGGAGAGTCTCCTTAGTAGGCGTAGAATAATCTTTCCTCGTTATTTGACTGCCGGATCTTGCGATTCTCACGAATCAGCATCCACCTCATGAGCCAGGCCAAAAGCGCCGAAGCAGCTGAGAAGGCGGCGCTGCTTGACATGGCAATGGTGTACCTAGGCGCATCTGAGCTTGGCCAGAGATACTAAAATGGTCAGTGACTTGACTGTTGAGTCGAGAGTTTCTGTGACTAACCGGTGTATAGATGGGCCCGAGTGTCGCGACAGTGTTGACGATGGCAAGCGAGATGGCCTTCTTCTCTTTAGTCTGGCCGCATGTGCTGGAAACCCAACCAAGTATGACACTGTTGCATGCGTAAACTCCGCTTGCAAAGACACACATGGCGAAATACCGGGCTCCGACATTCATGGTGGTACAGGCTAGGATGAAGCCGAATACGGCCATGACCTTGGCGATTGTGATGTGCCAAGTTCGTTCGTTCATGCGACCTGTTGATAGTTGTCAGCGACAAGTGCTTCGTTCAAGAGGATTAAAACCTACCAGAATTTGCTGCCCAAGCGATGCAAACAATTCCCGAAACAATGTATGGGGGGCAAGTCAGAGCAAGGGTTGCGTTACGGCCAAAGCCCAAGGTACCAACGATGGTGGGGAAAAAGTTCTTAAAATTGCTGGCAGCCATGTGAAAGTGCTGCATAAAGATAAGAACCCAAAGGCGAGGGTCTCGCAGGGCGTCTATGAGACCGGCCCAAGTTGTAGTGTTGGTTTTAATTTGAACCGTGTCGGCCGCAATTCGGGCGTGGGCTAGGCGGCGCTCCTCCTCGGATAGCCAACGAGTGTTGATGGGCTCGTCGGGTAGGATCCATGCTGACGTTATCGATAAAACAAAAGTAATGATACCTTGCAGAATGAAGAGCCATCTCCAACCTGCGAGGCCAGCTACACCGCCCATCTGGAAAACGCCGATAGCGACGAGTCCAGCGAAGGCAGTCCCGCAGATATTGGCTGTGAAGAGGATGGAAATTCGAGTTGCAATTTCTTTCCTCGTATAAAAGATCGAAAGTAGGTAAAGGGCCCCTGGGTAAAAGGGGGCTTCGGTAATGCCGAGGAAAAATCGAGTGAGGAGGAGGCCCTTGAAGTCTTTGGCGACAGCCGTGAGGGTGCTAACAACGGCCCAAAGGGCCATTGCTCCGGACATGAACAACGAAGGCCGGATACGCGTCATGAGCATGTCTGTTGAATTAGTTGGTGTTGATATGACTTGGCGAAGTCTACTAACTGCAAGGAATCTGTCCGAGGATGTATCCAACAAAGAGGATCGAGACGCAGGTCTGATATTGGGTCGAGGTGAGGTTGAGCTCTTCTTCCAGGTTGTCCAACCGAGCAACGGTGATGGCATTGCGGTCCAGATAGTTGAACCAGTACATGATCCAAAGCATAGGAAGAATGATCCAGTCTAGCTTGCGTACAAGCTTGATCTCGGCGGGATCAGTCTTCTTGTGTGCCCCGGTCTCATCTACGGCTGCGAAGATGTTGCTCTCGTTCTTCTCCAGGTGATGACACTGGCCCTTTTCTTCGACATCGTGGGCCAGCTGGTCAGTTGGAGGATGAGGTGATGCCCCAGACATGTTTCAATGAAGTAGTAGTGTAATAGGTCAAGGGATATGGAGGAGCTGGATCATTATCTCTCGAACAGAGGCAGGTTGTCCTTGATATAAGTCCCAAGTTGCAGTGACCAGTTGCCATCCCCATATTACATATTACCCCGGACTACCCCGCGTTGCGCTAAGGCTGGTCTGATCAAGGAGATGCCCCCCACCCAACAAACAAGGTTCACTTGCTAGGCTGGGTCGGTGTAGGCTCGCACCAAGAGGTTAGCCCAGCGCCAGGGACACATTGGCACATGTTGACGGTCTGGGCCTCGCAGCTTGAACCGGAGGGTAGAAGCATATTGAATAATGTTGGGATACTGAAATGTTCGTATTGCAGAAAAACAAGATGACTTCTGAGCCATGTTGTTTCAATCTTTGATGCATCTTGGAATATCTTGGATACCATCATACTGTCACCTGGCAGGCTTCAAAACGATTGACCCATTCTATAGATCACAGTTACAAGCCACAAAGCCAAGCCATTAGCCCCTGCTTGGGATGAACCCATTCAGGCACCCTCCATATCGCTTCGTCGCCACCCGGGGCAGGTGCGGATAGTTACGGACCCACCCGGGCCGGCGTGGATATTAAGGGGCCGGGGATTTGGCCGGGGGCACCAATTGGGCATGTCACTCACTAGAGACGTGTAAATCAAGCCATTCCGGTGGACTGGAAATATTGTAAAATATCCACCGAGAACTGTGACCATTGGCTTATGAGATGAGTTAGGTGCCTTGTCCTAGATTCTTCGGGAAACATATTTCAACATGCCGCGTTCCCGGCTATGTGAAGCCAGACTCCTCCGGACCCAGACCAGGGAGGCTCCATAGAAAGTTGAGTGAATCAACATCTAGTCCTAATGAGAGCTGATCACACCCCCCGCTGAATGGGGCGATACTCGAATCAAATGGTAGTGAAACCCACGTGTCCCCTCCACCCGCGTCGAATCCAACAAAGCCTAGATCATTCTCAGATTGACCACTCAAATTCGTCATGTACGCCTCCGACCCATCTCCGTTGTTCTCACTATTGCTAACGCCGTTCGACAGCAAGGCTTGAGTAGTTTGCCGAGCCGAAGTGAGGTGGGCACGGAACTGGGCCGTGTGCTTCTCAATAAGTGCCGCATACCTCAACGCGAAATCCATGTCGTCCGGTGGAGACGAGTTCAGCGTGGAGGTGCACTGATCCAGAACATACAAGGCATCGTTCACGTCTGTGTGCGTAGAGCCGACGCTTAGTGCCTTGAGCAGGAATACGGAGGAGCTAATGACGCTGATCTTTACACGGGCTGGTGCGAAGGGGAGCTGGGTTTTGAAGTCACTCATGGTTGCAATATTCAGGACCTTTTTGGTGTCTGTGATGACTTCCTGCAAGAACCTGGCATCTTTTGGGGTTATGAATGCTGATAGGACTTCGTCGGGGTTTGTGTTGGCTGTTGTGAA
The DNA here is from genome assembly GCA_000966855.1 of Fusarium sp. JS1030. NCBI lineage: Eukaryota > Fungi > Ascomycota > Sordariomycetes > Hypocreales > Nectriaceae > Fusarium > Fusarium sp. JS1030. Next base: position 502,320 of record JWIW01000081.1, on the reverse strand, counting down.
GCCGGCGGACGATGCTCTTGCTACTACTGCTTGGATGGAGATGGCGCCTGTGCACGCCTTGAGGTGATGGAACTCAATTAAGAGGGCGTCTCGAAGAGGCTCGTTCATGTCTGCATAACTGCGTCAGCATGGATCAATGGCTGGGGATATCAAGTGGTACCTTTGCTGAGGGAATCGAATTTCTGTTGCCACTTGGATAGCGATGCGGCAAAGTGGTCAAGAAGGTCTGCATAATGATCCCCTAGAACCTGGCTTTGAAGATGTGACGCAGATTGGAAGAACATGGACGAAGCCGTGCGTGACAGCTGAGTGAGTTCCAGGCTCAAGTCCATGTAAGCCATCCATGAGCGATGAGATGGCTCCCCCGAGCCCTGGAGAGGTAACCGAGAAGCTGTGACTGAGATGCTTTCTGGGAACATAGAGGGATAGCTCAATCTGGTAGCTGTCTGTGTCACGTAAATGTAGAGAAGCTTTTGCACTCGGAGGCAACGAACGACTTCCGAGTCTGTCAGCCGAGATGGCTCTGGTTGAGGATTCGAAAACACCCCAAGCTCATACGCTAGGTTATTCGCCATGCCTAAGAGCATCCAAGACATCCTATTTGCTCTCTTTGCTGGTTCGAAGACATCCTCTCTCCAGCGAATGAGGGGTGCTTCGTTGTTGGTATGCTTGCGATTAACTCGATCGTATCCCGGCGATATGAGTAATCCATCCCAACCATCGGTTTCTGGAGGGAAGTGAAGAGCTCGTGGATGCCAGTCAGATATAAGCATCAGACTTTCAATTGTGCCTATGACTCTTGTTCTAGACGTTGATGTTTTCTCTTGACCCAGTAGGATTCGTTTGATCAGGACTTCGCAGTGGCTCCACAGACGTTGGTGTACATAGTGGCTCCGCGAAGTGCCTCCGGCTCCAGGAAGCATAAAGAACCGAGAAGATATCATTAGGAGAGTACAGCATAACATGGCCTCTTCATAAACGAGGTGAGCTTGTGCTGCGTGGCCACGGAACTGGTCTAATAGGATGGGCGTGAGAGGTGCTAGCTTCTCAAAGAATCTGTGATTGTTAATGACCAGGACACAAGGTAAAGAACATGTCCAGCTTACAGGTCAATGTATGTGACGGCCTCTTGGGCTGTAAACCAGCCTTGACGCACAAAGCGACACTTATCCCACATGTCGAGAGTAGCGTCATCTGGCTCGGATAAAGCTGTGATTGTAAAACCCAACCCATTGAATCCACCGGAGATCACTTTGGGGCCGGAAGAATGAGTGGCATGGCTTGTTTGAGGCTGGGATGGAGTAGACCCGGCGATGCTGTGCTGCTGACCAGCGGCATCCGACAGAATATCCAAGGCATCATTGGATCCTGTGACAATGGTCGATCTCACTCGGTCGTAGAGGGTCTGGTTGGTGTTGTTGGGTGATGTTGTGAAACCTGGAACCTCGGGATGCAATCCCTGGTAGTTACCAAGTGATATGTCTAATTGCTGAGGCGATGTACTAAGCGGGTGAGCTTCATCATCAAGTGGTCGTTGCTGAAGCTCAGATTGGTTCACAGAAGTGTCCTGCTGGGTCCATTTAGGCGGCTCCCGATGCTTGGGAGCCTTTGGCCGGTGATCAAACCGACACTCACGATGCTCTCGCTCACACTTGGAGCATGGAGGCTTCTCCTTGATGATGCACCTGGACTTGCGTGCCCGACATGAGACGCACGCGACGTAGCTTCGCTTGAACGAGCGGTGGCTGCTGGCGGGCTCGGGGCTCTGCATTGCGACTGTGGGGGAACCTGGGGAACGGATGTGAGCGGCACGTACTTGGTCGGTGATCCAGATCTTACCTCTGCGAATCAACGACAACGGAACACTGGAGAGCAGCTTCCACCCTTGTCGGAGTGAAGATGGTTGAAGTTTGTGGGGTTGGCGATCTAGGCCCACGAGTATCCGCGTCGGTCCGTGTCCATCCGGCCCGGTCCGCTCAGCTAAAAGAGGCAGGATATGAGAGGCCGTGGCGCCACTGAGTGTCAATGCCCTGCTTCAAGGCATTTCAAGCACGGCCGAATGATCAGGTCTAAATAGGCACAGCAGATGCATTATACTCCGTCACAAACGCCGATACGGCACCGATGGTCGGGCCTAACATCGGCGAGAGTATTCTCACAGATGCGGAGATGCTTGGTATAAAGCAAGACAGTGTTTTGTGATGTTGATGGTATTGTATCATCGATCAACCAACCATTGAATAAGATCAATTTCTCAAGATCGATTACGAATTCATCACAATGTCCAAGTCCATTGTCAACACCAACCCCTACCCTTTCCAGTTTGAGGCGAGCCAGTACCCTGCCGTCAAGCCCAATGGAAAGGGTGTCAAGGTCGAGTTTGACAATTGCCGCGGATCTAAGCCGTCCATCAAAGCGTCCAGGCTCCGGGCCATGATGCAGGAGGCCCATGACGATCCTTCAAAGATTGTTGCCCACGTCTGCAGCTACGATGCTCTCAGCTCACGCCTTTGCGAGGAAGCCGGATTTCCCATCGTCTTTCTTGCGGGATACCCCATGGCGTCGGCCTTTGGGCTGCCGGATACCGGTTACATTGCGTTTGGGGAAGTTGTCAATAAGATCCAGGAAGTTATTAGGGCAACAAGCGTTCCTATTATGGTCGATGGAGATACTGGCTATGGTGGCCCCATGAATGTCCGCAGAACTGTGCAAGGGTAAGCTACCAATGAAGCCTAGTATTCAAGTTAGTTAGGACTAATGGTAAACAGGTTTGCATTGGCTGGAGCTGCAGGTATCATGATTGAGGACCAAACTTGGCCAAAACGTGAGACAACTAACCCACTGGCCTCAAAGGACTGCAATAAGCTAACATCCAGTGTCTAGGCTGCGGCCACACCGCCGGTAAGAGTGTGGTGTCTAGAAGCGAGGCTTATGCCCGATGGCAAGCTGCTGTGGATGCTAGAAACGAAGGCCAAGATATCTGGATCCTGGCGAGAACTGACAGTCTGATCCATGGGTACGACGAGGCCCTTGCCAGAGCGCGCAAGGCCATCGAGATTGGCGTTGATGCCGTCTTTGTCGAGGCCCTACCCGACCGTGAGACCATGGCTCAGCTACGAAAGGATCTCAACTTTCCCGTATTTGCCAATATCATTGAGGGTGGCAAGACACAGAACTTATCTGCAAAGGAACTTGGCGAGCTCGGTTACTGTGGCGTCGCCTACCCATGGACCCTGGTTGCGGCCAAGCTGAAGAGCATCCGGGAAACTCTGGAGGGTGTCAAGGGATCGCTTCTTGTCGGAAAGCCCCCAGTTGTGCTTTCGTACAGTGAAGTGTGTGATGGAGTTGGCTTTAACAAGTATTATGAGCTGGAGGAAAAGTACCAGTTTGACGGGCGAACCAATGGAGCCAACGGTCACCAGTGGAAGGAGTAAATGGGTAGAAGCGGCTGGGTTTGATGCAGAACAGCATAGCAATCGACACAACAAGAAATTTTTCAAACTATTAAATGGCTATTTCTTGTATAAAAGTGACTGGGTTTCTCCATTCTCCCCGAGGCTGACGATGGGGTGTCTTCAAAACTGCTCTCAAGTCATTCACTCTACCCCCACTGCAGGCTCGACGAACAAGACAGAAAAGGAGCGCTTTCGGACCTGTCTGTCCTGTATCGCCCTGCTTTCCCCCGCTTCTCTTGGCTCGTTACTGCAGTGGGAGAGATCGCTGCCGGGAAAGGCCGGATAAGGGCGGCCCGCTCTGGGGACGACTCAGGTCGGTAGGAAAGGTCAGCAGTAGTGCATCACAGAACTACCCCAGGATAGCAAGGATTCATGACCGATGTCGGATGCTGTTATTCGTCCTCGATGCTACGGGAGAGCCATTTAAGGCTTTGTCTTGGGAGAGGTGGTTTGGTACCTGCACATACAGTCACCAACATGCCCTTACTTGAAGATCACCGATCCTTTCAAATTGCCTTGCTGCCAGGTGATGGGCAAGGAACCCAGTTGGCTTCGTTTGTGGAGCGTACACTGGGTCTGATCCAGGACATTCGTCGGGATATTTCGTTCAATATTTCCAAGCATGATTTTGGGGGTGCGGCCCTTGCAACAGGTGCCGGAAGCGCCCTGCCATTGTCGACATTGAATGCCTGCCGCCAATCAGACGCTGTCGTAGTCTGTGGATGTGGTGACACACGATACGGTATTGAACCTGAGCAAGGGTTGCTGGCACTTCGACAAGAACTCGGAGCCAGTGTCAATATCAGGCCAGTCCGGTTCCCGTCCACCCAGCTGGTACAGCAAAGTTCCTACAAGCCGGAGTCGGTCGAGAGGCTCGACATCACATTCTTTCGAGATTTAACAGGTGGAATCTATTATGGACCCAGACAAGAAGCAGGAGAAGATGGCGAAGCATACGACACTACCAAGTACTCCCGTCAAACGATTGAACGGCTGGCGAGGCTTGCCGGTACATATGCCACGCAATTCACACCACCAAAGCCAGTCCATTCTATCGACAAGCACAATGTCATGGCAACATCCCGGTTATGGCGGTCCGTGGTGGCCGAGACTTTTCAGCGAGAGTTTCCAAGAGTCCCCCTGGACCATGTCTTGGTGGACACGGCTTCTATGCTACTTGCTTCAAACCCCCTCAGCTTGAACGGCATTATACTAGCCGAGAACATGTTTGGAGATATTCTGTCTGACCAAGCTGGTGGAATTCTTGGATCACCAGATATCCTGGCATCGGCCGCGGTGTCGACTCTTGATCAAAAAGGCTCTCCTGGGACACCTGGAATCTTTGAGCCCCTGAACCTCAAACCTAGAGAGAAACTTGAGAATCCCCTTGGTATTATTCAGGCTGTTGGTTTGATGCTTGGTCTGTCGTTAGGACTCACTGCTGAAAGTGATGCTTTAGCCAAGGCCATCCGTCGCACCTTGGATCCCGTGGAATTAGTCGGATCAGACATGAGAACAGTGGACCTGGGTGGCTCAGCAACAGCGGAGGACTTTATGGAGACTCTTCTGCACAACCTTGATTACTATCTCGAGGCGCTCAACTCAGCTGAGGCAGCAGTTCCGCAAGCGCTTCCGTCACCACCAGCAACCCCAAAGTCTCTTGAATCTCCCATGAAACGACGTCCGATGGGGGTTATTGAAAAGATCCTGACTCATGCTGGGGTCGGTCTCACAAAACCACAAGTTGAGACCGGAGACATGATCTGTGTCAAGGTTGACTGGACTTTGACATCTGAACTTCTCTGGGCTGGGATGGAAAAAACATACGATCAAATGGGAAGGCCTCGTCCGTTCCGGAATGATCGGCTGTGGCTCGCTGTTGACCACACTGTCGATCCACGCACGAACCATCAGCCCAGGCAAAAAGGTCTCATGGCTAAAGCCGAGCGGTTCCGGCGAGAAGCCAAAATCATCGACTTTTTACCAGCCAACACCAGTATAATGCATACCGATTTCACCAGGGAGAGAGCACAGCCCGGTCGCATCGTTGTGGGGAGTGACTCGCACACCTGCTCCGCGGGAAGTATGGGCTCATTCGCCATTGGATTTGGCGCAGCCGACGTGGTCATGCCCATGGTGACTGGTGAGACTTGGTTTCGAGTTCCCGAAGTCTGCAGGATCAATTTTGTTGGAAAGCTACCTTTTGGCGTGGGTGGAAAAGACGTGATTCTGCACATCTTGGGTCTCTTCAAGCGCAACACAATCGCGTTCCAACGCGCCGTCGAGTACGGCGGCCCCGGACTCAAGGAGCTGTCCATGGATGCAAGGTTTGCGATCTCAAATATGAACACCGAATTTGGCGGGATGGGGTCGTGTTTTGAGGCCGATGAGGAGACTGCAGCTTGGATCTCGCGCCGACAACAACCGGAGCACCGAGAGGGGGGTCTGTACTTCAGAGCAGACCCCGATGCCCAGTATGTGGAAGAAAGAACTATCGACCTCTCTGAAGTAAGAGTGACCATGGCATTATACCCTAATCCAGATGACGTCGTGCCCATCTCAGAAAAGGCTGGGATGAAACTGGACGGCTGCTTCATCGGTGCCTGTACTACCACCGAGGAAGACCTGATAGTCGGTGCCCTGGTTCTCGAGGCTGGTCTCCAAGCAGGCATGCGACCAAAGTCTCATGGAAAACGCCGAGCTACTCCAGGAAGCCTTCTCATCATCAAAAGACTTGAACGTCATGGGATTCTGGACATTTACAAGCAAGCAGGCTTTAGTATTGGTGCCCCCGGATGCTCCTACTGCGTTGGAATCAACGATGTTGACGTGGCCGGTGAGGGCGAAGTCTGGCTCTCTTCCCAAAATCGCAATTTCCGGAATCGAATGGGCAAAGGCAGCATTGGTAATATCACTTGTGCGGCTGCTGTTGCGGCATCAAGCTTTGACATGGTAGTGACCGACCCAAAGCCTTTGCTGGATCAGCTGGACAGGGAGAAGCTCGAAAAGTTGGTTAAAAACCACAGAAGTACTACTGACGTTGCACTGGACATCAGCGAGCCTAGTCCAGAGATCTCATCCAATATGACGCCAAATCTCCTAAATGGTGCCGGGCTCATGGAGACTTCGATCGAGACTCCGACAAAGTCGAAGGTGGTCCGGTCAAGGATCCAAAGATTTGGAGAAAATGTCGATACGTGAGTTGACCCAGCACGTTGACTAGAGTAAACGATACTAACCTGTGGTAGCGACGCTATTATCCCTGCCGAGTTCATGCCTGGGGTCGACAACGCCGACCTCGGCAGCCATTGTTTTCAATATTTCCGTCCCAGTTTCCGAGAAAAGGCAAAGAGTGGTTCACGTATTATGCAAGTCTTTTTCACTCTCCCTCTGAGAGCCTACGAACTAATTTGTTGTAGTGTGGCCGATCATGGCTTCGGCAGCGGGTCATCTCGAGAAGACGCCGTGAGAGCTTTACAAGGAGCTGGAATAGAAGCAGTGATTGCGAAAGGATTTGCATTTATCTGTAAGTGGGACCCTTGAAAATGACGTGAAATATTCTTAACATTTTGTAGATGAGCGGAATCAACTCAACATGGGTCTCTTTAACATCAAACTGCAGGATCCAGAGTTTTATGAGGTTGCGCAGGAAGGCTCAGTCATCTCGATCGACAAGGAAAATAAGACAATTAAAGTCCAAGGGTATGATGGAGTGTTTCACTACCAGCAGTCGGATATCGAAGAAACACTTCTTGAATCAGGAGGTGTGCTTCCATTGTACAGTCAGCTTGGGAGTAAGGTATTTCGGCGTATCACGATGCCACGAGTCAAGGGTAGGAGGAAGAAAGAGGTTGGAAGTACATGTGCTACGGGCTTCTTGGATACTGACAAGAATTCGAATTTTGACTGGTAGAAACATCATTAGTCCATTCTAGACGCCGAAAAGGGGACCAGGATACCTGGAAGCCAAGAAACAACAACCGTCACTTCACAAACCTCCATTTTGTTTTAACTATTATTCCTTGACTGTATCTTTCCATGGGCAAAAGAAGTCAGACTCCACACGAAAGACATAGTTTTCACACAGAAGCAAATACTGAGACACTACAGAGTAATAAATGGTTAGCACCACGGACAGCTCACGAAAGATTTCACGCAGAATATACTATAGTACGTATGTTAGTGCGTCAAAGGAATGTGTATTGATAAAATCATCTTCCGGTGAGTGCTAATGAGTGTGTAATCTATATCGCGACCTCCAAGCCTTATACGAAACTTCATCGCGCCCCCACGTGCGTAAAGAAAGTTGTGGTTAAAGGCATGGCCTCCAAATACAAAAAGCCAATTCTATTTCCATCGTCTCTGGCTGATTTAAACCAAGCCATCGCGGATAGTCTGGGGTCCTCTATTTCTCTTCTGATTTCTCATTCCCGTTTTGGGATTTTTGTTTTGTTTTTTGGATCTCTGAGTTTTTACTCCTCGGATTTCTGATTTCTTTTTTCTTCTTTTCTTTTGTGTGTACCTCTTTGTTAACAATGTCAAACGAGGTGCGTTCTGCAGCCATCTTCGTAGATGGAAGAACACTGTTGTAGCGAATCAATAGTAGTAACAATGGAAGCACCAATACTGGCCCGCCATTGTCAAAACTATAACCTCTGAGATTGGCTACTCATGTTGATTTAACAAAAGAGTATCCGAGTTGTTGGTCAAGACGTCGCCGATTATCCAGCCGATAATCAGGTGTCTATGTGCTGACACAACGTGTTTAGGCGGCCTCTGGCTCTCTCCTTCTATCTCCGCTGGCGATGATGCTGGAAGATAGGAGGGGCCGGTAGGCTTAACACCTGTGTGTGACAGATCGAAGATTCTTACATGAGTATTTCCGGTTGCGCGGCGGGGACGCTCCCAGGAGGACTCTTTTTGCAACCATGTAGTGCAGGTGTGTACAGGTTGAAGAACTTCTCACGACTTGTAAGAGTTAGGCGGCGCGGTTGGTCTCCAAACGATTTAAAATCGCCGAGGTCAAACGGCCCGCCCTCTTCAAGTTCGATGTAAGTCTGTATAGGCATTGGGGGGCCTTCGATATCGAGTTCGGCCTCTGTAGGCCTTGGAGTGTTGTCAGTTTCGAAGTTTCCCTCCTCGATACCACCAAGGTAGCAGTAGTGTTTCTTCTTCTGCTCCTTGTATTGCTCAGTGAATAAGTCGAGCTTGGGACGAGACGTGCAGAGACATGCCATCACGGCTGTCTTTCCGTTGTCGTCTAGTACGTTCTGGGTGATGAGATGAGGATGGTAGTCAAACCTCCATCTTCCACGGAACTTTCTCCAGGACTTTCTCCGGACAATCGATCCCGGAGAGAAATCAATTGGCGGCTTAGCCAAAGAAGAAGACTGAGGCTGCAGGGCAGGAATCTCAGTTCCAGGAGAGCTGTTGCTTGCTGCTAACTCTGCCTTGGATCCTCCTGGCCCAGACACATCCTCTTGTGATGAAGCGGGAACGACGGAGGTGATGGTCGAAGCTCTCTCTAGCTTCTCTGGGGTCGTCTCTCGAGATACGCTGGCATACCCCTCATCCTGGCCAAGGCTATCGTCGAGCTCTCCCTCGTTCTCAGAGATCGCGCCGATAGAACCATCACCAAGGTCCATTCCCGGATCTTCTTCAGACTCGTGAGACTTGAAGCAGGTGTCGCCGAGATCCACGTGCGCATCTTTGTGCAGACGGGTTGCGGTCGGGCAGACATTCTCTTCCTGATCTCCATCAGAGTCGTATGAACGGGACCCATGGGTATTTCCTTCGTCCTCCTCATGGCGCGATGTCTCAAGCGAGGAGGGAGGAGTATCAGAATAGTCCCCGACGCGATGTTCGTCTGAGTCGGATGCAGTATCGTCGAGGTCCGAATCCAGTGTGTCATGCAAGGAGGGTGAACCATCACGACAGTCCTTGGCACAATCTCCGTCTGGATGGGCGGAGGCATGCTTGAGGCTTGTTAGCGGAACCCCTTGCGAAGGGGATCGAGGGTTGGGGAGACTTGCAGTCAACCGTCCTTCCGGATTAGATGGGATGGCAACGTCGCGGCCCTCATAGTGATCGATGTCTGGGTTTGAGAGGCCTTCGTTGAGATCGATGTCGTAGCCATCATCCGAATCAGATTCATCAGATGGGGCATCGCTTAGATCTCGTCGAGACGCGTGGTGGCGCCGATGACGTCCCTTCGGCTCTGGGCTCCTTTCGCGATGGAGCTGGTGTCTGTTGTGCTTGCGACGACGCTTATGACTCCTCGAAGGGGGTTGCGACGGTGGTTTCCAGAGCGGCCGTTGGAGAGCGGCGCATTTGACGAAGGTTATTGCCCATTTATGGACTTTCCGCTTCGCCTTTCGTTTCAACTCGTCATATTCCTCATTGGAACCCTCTTTGAACATCCATTTCCGGCTTCGCTCACGATCTGGCTCGTGCCGCCGCTCGTTTCGTGGACGACTTGGTGGACGAGGACTGCGGGACATGGGAGGTTCGTTGGTGACGGCAACGATGGCGGAAGAATGAGTATTGTCGCGACAAGCTAAAATGAACAGGTCGATGAATAGATTCGATGGATGCGTGCGGTTTACCTGCTTTAGTAGCGGTTTTTTGAACTACAAAACAGCAAAAAAGTGATCAGAAGAAACAAAACGACAGCGCAGCCTGATTCAACCTCGTCCTGGCCCACGTGAGGCCTCCATGGGCGGCCGGGCTGCGGCGTAGCTGGACAAGTTGTTCTATTGGGCAACCCGCTGCGCCTCCAGCTCCAAGGCGAAGCACCTGGAAGCAGAGGGAAACTACAGTACGTACATCACCGAGGCCTCTGGCTCTGTCGAGTTACAAGCTGCAAGTTGGTCTTGGCCGCGTACTTGAGGGCCTGTTTTTGCCTATACAGGCTGAGGCATCATCTTTTCGGGGGTGCCGGTGCAAGTGACTAGAGCGCTCGCGGGGGGTTAAATTTGCAGTGAAGGCAGGCACTATGAGCACTATGACATCAGCGGAGCTCGTCCGCCTTCAAGGGCACCGTAAAACTTCTGCAGATTGGCCCAAGTGTACGGGTCCCTCTACCCTTCTCCAATCGAGATTCACCTTCATTCGTTGGTGAGGGGCCAACCACTGTGGGTTGACGTCGAGCTGTTAAGGACCTTCACTGCGGGAGCCCCAATCTAGTATCGCTGGACAAGGGTCGGGTTAGAGGCCAACTTACGGAGGTTCTATGTTCTATGTTCTATCTAGATCGCCTTTCATCCCTCAAATGCAGGGCTTTAACAATGAAGAAATAAATTCCAGACACTTATAGGGAAGTCTATAGTTACAAGGTTTGCTGTACAGGTCTATCAAGTAACTCCATCTTCTTGCCGCCAGACGTTTAGTTTCTCAATTCCTCTTTCCTTCCCCATGTATCAGCCCCCCCTGAACCTGCATCATTCTCTTCTTTCTCACATCTACTCGCAATTGCCTTTTGGCAAGGAAACTCATTCCCTACTCTTAGTAGCTGCGAATTCCAAACAGATAAACCAAAGGAGGAACCACAACCTCGGTGACAGTAGCCCGTTGCGTCCACGAAGGTCCCCAGCCAAAGACATTCGCCGATAGTAATCGAGCGATACCAGAAAGGAACAGAGCGCCCATAATCCAGTTCAAAGGAACCGCTCTTGCTTGAATATCATTACTGCACCACCAGGTCACAGGAGCATATCCAATTAAGAATGCGCCAAGGTATCGAAATTGTGAGTCCATGAGGGACAATGTTTTTGATGGAAGCAACTCTTGTTCAGAGGGCTGTAGGATAGATTTGGCGCCGCGGAGAATATTTGTTGCGCCCAGAAAGGCAAGCCAGAGAGAGGCGCCCTTCAAAAGGATAGGCGTGTATTGCGTTGCGCCGGATTCGACCATTTTGCCGATTGAATCTGGGGAGTAGCAATGGTGTTTAAGTTGTTTGTAATGGAACAGAGGTGGACTGAAACTAGCACGGTTATAAACCAAGACAGACTTTAACAGTTTATTTATACTAGAGTAAGTCGCTGGCTGACTGTTGATTGAAAAGTCACCGATGTAGAATCACGGCGCAATCAATGCCCCGTCGGTATGTTAGGAAAAGCCATCCAGTAAGAAAAGTCGCCGAAAATCCAGCACAAGGATGTTTTCTTCCGTGGGTGGGGCTGACCAAAGTCCGGCTGACAAAAGATACCACCAAGGGTGTGCACCACTCAATTCAATCAACTAAATGGCTTAGTGGCGTTGAGTTGACCGGATCAGCCATTATTTTCAGTGGCGTTGATCAATTGACCATCGAATTGAGTTGAATGGACCCTAGTTGAAGTCGTTGACCTCCAAGCTGAACTATTTCACTCCAAAATTTCTTTCGTTCCTTTGTCCTCGTATCCTACCTCAACCCACGACGTCTCCTGCTCTCTATCACCACCGCTCTTCTCGGTGCGAAGTAGCATTGCGACAACCTTATCCTTGTGGTTCAGTTTGCAAATGGTGTGGTGGATTTTCGTTCTTTCGGATCTGGTTTTCAAGACAATGGAGAGCTATTTGTGGCATAGAATACGTATGCCAGGGGGTTGAGGGGGCTGATGATGTAAATAGGGTCCGTCTTCACCGTCATAGGCTCCAATAGACACGTTGCATAGATGCTAGATATAATTTACTGTGCAAGACTGAACGAGCTATCACAATGCCTGAATACAAAATGCTGTCATCCAAAGCAGTGTGAAATGAGATGACACCACTCTACTTACACCAGAATCTGAAGTAGGTGCAGGAGCAATTGTTGTAGTGACTTGTGACAAATTCCTGAGCGGAGTGGCTTGGACTGTTGCTGTAGAACCAGCATCCCAGTCATCATCACTGTACGTCGTGCTGGTGAAGTTGCAGGTGATCATGAACCTATCGATGTCTGAGCTCTTGATTAGCTCGTTTTTCAGACCCTGTCAGTACTTCACTCACGTGCAAGGTCTTCATCACCCCAACCGCTGTAGTCATTGCCCTCCCTATACCACCTGTCTTCATCGCCATCCTCCCAATCGCTGTCGTCCCAGTAATCGCCATCTCGGTCGCCGTCGCCATCGTCGTCCTTGTGCTTCTCATTTAGATCTTCATAGTATGGGACCCATTCATGAATGCATGCCGCACAGAGTGAAGTGATCTTCTCGACGTCGAAGCTGTCGTTGGTGCAGAAGCATTGTGTCTCGAAGAGGTCTTTTGTCTGCCCTTTTGCGTCAGGTGCCTCGCAGAGGTCGGACAGTTCGTCTACCTGGGTGCAGATCTCGTCGCAAATGGCTGGAACCGATGCCCAGTCGAAATTACTCACGCTCGCGGCGGCGAGCGAGGCGAAGAGAAAAAGCGCAGGAAGCATCTTCACAACCCACCAAGTCGTCTGGCCATGAGGATGCCGCAACGTCCACCGCGAGCAGAATTGTCCAGCTTCTGAGTTTTTATTTTCTTTGTCTTCAGTTTTATAGTCTCTGAGAATTCAGCCGAATGAATGTTTGCACGTGTATGATCAATTGGCTGATTCCTGCTGCCAAGACTCAGCTGAAAAGGCCCCTGCATATTTACATCTGTCAGCTCCGTATACTGATCCGGTGTTTGCTTGATTAGAATGACAGGTAAAGGTTGACTATAATACGATATTCTATGGGAGGGACGAGGTAGTATAGACTTACACGCCATCGTGTCGTTTTCTATAATCTTCGAACTCCTCCATAGACGATTGGATAAACCTAAAATACTTCGAACACCCGTTAAGTTGCCAAGGCAAAGGGTTTAACGGCTGAATATTCAGCCCGAAGGGTAAATACCGTATACATGCTATTAAACTCTTCTGGGGGAACCCCCCTTTCGACTGCGGTGGTAACCAGCTATTAAAACCACTTCAAACCTGTAGCAAGGGAGTTGACT